>BSBK01001088.1:0-1200000 GCA_027943335.1 Chamaecyparis obtusa | reverse complement strand
ATCAGTGTCTCCCTGTTCTTCATTGGATTCCTCTTTGTCAGACTGCTGGTCTGAAGTCTCAGTGTCTGAATCCTCATAAAAAGCCCACATAATCCTGTTTGTTTTTCCCTTAGGCCGTAGAGGACAATCATGGTCTCTGTCATACGATCCTTTGCAATAGAAACATAACTTCCTTTTGCACAAATCATTATGTGTGTCCCTATCGAGTGATGCAAAAGGCTTATCCTTATTTTCAGTTTTAAACCTTGTCTGCTCTGGTTTCTTGAAGAACGGTTTTCTGTCCTTACTAGATGATGCGTCTTTTGAATGGAATTTGTTTGCTGGAGTTGCATGTTCCATACCCTTGGCCTTATTCATAGCCTCCTGCAAAGTCTGAGATCAAATGCCTTAACCTAACCCCTCAGTGGTTCGGTTAATCCTTCACTAAATAAAACTATCAGTCTTTTCTCAGACAAGTCAGGTACCATTACTACCAATCTTTGGAATTCAGTGATAAACTGATCCAGGTTGACTATTTGTTTTAACTGAGCCAATTCTCTGAAGTAGATTTCTAGATCCTTCCCGTCAAACCTCTCTATTAGCCTGTCTACAAACTCCTAGTAAGAAGTCACCTGGTTATGCTGAAGCATGATCAATCCGTGATACCACCAGTCATGCGCTACTCCCTCTAGATGCAATGTGGCATATTTTACTGCCTCTATCTCCGTCATCCTCAAGGCTAAAAATGTGTCAAGCTTGTGGATCCAAGCTTGTGTTGTTGACCTCCCACTACCATCAAATGTAGTCAACGTGAGCTTGTCTGTAGAATATTTCAGCTCGTTGTTTTGTCGAGGTCTCCTCTCCTATCTCACAGAGCGGTAATGTTCTCTCCTCTGATTCATAGACCTGTCAAAGGTCATCCTCTCTCGAACCCATGGCGCTAAAAGTTCCCACTCATCATTTGCGACCATAAGGTTATCTGCAAACATCTCCTCACCAGCTTCTTCTACCTGTTACACATCTGGCTCGTCTCTGACAAAGGTAGTGCGAGTAGGCCTATCTGTTGTCCTGGAACGGGTTCTCCGTGCTCTGAGAGGACCAACTTCACTCTGATTATCTTCCTGTTCATGATTCTACCTGGCCCGCGGAATTACATGCTCCATCATGGATGAAAGTGCCTGTAACGTCTGAGCCATTTGTTGCTGCCCTGTAGTCATGACTCTGAAGAAGTCTCTTGTTTCCTGATCTTCAGTATTTCTGCTTACCCTGGGTGGGCTATTAGCCTACCTTTCACCCATGGCATCTGGTTGCTTGTCTAAAACCTGTTCTCCCTCAAGCAATGCTCTTCTGCGTGTATAATACCCGTGAGAACCAAATACATTCCTGCTGCATGTAAAATCCCTATCCCTCTAGGATGGTAGGATTTTTGCTCTGATACCACTGTAAAAACCCCTTTCAGGCTCTTGTTGCTGTACTGTTTGTTTTGATGGTTTTATAATGTTTTGTATTTTTTTGGCAAGGGTTTTGACATAAAAAGCAAATAACATAACATTGAAATATTGAATAGAAAATGAACTACTGCTGCCTTATTTAATTTTTAATGAATCAAACTCAGTACAAATGATAATATCTGAATGAATAACAACAAATAAGTCTGGATTCAATACACATTAAAAACCTGAGAATTTATTGATAAAAATTGCACTTTTCCAGTATAACTGCGTCCCAGTATAAAGACGCCTTCTGTAGTCTTTTGCTCACGCTAGATGAATGATGGCGTATTGTCTGCAATCCCACTTCTTTGAAACTGTAAATCAATGCTGTAAATGTTTAAGTAAATCTCCATTGAAGCACAATAGAAGTCTCTGGGTGAAACCTCCCTTGGATATCAAATTCACTAGATATCTCACTGGCTCAAATGATGAACACACAGAAGAACTACGTTCTCCAATGGCTGCACTGTCAAACCCTTTCTCAGAGCTCAAGAGTAGAAGAAAAAAATTCAATCAATAATGAAAACTTGATGCCCTTTGCTTCTCATGCTAAGGATATATATCCTTTCAAGTCTAAATCGCACCCAAAAAGCAGGAATTGCGATTTCTGTCAAGCAAGTTCGATTTAATGTTATAAATATTAAATTCATGATATATTTTATCATTTAGACTTAGGAAGATGTCAAATAAATTATTAATAAATTTGGCCCTCTTCTCATGACGTTAAGACCCTCAACTTAAGTGATTTTAATATAAAGTTATAATATAATTTTATATTAAATAATTATCCTTCTTTAATACTTAACCACGAAAATGTCATAACTGCCATAATATTGTGAATCTGACCAAGCCGTCTGAACTGGGAGCTAGTGAAAATATTCTCTATGTGACCATGAGGTATTTCTAAAAATAGCAGGGGTACATCTCTATAGCTCCAGAAGAAGCCTAAAAATGGCCATTTTTGCCAAAAATAGCAAAACCCATATAAGTGATCCAAAAACCATCTGACAAGCCAACTGAGAACACTGAGCTCTGCCAAAAATGAGCCATTAGAAGATCATACCTTCCTTGTGCCATAACGAACCCCCTATCCATGTCTACTAGCCTACGAGGGTGCACTGATAGGCTAACCACTGGCTAGCATGATGTCACTAGCTTGAAGGGGACATCACAAAGTAGAACATGAAACTGCTGCAAGATATTCAGCTTCAGTAGTAGATAGTGATGTGCAAGACTGTTTCTTGTTGAGCCATGAGACCAAAGAGCCACCTAAGAAGAAAACATACCCACTGGTGCTTTTCTTATCATCCACGGAGCCACCCCAATCTGCATTTGTATAGGCTGTAAGAGAGAAATCAGAACTTTTTGGAAACCAAAGACGAAAATCAACAGTGCCTTTCAAATACTTAAAAATTCTCTTACCATCTTGAACATGTGTTTTCTTGGGTGATGCTTGAAATCTAGCAACATAACCAACAACCTGCATAACATCTGGTCTAGTGGCTGTAACAAACAACAAACTTGGTCTAGTGGCTATAACAAACAACAAACTTCCTACCATGGATCTATAAAAAGTTTGATCAATTGAAGGAGATACATCATCCTTACTTAGTTTACATCCGGTTTCCATAGTAGTGCTAACCGGATTGCAGTCCTCCATTTTGAATCTTTTAAGCAACTCTTTAACATACTTAGCTTGAGAAATGAAACACCTTCAGAAGATTGATTAATTTGCAACCCAAGAAAGTAAGTGAATTCACCCATCATAGACATTTCAAATTCATCTTTCATGCAATCAGCAAAATTCTTGATCATTTTGACATTGTCACTACCAAAAATCAGATGATCAACATAAACCACAAAAATGAGAATGCTGTTACCTTCCTCCTTGACATATAAATTGCTGTCAAAAAATCCCCTTTTGAAGCCTTGCTGCTGCAAATAATTATCCAGCCTATCAAACCAAGCTCTAGGAGCCTGTTTGAGTCCATTATGAGCCTTTCTCAACTTGCAAACATAATCTAGATTGTTAGTAATAAGGCCTTCCAGTTGTTCAAAAGGCAGATTTGACATCCATTTGAAAGACTTTAAAACTTTTAACGGAAGCAAAAGCTAGAAAAATTCTAATTGCCTCTAATCTTGCAATGGGTGCAAAGGTCTCACCAAAATCAACACCTTCAATTTGAGAATATGTTAATACTTACCGGTTACTGAGAGGGGGGGTGAATCAGTAAATCCTCTGTTATACTTTAATTCTCAACTTCTTTAATTATCCTTAATTGATAAACAAAATATAACAGTCATTCATAAGCATAAACAGAATCACACAGATAAACACAAGTATTTATACGTGGAAACCCTCGGTTAGAAGGAAAAAACCACGGTGAGACAGAGCTCACAACTTCATAACTGCAGAATGAAGATGCCTTGTTAGGAGCTTACAAAGCACTGGTTAAGGTGCTTCTCGGTTAAGGGATTTTACAAAAGATCGGTTAAGATTTGAACCCTGTTAAGAGCTGTCTGGTTACAGGACTTTGAACATCAACAAAGATGTTACCCTATTAGGGAATTTTACAACGAACCAATTAGGTCCACCCTGATAGAGGGATTTCAATTATGCTTTTACAACTTACAAAAACAATGATCTATGGTGATACTGATTGTTTGATTAGATCATACCTGTTGATCTCTTCCCCGGTTTGCCTGCCTGTTGATCTCTCTTGCTTTCTTTGCCAATGTGCTTGTAGCACTTCTTAGAAGATATCTCTCCTCTGCTCTTTACAATTGCCAACTATCAACAACACACTCTCTTGTGTTCTATGACCTATATTTATATAAGAGCTCATCGTAATGAAACCCTTAACTCATAGAACCGCCAGGCTATAAACTCAGCGATAAATCATGCAACTAGCAAAAAGCTATGCGTTATGATCTGGAGCTTACCTTGCAAAACATCCGTAGAAATAAAGCTAACTCTTGTTAAAAAGCTAACTCCACCTCTAAGCGGTGGATGTCCTGTCTAATCCGGCTTTTAACTCAAACTGATCCACAAAATCTAGTGTGGATCTTTAGGCAGTTTGGATCGGTGTAACCTTATAACCGGTTCAACTTTGTATGCACTTTGAGACCGGTGTTGAGTGCTCAGATCAATCTACTGGTGTGTTCACTTTTCTTTATCTACTAGTGAAAATGCTCTGTTCCTTATCTACCGGTGTCTTCTAAGTGTTGTGAGTGACCAGTGAGCCCTTACCGGTACATGGTGTTTGTGGAGGTGCATGGTGTTTGTGGATGTACACTAATGACAACTTAAACTGCTAAGAGAATACCCTTTGCAAACTAATCGGGCCTTGTTTCTAATGATCTTTCCTTCTTCATTTAGATTATTGCGGAACACCCATTTAATACCAATTACATTTTTGTCAATGGGTCTAGGCACAAGCTCCCAAGTTTTGCTTTTCTTAATTTGCTCTAACTCTTCTTTCATAGCAGCAACCCAATGCTCATCTATCCTTGCCTGTTCAAAACATTGTCATGTCCCCTCTCTAGTCTGACTAGCAGAGTCATGAGAGTTGGCCTATTATTGGAGTCTTGTAGGCTAGCAGTGGTGGATAGAGACTCATATTGGATACTCAGTAACCTTAGTTGGTTCTACAGTTAGTTTGAGAGCCAATTAGGGCAATTCCTTAATTTTAGGGATTTTTCCTAAAATTTAGGAGGTTGTGGCAGTGACTAGATTTGAGGCTCCTCGGGACCAGTATGCAGTTTCAGTTTCAGGGTAATAGGATATATTCGCTAGTTTCTAGGAGCATCCTTAGTTTTTAGGGATGGGACTGCTAGTTAGCCCTCATTGCCCGGCATCGATCACAGGTAGGTGACAGGACCAGTTCACTGATTATTTGGTTGGTTTGGCTTTCCAGTTGAATGAAATGAAATATTTTAATATTTCCTAAGTTTGTGTTTAAATAAATTAAAATAAAGCTATTTATATAGGTAATTGGAGTAATAAGGGGTTTTTGGCTTCATCTGGTCAGTCATACATATGTGTTATAGCTCGTTGGAAAGGTCTTGAATTATTATAAATTATTTTCATCATCTGGAGACCCTCTGGCACCTTGAGTTATGTTATTTGCGGAAATGGGTGTTTTTCCTATACATAAAGGCCTTTTAATTGAGAAGATGTCGTTTTATAATAAAGGGAAAAGCATATTCTTCCTTTAGGGTTCGATTGGCTTTGAGAGGGAGATAAAAGGAGATGTTGGCTCGTTCTTTGATTATCTTTTACATCTTCATTCTTAGTATTTGCAATTTTGCTGCGAGGAGTGAATCTAGAGGACTGAGATGCAAACCCCAGAGCCTGCCTAATGGGACGCAAACCCCAATAGATGGTTTCCAGCATTCTACAGTAGAGTTTCAACAGTTGACAGAGATTTATTGAGTTCAACGCTTAAGGAGTACTTGTGCGTTGCATGTTGGAGGCATTGATTGGCACGTTGGGATCTCTGGCTGCCTTGGCGTGACTTTAGCAGCCGTACGGCTGCCTTTCAGCTGACATGTGATTTGTTGGGTGGCTAACATCAGCCATCTCTTCCCTTGGTGCGTGGTTGGCTATTCCTGCAGATGGTATCATCATTCATTATTTGTAAACACCCTTGCTGGCACACTGAATGCACATCTTGCCTGGTACAATTTATAGCTACTCTGGTTGACTGAATATTATGTTATTGTACACTATTTCCAGACTATTTCATAATTGCTGCTGTTGATTATTTATTGTTTTTATTTATATTTGGAAAAATACAAAAAGAAACAATCTTTCTGCAACTACTTTCTAGTTCTCTAAGACCACAAATAAAGCATAGGAAAATCTATTATTTTAAATTAAAATTTACAAAAGTTCAGTGAAAGGATCTGTTTGGGATCTTTCAAACATTTGGGCTCAATCATAGAAATTAGTGAAAAATCATCATCCTCAAAATACTTAATGTCTTTCTTAGCATGCCTAGTTCTCCTTTCAGCTATAACTTGATCAATTGGGTGATTCTTTTGGACAAATTAAGGAGTTTTGAAAGTAGAAACATCATGATCACCTTGAGAGTCATACTTGGATTGAACATGTGAGTTTTCAGCATCATTTGAGGAAGAAACTTTGTCTTCAGGAGCAGATTGAGTTTTTCCTTTGTCATTTTCACCATCTTTGCTAGCTGTTACAACTTAAATATGAGGAGGAGAAGAAGGTGCAATAGTGCTGGTTTGAGTTTTTCCTTCTTCAATGCTGTCCATCTGCTCACCAAACTCATTAGTAACGTCATGTATCTTTACATTAACACTTTCTACCAATTTATGCAGCCTCTTATTGTAGCATTTGAACGCTTTACTTTTAAAAGAGTAGCGAAGAAAGATTCGCTCATCAGCTCTAGAATCAAATTTACCCAGATATTCTTCATCCCTTCTAATATAACAGGGACTTCCAAAATTTTTGAAGTATTGAACAGTAGTTGGTTTACCTTTCCAAAGTTCGTATGGAGTCTTGTTGAACCTAGGCCTCAACAAGGTTCTATTCTGAATGTAGACTGCTGTGTGGATAGCTTCCCTCCAAAAAAATGTCTTTTACTTTTCTTTCATTCATCAAGCAACGAGTCATTTCTTGAACTGTTCTGTTCTTTCTTTCCACACCATCGTTTTGTTGTGGTGCTCAAGGGGCTGAAACTTGTTTCTTAATTCCATGTTGCTCACAAACCTTGACAAAATCATTTCAGGTGAATTCTCCTCCATTATCACAACGCAAGCATTTAATTTTCAAATCCATTTCATTCTCAACGAAGGTCTTAAAAATCCTAAACTTATCCAAGGCCTCTGATTTTTCTTTTAAAAAGTAACCCAAGTCATGCGAGAAAAATCATTAATAAGAAGCATAAAATATTTTTCACTTTGAAGACTTGCTGTCCTAGTTGGTCCACAAAGATTCGTGTGAACTAACTCAAGTGGCCTACTGTTGAAATTATCTTTTGGTTTGAAGGAAACTCTTGTTTGTTTTCCCTCTTGACAATTCTTGCAAGCAACATCAATTGGTTTCTCTATCTTTGGCATGTCTCTAATTGCTTCCTTTTAACTGATTTTGATGAGATTATCAAAATTTATATTCCCAAAACGCTTGTGCTAAAGCCTAACATCCTCTACCTTGCTCAAACAACAAGTTTCATTGTTAAAGTCATCAAGAATATAAAGATTATTTGTTGCTCTAGTTGCCTTAGCTATGGCATCATTTCCCTTTTTGATGATACAAGAATTTGAGTTGAAGCTAAGATCATATCCTTGATCACACAGTTGACCTACACTTAGAGATCGTGTTTCAAACCTTCAATGTAAAGAACATTCTCAACAATGGTTTCATCATTATTTATGAAGAGAGTGCCTATGTTAGCAACCTTGGCAGAAGAATTACCTCCAAATCTAACTTTTCCACCTTTTATTTTCTTGAGTGTGAAACTTACTTAAATCACTTGTCATTTTTCTTAAGCAGCCACTGTCAATATACCAAATATTGTTCTTACTGTTGAAAAGAAGCGTTGTTTGAACAAGAGCTTTTGGAGGTGTTTCTTGAACTTTTCTTCTCCAAACTTTAGTCACCTTTGTCCTTCTTTTTGGTTCAACATTGTAAGACAAATCTGCACTATAGCTGTTGCAAAATCTTGAAGTATGACCAAACTTGTTACAGCTGTAACAAATTAAATTATACTTCCTAAAGACATTTCTTTCGAATTGAAAATAATTCTTTATGGGAACAACTCTACAATCCATAACTCTATGTGCAAAGTAGTTGCATGAAAAACAGTAACCATAGAAAAAAGGTTTGTTCACCTTGTTTAATGCAGATTGAGCACTTCCTTGTGGTGAAGAATTTTGTTCAAGTTGCATGCCAACTCCTCTCTTGTCTTTGGTAGGTTTTTGAGAGCCAAGAACATCATCCAAGGGTACGCTGCCACTTTTGAAAGACACTTCTTCACTTGAAAGCATAAAAGATTTACCTATGTTTCTGAGAGTAACAATTTCAGCTTCTAGCTTGGTAATATTTTCCTCTTTTAGCTGAATCTGATTTTCAATATTCTCACGAACTTTCTTAGCTTCTTCATTCAAGATTCTAGAATCAACTAGTTGTGTTTCAGCCTCTTTAAGAGACGTTGCAATTTTTAACTTTTCCACACTTTTAACTTGTAGAAGATCCAGTTGACTTTGATTCTTCTTTTTCAGCTTCTGAATCACAGCTAGTGCGGTATTTATTTCAAGTTCAAGGTCCACTTCAACATCTTCCACATCATTATTTTCTTTGGAGCTTAAATCATCAACAACCATGAACATAACTTCATCCATTCGAGAATCACCTTCACTGCTTGAAGAATCATCACTGCCATCCTTTGAAAACAACACCTTTTTGCCCTTCTCAAATTTCCAATTTATTTTGACAAATTTCCTTGTCTTCCTAGATTTGGAGTCTTTTTCATCTTGGCTGTCATCTTCTTTATCAAAAGGGCACTTTGAGGCAAAGTGACGGAGTTTCCCACGGTTGAAACACTTCAAACCAAGTTTGCCTTTGCTTTTGTTAAGACCCCTTTTCAACCGTCTAACAAGGTAGGCAATTTTCTCATTACAATTTTCATCCGAGCTTTCATTGTATTTTTTCTCCTTGTCTTTACTTCTTTTAGAGACCTTGAAAGCTGACTCATTTTTGGAAGTCCCTTCAACGGTGGTCCTCATCTCATAGGTAGTCAGAATACCATGCAATTTATCTACTGTAAGAGTATCCAAATCTGACATTTCTTCAACAGTTGAAACTTTAGCATCAAGCCTCATGGGAAGAGAACGAAAAATTTTCTGAACTACTTTTTTCTCTTCTACATTTTCTCCTAGACCTTTTAGAGCATTGACAACCTCATCAACACAAAGAAATTAAGCAGCAATATTCTCATTTTCTTTCATATGAAGACTTTCAAAGACAGCCTGGTGAGTTTGAACTTTCTCCTTCCTAACTTTGTCATCACCATGATAGGCATTAAGCAGTTTGTCCCAAACTTCTTTTGCTGTAGTATAATGCATGACTTTAACAAATTCAGATTTGGTTAGACCAGACAGAATAGCATTCATAACCTTGAAATTATTCTCAAATTCCTTTTTACTATCAGCATCCGCAGGAGTTGAGCTGGAATAGTATAGCCATTGACAAGACTGAGATAGACATCATAGCCTAAAGACATGATATAAGTCTTCATGCGAACACTCCAAAAAGTATAGTTGTTCTCATCAAATAGAGGTGCACGATTCGTAGCAAGACCTTCTAAGGCACTCATTCTCGGCTCAGAAATCGAACTCTCAAGCTTTTAAGCAAGGGAAGGGAGTGATTTGCTCTGATACCAATTGAAAAATCGAAAAATGCTGAGAGGGGGAGGGGGTGAATAAGTATTTTTAAAAACTAAGGAAATAAGCTAATCAGAGAATGCATGCTCATAGCCAAGAGACAAGACACATAAATTTTTCTCTCGTGGAAAACCCAAGATGGGTAAAAAACAATGGCACCACTAATCTTAGTCGGGCAACAACCCTTTACATCCAATAGCTACAACTCTTCACAGTCACTTTATAGAACAGGCTCCAACCTGTCTCAAAAGGCTACAACCTTTTTTTGAAGGTGATTTGAACAAATCAAAACAGCAATAAGCTCTAAGACTTTACTAAAATTGTAAAGACATTCTGATCCAAGATAAATAAAACTGCAATGGCTCTTTGTGGCAAGGTTTAGTCTTGAATCTCTTTCAGCAGTAGTAGGTAGTAGCTCCTCCAAAGTACACACTGCAACCGATGACCATTCCTTTAGACACAACGACATGTTTGAAGCTCCCTTAATTGTTTTCCTTCCACACACTTCTTGTTTCAATAATCGGAACACTTATACACACCCTTATTCTCGTGTGTGATACACACATCACTCACACACATGCGTGAAACTCCATTCTTTTTAATACCTATGCAATGTATATGGTCTGTGTCTTCAAACCTAACTTACATTCATGGATTCTCAGAAAATGACTACCCAGCTCATTAGGCTTTTTCTACCAAGATGATGAACATCTTGCTTTTTACAACACTTCATAGCTCATTTTAAAATGAGTATCTCCAATTCCACGCACCCCCCGAAAGTTTATTTTTCTCAAACTTTTAACTCGCTCCATAAAATAGATATGCTTCCACTTTCATTTTTTGTGACTACACACACTTGATATTTTTTACACATATTCAAGCATATCTCACACGGGCTGCATTATTCTCCCAAAGAAAAGTAAAAAGTAAAAACTCACATTACAATACCCCTCGCGCATATATCAGGAAGGATTGTTACTTAAAAATATCCATAGTCAACTAGATAATGATTGTAACAAATAAAATGTGAGTTCACTGTTACTATTTTATTTACCCGCACACGTTTTTGGAAACATATGGTATCTTCTTTCCTTTGTCGTATTTCGCACACCGTCAGCTGCTTCACTTTCAAAGAAATATATCCAAAATGATATATCATTTTTTGTCTTTCTCTATCTTCTAAAAACGTGTCTCTCCATTTCGTTATGTGACTGGAAACGACGATGCTGCTACTTGGACATTACCTGCCAAGATGCTGCATATTCTTTCTACAGCGTGCACTAGGACACTAGAGTGTTTGACACCCATTCTCTTCTGTTACTACATGATTTCAGCACTTGCATGGTAGGTCGTCCATCCACTAAAAACCACTTGATATGGTTGCAAGCGCACTTATCATGATGAAGGAGCTACATTCTAGTGTGATATTTTCACAAGGATGCGTCATCCGAGCATACACGACACAAATCCAACAAAAAACGACAAGCTTCCTTTGTTGAAAAAAAAAACATTCTTATAATCCTGTAACACTTGCAACATACGCTAAGTACCAAAGACCGATTTGTGAATATACTTCAACTACTCTGCACGAAAATGAATATCCATTGTGACTCAAGTTATCAATGACAAGCCTCATGTTTAAACATGTGGCTGTAACATTTGAAGACAACTGACATCAATAACAGAAAACATAACAGACTCGTCTCTAGCCGGCCATCAAGGATACGTGAAGATCTATCGACAGATCAGGGAAAGGTTTCCATGGAAGGGCATAAAGAATGATATATTACAGTACGTCCGGGAATGCTCTACCTGTGAACAAAATAAATCCAAACATACTCTGCCGGCGGGTTTACTTCAACCATTACCAACTCCAGAGAAAAAGTAGGATAGCATCTAAATAGATTTCGTATCCGGGCTCCCTAAGTTGTAGGGGAAGGACTGCATCTTTGTGGTGGTTGATAGATTAACCAAGTATGCAAGTTCTTTGTTGTTTCAGCAAAGTTTTCGGCCTCACAGGTGGCAGACTTATTCTTTTAGGAGGTGTTCCGCTTGCACGGACTCCCTCGAAACATATTGAACGAAAAAGATAGCCGCTTCCTTAGTAATTTCTGGAAAAATTGTTTCGACTAGCAGGGACAGAGTTGTTGTCAAGCACCAGCTATCACCCCCAGACCAATGGACAAAGAAAGATTGTGAACAAATGTTTGGAAGGCTACCTAAGAAACTATGTTTTCGCACAACAGAGAGCATAGGTAAAATGGCTACATCTGGGAGAGTACTGTTACAATACCACCTACCACATGTCCATTAAGATGGAACCTTTCAAAGCTTTGTATGGGTATGCACCTCCTTCATTTGTAGACTTGGCTCTGGGTGACAGTCACGCACCCAAGGCCAAAGGCTGGCTGTAGGAAGGAATTGATATTTTAAGATCCCTCAAGGAAAATCTCCAACGGGCTCAGAATCAACAGAAAATGTATGCTGACATGCACCGAATCGACAGGAGTTTTGAAGTCGGGGATTTGGTATACCTCCGACTTCAACCGTACAGATAGTCCTCTCTGAAGGCTTCCGAGAAGGAGAAGCTGAGGCTGTGCTTCTACGGACCTTACCGTGTGACAAGGAGAGTGGGCGAGGTTACATACGAACTGGATCTACCTGATGGAAGTCAAATGCATAACGTCTTCAACGTTTCTTGCTTGAAGAAAGCCGTGAGTCAACAGGTCACGGTCTCCACAGACCTGCCAACCCTCGATGATGGGGGAAGTTAGTATTGGAACCAACAGAAATTGTCGACAGTTGGGAGAAAAGATTGAGGACACGCATGGTCAAGGAATTTCTTGTGCGCTAGAAGGATCTACCAGCTGAAGATGCCACCTGGGAAGGCAAAGAGATTCTGGAGCATCCTATTCTGAAATTGCTTGAGGACAAGCAATTATTGGGACGGGAGGACTGTAATGTCCATGTCATTAATGAATAATAAAAATATTTGTATTTGGGTCTGGATCGATTTAGTTTATCTCAGGCCCATTTTTTATTTGTTAGCGTAGGAGTAGTTGTTGCCGTCGGCTCTATTTGTGCACCCTTGGGAGTTTTCCGGTTGGTTTTTTTGCCTAGCGTGTAGGATGAAATTTATATGTTGAGATTTTATATTTTATTTGTATTTGCAAATTCCTCTTGGGATTCTGTTGGTTGCCATTTCGGAGGTGAAAGATCCTCCCTATTTGGTATTTACAGTTTCGGTGGGATTCAACCCTCACCCTATTCTGTTTATTGCACTGTGTTAGATTTGGGAAAGTCTGGAATACTATTCGTAACATCAATCTAGTCTTCCTTGCAAATATTGATCAGTTGCTTACCTTGCATGTTCTAATTAAATATCGGTCATATCAAAATTTACATCATTGCGCACTAGGGTTGATAAACATGATTCGCTTGTGCGGCCTTCTTGCCGATTTGCCAGACATTGTATGGTCCCCCACCGTACGACCTCTTCACCACCGTACGACCTTCACCATCGGATGGTCTCCCACTGTAGAGTCTTTTCATCACCGTACAACCTGCTTGCCAGACAACCATACACCACAGGGTATCGTACGACATTGGTGCCTATCGTACAATCTTCTGTCATACCGTACGGACTATTTCTCGTACCACCTATGGCGTGAATTCACCATATGACCTGCTTCCGTACGACCCATTGCATCCTCGGTACGAATTACTGGATACACTGTACCAACTTGCAATTGCTCCACACCTTGCCGTGTCCACCATACGGTTTCATCCAAGTTGTTGTAGCCCCACTCGGTCCATACCAGAGACCGAAAGGCTATCTATAGGAGGTGTTTTCAGCCACGTTGTGGTTGGGAACATTACAAAATTCCCACATAAAGGAAAGAGAAACAACTTCAAAGGAAAGAAAGGAAAGGATAACCATAATAGGGATTCAAATAAAAGAAGAAGAGACATGTGTAGAGTTCAATATTTCAGATGTGATAAATTCAAACATCTTGCTGTAAAATGCCCAAACAGGATCAAACATCAAGCCTCACTAGCAAAAGTAAGTAAGGATAAGGATGCTGAAAGACTTATATTCTATTCAACAGTATCGAGTGAGATATCAAATAGCAGAAATACCTAGGTCATTGATAGTGGAGGCTCCCAACACATTATAGGATTTAGAGAACAACTAGATAGTCTAGACGAAGGGTCAAATGAAGAATTCACCATTGGAGACAATTCAAACTACCAAGTAAAAGGAGTTGGAACTTGCACTATTCAACTCAAATTGGGTGTCTCTTTAATTAACTAGTGTACTATTTGTACTAGGTATCAAGCGAAATATAGTTTCCATATCAACACTTGAAGATAAAGGGAATCAAATTGTTTTCATGGATGGAAAGGTTCTATCATGGCCTAAGAACTCAAACATCAAGAAGACACTTACCTTAGGGACTCGAGATGGGTGCCTATATAAAATATCCACTTCTCCCTCTCAAGCCTTAATCCATGATTTATCTCCTACCAATGAAATATGGCATTGAAGGCTAGGACATCTTCACTTTCGTGCCCTATCTTCTATGATAAGTATTGTAAATGGTATACCTAAATTAAAACAAGATCATGAAGGGGTTTGCAAGGGTTGTGCTTTAGGAAAGAACTCCAAGGGTGTTTTCCATAATATTGAGAGTAGATCCAAAAATGTACTCAAACTTATCCATTCTGATTTATGTGGACCAGTGACAGTAGCCTCGCTAGGAGGATTTTTGTATTCTGTTATTTTTGTTGATGACTACTCTAGGAAAAATTGGATTTACTTTCTGAAGTGTAAAGAATCAAATGAAGTTCTATGTGATGTCCCCTCTTTAGTCCTACTAGCAGAGTTATGTAAGTTAGCCTATCATGGGGGTCTCGTAGGCTAGCAGCTGTGGTTAGAGACTCATACAGGATATTCAGTGATCGGGCTTGGCTTTACAGGCAGTTTGGGAGCTAGTTGGGTGGAGTTCCTTGATTTTAGGGGGTATCCCTACATTTTAGGAGGATGTGGTAGTTTCCATATGTGAGGTTCTATGAGACCATTCCATGGTTTCAGTTTTAGTATGACAGGGTGTGTTTCCTAGTTTCTAGGAGCATCCCTAGATTATAGGGAAGGGGTTGCCAGTTGACCCATCTCGTCTGGTATCAGTCACAGATAGGTGATATGGTCCATTTCATGTTTATTTGGTTGATTTGGGCTATCAGAGGCAAAATGGGGAATATTTTAATATATTTAAATATTTCCTAAGTTAGCAATTAAATAATTTATAATAAAGCTATTCATATAGCCATTTCAGAGTAATAAGGGGAATATGGTTTCATTTGGTCAGGTGTGCCCTTGTGTTATAGCTGGTTGGAAAGGTCTTGAATTATTATAAACTATTTTCACTATCTGGAGACTTTTTGACGCCTTGAGTTATGACATTTTGATTAAGTAATGTTTTTCCTATAGCCTGGACGCCTTTATTTGGAAAATGTTATTTTATTATAAAGTGCAAAGTGTAATGCTCATTTAGGGTTCGATTTGCACTTGGGAGGAGTTATAAGGAGATGAAGACCTAATTGTTGATTATCTTTGACATTTAAAATTTACAAAAACCTTAGATTGCTCTGGTCGAGCAATTTAGAGGCTTGGGATGAAACCCCAAAGTCTAGATTGTTGGGACGCAAACCTCAACAAGGATTTGGTGATTCAATATTGGAGTTGGAAAGTATTATACTCTGTAGCAAGGATCGACATTCTTCATAGCACCAATTATCAGAAGGAGACATCATATTCAGCTGGGCGGCAGCCTATTCTAGTTTGGACATTTTTTCCAGAGGCAGCTCGAGCTTGTATTATGGGCGCCATTCTTTCTTAGCAGCCAACGTTTTGAAGTTTGGAGATATTTATAAGGGTTTGTGACAGCGAGCTCTTCGTCTTTGGTGATTGCAAAACATTTCTATAGCTGGCGTCAAGTTCTGTGGACAGCCACCAATCCATTTGATACGTTTATTCCTTGAATACAGAAATCTGAATATTATGCTTGGTACGATTTGAATAATTCTAAGATTGTTAAGTGATGTTAATTTATATGAATGGTGCTTATCATTTCTAGTTTGAAGTTGTTTGTTATTTATCATTTACTTGTATATATCTTCCAAATCACCAAGAAAAACAAAAAAAGACTTGAAAACAAGAAAAAGCCAAAAAAATCAGAATTCAACAAAGGTTAATTCAGAGGTACAAATGCTGGTCAAAGTCTCAGATTGTGAAACAAACAGTAATTCACAAGGTCACCGGGATTGGGGATCTTTCATTCTAATTAAATGTAAGGAATTTAAAGGCTTAGTTGAAAATATGTCCAGCAAAAGAATCAAAACCCTAAGGTCTGATAATGGGGGAGAATACATATCTGATAATTTTAAAGAATTTTTCAATCTGGTTGGGATTAAGAGGGGAGTACATTGTTCCTTACTACCCTCAACAAAATGAGGTAGGTGAAAGGAAAAATAAAACCATAGTAGAAGCAACAAAACCTATGATGCATGATCAAAACCTTCATACCTCATTTTGGGCTGAAGCCTGCAACAGAATTGTTTATATCCAAAACAGATGTCCTCACTCTATCCTAGACAATAAAACCCTTGAAGAAGCCTTCACTAGGACTAAACCTAACATAAGAAATCTCAGGATATTTGGTTGTCCTGTCTATATCCATATTCCTAAAGAGAAAAGGACCAAATTAGAACCATTAGGGAAGAGTGGGATATTTGTTGGGTATAGTGAAACATCTACAACCTACAGGATAGACATACTTGGTCAAAACTTTATTGAGCTTAGCAGAGATGTAGTGCTCCAAGAAGACATTGCTTTTAAGAGGTCTAAAGACATTATGGAAGTAGATCAAGAAAACCCTCAAGAAGATCTTGATCTTGAGCTTCAGAGGGAGACCCCTATAGAGAAAGATAATGAACCATTGAAATCTACTCTTGAAACTAGATATCGATGAAAAACGAACAATACTGAGAGGGGGAGGGGGTGAATCAGTATTTAACGTAGACTTTTAAAAACTAAGAAGCAGAAATCAAAAGAGCACACAGCAAAGAAGACAAGACACTCAGAATTATCTCGTGGAAACCCAAGACGGGAAAAACCACGACATCACTAATCTGATGGGCAACTACCTGTTACAACTGAGAGCTACAACTCTCCTGAAAGTTTCAAGATCAGGCTCCAACCTGATTTAGAAGGCAACTACCTTCTTTACAAGAGATAGAAGATGTAAGAAACATGCACAGATATTCTGTGTCTTCACTAAAATATGAAGACGCTGCAAGAGTACTGAGATTTTGCCAAAAGGGTCCTCAACACTTCAAGTCTGTATATATATAGAAATAGACTCCCACTCACTGTCTGTCCTCTCTGTATCCTTTTATCAACACATACAATAGTTAACAATCCCAGCTACATGAATCATATCAGCACTGTCAATCAAAAATCTGAGACCTCCACACGGCATTCTCTTGCTTAAGCACCCTCTTACTATTTAATCAAATGTCATTCCATTTATGAGTTGTACATGTCTCTGAGGTTTCCAGCACTGGCATTTTATTGCCAACTGTTCTTATAACTGATAATGTAGTTGTTGCAGTACACAAAAATCTTTCACTGTTCGATTGTCCTTCAGCAATCTGTGTATCTTCCTACACACCTGATAATTTCTTTGTACATCCGACTATACCTTAGATGTCTTGATGTCTTTTAGCATTCACTGATATTGGTCCCCTCTTGACGGCTCTCGCATCACACCTTTTATCACGCACATAGCTCTGTTTTTATAAGAAACGGTTGTCTTTTCTCTTGTCCTGTGTCTTTGATCATATATTACCAGTTCACATACACGCCTTTACAGGCCGAATGCCGGCCATTTTCAAACCGACGGCTCTTATTCTCCAGCTCCCGCACACCGTCTATTGTTTTTTAAAAAGAATCCGCCTACGACTGCTGTGAGTTTCACCAGCAACTTTTTTTTAATCACAGACGCAATGTCCCAACTAAAACTAATAACCCGACAGTTTCTTTTCAAATTCCACCAGTGCCGTTTTTCATTACAGCAGTCATTATTTTAGTTGTTGTGCCCACATTTTACCGCTCACGCATCATCCTTGGTTTTTTCTTGTCTACAATTTCTTTTTCGTTGTTTTTCTCTGCTATCCCCTTCACGCACGATAGTGAAAAACGACTTATGTTTTTCAAAACCGACACTCAATTTTGCAGCACCTATCTTTCGAAAAAGAACTTGGCAAATGCAGAGGCAGACGTTTCAATTCCTGTTCTTGCAGAATGATGGCATTGAAAACATGTTAGTTAATGAGACCGGCAAGCCAAAAAAAAAACAGCAGTGAAATTTCATTTCTATCCATAACCAACAAGAGCCCGTTGTAACGTATATGCCCAGATTGAGGGAAGATGATTCCATTTTGTCATGACGGCTGTGACTGTTACGTTTCTTTGTCAAGACACATGTTATTTGCAAAAGTGTAAATCCCAACAGTTACACAGACGTGTATTTTCGAAAGCCTCATTCTACACTCCAAACATTCTCTGTGATGTCGCAGCAATATAGTTACCTGTACACTTGTCATCACCAAGCACTTGCATCCGACAAAGACTTGCATCCGGTGAAACACTAGCAGCGTATACAAGTTCACACATAGTGGAGGAAGTCAACTCACGAAGAAGTCATCAATGACATAAAACTAACAATCCAACCATTAATCATAAGAGACCACTCTAGGGAAGGAAAACAATGTAAGAAGCAGAGATTTATGGAGCTTCTGAGGGTACTTTCAGGGAAAGGAAGAAACCTAGATACTCCAACTATATTGCTCTCGCGAGTGAACTTATCAAATCTAAACCTTCAAATGTTGAGGAAGCATCTCAAAAGCAATTTCAGAAGGATGCCATGGTTAAAGAATACCAATCCATCAAAAAGAATGATGTTTGGGACATTGTGGCAAGAGTTAAAGACAAATCAGTTGTCTCGTCTAAATGGCTATTCAAAATCAAATATGCAGCTAATGGAAGTATTGAAAAACATGAAGCCAACTTTGTTGCCAGAGGATTCTTCTAGAAGGAAGGGATTGATTATGAAGAGACATTTGCCCCAGTTGCTCAATACACCTCTGTCAGAGTTGTTATTGCTATTGCTGCATCTAAAGGATGGAAAGTTCACCAGATGGATGTAAAGACGACCTTCCTTAATGTGATTAATGAAGAGGAAGATTACATGGAACAACTAGAGGGATTTGTGATTCATGATAGTACTTCTCATGTTTGCCAGTTAAAGAAGGCTTTATATGGGCTCAAACAGGCTTCTCGAGCCTGGTATGAAAGGATAGAGAACTATCTCTCTGCATTGGGGTTTTCCAAGAATAAAGTAGACCGTAATCTATACTTTAAGCTAATAAATGGTGATATGTTGATTCTCATTTTACATGTTGACAATTTGCTAATCATAGGAGAGGATCATCTAATCGCTGAATGTAAGCAAGACCTTGCTTTTGAATTTGACATGAAAGAATTGGGAATATTATGTTACTTCCTTGGTTTAGAAGTATGGCAACAAGATAATTACATTATCTTAAATCAAGGAAAATACACTATTGATATATTAAAGAGGTTTGGAATGATGGATAGCAAACCTATGTCTACACCTACGGAGACAAATTTTCACAAACTCAAAGAAGCAACTTCACAATTAGAATTAGCAAATCGTATTCTCTATCATCAAATTATTTGGTCATTACTGTATTTGGTCAACACCAGACCGGACTTTTTCTATACAACAAATGCACTTAGTCAGTTAATGTGTGAACCTAGAAAATTGCATTTGGTTGCAAGAAAACATATATTGAGATATCTTCGTGGAACCATTGGGCTTGGATTAAAGTATGACAATGTTGATCTAAACCTCCATGGATATTCAGACTTGGATTGCGCTGGAAGTGTTGTAGATCGAAAGAGTACTTCAGGATGTTGTTTCAGTTTAGGTTCTGCCATGATATCCTGGTTCAACAGAAAGCAATCCTTAGTTGCACAAAGCTCCACTGAAGCTGAATTCATTGCCGCATCTATGGGAGTTCGAGAAGCAGTATGGCTAAGAAAGCTATCAGTTGGATTGTTTGGACAAGCCTTAGATTCCACGATTATTCATAGTGATAATCAAAGTTGCATAAAATTTTATGTGAACCTTGTATTTCACGATAGGTCAAAACACATTGAGATCCCTTATCACTATGTTAGAGACATGGTGGAGAGAAATGTTATGTAGTTGAGGTATATTAGTACAGATGAGAAAACTGTAGATATGCTAACCAAGCCTCTCTCAAAGACTAAAGTGGATCACTTTAGAGGTAAACTTGGTATGGTAAGAATGTAAGAATTTGTAATTGAGGTCAAGACTCGATATAATTGTACTAATGATTTATCAATGAGATATATTATATATAATCTTTATTATGTGAGTTATTACATGATATTATTGAAACTTCCTAAAAGATGACGATCTTTCAATAGAGTTTTCTTATGGTTACTACTGGAAAGTCATGACTTTAACATAGTTTAACCTACTATCATGATGGATACAATATGGTTGATATCCACTAACATATGATGATAGTTCATATCTCTTATCTAATGTTAACTAAGTAGTGTGCAACTTCATGAGTTATATTATTGAGATATGTCATGGTGGATATTATGAGATGTACCATCCGTGGATATGCCATGAAATGATATCTTCTTTGGGACCCACAGACAAAACAATGATTGCTGAAGTAGAATACAATTACACAAGATTTGTAAATGAATGAAAGAATGACAAGCCAAGAAGCAAATATCATTGTGTAACCAGTCAATACACCACAAATCCCAGATTCATTAGTCATTTTCCCTCTTATAAAATGATGGAATTACATATATCATAATAAATTCATTATTCACACCAAGCTCCCAACGATTCCAATCAACCCTCTTCTAGTTGTGTTAAATCACACTTTGGGTAGGGCCTCACACTCCTCTTTGCATGATTATGGCAAAGATAAAATGCATCTACTCCAGTCATGGTATCCTCTCTAAAAAGGACTCCTTTTGATCTGTTGGGTGGATATTTTGCAATTGATAGTTTTGAGGAAAAAATCTAGTTTACAAAATTGTGATACCAGCCACAACGTGTGAAACAATGTCTCTCCTACCTTAAAGGGAAGGCTCCCCCTTCTCACCGTTCCTTGGATCAACTCAAGGTAAGCAAGAAGTTAAGAGATTATCAAATATGGTGTTACAAATATTCCTTCTTATCTTTCAAGAAGGAATCCACTTACCCGAAGAACGAGTAATGGGCAAAGCTTTAATCTCTAAACTACACTTCTATCGAAAGCTGGAAACAGTGATACCGATAAACCAACACCAACTCACACACTGATTGAAAAGCGTACCGGCTTGGCTCTAAGACCTATTTATCTATTCTATAAGAAACACCTCTACCATTGGGGCACACAGACTTCCAGAAATAGAGATTTTCTAACTATTCTAACAAATTGTATGACAATAAGATGGTAATATAACCTATAGTCACAACTTCTAGTTTTATATTACCACAATCGCTCCCAGTCACAGCTTCGGCTCCGATTGTTTTTGATTTTCAATTTGCTCTTAACAAAATACAAGAATCACATAAACAAAAAGACAGTAAAACCAAATTGTAGTCACAACTTCCAATTTGATTCACCACAATTGCACTTAGTCACAGCTTTAGCTCCAATTGTTTCTTTCTATTTATATTTCCCCAAAATAGTACTACACAATCACAGTTATGCTTGCACAAGTTGGCAAAGCTCTCTTGCATAAAAATAAAGATGAAATTTACAATGAGGGCTCATTCCTTTTATAGGGAAAGGAATGAGAAAAAGGAGGAAAAATTGGGAGAAACTCAACCACTTTGACCCAGTCTAGCTAGGTGAGAAGAATTATTGGATTACATGTCATAAGGACATGTAATCGAATTTACATGTAATTGCATTGCATGCTATTCATTTTCTCCAATCTACAAAGCATGAAAACTAAAGAAGAAAGATGAAGAAAGAAGAATTAATCCTTGAAATTATCAAGGAAAGCCTTATACTTGGCAATACAATCATGAATAAGAGGAAGATCTGAAATCTTCATTGTTTCTGAAATGGCTTCAATTCTGATTGCATTGTCACATGTTGATTTCACAATCTTATAATCATCTACACGACAATCCTTCAAGTGTTTTGCCACAAATTTGTATGCAACAAATTTGTCCATTGTTTGCACCCCAAAATCCTTAAAATTAAAATCAGCACTAACCCTGTCGGTATACCCTGTAGTCATCACTTCTTCAGTAGAGAGATTATCATCCCTAGTAAGAACTTCACATCCCAATTGATTGAGACTGCTGATGGCATCTTGCTCCACTGCCTGGCAACCTTCTAGCTATTCTTGAAGTTTTGTCAAAAGATTTTTTAACCATTGAACTTTATAATCCATGAGCCCTTGATCTCGACAGAACATATCCCTGGATGGAATAATATCATATGTAACAAGAGCATCTAAATATTTTTCAACCATTTGCTCCCAGGTGTTTAAATCTTCTTTAAGATTATTGATACCTTGGTTAAAAGAAGCGATCATGTCATGGAGCCTTTCTTCAATCTCTTTGATATGCTCAAGGACTTTGTGCGCATTTCTGATTGAAAGAACTCCTTCTGAGAGAACTCCAAACCAATCTTTCACTGCTTCCGCTCTCCTGTTCACGTGAGCCACTTGTGATGAATTAGTGACAGATTGGGATGCTTGTTGATGAATGATCTCATGAAGATGAGCATTTTCTTGTTTTAACAAGTTCTTCTCCCAGAGTTCATGATTTCTTTTAGACACATTTGACAATGCATCTTGAGCATCTTGCAGACAATCTAACCGTGTTTGTTTACCGAGTTCCACCTTAGTGAACTTGTAATCAGAGCAAGTCAATTCTTCAACTGGTTTGTCTACCAATGGTTCTGCAATCTCGGCATACTTGGTTTTCTCATCATCAACAATGATTCTTAAGACAACCTTAGCCTTCGAAGACTTAGATTTACGTTTCCTGACAGAAAAATCCTCCAAAGGTAATGTCACTTTCTTTTTCTTCATGGTGATTTTTCCCAACGATGAGGGTAAATCAAAACCTTCTTTTGCTGGACTTGAAACAGTGATTGCAGTAGGCATTGATCCTAATTGTATTTCCGTTGACATCGTGCACGCCTCCGTTTGCACTGTAGGAGCCATAAGTGTTATTTGAGATGACTCTGTCATGAATTCTTGAAAGCCTATAACCGAAGTATCAAGTTGGGAAACTTGACCTTCCATAAGAGGTGGGAAGTCACCAAAAGCATTTACCAAATTCTCACATTGTCCCGCTGTGAGAATAGGAGCCGCAGAAGAGATAGGAAATGTAGACATGTTGACCTCTGAAGAAGCAATAACATGAGTAAATACAGTAGAAAATGAATCAACATCATTATCTACCATATGTAGAAATGGCTCCTCCTGATTAGAAGGATCTTCACTATTTGGCAATCGAGGAGGAGATATGATCATAATCTCTCCTTCATCTGATTATTCCTCTCGCGGAGGTGTCTGAACAGGATCTAAGGGTAAATTTAGTCTTTTTTCTTCTCCAACTGTAATCTTGATAGCTTTAATCGATTGAGAAGAAGACTCATCCTTATTTCTGATTTCCACCTGTGGCTTCCTTCCAATAGGACCAAAATGACTGCAGTCTACCCCAACCTTTAGATGCACTCTTTTGAGTCCTTTGCTCTTCAGCCATTTATTGGTATTCAACAAAATAGATTGAAATCTATCGAAAACAAAATTCCCTTCTTTTTGCTACCATTGAATGGGAAAAGGAACAAGTTTTTCAAATTGAGTATTGCAATACTCAGGATCTAAGAAAAAACCATCATCTTCAATTTCAATTCCTTCCGGAATTTCAACCATGTTAAGATCAATGATTTGCTTCAAGGTAAGCGTGCAGTAGTTCATCCTCATGATATCCACTTCGGTGCGCAAATCAATCCAAGCATCTTCCATCTGATGAACATGGGTGAAGGGGGTCTCTTGATCTTTGAATGCATTCCTCTGTAATCAAAATCAGATCTGGCCTAGAATTTCTTCAATGTGATGAGCTGAAGTTCTGCTTCCATTGCCTTTGCTTTATACACTGAGTTAAGTGTATAACGACCAATCTTAAGAGGTTTGGCAGTGGTGATACCGAAACCCGGTCTATGCAAATTATGCTGATATGACTGAACTTCCATGAGTTGTCTTGCCATCTCCATGAGAATGATCCTGTTAGTAGGATATCTCGGCAAAGTATAGGGTTCTCGTTGAAAATAACCCACTCTCAGATAAGTGAAAGTTGGAAATTGCAGGAATATGCAACCAAACTGGTTCACCTTTTTCTAGGCTTCATCTGACACTCTTTTGACAGCCGTCAAACATGCATCTAAAATGCCCAAAGAAAGCATCTTGTACTCTCCGATAATGATATTTGCTTTGTGTGAGAGTAATTTGATCATGATACTCCCAAATAGGCACCAATGATCGATCTCCTTTAGTGGAAAGTCCAGAGAAAGTTCCCATGGCTGCAGCAATGTAAACCAGATAAGAATTAATATAGAAAGGCACTAAGGTACCCACATTGCTCATTTGTTCACACAAACCTGTGCTTACAAGTTCTCCCCAATAAATCGGTTCCTTGTTTTCAAGAATTTGAAAAATAAACTTGTACATCCATGGCTCGAAATTACATGAATCTTTGAGGCCACAGATTTTGTTGAGGAGTGTTATTAGATCATTGATTTCTGGAGAGAAATCTGATGTATGAATTGTTTTGGGCCATTTGGAGAAATTCGACCTCTTATTAACCAACTAGTGATCATTTATATATCTTTGATAATCTATCTTATGCTGATTCCACAACTGTATGGATATGTCGTTAGACATATCTGCACATTCAGGGCTTGGAGGTATTCTAAAAATTTGTTTAATAACATCAAGATCCAAGCTGAAAATCACTTTTCCATTTGCATCTTTGATCGTTCTGCCTTTGGGGTTGAAATGATGTGCACAGTCATAGACAAATTCGGGTTCCAAGGCAACCATAGGGAAAGTAGTAATCAAGTGAATGTTACTCCTCTTGATGCACCGTAGTTCCTTGTTGGCAGGTTCTTCAAGCTTTTGCAAGAAATTGGTCATATCAATATTCCCTATTCTTGTATCTGTAACTTGATCCAAAGATGATGAAACAAGGGAAGGTGTAGAATGAGCCAACTCTTTATCATATTGATATTTCATCTTTCCTTTAGCTTTGGTCGGTGTTGACATATCCTGTGTTGCAACATGGAAATCCCAAAGGGTAAATACATCATCTAAAGAGATTGAACCCATGAGAGGATTTTTGGTTTGCAATGATGGATCTATGAAGAACAAGGTATTCGGAGTATTGATTAGATACTCAATGAACACACATGTTGGCTGGAAATGAAAATAATGGCACATGTATATGAACAAAAAGGGGTGAAAATGGATTTGTGAAGATGCATTGCATGAGGGGCTTTATTTGTGTGGCCAAGAATGCAAGTTGGAAAGACATGAGAATATGTAAATGGTAATTTTGTTATTAAAAGAGTGACCTTTTTACCAAAAACGGACTCTTGAAGGATGATTACATGTAATGAAAAATGACATGTTTTCACATGTAATGGACTTAGGAAATGTAACTACATGTATTGGTGAATGAAGGATGAATTAGCATGGATAGATGCACTTGTATTCTTGAGGAAATGACCATCTTTTATCAAAAACAACAAACAAACAAGCAAAAAAGAAAGAAAAACACAAAAACATACCTCTTGGTATTGACCCAAACATGTTTAAAACTTGAAACCAAAACTCCACATGCAATTTCGTTTTTGAGTAAAAGACGATTTTATGCATTGAGAAATGAAGGATTTAATCTTATTTAAAACAAAAATGCATAATACATGGGCTGCATTTGAACAAATGGAAACAAATGAGCCATAAAATGCAACATTGTACGAGAAATAAGATAAAAACCAAAACAAAAATTATTACAAATACTTACTTGGAAGCCAAAGAGAGAAAAATGGAAGGAAGAGAAGTTGTAATGTCTTTGCCTTCTCCAAAAACGGGTTCTAGAGATGTGTTTGCATCCAATCACTCCAAATCCTTGACTATTTCTAAGATTCAACCTTGCTGGGCGTTTTTACATGTAATGGAAGCAAAACGGGTTCTCAAAATACAAATGCATGGATTCGTTGAAGCATTTTGAGCAAGAATGAACACTACTAGCAAAAACGGGTTCAAATCATGCATTTACATGTGTTATTTAACATGTTTTTGGCTTGAATAACACCCAACAAATGAAAACGCAGCCTCCATATGTCATTACATATCACATTTTTTTGGCAAGAATGATGCCCTAAATCAAAAAACCTTTTCAAAGAATGCATTTACATACCACGTTTTTGAATATATTGGAGATTTCAAGCAAAAACGGGTTCATAGGATGTCAATGCATACCATGTTTTTGGATGTATTGGAGATTGAAAGACAAAAACGGGTTTATAGGAGGCATGTGCATATGATTTTAACATGTCTTTGGCTTGAATGATTTAAAACAACCAAAAACGCACTCTATGAGTGCTAACGCATGCTACGTTTTTGGATGTTTTTGACTTGAAAAATATTCCAGCCCAAAACACACTCTATGGGTGTAAGAACATGTTTTATTTTTGATGTTAATCACTCAAAAACATGCCCAACAATAAAAACACACTCTATGAGTGCTATCGCATGTTTTATTTTGAATGTTTTGACTAAAAATATGATCTCCCAGCCAAAACGCACTCTAAGAGTACAAACGCATGTAAAATAAAACATGTTTTGGCTTGGTATGTCATCTCCCAGCCCAAACGCACTCTCCAAGTGTAAATGCATGAGTTATTTTTGGTCAAAAACTCACTTCCAAGCAAAAAACGGGTTTAAAAAATGTCTATACATGTTTTATTTTGCAAGGCTTGTACATGGTTAAGTCTTGTACATGTAAAGCTCACTCTCTGGATGCATTTACCTATAGAATAAAACATGTTTAAAGCCATTTACATGTAAAGTGGAAACTCTAGATGTAAAGGCATGTTTTATTATTTTAACTTGACATGTAAAGGGAGTCTTTTGATGTATTTACATGTAAATAAGGAAATTGAAAACATGTAGTTGCTATACACACTTAAGTGATTCATTTAAACACATGTTTATTTAAAATGTTAAGTGAAATATTACTTAAAAAGTCTAAAATAACTATTAACACAAAATATAAAGTATATAATGTGCAAATGTTATTTTATAAAGTAATATTTAACCCATATGTTATTTAAAACATAAAGTAAAACTCAACATTTAAATAAAATGATAAAGTAATATAGTCACTTATGTGAAAAATTAAAAAGCAACTCAACTTAAAAATATATCATGTGAAAAAGTAATGATAAAGTGCATTTTAATCACTTAAGTCAAAAATTCAAGTGATAAAGTAACTTCAAAACATAACATAAAGTGATTAAATGTTATATTTTTCAAAAAGTGCAACTCAACTATAGAAAATAATATCTATTTTTTAAATATGCAGTTGAGCTTGGAGAGTCCACTTTTTTGGGCACTTAAATAACCATATCTTTTGACTGAAAGGTTCGATTAACACCACTGATAGATCAAATTGAAGGGATCGGAAAACCGAAAGCAAGAGATTGGACAAAACAAAAAGACTAAAAGCAACTAAAAACACACTGAAAAGCACACCAAAGGATGCCGAAGGACTCAAAAATCAAGTATAGTAAGACAAACTGAAAAACCGAAAAAGACTTGACGAAAACCTTCAGCATAAAGATTCACTAATCAAATTGAGATCAACTGATTGATCATTATTGGCTAATTGAATAGTGAAACAAACATAGAGAAACACGAAACTAAGTTTAAAAGTTTCGTACTGTTACCTACATTTTGTTGTGACAAAATGCAGGACAACATGATCAATGGTGAAGTATCATTATTCATACTATCAAATGATTTATTTTTGTATATTTCTTGCATTTCTTTGCATATTATATATATATGTGTGTGTGTGTGTGTGTGTGTGTGTGTGTGTGTGTGTTTTAAAAATATATATATAAACTCATCCAAATGCATCTGCATCCCCTAAATTTTTTTTTCATGCATCCGCATCCGAATCCGCACACGAATCGGCAACTTAGCTTATAAATAATAAATAATTGTCATATATATATAATGATGATAATACACTAAACAAGATTTCATGTGTGACATTGACTATAATGTCAATTATGAGAATCAACTTAATAATCAATGAAACCAACAACTAACGGAACTGCAAGAATCAATAAAGGCATAGCCGGTATTGATTGTGATGATCACAATCAACATGGACTGTGGTTATCAACCACAGTTGATAACCACTATCGGCCAATACACATCATTGATAGTAATATATATTACAGTCAGTATTGATTGTGATGATCACAGTCGGTATCGACTGTGATTATCACAGCCGTTACCCATATCGACTATTGCTGTCATATATTATATGTGATTCGATTATTATATCGACTATCTTGCATCATCGTTATTAAGTTGTTAATTGATCATTATCGATCAGTTCAATGGTATATATTATTGGTGATAAATGAATGATTAAAATAATTATCAAGAGACATGTCTCATGTAGAAACATGTCTCTACATTAACAAAGCTCATGTAGAGGGATGTTCCTATGGGAGACATGTCCCATCATATCATATATATACACATTGAAAGAGTCACTTGGAAAATATAGAAATCTACAAGTATTAGTACAAGTTACAATAGAGATCCATATCAAGTATTCTCAAGTAAAGAAGTATATCATTATTGTATTTGAAGTTCATAGTTTTCTCTTGGATCTAAATTATCATCATATAGGCAATATCATAGAAGTTAGAATTGTTAAGGTTTTAGGATCATTGCAAATGTAATATCACTATCTCATTGTATGTTTTTATGTGTTTTCCAAATGCAACAATCTCTTGCATTTATATTGAGAATGAGTGAAGAAGAGACATGTCCCTTCAGGTGACATGTCTATTCATTATTATGTAATTAATATAATGACAATTATGATTATATATATATATATATATATATATATATATATATACATACATATATATATAATAGCTCTTGAGTATTATATTAATTTTGCTAATATTTACATAATAATAATAATAATTATTTTAATATCAATTTAACTATTTAGTTATTATGAGAATAATTATAATCTAACTTTATCTTTACATATATATCAATGTATATAGTAATATCAATTATTATATATATATTGATATATATATATATAATAAATCATTTCTCATAATAATCATATAGTCAATATTAATTTTTGAGTGATGCTACAAACATCAATACTCCCTCTTAGCTAGGGAGGATAAATCAATCCAATGTCAACACTTATGACACTTGACAACATCAATCATATCATGTAAGCAATAAAGGCATCATCCTCATGATGTAATCAATAGAAACATAGTCTGAATATGTGGATTGCGTCCATCGGCGATTCTATCCACAAGCTCTCGTGTGGATTGCCTCCATCGGCGATTCTATCCACAAGCTCTTAGGTGGATTGCCTCCATCGGCGATTCTATCCACAAGCTCTCAAAGGGATTGCCTCCATTGGCGATAGCTCTCAAGTGGATTGCCTCCATTGACGATTCTATCCACAAATTCACGAGCTTTAGTGTGGATTGCCTCTATCGGCGCTTTTATCGACAAGTTCCCAGGTGGATTGCCTCAATCAGTGATTCTATCCACAAGCTCTCGTGTGGATTGCCTCCATCAGCGATTCTATCCACAAACTCACGAGATTTAGTGTGGATTGTCTCTATCGGCGATTCTATCCACAAGTTCCCGGGTGGATTGCCTCAATCGGCGATTCTATCCATAAGCTCTCGTGTGGATTGCCGCCATCGACGATTCTATCCACAAGTTCTATCTGTTATGATTGGTTTTAGCCATCACAAGATCTCTATCACAATAGAAGGTCAAGTTATTGTAAGATTGTCATCTTACAATAAATTTTACAAATACAAGTGATAACCATTTGGAAGTCGTCACTTCCTCATGATTTACACAGGGGGAAGGCCCATTAAAAACATTCATGATTCATTAGTATAATAATCAATTATATCAAGTTTACCTCATAAATGTTTCACCTTCAATAGTGAACTCTCTCTCAATCAATATGATCAAGATTGTCACAAGTTGACTGAACCATTTACTCCCTCTGAAGCTCAAGTTTATCAACTTATTGACGTCTTTTGAAATATCAGACTCCCTTTGCATCTAGTCTCAATCATCAAATTGTTTGGAAGCATCAAGTTCTTTCTTCCTTGAATGTAATTATCTTGTGCTTCTATCTTGAAGGTATTTCAAAGAGAGATTAGAAATAGCTCACTAAACTATCTCGGCTGTAAATACCAATGATAGAAGCATACAATATTTTACTAACCAATAGTATAGCATGAATTACAAACTCAAAAATTATGTGCATTAATAAAACATGAAATACTTATATTTTATAACTTTCAAGTATTTCATTCTGTAAGGTGAGCCCATATAGAAAATATCATGCAAATTCAAAGAATGATGTCGTTGTTCTCGAACATTACTACAATTATTCACATGACTTGTCTTGAATATCCAAAGGTTATATACACTATGAAAACCTTCAATTTGATTGGATCTCCCTTCAAGTGGTTAGGCTTTTAAAGAAGGAACCTCGCTCTTTTACAGATTTTTTTTTGCATGGACCCGTACACTGTCGGTCATAATGTTTGAATCTGATATTTTTTCTCTAATCCCTCCGGTGAGATTCTTCTAAATTTGTTTATCACAAACATATCCAAAATTTAGCAAAATCCAACGGTGCATTTGTGAGATATGGTCCTCGTACTGAGACTGTATTTTGTGAGACAGTCACACATTCACCATCAACAAACTACTCTCTTGCATTTGCAACTTGGCTCTGATACCATGTTAAGGTTTTAGGATCATTGCAAATGTAATAGCACTATCTCATTGTATGTTTTAATGTGTTTTCCAAATGCAACAATCTCTTGCATTTATATTGAGAATGAGTCAAGAAGAGACATGTCCCTTCATGGGACATTTCTATTCATTATTATGTAATTAATATAGTGACAATTATGATTATATATATATAATATCTCTTGAGTATTATATTAATTTCTCTAATATTTACATAATAATAATAATATTTATTTTATCAATTTAACTATTTAGTTATTATGAGAATACATATAATCGAACTTTATATATGCATATATATCAATGTATATAGTAATATCAATTATATATATATATATATAATAAATCATTTCTCATAATAATCATATAGTCAATATTATTTATCTGAGCGATGCTACAGACATCAACAAGAATATTATTCTAACTCTAGTACACTATAGTTTTACTATACATACATCAAGGAAATAAGATAAAAAAATTAAAATTTCCTCTTCCAAATCTGATCACATCTTAACAAATTCGACTACAAATTAATGTGAAATTGCGTAGGGTTGTCCAATTTTGTGGATTCAAAATTGAGGACAGCAATAACAATCAAAGAGATGTGTTTTAAGGGGTGTGATCCAATTCAAGAGGGCCAAACTTGTTCTTTTCTCCTTCAAATTTTGATTTCACATTGAAATTTTCCTTGTTTGTCAACCTCAATAAGGTATTTTCAGATTTGAATTTTGCAAATATTGTTGATTTCTCCTTTGGGTGCAAATTAAAGGGGAAGTTGGAAACATCAAAATACTTTGAGCAGATTTCTAAGGACAAGCTGCTAATTTATAATGCAAGGGGTGATTTCCAAGAGCAAGTTGGAAGTGCATCGTCAAAGGTGGCAAAAATTCTAAAGTAAGCTGGAAATTCCTCTCAATGGTGGGTGCAAATGAATAAGCTGGAAATTCGTTCTTTCTTGCAACATTTTAAGAATTCTTTTATCCTTTAGCGCACTTGAGATATGAAGCTGTAAATGCTTACCGAAATGTTTGGGTGGAATTGTTGATACAAGCTACAAGTTCTAGGTCGAAATTCTTAAGTAGAGCTTGAAATGAGCTTTTTATAAGGTCGGAATTCCGAATAAGAGTTGGAAACATAGTTGCACGGGTACTCATACCCATACACTTGGGACGCGTACCAGGTACTGGTACACGCACCCATCTATCGAGTACACGTACCCAAGTACCCAATGCTCAGTGGGTACTCAGTGGACGACATCATAGCCAAGGACCTTGATTAAGATTTCTGATCTTTGTTTCAGTTTTTTGTTTGCATTGTTGAAATATATTCTTCGTGGTATTCGAATACCACGAAGGCTATATTTCAACAATCCCTCTTAGCAAGAGTGGATTCATTTAGCACATTTAGTCATAACCTCCGACATAGTTTGGGACAACAATTTATGTAGTCTATTCATGACAATAGGGATTCCAATATGATGATATCTGGCTCAGTCCGGGACAACACTTAAGTAGTCAATCATGGTGTACTTTTGCTATCACACATCCAGTGATAACATCATATTTTAGAGTCAAGATATCTGGCAGAGTCCGGGACAACAACTTAATGAAGTCAATCTTGACACTCAGTCAACTATTGTCAAGATCGTCACCTTGAAATATTGACCCTGATTTATACATCAGTTGAAGATCGTCATCTTCTTTCAACACAGTTAGAATATTGCAATATACATTTTAATTATTTATTCATGAATAAATTACAAATAGTAGGAATTTAATCCTAATAATCTCAATTACAATCTAGTCATACCAAGTTTGCTTCGGAAGTACTCTATCTTCAATCTTGCAAGTGGCTTGGTAAAGATGTCAACATTTTGTTCCTCAGTGCTGGTTTACACTAGTTTTATGACGTTTTGGTCTACCATGTCTCTTATATGGTGATATGGAATTTCAATATGTTGGGATCGATTGTGGAAGACTGGATTCAGTGAGAGCTTGATGCAGCTCTGATTATCACAATGAATTATGGTAGGATTTAGAGACTTTCCAAACAATCCAAATAGTAGCTTCCTTAGCCATACTGCCTCACGAGTTCCCATGGAGGCTGCCATGTACTCTGTTTTGGTAAAACTCTGGGCAACTGCTGACTGTTTCTTGTTGAACCATGATATCATTGCATATCAGCTTGCTGTTTATCAAACTTATTTCAATATTGTATCAGTTTGAAACTTTGATAGAATATTGATTAATAGTAAACTTTATCACTGTTCGAGTCAGAAGTTTATCATTTGCAATATGTCATTGTTATATGATTTATGGTCTTCTTGATCATGTTTAAAGTTTTCCTTCTCTGTTATGCATCTAAACATTTAGCATATATTATAATTACAAACATATGGCAAATCTGAAACTGAAAACAATACATTACATCTGCAAACTTTATCACTGTTCTTGTTTTGAAAACCCATTATCATGACTCATATTTTCATGATTTTCTGAAAAATATTAATTATATTAAAAAAAGGTTGACGTACACAAGTACCCCCATCCCCTATTTTGAAAAATAGCCGTACCTGTACCTCTTCCTGTACCCGAAGTACCCAAGTACCCCCGTCCATGTGCAACCTTGGTTGGAAATGACCAAAAGACAGGGCAGAAATTTGACAAGGAGCTGGAAATGGTCTAAATGTTGGGTAAATTTTAAATTTTAAAGCTTTAATCTACATACTTATTACACAATTCCTTTAAAGGGTTCATAGTTAAATGCCATTTTTCATTGCTTAAACCTTGATATTTTTTTCTTCCAACTCCATGCTCCACTTGAGATTTATTCCTCGATTTTGTAGGAAAACCTTCTCTTTGATTTTGCCACAAGATGTTCTTGTTTTCTATAGGCGGATTTTAGGAGAGAAGCTGGAATATTTTTTGCCTTGGTCAGATTTCCAGCTAGGAGCTGAAAAGGAGCAATTTATTGGGTTGGATTCCTAGCTAGGAGCTGGAAATGAGAAAAATGAATCCAATTTCTTGTTAAAAGTTAAACTGGCCTTTCCATTTCTCAATTTCTCAAAAATTGATTCATGAAATCTGTTAGCCATGGTTTAGTCATTAATAATAATACTTAATGTTTTGGGTTGTTATGGCAATTCAATTACAAATGGTTCTCGGACAGTTGTAATAAGTTGTAGGAACGAATGGTTGGTATGCTCAACCAACAGTCAGGTGCTTTATATATGTAAACTGACATCTAGAACGGGGGACATTTTGGTACAGACATTAGAGGGAATAAAAGTTATATCATTCTGCCAATATTATGTGTGTTGTGTTAATACTGAATTATTGTTATTCTTGTTCTTGTGAAATCTTTGTTTACTCTGTGCATGAACTAGAAACCTTGTAGGTAGTAAAGATTTTGTTGTTGTTGCCTGATTGAACCTGGAGGTTTAAAGAAAGACAAAAAAGAGGGATGACAGAATAATGGGCCACACCTTTAATCAACAAATACTAGTCACTTATAGCGACATTGAGGACAATAGGGAAGTGACCTCAGAAGATTAGTTGACGGAGGATTTGGTTCACACATGGGAAGTCTCGGTTGATCAGTACGTGCGACAAGAGGCTCGGGAGAGAGTGGTATAGGTTGGCACGATACTTGCCAAACTCATGGTGCGCACTCCAGTGAATGATCTTTTGGAAATCCTTCCATGGTTGTTGGCCCGTAAATTGATTGAATTTCAAGATCATGAAGAAGAGAGGAAACGGGAACAACACAAATAACAAATACTACAACGGTATGAGAATTGGAACCGATTGGAGGAGCGTGACACAAATAGACGTCGTAAGTCCCACAATTCCACTAATTAATGCCCTTTCTGCCAAACAAGGACAAAAGGAGATGTACTAGGATAGAGATAGAAGAAGAGAGGAGACACATTTGTGAGAAGATCTCTCTAAATCGAAGAGAAGAGTGAGAGGCGACCATGGTTGTAGAGAATCATTGAGTTATCTCAAATCCCAACACGAAGCAGAAGTGTAATGTCCCCTTGTATGATTCTGTGATTCACTACGTGAATTATGCAATTCGTTCTTGAAATGTTATTTCAATTTAACAAACAAGCAATAACTTATGCAATGTAAATGCAAATATAATGAGGATCTCAAGATATATATATTACTCGTAATTCCAAATGCGTACACTGAATATTAATATGCACTAAGAATGTAGTTTACTTGATGTGAGGTTGTTTTTGATATAACAATATAATATATCCACAATGACTTGTATGGCTGTTTCCGATCTTTTGTATGTGATATATGCTGCAACTACAGGCTGATACAATGATCTTAGGTAGAGATATATGCTGTCTCTAATATTCCAGAATGGTCTATGCAATACTTCTGTGATATATGAGCCGTCTCTGATATATTGATAATGATTTATGCTCCTCAATTAGATGTCGTCTCTGATATATAAATGAATTACCATCACCACGGTTGCTATCGCAACCTTCTATGCTCTGGAATCTAGTGTTTCCATAAAGGGAAAATATATGTTTATATAATATTAATTCTTCAATAATGCCTCTTGGAGAGTTGATTAGCTTGCATAAATATGTGCTTTGAAATATGAAAGGGTGCAGGTGGAAAGACGTCACCCTTCATAAAAATTGATAATTTATATTGTTCACCGGATAATCATAAAGGATTATCGTAACACTGCCGAGTCGAATATACTTAATCGGCTCATATCATAACACAAAGGTGAAATATATTATACTCGATGCCTGATCCCTATTTCTATTAAATCTCATGAAACATAGTAATCAAAGCCCAATGATAATAATCGACAGTGTGTTGAAAACATGATAATGTATAACTATAGCCGACACAATTATTTGGAAAGTCATATATCTTCCAAGGTAATTGTTATTTATGTAAGGTATATCGATTAGTTAAATTTTCTAATTGCCTTCCATTATATTGATGGTCGTTGACAAATCACCCAACCCGTTCGTAGTCTCCCAGAAGACGTTTGTCAATGTATGTCAGCTGGCGCTATTTCTTATCATTGTCTTGCACCATTCTTTCTTGGTCTCCACTACAATTGATATTTATATTATCGCTGATGTTATTGTCATCGATATGGGTATCCCTTGTATATGGTAAGTGCTATGTGTTTGATAAATAGATTTCAATCTTTAATTAAAATTTATTTCAATTGTAATCATACTATTCTGAATATGGCAAGAAGTCGGAGTGTCAGCCGAAGTTGGAGGAGCGGGACGCAGAGGCCTATCCAAAAGGAAGGCAGAACACAACATATGAGGCAAGAGTGGAAGGAGATATTCAGAAACCTACCACTCGTTGACGAGGTAGGAGAGGACCTTGCCAACCAAGCAAGCAGTCCTTCAATACGAGCAGAGACTGACAAGGAGAGTTGAAAGTCTAACTCCGTATAAAGCGAATTGTCTATGTACTCCGCACGTGACAAAGACGAGGAAAGAAACCTCCATAAGGAGGTAGCAAAAGTATTTGAAAACACCTTATGGGCATTGAGAATTTAGTCATATTAGGGAGAGCAAGGATAGAGGAGCCAAAACCAAAAAATCTAGGGAGAAAGGACTACGGGTACGAAGGAGGTGACCAAGGTGTGAGCGACATCGGTAGATGGGTTGAGACCTCGCGTGCGGCCATGGTTGCAAGTGAGGCACATGCACGCAGAGAAAGAGCCACTCCATGCATGTCCGACAAACATAGTGCTGACTGAACCAGAAAGATGATGAAGATCTTGGAGAAGTAGAAACTCCGTAAATTCATAGGGGATGGATCAGAGAACCCTACTTGCTATTGTAAAACATGTGTGAGCATATGGGATGCCAATGGCGAGGATGATCAGGACTATCAGTTGAAGGCATTCCTTGCCATGCTATGGGGAATTGCCATCAATTGATACACAAACTTACCGAGGACATACAAAACAACATGGAATGACTTTAAAAGGGCATTCCAAGAAGAATTTCAACTACTACGAGATGACGACAAGATAGTAGCATAAATCTTTAACATGAGACAAGGAAAAAATGAGACTGTACGGGCCTACATTCATAAGCTGACAGAACTACTTGGTAAATTGGAAAACCAGCCAGCCGATGGGCTGTAATAGAGGCAGTTCATCAATGGGCTGATTCCTTCTCTCCAGAAGAAAATAAAAGTGGTAGTCCCTTCTTTGTATGTTGACACCTATAATTGGGCAATGGACATTGAAAGTGAGAACAAGACGTCCAGAGGGAAGAAAAAGGCTAGCGACGACGATGATATTATGGACAAAAGCATTGATGGAGAGTCCAATACCGTACAAGCCCTTAGGAGAGATATGATGCAGTTGAGAATCGAGAAAAATAAGGAAGATACCAAGGATGCCAAGAAATTGTGGTGTACCAACTGCAAGGTCTAAGGCCATACAAATGTGAATTGCCCGAAGAAGTCCTTTTGCGACATCTTCCAAATACTCGATCACTCCATCAAAGAGTAGCCATACAAATTTAAAAGTTAGGAGTATACTAGTGGTCTTCACTCAAGGAGAGTAGGGAAGCCCACCAACCACACCTCCCAGGCCAACTACAAAATCTAATGCCTCACCAAGTGGATGTTGGAACAACCAATGAGGAAACAACCACAATAATAGCAATGATAATAGACCTAGAAGCTGGATTTAGTATGATGTGAAGGGATGACACATGATCCAATGCAAAAGATGTAATAAATGGGGTCACTTCGCACAGGATTGTTAGAGAAAGAAGGGGGTGGAAGTGTGTTGTGCAAACATTGTGTTTCAGGAAACCTTGAGGACACCAAATGTGCCAAGCAAAAGGGGGTAAACATGCTAGACATAAGAAACCCAAAGGAGGTGTTGGCAATCACTAGGCTGAAAGCCAAGAAGGTGACATTCCCTGGTCCTCGTATAGATAAGGAAAGGCTAAAGGAAGTAAAGACCGATATTGGATAAGCAATGGAGGAGGAACGGAGAATGTCACATGACACTGCCAACCCTCACCTGTGGTCGAAGTCGGAAAGGAACATTATGCGGTAGACGCTGCAAGCCACCGTACCTGTGTGAGTGACCGACCTTCTGGAGACCATGCCACAATTGAAGGCGCCCATTACCAACATAGTTGGTAACAAAACAAGCGATCAAGACAACGAAGGATCAGAGAGACGATCCCATGAAAGATTTGATGTTGGTGGTGGTTGGTGTCGAGAGGACATTGGCTGTGGTAGAAATGGAAATAATGTGACTAAGACTAATAAACACTATCGTGGACAGAGGATCAGACGTAAATGTATTGTTGGAGGATACATGGAAAGCCCTCGACAAGTTGACACTCTGTTCGGCAACCTTCCATTTAGTAGGTGTTGACCAACACAACATCAAACCAATTGGAACACTCATGGCCCAAAAGGTAATCATTAGTACCCAACAATTTTTCTTGGACTTCGTGGTCATCCTGTTGGATAAGGCATAAGATGCCCTCCTTGGAAGGGGCCGGTTGATTACAGGGAAGGTGAACCACAACTAGAAGAAAATAATATCAAGAGTGATTGAATGAAGCACGCAATTGACTTACAAAAGTAGGCAATTAACTAGGAATTGGCCCTAGACTCAGAGTCCGAAGGCGGGGAATTCGACATGGAAGGAGGGCATATGGATCCCAATAACGAAGGGATATTGGAATTGAGAAATTGTTTAGAAGATGAAACTAGTTCCCTCAACTGGTTGTTTCATTGGCAAATGGAGGACTATGAGGAACCTCTATCTTCTTGGACCGAACTTCAACTTGACTTAGCAATATTTTACCTCAAAGTGCGTTTATTTTCTCAAGGGCAGGATTCCAACAAGGAACTAGAAATGCTCTTCAAGGAGCACGGATTTCCAGCTAGGAGCTCGAAATGAACAAGAAACTTTACTTAGATTTTCTCACATTCTCTCTTCAAAAAATTTCAGTTCCTTGCTCAAAACATCCTCACTTGCATGAAAATTCTCGTTTTCACCTCTTTGAAACTCATTTTATAAACCAAAATTTATCTCTGTTGCAAAGATTTTGTCATTTTAAGCATTAACCTCTTTAATTTTTTGACTTTCCTCGTGGGTGAAATCTCATTGGGGAGCTGGAAATGCATAACAAAGGTGGTTAGAATTTCACAATCAAGCTGGAAATAGAAAAGGGGGTTGGAATTTCACAAGCAAGCTGAAAATGGACAAATTGTAGGGCGGTTTTCCAGGTATGAGCTGGAAATGAGCAAAATTTTGTCTAAGGCAATGTAAATGTGAAGTGCTTTGTTTGATTTCTAATTGATTTGACAAGAATCACTTAAGGATTTTCCCATTTCATCTAGGATTCTCAATCGCTTTTGTTAATCCTAACTAGTTACTGAGAAGGGGTTGAATCAGTAAATACAATTTCTAATACTACTTTTCTGCAAACAAATATTCTTGCTGATACAGAAATTAAAAGAATATTACAACACCCATAAACAAAAATTGAATACATAGGTCAACACAACATATATACATGGAAACCCTCGGTTAGAAGGAAAAAACGATGGTGGGACAGAACCTACAAACACCACTACTGCAGTAAAAAAGTTGCCCTGTTAGAGGCTTACAAAGCATTGGTAAGAGTGCTACCCAGTTAAGGGATTTGGTAGAAGACCTGGTAGGATCTTGACCCTGTTAGGAGTCGCCTTGTAAGAGGACTTAGAACACCAATAAAGATGTTGCCCGATAAAGGGATTTATACAAAGAACTTGTTAGGGTTCACCCTGATTGAGGGGTTTAAATATGCTTCTCAATTTAAAGCAATGATCTTATGATGACACTTTTTGTCAAATCAGATCATACCTGTTATCCTTTCCTCTACTTGGCTTTTGAATCTTTCTCTGCCTTTCACCTCTCATGACTGTGACTCCTCTCAGAAGATTCGGCTCTCCTGCTCTTTTTCGCTCTATGCTCTTGATATTCAACAACACTTCTTTCAAATCCTTTAACTTGTATTTATAAGAAATTAATCTTATTAAAAATACATCTCATAGTTTCGCCAAGCTCTAAAGTCACCCATAAATCATGCATGCAAAAAAACTTGCAAACTGATCTTGAGTTTACCTCGAAATGCTCATAGATAAAACAAAGCTAACTTCAGGTCCACTGAAAAAGCTAACTCCTGTTTAACTGAAAACGCTCCGCATAATCCGGTTCGGATTATCATGCACTTAACTGGTGAAGAGCTTGTACCCGGTTAGTCATCTGTTCCCTGTGTGTATCCCATGACTGGTTGTAAAAACCTAGACTGGTATAAGAGTGGTCGGTTAAAGTACACCGCTTTCTTGTTTAGTCTACCAATTCACAATTATGAGTACTGGTGTTCTGGTGGGATTGATGTTTGCCTATGACTTTACCAATGACAACTAAGTTTATGTCAACAACTTTTTACCTTTGTGTTCCTCTTCATGCTAGCCCACTTGACTTGCAACCTTAAGAATTTTTTATTACTTTCCCATATTGTTCATTCTCTTAACTTGACTTGATTCACCATCTCCACAACATTTCTTGCCCTACCAAAACTTAACATCCTTAAGACCTTGGGGATTACTAATTCTAACAAAATTTAAACATCGCTTTGTAATTTTGATGACATTTCGCAAGATTTTGGCAACTTTTACACCTTTTCTGTTAATTTCCAACCCTAGTAATTCACAACTTTTCAACCTCGTACTTCTCTCACAAATTGATCAAAATTCCACTTGACCTTCCCAAGATACTACAAGCCTTCTCAATTTCTTAGGAGATTAAAAGACCAAATTTATTGCCGAGCTAAGAAAAACTAACAAACACCTATGACAGGCTAAGTTAAATAAGCCAAAAAAAGGGGTCTCCATTTGCAATGGGGGGTGTATTTACGACATAAGACAACCTTTCTACATATTGTGGTTTTGCAAAGGATCTAAGAAATCTTCATAGATTGTTGTTAATGTTGTCTCCAAACAAAGTGTTGGTAGCAAATATGCATGTGTTCAAAGCTAGGGAAGACCGATCATTGATAATCCTCTCTTCTAGCTCAGGAGAAGAAAAAAGACCATTGTTGTCTTTAGAGATATGGTCAAAGTTTGCAGTTTGTGAGGAAACTTGAGAAAATAGAGGAGATAGCGAATTGTGTAGCAAATTGAACTCATCAATTTCTCCTCCAATTCTTGTTATAGGGGGTAGGGAAATGATATTGGGTATTCATTGGGGTATATGGTGTGTAGATGATTATAAATTGGTACTATGAGTATTTGAAATGTCAACCGAGAGGAGATACCTTTTCATATCGCTCTTGTAATTGCAGACTTGGAAATAATTTCTATTGGAAGACCACATCCCGACTTCGAATGATCTTCTTCACAATGGGATCCCAAAGTCTGAAACCATATTGTTCTTCACCATAATCGACAAATATGTAGCATGTAGATTTTGGATCCAATTACGTTTACTTTTACTTGGGGACATGAGTGAATGCTTGACAGCCAAACACCTATAGATTCTAAGAAATTTGTTTTCGAAGCCATCTCTTCTTTGGAATGTCAAAATGTAATCGAGATGAAGGTGCTCAATTAATCAAATAAACCGTTGTATTACATGCCTTTTCCTAAAATTCTTATCCCAAATTGGCATTAGAAAGCATACATCGAGCTCTTTCCAAAATTGTTCAATTCAACCTCTTGGCTGCACCATTTTTTTGAGGTGTGAATGGAACAAATTTAATCCTTTGAATACCATTGTTTGCACAAAATCTGTCAAATTTTGAAGAACAAAACTTTCCCCCATCATCCATTTTTAAACATTTTATTTTGTGTCCAATCTGGCTCTCAACAATGGCTTTACAAGTTTTGAATTTGCTATATATCTTTGATTTTCTATTTAGCATATAAATTTATACTTTTCTAGTACTATTTGTTAGTGTAGGATTTTAATTTTCTTATGTTAGGGGATATTTATTTTTCCTAGCCATTTTATTTAATCTTTCTTAGGTTATTAGGAGTGATTAATATGAGGACATGTGGTGAAATACTTTAGCTACATGTGTCACTCACTCCCAAACATGGGTAGTGGAGTCAAACATCTTTTGGCTTATTGTGCCACCTCTCATAACCATTGTTTTGTCATTTCCTTAGTGGGTTATGGGGTAGTTGGGTTTCTCACCCTTTGCTTTGGCATTTACCATGTAGGTAAAACCTCTCACCTTTTATGGGGAATGAGAGTTAACACTCCTCTTGGATGTAGATGGATTTATTTTTCTATATAATAAGAACTTTACACTCACCTTCTCTAGTTAAGTGATAGCTTGGTGAGAGAATTGAGAGTTTTCTCAAAATTCTTTTTCTCTGTCTCTATTTTTCCCTCATTTCAGATTTTTCTTCGTTCAACTTTTTTGTTCTTCGATCATTTGTTGCTTGGAGTTGCATGTGATCTACAAACAACATTAGTTGTTTGCTTGATTCTTGTTTTTTGAAGAATATAACACAATCATTAAGAAAGGTAACTGAATAGTTTGTTCCTCTAGTGGATGTTACCTCCATAAGACCAAAGACATCTGAGTGAATATGCTTCAACAATGTTGTCTTTTTACCTTTAGTGGTCTTCAATAAGCTGATCTGCCTTTGTTTGTTATAAAGGTAATGCTCACAAAGCTCCAAATCAACACATTTTAAGCCTAGTAGTTGATCTCTGTTGAGCATAACTTCAAGTCCCCTTTTGCTCATGTGGTCAAGCCTCTTATGCCAAAGAGTCGACCCACTGTCTACAGCCGCCATTGCAGCTCCCACTTCAGCATTGCTCTCTAATATATATAGATTGTGTAATTTGCTTTTTCAATCACCATGAGTCCCTTTGTCATGAGCTGTAATTGATATAAGTACAATATAAATTCATTTTGATGCATATAATTTAAAATAAAAAATATATATCTATATATATATATATATATATATATAGACACACACACACACAATTCCTTATAACATATATAACAAAAAATATTAAATAATTTAATATACAATTATTATTAATATTCTAATATTGTAATATATTAAAATATATAATTATTAATATTGTAATATATGAAAATATACAATTATTAATATTGTAATATATTAAAATATACAATTATTAATATTGTAATATAATTATTGAAAATTGAAATATTGTATATATCATTTTTTTAATTCTTTTAAATTATTATTATTCTAATTATTATATTATTGATATCTTAATATTTCAAAAACGAAACAAAAATAATATTTAATATTCACTAGTGTTAATCTGAAACACTTGTAACGTACGATATTGACATTAAAATTAATGTTTACAATCACCGTATATAATAGACATGTCTATTTCCAAAGAGACATGTCTATTCTAATATATATAAAATCGATGCCCATTCCAGAAAGTTAGGGGGGGATGGAATTAATAAAAATCAGCAAACAAGAAGAAGAATCATCTTTAGCGTAAACGAGGAAATAAACAAAGAATTGAATGAGTATAAAACAATAAAAGAAATATAAATACTTTGGTTTATATTTAATACGCTTTGTATTCGCCCCTTCAAATACTCCCTGCAAACACCGTCGCACCGTATCCTCCTTGCAGTACTCATAACCCGTTCCAATGAGTAGACAAAGGCTAGGGCACAACAGCCCTAGCCTAGTCCTTTGCTGTAGCCTCCCATTCTTCTAGAAAAAAGTTGATCAATTTTGTGTAGGGTGTTTACTGGGAGTTTTTGAAGGGGGAATACGGTGTGCGAGTTTCATGTAGGGTACTGCTTTTGTGGTTGGCTGCCCGTCTTGGGGTTTTCTATTGGTGGTTTTGTCTTCTATTCGGATAGTGGAGCTTCGGGTTTCTAATTCTTTGGTGGTTGCTGGTGGTGGACCGCCCCATAGATCTTCTTCAAGTCTGCATGCAACGAGGTTTGGCTCCTTGTATGTGGGGGCGAGCTCTAAATCAAATAAAGTGAATAGTTGTCTTCTGTGAACTCAGGATCATCCCATCCTCATCATTTCTCTTGAATTAGTCATGGAGGATGCGGCTAATTGGAGTAAACATGCACTCATTTGTAAATTTCTTCGGATTTGCATTTCTTTGTCGGTTTTGGAAGCTTGGATTCGTCGATAATGGTAGGTGGAGGGAGACTGGGACATTATCCTTGCTACGAAGAACTATTTTATGGTGGTGTTCTCTTGCATATATGATCATAAGCAGGTTTTTGAGGGAGGATCTTATTTTTATAATCAAGTGGGCTTGTTTGTTAAATCCTGGCATACGGGTTTTAATTTTGTAGAGGAATTATCCTTGAGGGTTATTGTTTGGGTTCTCTTGCTACAACTTCCTTTAGAGTTTTGGAGGGAAGATATTCTATGTCAGGTTGCAGCTTTTCTTGGGAAGCCTTCTGCAATTGCTTAACAAACCCTTGATAAAAAGGTAATTTCCTTTGCTCGAATTTGTGTTGAAATTGATTAAATAATTCTTTGCTGGATTGTATGGAAATATGTTTAGATTCTTGTAAGTGGGTACAACAATTGGATTATGAGTCTCTCCATTTCTGATGTCGGTTATGTCACGAGTATGGTCATCTTCTGTGTCAGTGTCTTTGAGTTAATAAGGGGACTAGAGGCTCTGCTAGTGGTCTTGCTGGCTCTTCCTCCTCTACTCCAAAGGTGGATAAAGAGAACAAAGGGAAAGCTCCAATGCAAGCAAATGCCCCTGATAAGGATGGTTTTCTAACTATTAGATCTCGGCCCAACGGTCGAGGACAAAAGAGGACTTACAGGGATAGGCAGGTTGATGAGGGTCTTAACAGGTTTGAGGTTTTGGATACTATGGGTCTAGAGGAAGGGATTACTAGTGATGTCTCTTTTGGTGTGACCAGTATGGATTTGAGGGTTATGCAACAGGGGGTAATTGTCTTGAGTTACGGTATTGGGCAGTTGCAGGGCATGTCCCATATTGACCTTGACTTAGGGAATTCAAAGGAACCTATAGATTTGTAGGGTGATATTGCTTTGGTGGAATTGGCTAAGGAGGTGCAAGCATCTGGAAAAGGTAACGGGTCTTCTCCGGATTTGGGCTTGCAGCAAAGACCCTTCAAGAAAGTCTCTTTTGATACTTCCTCGAAAGTTGGCCGTAAAAAGGATCAAGAGCAGCTTAAGTTAGCTGGCGAGTTGTTGGTGGATTTTGGTTTAGTCAAGCCCATTGAGGCTCATTTCTCCCACTCTTCTCAATGATTATGCTCTCATGGGATGTTTACGTTGTTGAATAGCATCCCTAGACAAAAGGCTATTCATGAGTTGGTGGCAATTCGTTCTTCGACAATCTTTTGTATTTAGGAGACTAAGTTTTTAGTCGATTCTATGTTACTTTTGTGTTTCTAGTATTGAGTGCCATGGACAATGCTAGTGTATTTGTTCTTTAGGGAGTTCTATAGGTCTGGCTCGCTTTTGGTATTCAAGAAATATTGTTCCTTTATGGTGGATTTCTAGCCCCTCACCTCCCTCTATGGTTGCTTCTAGTTTGGAGACTATAGAGACGATTTTGGTTACTAAAGTGTATGTTTCGGTTGACTTCCATGGAAAAGTCAGGCTTTGGTCTCATATTCGGTCTGTTAGAGCACGTACTCCATTCCTTCCCTGGGTTTTGGTGGGTGATTTTAATTAAATGTTTGTTGGCATCCCGTGATGATAACCAACAAACCTGTCACCGGTACTGATGTTGTCATTGATTGGCAAAAAGAGTATAAAGACTGGTCATCTCTATGAAATCTACAAAACCAAGGAGATCTATCTAAAAGAGGGACAGGTTGGCCCAATGATGACAATATACAAGACAGTTGTAACTCCATGCACATACCACCGGTAACTATACAGAGTCACAAGCCATCGGGCTATGTTCACAATTAAGGAAAAGAGAACACCAACATCAACCAAGGTCCAGGATACAACCGGTATAGAAAAGCACAGACAAAGCAATAGCTTACTAGTGTCATCAATACAACCGAGGACGAAGCAACTGGTACCAAATCGAGAATGGTACAACCGGTAAGGCAAGCAAGGGATAGAGAACCAAGAACTGTGAACCAGTAAAAGGACAACAACAGGTCAAACACTCTTACCTGTTTACAACAGGAAGAACTCAACCGATATATTATAAGACTCCGGTATGGACCGAGGAAGTCATAGTCAACCATCTGTTCGAACCAACTCTTTCTTTCCAGGATTTATTGCAGGAAATTTGGGTGACTTTGAGTTATCTTGGTGATCTTTTTGAGACACGGTTGAAGGATTTAAAGCCAGGACCAGTGGCTTTAAAACAAGATGCGGTTGAAGGATTTAAAGCCAGGATCAGTAGCTTTAAAACAAAGGGTTATCTCCTATGAAGGGAAGTTGCTTGGCACGCAACTGCTGCTCTCTTCCTTTAGTTAGATAAAGCAAAGGCATGGTTTGGATGTTCCCTTAGAGAACTGGCACTCCTCTAAGTGATGAATCCGATTAGGATCTGAAGTTAGGTCATGTTTGATGAGCACAATTAGGGTTTGGACCCTATATATTCTCTTGCCTTAGGCAAATAGAAGTTGCCTTCATTTTGCCGAGAAAAAGAGTGAACTTGTAAGCTGCTGAAGCCAGGGAGAAAAAGTGAGAAGTGAGAAATTAGAACTGTGCAGAGAAGCACAGAAGTAGAGAAGAAGACACCTGTACCAACCGGTGTTACCTCTCAATTGAGCAATAACTGTCATCTTATTAGGCTGGGTGTAGCCATTTGCAAAAGTTCATTTACGCTATTGTTTTCCAGCAAACTACAATAGTTAAATCCCAGAATTTGGGTGGACTCTGACAGGTCCCTTGTATCAAAATCCCCTAATCGGGTGACATCCTTCAAGGTGTTCAAAGTCCTTTAACTAGGTAGGTCCTAACAGGCCTTATTGTAACAAATCGCTTAACCGGGTCGCATCTAACAAGTGCGATTTTATCCTTTAACTGGGAAGGCGCGTAACAGGGTGTACTCCAGAAGAGTACAAATTTTGTGAGGTCTCCTCACACCGTGGTTTTCACCCTAACCGGGTTTCCACGTGATAAATCTGGTGTCACCGTGTGATTGTTTACTTACTATTTAAATTTACTTGTCTTTCGGTTGTAAGTTTACTTCACTAGATTTAGAAAAGAAAAGTTTTATAGTGTGCCGATTCACCCCTCCCCTCTTAGCACCGGTTCGGACTGTCAATTGGTATCAGAGCCAAGTCTTGTTTTCTTTGCTGCTTAACGGCACAATAAAATTAGTCAAGATGATGAGAAAGGAAGGACCAAAGTTTTCAAAGGAAAACTTCACCTTGTGGTGCAGCAGAATGAAGGTGTACATGAAGACCACTGGAGATCAGTACTGGAACCATGTGTCCGTCGACTACAGTGAGCCTGACGGCACCTTGACGCTCGATCAACTAAAGATAAAAACTGAACACACGACGGCCATGGATATGATAGCAAGCACCCTTCCTGATCACGTCTATGCTGAGATTGAGCATCTTGAGTCTACCTTCAAGATGTGGGGCAAGCTGCAAATGGTTTATGCAGGAGACCCTAATGTTCAAAGAGCTAAGGTCGAAAGCCTCAGAGGAAAATACGACGACATGAGAATGAATGAAGGAGAAGACATTGAGCAGTATAGCAACCGGATCAAAGACGTGATCAACTCCATAAGAAGTGCTGGAGGAAAGCTCAGCGAAGAGGAAGTTGTCAGCAAAATACTGCGAACTCTCAGACCCTATTATGCCATCAAGATCTTTGCCATTCAAGAGCTCAGATCAGTGACCAAAGATCAAGTCACCCTTGATTCCCTAATCGGTAAGTTGGCTGCCTTCGAATTGAGTAACTTTGATAATAGCTTATTTGTTCAAGAAGCAACATTTAAGTCTTCTGTTAGCTCCCCTTCCACCAAAAAGGGAAGAGAAACCGGTAATTGCTCTATCGGAAAGACTGGCAACCTTATTGAGAATCTACTCTCTGAGGAAATGAAGCAAGATGAGTTCGAAGCACTCATCGCCAGGAGATTCCCCAGAGGGAAAGGGAAGTACAAGGAAAAGATCCCCTTGAAATGCTTCTCCTACAACAAGATAGGACATATTGCTGGTAGGTGTCCAGATAATGAATCTAAAGATAAAAGAGATCGGTTAAAGAGCAAAGCTAAGAAGGAATGCTATCTTGCAGAGGAAGGAGTTACAGAGAATGAGTTTGAAGACTCAGAGGATCTTGAAATTGCATTTGTTGCAATAAAGGAGGAGAGCCCTGTTGTGAATGAAGTTGCGCTCATATCCCGATCTCATCAGCATGATGACTTGATCATTGATAGCGGCTGCACTCACCACATGACCGGTGACAAGGAAAAGTTTATCAATTTAGAGCTCAATGACAGCGGATCGGTTACCTTTGGAAATAATACCCCTTGTTCCATCAAAGGTAAAGGTTCTATTGCTCTCTGCAACAATGCTATTTGTGAAGATGTGTACTGGGTTGAAGGTCTCAAGTATAACTTGATGAGTGTTGTACAACTGAACAACAAAGGATTCCTACTGGAATTTGGGCAAGGTTCCTGTATAGTGAAGAATCAATCCGGAACTCATGTCGCAACCGGTAGACAGAGCAAAGGTAATCTCTTCTACCTAGACTCAATGGAAGGAGCCTGTCTCATCGCCTCGATCAAAGGAGAATCTAGCAAAATTTGTCTTATGACCAAAGAAGACAACAACTGGTTATGGCACAAAAGGCTCTGCCGCATAAACTTCGACAGTATTGTCAAAGTGAGCAAAAAGAAATCGGTAAGAGGTCTTCTTGAGATTGGCAAGCCTATCAATGGTATTTGCCAAGACTGTCAGTTAGGAAAGCTGACCGGAACATCTTTGAACAGTAAAACCTTCTCTGCTGAAAATGTTCTAGACTTGGTGCACACTGACTTGTGTGGACCAATGAGAACGAAGAGCTACCATGGTGACCGATACTTCATGCTCTTTGTTGATGATTTCTCCAGTATGATGTGGACACTCTTTCTTAAAGAGAAATCAGAAGCGTTCCACATGTTCAAAATCTACAAAGCCAGTGTAGAAAAAGAGACCGGTAAAAGTTTGAAGTGCTTGAGATCAGACAGAGGAGGTGAATATACGTCTCATGATTTCACTCACTACTATGAAGAGCATGGGAGAAAAAGACAGCTATCTGCACCAATGACTCCTCAGCAAAATGGAGTTGCACAAAGAAGAAACAGGATGCTGATTGATTGTGCTAGAACCTTGTTGATGCAGAAGGATCTGTCTCATAACTTCTGGAGGGAAGCTATCAGTACTGCTGTCTACACACTCAACCAGATTCAAGTCAAGAAGGGAACCTGTAAGACACCTTATGAACTGTGGTTCAAGCACACTCCTAGTGTAGGATACTTCAAATTTTTTTGTAGTAAATGCTATATCAAAAGAGACATGTACTCTAGGAAGTTTGATCCTAAGAGTGATGAAGGAACGTTTTTGGGTTACTCAACCAGAAGCAAGGCCTATCGGTGTCTGAACAAAAGAACTGGCTAGATAATTGAAAGCATCAATGTAAAAGTTGATGAATCCACAAAACCAGATATGAAGACCGGTCATGATGACCACAACAGTCTGAAACGACTAAATAAAGGAAATTTCTTTGAGTTTAACGAAGCTATAATTGAAGATGAAGAAATACAAGAGGACAGACATCTAGAGTAGGAGATTGTTCCTGAACCTAATAGGCCAACACTGGATGATGAACAAGTTGATGTCTAGAACCATGAAGAAGATAATGCTCAACTGGAAGAACCCAACCGGGAATAGAGACCGGTTCTTCCAATATATGTCACATATCATTCCACTGATAATATCATTGGTGACAAATATGCTAATATCTTAACGAGGAAGAAGGCTAGAGAAAATATTTGCCTTCTTTCCTGTATAGAGCCCAAATCCACTAGGGAAGCTCTAGAAGATGAGAATTGGATCAAGGCCATGGAGGAAGAAATTGAGCAAATTGAAAGGAATGAAACATGGGAGCTTGTACCCAGACCTAAGGACAAAAATGTCATAGGAACCAAATGGGTCTACAGGAACAAGCTGAATGAGGATGGAAAAGTCATCAGAAATAAGGCAAGATTAGTCTGCAAAGGGTACGCACAGGAAGCTGGACTGGACTATGCAAAAATCTTCGCACCTGTTGCAAGATTGGAAGGAGTCAGAATTCTTCTAGCCTATGCTGCTGACAAAGGATTCAAGGTATACCAGATGGATGTTAAGTCTGCATTCCTAAGTGGAATACTGGAGGAAGAGGTCTATATTGAACAACCGGAAGGCTTCACATCTGCACATAAGGAGGGAATGGTCTGCAAATTGAAGAAAGCTCTCTATGGGCTCAAGCAAGCTCCAAGGGCTTGGTATGAAAGGTGGCATTCATACCTTCTAACCATAGGATTCATAGGAACCGGAGACAATAGCAATATGTATCTCAAGATCGGAAAAGATGGCAATCTTATTGCTAAAATCTTTGTGGATGATATCATCTTTGGAGGAGATGACAAGATGAGGAAAGCCTTTGCTGAAGAAATGAAGAAAGAATTCTAGATGTCTATGATAGGTGCAATAAAATTCTTCATTGGATTACAGGTCCATTAGCTAAAAGAAGGGATTTTTATCTCTCAGTCCAAATATATCAAAGAAATTCTTAAAACCTTTGGACTTGATGATTCCAAACCGGTTGGAACCCCAATGATAACCAATCTCAAGTTATCAAAAGAAGACGATGCTAAAGAAGTACATGAAACAATGTATTGGTCGATGATAGGTAAACTATAGTATGCTGTTCACAGTAGACCAGACATTGCTCATGCAGTTGGCATAGTGGCAAGATTCTCTGCAAATCCCAAAGAAACACATCTAATAGCAGTAAAGAGGATCTTCAGATATCTAAGGGGAACCGAGGAGTATGGTCTGTGGTTTCCTCACAAGGGAGGATTCGAAATAAAAGTATATACTGATGCAGACTGGGCTGGCAACATCGATGATAGAAAAGAGCACAAGTGGAGGTGAATTCTTTCTAGGCGGGAGAATTGTTTCTTGGACTAGCAAGAAACAGAACTGTATATCCCAATCTACTGCCGAGGCTAAATATGTTGCTGCAGCAATCAATTGCACCCAGGTGATATGGATAAAACAATTGCTGGAAGGAATTAAAGAACAGATACTTGAACCAATTGCTATCTACTATGATAGCACCAGTGCAATTAACATATCCAAGAACCCTGTCATGCACTCCAAGACAGAGCACATTGCTATCAAGTATCACTACTTGAGAGAGCGGGCACAAGACAAGGAGGTGAGACTAAAGTACGTTCCCACAAAGGAACAAATTGTTGATATCTTCACTAAGTCATTACCAAAGAGTACCTTCGAGTATCGTAAACTGGGGGTAATACCCCTACATGATCTCCAGTAAACCTGAAAAGGTAATCATCAGTTCATTATGATTCAACAGAGGGTTAAACCTCATCTTCTCTGAACTGATGAAACAGGAATGCTGCTTATAGGGGGAGCAGATTAGATAAAGGTAGTCTTTTTGACTAACCTTTGGCATTATTGTCAAAAAGGGGGAGAGTTCGGATGACTGTGGTAGTTTATGCAGTATAGTAACCTGGTGTTATTGTATTTGGTCATCTTTTGTGGTTTTGCCATCAATGCCAAAGGGGGAGATTGTTGGCATCCCGTGATGATAACCGACAAACCTGTCACCGGTACTGATGTTGTCATTGATTGGCAAAAAGAGTATAGAGATTGGTCATCTCTACGAGGTCTACAAAACCAGGGAGATCTATATAAAAGAGGTACAGGTTGGCTCAATGATGTCAATATACAAGAGAGTTGTAACTCCATGCACATACCACCGATAACTATACAGAGTCACAAGCCACCGAGCTATGTTCATAGTTAAGGAAAAGAGAACACCAGCATCAACCAAGGTCCAGGATACAACCGGTATAGAAAAGCACAGACAAAGCAATAGCTTACTAGTGTCATCAATACAACCGAGGACGAAGCAACTGGTACCCAACCGAGAAAGGTACAACCGGTAAGGCAAGCAAGGGATAGCAAACCAAGAACTGTGAACCGGTAAAAGGATAGCAACAGGTCAAAGACTCTTACTTGTTTACAACATGAAGAACTCAACCGATATATTATAAGACTCCGGTATGGACCGAGGAAATCATAGTCAACCATCTGTTCCAACCAACTCTTTCTTTCCAGGATTTATTGCAGGAAATCTGGGTGACTTTGAGTTATGTTGGTGATCTTTTTGAGACGCGGTTGAAGGATTTAAAGCCGGGACCAGTGGCTTTAAAACAAGACGTGGTTGAAGGATTTTAAGCTGGGATCAGTATCTTTAAAACAAAGTGTTATCTCCTATGAAGGGAAGTTGCCTGACACTCAACTACTGCTCTCTTCCTTTAGTTAGATAAAGCAAAGGCATGCGTTGGATGTTTCCTTAGAGAACTGGCACTCCTCTAAGTGATGAATTCGATTAGGATCGGTCATGTTTGATGAGCACAATTAGGGTTTGGACCCTATATATTCTTTTGCCTTAGGCCAATAGAAGTTGCCTTCATTCTGCCGAGAAAAGAGTGAACTTGTAAGCTGCTGAAGCCAGGGAGAAAAAGTAAGAAGTGAGAAATTAGAACTGTGCAGAGAAGGACAGAAGCAGAGAAGAAGACACCTGTACCAACCGGTGTTACCTCTCAGTTGAGCAATAACAATGATCTTATCAGGCTGTGTGGAGCCATTTGCAAAAGGTGATTTACTCTATTGTTTTCTAGCAAACTACAATAGTTAAATCCTAGAATTTGGGTGGACTCTGATAGGTCCCTTGTATCAAAATCCCCTAACCGAGTGACATCCTTCAAAGTGTTCAAAGTCCTCTAACCAGGCAGGTCCTAACAAGTCTTATTGTAACAAATCCCTTAACCGGGTCGCATCTAACAAGTGCGTTTTTATCCTTTAACCGGGAATGCTCCTAATAGGGCGTACTCCAGAAGAGTACAAATTTTGTGAGGTCTCCTCACACCGTGGTTTTCACCCTAACCGGGTTTCCACCCTAACCGGGTTTCCACGTGATAAATTTGGTGTCACCGTGTGATTGTTTACTTACTATTTAAATCTGCTTATCTTTTGGGTGTAAGTTTAGTTCACTAGATTTAAAAAAGAAAAGTTTTATAGTGTGTTGATTCACCCCTCCCCTCTCAGCACCGGTTGGGACTGTCAATGTTAAGGATGGAGGAGAAAAGAGGTGGGATAGCTTGTTTGGGTCCTTTCTCTGGGCTATTCCGAGAAAATGTGGACGTCTTGCATTTAATTGATATCAAACGAGCTAACAAGTTTTTTCCTTGGAATAATAAAATGGGAGGAGAAGATGCTATCTCAGAACGATTGGATAGATTCTAGTGTCTGGGTTGTAGGTAGAATGAGTCCCACTTCTGAAATTCTTGATTGGAGGGGTTCAAATCATTGGCCTATCAAATTTTCAGCTACTTCAATTATAGGTCCTAAGAACCCTCCCTTTAAGTTTCAATTGATATGGGTTCGGGACTCTTCCCTCCATGATTTAATGGCTTAGTGGTGCAGAGTTGGTAGCCCGACCTAGAGTACTGCTGTGTATTCCTTTGTTAAGAAATTGACATATATTAAATGGCAGCTTAAGAAATTGAATAGGTCTTGCTTTGGAACATTTATGCTATGTAGAGGCAAGCTCAGGATCGTTTGGCTTCTACGACTCGTCAAATTCATGATGTTGGCATTTCAAAAGATTTTGGTAGAGAGGACTCTCAAGCTACTAGAGAATTGGAGGAATGAGAACTTAGGGAGGAGAGTTTTTGGAAGCAGAAGGCCAGGGTTGACCGGCTTAAGGAAGGAGATAGGAACAATGCCTTTTTTCATAATTCTATGCAAGCTCGTTGGAATAGGAGTTATATATCCTGTTTGGTTAATTTAGATGAAATTTAGTTGTCTTCTTTGCATGCTATGTCTCGTGAAGCTACTCAGTATTATTCTTCTCTCTCTTCAGATGATATACCTCCTGCTGAGGATGAGAACATGATCCTTACTTGTTTTCCCCCTTTAGTTACTATTGTGATGAATGATTCTCTTATGCGTCCAATATCTATGTTTGTTTCGGAGGTTGTTTTTGGGATGCGTAAGTGGAAAGCTCTAGGTCCCAATGGGTTTCCAGTGGATTTTTTTCAGTAATTCATGGATATTGTTAATCAAGATTTGTTAGAGGTGGTTCGAGAATCTTATGTCAATAAACAAATGCTTTGGGTCCTGAATTCTACTTTTCTTGTCCTTATTCCTAAAAAGGAAGGTGCTTATCAGATGGATGTTTTTTGCCGTATTGCTCTATGTAATGTGGTCTGCAAAATTATTACAAAGCTGATTGCTAAGAGGCTTACACCTTGGGTGCCTACGGTGATCTCAGATGAGTAAGGTGGTTTTGTTGCCGAAAGACAAATTTTAGATGGAGTGGTAGTTGCTTTTGAAGCCATTCATTCTATGGAAACTTCTAAGGAGAGATCTATGTTCAAACTCAGTATGGCTAATGGTTATGATATAGTTAAGTGGAACTTTTTGCAAAAAATCATGATTGCCTTTGGCTTCAGCCTAGGGTGGGTTAGTGGGACTATGAGTTGTGTTACGTCTTCTTCGTTCTCTGTTATTCTAAATGGGGTTGTTGCTGAGTTATTTGGTGCCTCTTGAGGTCCTCACTAAGGGGAGTCTCTTTCTCCCTATTTGTTTATTATTATGGTTGAGGCTGTTGGTAGATTTATCAAGTCTTAGGTTTCCTGGGACCGAATTCACAGTTGGAGTTGGGATAATAGGCTGCCTAGGCTTTCTCATCTGAAGTTTTTGGATGATACAACTCTTATGGGATTGCTAGACTGTATGAAGATGAGACTTTGAGGCAAACATTTGATATTTATTTGGGTGCTTCAGGTCAGAAGGTCAACGAGCATAAATGCTCAATCTATTTTTAATACTCTGGAGCGTAACCAGTGGAGGATTGCTAACATCCTACGATATCAAATTGGGTCTCTTCTCCCACTTTATCTTGGCATTCCTATTTCCGTTGGTAGACAACCTAGGCTTTTTTTGCAGGATTTGTTAGCTAAGTTGCGTCGGAAGATTAATAAGTGGACTCATCAGTGGCTTTCCATTTTTGCACTAGTGACCCTTCTTCAATTGGTGATTCAAGCCCTTCCTATTTACAAAAGCTTGGTCCAGGCTACTCTTGTGTATTTTATTAAGGGATTTGATGCCATCTCTTGCCACTTCCTCTGGAGTGGTAATTTGCAGAATTCAAAGTGGAGGCTAATTAAGTAGGAACTTGTTTGTTGGCCTAAGAAAGAAGGGGGTCTTGGCCTTCGTTCTACTATTTTGATTGGTCAGGCTCTTACAACTAAGTTATAATGGCGTTGGTGCACCAGTCAGAATCAACTTTGGCCCCGTATTCTCACACAAGTGTTTACCAGGAGTTGGTTATTCTGATATCTCTTGATATCCTTTGGAGCCTAGGGGCTCGATGGTTTGGAACACTTTGAAGAGTTACACTTAGTTATTTAAGAGGGACCTTTTTTTGATTTGCAACAGGGGCTCTTAGACTCTCTTTTGGACGGATTCTTGGGATGGTAATGCCCATATTCATTCCATGTATCCACATTTACAAGCGTTCTCTGATCGTTTTATAGTAGGTGGGTGGTATAAGGTTATGCACTATAAGACTGTTCAAAGTTTTGGTCTGGCTGTTGGTTACAGATAGAAGAATTCTTCTTATTGGCCACCAGGCGGTTCGGAGAGAGATCAAAATGAGTTGACTCGGATTCTGGCTTCTAGGGTGTGGAACTCCTTAGGGGGATTGAATGTCTTGGCTTGGGAGAGTGAGTCGTCTAGCAGATACTTTGTTTCTGTAGGGTACTGGAGCTTAATTGACAACTATTTGGAGGTATTGAGGTGCCTTGGTGGAAACAGGTTTCGAATAAATTTTCCTAGCACAAATGCAATATTTTCTTGTGGGTTCTGGTTCACAACCGTTGTCTTACTTGGGATAATCTATGCAAACAGGGTTTTCAGGGCCCCTCATTGTGTGTTTTGTGTTACAATAGTGAGGAGATAGTTTCTCATCTCTTCTTTCAATGCTCCTTTGTAAAGGAAATTTGGCACTTTTGGTGGAGTGTGTAGGACTAGACATGCAACCATGCCTCTTCTTTGTCTAAGTTTTGGGTACGCTGGTGTATGCCCCAAGCTAAAAATCCTTTTCTTCAGGTAGCTTGGAATCTTGATGGTTTTATCATTTGGCATGTTTGGCTAGAAAGGAATCAGAGGATTTTTCAGAACTAGGATGGATGCTATACACTTGTGGTGGAAAATTACACATGCTCTTCGTGTGATTGTTGTGGCAAGTGTGATCTAATTGGACATGTGGAGCTTGGTGATGTCGCTATTTGTTCTCGCCTTAATTTTCCTCTTCAAGGGGGTGCTCTAGTGCTTGGTGGCCAAGGTGGTAGTATTAGATGCAAACATCTTTTACGATGGGTCAATCGGAAGGGTCATTGGATTCCCCCTCCTCTTGGAGTTTTAAAAGTTAACACTGATGGCTCATCGAGGAGGAATCTTGGGCACGCTGGCATTGGGGGAGTTGGGCAGGATAGTTCTGGCGATGTTAAGTTTATTTTTTGTGTCTACAAGGGCTTTCATAGTAATAACCTAATGGAGGCTTTTTGCATTTTGTATGCTGTTCTACGTTGTTTTGCTCTTGGTTGGCACAAAATTATGTGGGTCTGATTCGCAAGTTGTGGTGCATTTGTTAATTAGGTAGGAGCTTGGGGATGGTAGTTGGTAGTTAGCTTCAGTTATCCGATAGATTCTCCAATTGTGCGGCTCCCTGGATTCAATTACTTTCACCCACATTCCTAGGGAGTGGAATGGTGCTGTGGATTGTTTGGCCAAATGTGCTTTAGATCAAATTTAGGGATGGAATATGGAGGATAAGGGGCAATTGCCTCCTAATATGGTTCATATGTTGGATCAATTGGTGGATAGTGACAGGGCTCTCTAGTGCTCTCTTTGCTAGGGACTTTGTATCTCTTTTGTGATTGCATAATTTTTTACCGCTCTTTTAGTTAAAAAGCATTGAAAATATGAATAGTTATGCTAATGGAGAAAATCAGAATGTAGTCCATCATCAACCATCACTGATAACCAACAACATACCGGAATATAACGTAGCCTTTTGCCTACATCTCAGAATTTGTAAACAACATGCTTATTACTCTAAGGTGATCACAAAATCCCTCTAAATAAGAGAAACCCAATACAATAGGTATTTCAGCGGGTAAGGCTCTCTATTCGTAACTATTCAATTACAAATACCAGCAATGGAAATAGCCATGTGTTAGGAAATTGAGTTGTCATTAGAGCTCGTCCACAAACACGTTGCACCGGTAAGGGGTCACCGGTCACCGGTCACTCACAACACTTGCCTTAGAGACACTGGTCGACGAGCAACATAAGAGTATGCACCGGTAGATAAAGAGAAGTGTACACACTGGTAGACTAATCTAAAAACACGCACCGGTTTCAGTATGCATGTATAAGTTGAACCGGATACAAGATCACACCAGTCTAACTCGAGCTAAAGATCCGCACCGGATTAAGAGGATTAGTTTTAGTTAGAAGCCGGATTATACGGGACATCCACTACTTATGAGTGGAGTTAGCTTTTTAATAGGAGTTAGCTTTATTCCTAAGGATGTCTTGCAAGGTAAACTCCAGATCATAACTCTTAGTTTGTTGCTGATTGCATGATTTATTGCGGAGTTTGCAACCTGGCGGTTCTGTGAGTTAAGGGTTTCATTACGATGAACTCTTTCATATATATAGGTCATAGAATGCAAAGAAGGTTGTTGTTGATAGTTGGAGATTAAAAATTCAGAAGAGAGATACCTTTCTGAAGAGTGTTGCAGGCACAGAGGTGTAGGCACAGAGGTGAAGAAAGAAAGAGAGGTCAACAGCCAGGTGCACCGGAGAAGAGATCAACAGGTATGATCTGATCAGACAGTCAGCGTCAAATTAAGATCATTATTCTTAAGGAGTAAAAGCCTAGCAAAATCCCTCTAACAGGGTGAATCTAATCGGTTCTTTGTTAAATCCCCTAACAGGGTAACATCTTTGTTGATGTTCAAATTCCTGTAATCAGGCAACTCCTAACAGGGTTCAGATCTTAACCGATCTTTGTAAAATCCCTTAACCGGGTAGCACATTAACTAGTGCTTTTGTAAGCTCCTAACAGGGCACCTTCATTCTGTAGTAGTGAAGTTGTGAGCTCTGTCTCACTGTGGTTTTTTCCTTCTAACTGAGGGTTTCCATGTATAAATACTTGAGTTGATCTGTGTCTTTTTGTTTATGCTTGTGAATGATGGTTTACAGTCCGCTTTATACTCAAGATTCTGTTTACAAGGTTAAACTGTAAAGAAGATAATATTTACTGATTCACCCCCCCCTCTTAGTAACCGGTAAAGTATTGACAATTGGTATCAGAGCCAAGTTCTCTATATTTCAAAGCCTAACAGCCTGAGAGAAAGATCATGGAGGTTTACTGGTATCAAAAACAGCTAGAGGAAGCTAATGACATCATTACCTCTCTGGAGATCAGATTGAGGAGATCACTTGCAAAGAGAAAACAGCTAGAGTTACAATTGAATGAGAGCAATGAAACCATTGATGAACTCTCTGGGCAGAGTGGATCTGATGAAGCTGAGGAGGCAATATCTGAACTCATGGAAAAGAATTAGATCCTGACCGATGAGATCACTAGTCTTAAAAGAGACCAAGAAGACAATGCCCTGAGGATGACTGAACTAATCGAGAAAAAGAGAAAAGCTGAAGGTGAAATAAACTCAGCAGTCAAATCTCTGTCAGCGTTTGAGAAAGCAAGGGACTGGGCAGTAGAGGCCGTAGGGGCAAATGAACTTATTATTCTACAACTTCAAGAAGACATGCAAAGTGTCACCCAAGAAAATGCCCACATGCAGAAAGGCTGGCGTGACAGGAATGAAGCATGCAATAGATTGTCTCAAAAATTGTATCAACTAAGGGAGCAGATGAACGAACTCGAAGAAACAAATGAAATTCTGAGAAGTTACAATGAAAGTTCAATCAAGCTTGATGAGCAACTTAAAGCTCAAAGAAGGCACAAAGATCAGATCGGTCTTAGATTCATCAGTGGAGTTACCAAAGAGAATGGTGAGACCTCTAGGGCAAAAGCAATGAAGAAGGATAAGATGAAATCGCTGGTGTGAAAAGGTAAGAATATCCTTAACACATCTTGCAAGCACTGTGGGAAACCGGGCAATAAAACTTATAACTGCAGAAATGCACCGGTAAGGACCAACAGTAGCTACTGCAAGAACTGCTGTAAAAAGGGCCACAAGACCAGTGAGTGCTGGTCCAGTCCTATATCTGTGTCCAGCAGTAGCAGGGGAAGCTTCAGTGGGTACTGCTATGCATGCAACAAATTTGGACACAAAGTAGAAGAATGCAGATCCAAGACAATGGCATTTAGATCCCCAAAATCGATATTTACGAAGAGAAACAAGGACCTGAGTACAATCAACTGTGTGAACTGTGGATTACACAATTACAATGGCTCTCGTAATAAGTCAACTAACATGAGAAGAATGAACCCATGGAAGGCAACTGGGGTAATCTGCTATCACGGCAACAAAGTTGGACACAAAGCCAAACAGTGCAGGACCCGGCCATCTGGCAAGGAGAAGGAACGAGTCAAATCTGAAGAGAAGATCAACAAGGAAGAAAAGACTAAGAAAACAGTCAAACAGATTTGGTTCGTAAAAGAATCAAAGAGCTCCATTGAAGAGAAGACAAAGGAAAGATCACCATTTGTTGATGGCGATATTTCTTCAGCAAACTAAACCATGAGGGTTTAGAGGGAACCGGTAGATCCGCTACTGTTCTGAGTATGACTGGTGAGAGTTGGACTCACTCGGTCTTTAAGATTAACCGGTGAGGCAAGTTTACAATCAACAGGTTTGGAAAACAGAAAGAAAAGGTACGTAAGGCATTTGTTACTGTAGCCGTTTAACAAATAGTTACCGTTTGGTAATTTCCGTTATAACCTTACTATATGAAAGAAAGGAGAATTACTCACAAGTTTTCACTTTGCTTTGTGATTTACGAATTCTTTTGCTAAGTATTATTCTCACGCTTTGATCACTGAGAATCACTGTTTGCAAACCGATCCAAGCGACTTTTTGCAAAATACCGGTTAGCAATAATGGCTTCATCTTCCGCTACTGTAAAATTGATCAAAGGAGATCAGGTGAACCGACCAGCATACAACATCTTGCCGGTTCAGAATAGAGAAAACGACATGGCTCGTGCTCTCTCTTCTATACCAGAAGGAGTCCTCTTGACCGAGGATGTTACAGCGTTTATTCACGCCAAATAGGAAGAACTGGGAGAAACCTATATTCAAGGAGAGTATCTGTCGTTATGCGAAGAAGGGAAACTTCTCGACAAATATGCCAATCTAGTATCATTCGGTCTAATAAATGGTGTATGCTACCCTGTAATCTTCCGGGAAGACCAAGTTAGAGTAGTGCTGAGTTGTCTTCATGAACCAGGGTTTTGGCTGAACAGAGGCGCATGTCACGAGATCACCAAAGAGGATCTCCACAGAGTAATCGGATACAGTGACAAAGGGGAAGCCATAACCCTGCGCACCATCTACAATACTGTCGTCAACAAGCTGACCAAGTCGAAGTCCGACAGTTGACTTATGACTGTGAATGATATTGAAGATGATGGAGTATGTTTTGCGTCCGCTGTTATTGGATACAAGGTTTGTTAGTCAAGCAATTGGAACAACATACCAGGTGGTGCAATTCATGCTGCGCACTGCATCATGCACGAAAATGCCCAATACGACATCTGTGCAATGCTTTGAAGCCAAATTTTTGAAAACATGAAGAAGCTTGGAGTTGTGAAGAAGATATCTATGAAGTATGGAACCCTTCTGATGTGCCTATACTTTTTCTACTTGGATTTCTTCCCAGGTATCGGTAAATTGACTTGGAGAACTGATAAACCGATCATGCATCAAATCACTGAAATGGCTAATAGACTGGGAGACCAGTTAAGCAATGCGATGACTGAACATTTCAAAGCTTTTCAATTGAAGATGCACAAAAGGGAAAGAGTACCATCAGCTATTGTTGACCATTACAAGGACGAGGTATGTTTTTTGGTTACCACCGATAACTCCATTATTCAGGCAGTAGAACCAAGAGATTCATATGCTCCTGAGCTGGGTTACGAGATCTCAGCCAAAGTTGCCAAGGCATACGCTGATGCATTAAATGATGCAAATTTGGATCCCAGTGCTAATCAATTCGGCACATACACTGAGATTCTTCAGAATCTGTCAAGAAGGGCACTGGTCAAGATTGTTTACAAAAGGATGCCCACACCAAGGAAGAAACCGGTGACAGAACAGCCCAAGGGCCGGAGGAAGAAAGAAGAACCGGCACCTAGTATCCAAGAGGAAGAACAAGAAGAGACAGAGCTCGAAGACACAGTTCCTCTGATTAGGAAGAAGAAAACCGAGAAAATATCAAAGGACTCATCGAGAAAAGCCAAGCCCACAATTGACGAAATTGTTGCAGGACTGAAAAAGGTTGGAAATTTAGGTTCTGTCACAAGAAGATATGAATTAGGTAGTGATGAAGACAAAGACAAAATTGAGGAAGCGGTAGCATTCTGCCTCCATAAATTCAATCTTCATCCCGGTGGACTGCACACTACTCTACCTGAAGAACTTCTACAGAATTTTGAAGCCCGGTGGAAAGCCTTAGAAGAAAGAGAAAAGGAGCTAAGGATAAGAGCTCTTCTGGAGGTCCAGAATCACCTTACTCTGGAAGAGGCAACAGAACAAGCTGAACTTCATCAGAAAACTTTTGCAACCATAAGAAGGGTAGGCCTCATGCTTATTGGAGAAGTTGAGAAGGTACATAATGAAGAAGTCGCACTCTGGACCAAAATTCTTCAGACCTAGCAACAAGCAGAACAACAAGCAGCACAAAGAACAATAGCTAAACCGGCAGCTGACACTGGTAAAGGGAAAGGAGTACTTGGAGAAGAAGCTCCGGTATTAGTGGATTTAACCAAGGGTCAGGCAATGAATCCAACGGATCTCATCTCTCCAAGCAAAGGTAACTTTCAACCTATGCATGTTGATGATATAATTACTGAGGTTATGGACTTCGGAGAAGTGAACAATGCAACAAAGTGGTATAGTGTACTAAATGAAGAGGACAAACAAAAGTTGATTGTTGGGATTGTAGAAATTCATGGATTATCATAGGACTCCAAGTGACTATAGGTCCAAGTTCCCACCATAACTAAACAACAGGCTACAATCAAAGTGGAGAACCGGTCTAGGCACGAACACCAGAATCACTAGGGAAACACTACTTAAGGTCCGTCTTGGATTTAGTGAAGAAAGAATAAAGCTTCTATTAGAAGAAGCATCCATGAATCTAAAGACATCAGAGAGAGTTGCAGATATATTGAATGGATATGAGAATCAAGTCTACAAAGCAACTCTAGACTATTGGAACAAATATGACTTGAAGGCATTGGATAAATACAGTCCTTAGGATCAAAATAGACCAGTGCAAACAACAAAGGACGGGCCCATAACCGGTGAAGGATTTTTTGTCGAAAAGGAAAAAGTTCAAACAGAGGAGTTCATAACTAATGAACAAACAAATGTTGAACAAGAAGCAGAAATTGATATACCCATGGGAGAACTCCATACAGTTGAGGGGCAGCAACAAAAAGAAGACCAACTGGGAGAACAACAACAAAATGTTGAAGTTAATAAGCAATTGGAAGAAGTTCAACCGGAACACAGAGCTCATCAAGAAACAAAAGATAATAAGGGGTAAGAAGAAGAAATCCCTGTCCACACAGAGCAACTTAGACCGGAGCAAGAGCAAGGCCAACAAGAACAAGGAGACATTCCAAGCTCCTCTTCTAAAAGGAAACTGTCATTTGCCGAGGGAAAGGAAGCAAAAAGAAGCAAGATTACAGATATAGTGGTAGACATCAATAAGATGTCAACAAGGCAGCTAAAAGAGTTGACCAAAAGAAAACAGGACATGGTCCTGACCAATGTAAAGAACATCCTGTACAACTTCATCCTTGATGCTGACATAGATGAAGATGAACCGGTCATCGGTCAGCTAGCAGTTCTGGCACAAGCAATCGGTGAGGATCTAACAGATCCGGAAATAGTGGCAGCCGACCACTACGAGAAGAAAAAAGTGGAGATACTCCACAAACAGGTTGAAGATATCAAAGTAAATTTGACAACCAACTTGAGAATTCTCCAACAGTAGCTTCAAGAAGCAGGAAGCTTGGTGAGTAGAACATCAAACTTCGAAGTATTTTTGCAAGATTTGTCAGAAAAGTCTACCAAGATAACAGAAGAGATTAAAGCCTTGTCCTCTCAGTTTGATATAAAGAACAAGACCGCAACATCCTACAACAGAGAAATGACAAGTCTAACTCTTGCACACAGGAAAATTGCTGAAGAGAAAAATAAGAGAATCCAAGATATTATTGGATTTCAAATGTTTTTGGCACCAACATTTGACATCATGAATTCAACTGAATCTTCTACAGAGGCTATAATCAGTGAACCAACATACAAAACTGTGGAAGACATGGAGAATATCATTATTTCTTTGACAGTAGCCCAAAAGAATTCAGAATATGTAATCGGTCAATGGGCACCATTCCTTCATTCAGCCAAGACAATATATAAGTATATCTGCACTAAGCTTCAAATGTGAAGACACATTACCCTTTGTCCTATGGAGGGAAAAAGGGGAAGAAGACTGGTGTGAGGCAGATGCGGAAAAGATTGGAGTGAGGAGTGAGGCATAGAGGCACAGTGCAAAGAAGAATGAGTAAAAAAAAAAAAAGTGTCAATACAGAATCAACACAGTGAAGGACACAGTGAACCGGAGCATTCAGTTAGGGGAAGTTTGGATCAAGGGAAGTGTCAATACAGAATCAACACAATGAAGGACACATAGTGAACCGGAGCATTCAGTCAGGGGAAGTTCGGATCAGGGGAAGTGTTCTACAACACGTTCTACCGATACAAGGTACTATGAAGTTTGTAAGTGAAGTTTGTGTATAGTTTTGCCACCAATGACAAAGGGGAAGATTGTTAGGAATTTGAGTTGTCATTAGTGTTCATCCACAAACGCGTTGCACCAGTAAGGGGTCACTGGTCACCGGTCACTCACAACACTTGCCTTAGACACACCGGTCGATGAGCAACATAAGAGTATGCACCGGTAGATAAAGAGAAGTGTACACACTGGTAGACTAATCTAAAAACACGCACCGGTTTCAGTATAAATGTATAAGTTAAACCGGATACAAGATCACACCAGTCTAACTCGAGCTAAAGATCCACACTGGATTAAGAGGATCAGTTTTTGTTAGAAGCCGGATTATACGGGACATCCACTACTTATGAGTGGAGTTAGCTTTTTAACAGGAGTTAGCTTTATTCCTACGGATTTCTTGCAAGGTAAACTCCAGATCATAAATCTCAGTTTGTTGCTGATTGCATGATTTATTGCGGAGTTTGCAGCCTGGTAGTTCTGTGAGTTAAGGGTTTCATTACGATGAACTCTTTCATATATATAGGTCATAGAACGCAAAGAAGGTTGTTGTTGATAGTTGGAGATTAAAAGTTCATAAGAGAGAGATACCTTTCTGAAGAGTGCTGCAGGCACAGAGGTGAAGAAAGAAAGAGAGATCAAGAGCCCGATGCACCGGAGAAGAGATCAATAGGTATGATTTGATCAGACAGTCAGTGTCAAATTAAGATCATTATTCTCAAGGAGTAAAAGCCTAGCAAAATCCCTCTAACAAGGTGAACCTAATCAGTTCTTTGTAAAATCTCCTAATAGGGTAACATCTTTGTTGATGTTCAAAGTCTTGTAATCAGGCAACTCCTAACAGAGTTCAGATCTTAACCGATCTTTGTAAAATCCTTTAACCGGGTAGCACATTAACCAGTGCTTTTGTAAGCTCCTAATAGGGCACCTTCATTATGCAGTAGTGAAGTTGTGAGCTCTGTCTCACTGTGGTTTTTTCCTTGTAACTGAGGGTTTCCAGGTATAAATACTTGAGTTGATCTGTGTGTTTCTGTTTATGCTTGTGAATGATGGTTTACAGTCTGCTTTATACTCAAGATTCTGTTTACAAAGTTAAACTGTAAAGAAGATAATATTTACTGATTCACGCCCCCCCTCTTAGTAACCGATAAAGTACTAACACCATGTAAATATAGGAACTAATATTAGTAAATGTATAAGCATGTAATTAAGGACAAATATACAAATACATAAATAATCATGTTGATAGTATAAACTTTAACGAGCTTGATATGAAAACATATATATATATTGCTAATGGCAACAAATTTCATTTATTAGAAATAAACACACACACACACATATATTATAGTATTAATATTAGTCATGATAGTAAGATCATAAAAGTGTAAATATTTATATATATCAATAATATATTATATATATGTATTAATAATAGCGAAGTCAGAATTATATATATGTTATATTATATAGATATATACATACATTTGTAATACATAAGATAGTAATATATACTTAATCAATTCCTTAAACTCTTGCTAATAGTATTAAGATGATAGGCTGACTTTGTCAAGGATGTAGTAATACCTCGCGATGTGAGGAACCTTCCAAGATACGGGTAAGGCCATATATTAGAAGACCTTGACGACGTATCCTCAAAATAGGTAATGTATATATGCGCAAACAAACCCCTTGAGGGACTCTACTCACAGAGATGTCTAAGCTTCCATAGACAAGCACACTCCTATCTTTCTTAAGGTTGGTGACTAGGGAGAGAATTGGGAAATTTGGGAGAAAATATGTTAATAATGAAAGTACTACAATTCCGCAAATGGAATCGCATTGGACATAACCGTATAACTTAATTGACTTGGACATAAACCGTAGTTTGGGACATTATAATGCGATCCCTATCATTGTTAAATGAGATAGAAACAATGTGAGTCTGAGGTGCACACACACACACACACACAAATATATATATATAGAGGGACAAATATCTAAATGACTATGTTAATAGAATTACATGCATGATATATATATATATATATATATATATATATATGTATGTATCTATGTATGTATGTATGTATGTATGTGGACAAATATATATATATATATATATATATCGTGCATGTAATTCTATTAACATAGTCATTTAGATATTTGTCCCTCTCTCTCTATATATATTTATATATATATGTTATTCCTGACCGGTTACTGAGAGGGGGGAGGTGAATCAGTAAATACTATTTCTATCTCAATTAAACCTTGTATAAAAATTCTTGCAGAATAAACAGAATGTAATTAACCGTTCATAAACAGAAATAGAAATATTCAGATCAACACAACATATGTACGTGGAAACCCTCAGTTAGAAAGAAAAAATCACAGTGAGACAGAGCTCACAACTTCACTACTGGAGTAATAAAGGTACCCTATTAAGAGCTTACAAAGCACTTGTAAGAGTGCTACCCGGTAAAGGGATTTGGTAGAAGATCGGTTAAGATCTTGACTCTGTTAGGAGCCAGCTTGTTAAAGGACTTTCAACACCAATTAAAATGCTACCCGGTTAAGGGATTTATACAATGAACCTATTAGGGTTCACCCTAATAGAGGGATTTGAATATGCTTTAACAGTATAAAAACAATGATCTTAATTGACACTCTTTGTCTGATTAGATCATACCTGTTATCCTTTCTGCTATGCCTGGCTGTTGAACCTTTTTGCCTTTCACCTCTTGTGACCGTTGCTTCTCTCATAAGATATCTCTCTCCTGCTCTGTATATTCAACAACTCTTTTGTATCCTATGACCTGTATTTATAAGAAATTAATCTTAATAAAAGCTCAACTTATAGTACCGCCAAGCTGTAAACTCATCCATAAATCATGCACCAAAAAAAGCTTTGTGAGATGATCTTGAGTTTACCTTGAAACATTCGCGTAGAAATAAAACTAACTCCTGTTGAAAAGCTAACTCTAGTTCTAAATGGTGAATGCTCCATATAATCTGGTTTTAACTCAGACAGCTCCACATAATCCTGTGGGGATTATTATGTAGGTGACCGGTATCACTCTTGTACCCGGTTGTCCATACATTCCCTGTATGTACTACAAGACCAGTTCTATGTACACTATTTGATCTATTGGTACATATCCTCTGTTTGGTCTACTAGTTTAGCAGTGGGATTGATGTTTTCTTTACACTTATGCGATGACAACTTAAATATGCCAATAATCTTCCCCTTTGTGGGATCTATGTCATCTTCGCCTCTTTGCCTCCATAGGACAAAGGATTTTTCTTTTCGATTACATTTGTAACTTGGTGAAGATGTCCTTGTAAACTTTCTTCACTGTATGAAGAAAAGGTTTCCATTGACCAGTGACATGTTCCAAATTTTTTTGTGCTGCTTTTAGTGATACAATTATGTTCTCCATGTCCTCTACAGTCTTGTAGTCCGGTTGCTTGATCAGATTTTCAGCTTCTGTTGTAGTCAATTGCATTAAATGAAATGTTGGGGCCATAAATAATTGAAATCCAATGAGATCTTGGATTCTCTTAGTTTTCTCTTCAGATGCCTTTCTCAAAATGAGAGCTAGGCTTGTCATTTCCCTGCTAAAATCTGTTGCAGATGTCTTCCTTATATCAGATTGGGAAGACAAAACTCTTATGTCTTCAGAAGTCTTAGATGACTTCTCTATGATATCTTGCACAAAAGAATCAAAATTTGAAGTCCTTGTTATTAGACTTCCTGCAACTTGTAACTATTGCTGGAGTACGCTTATGTTTGTAGAGACTGTTACCTTTATTTCTTCTACCTGTTTATGAAGAATTTCTATTCTCTTCTGCTCATAATGATCAATGGCCATTGTCTCCGGATCGGTGACATGTTCTCCTATTGCTTGTGCCAAAATCTCCAATTGATCAATGACAGGTTCATTTTCATCAATGTCTGCAAGTACAAAGTTATACAGGATGTTCTTTACACTTGTGTACCATGTCCTGTTTTCTCTTTGTTAGCTCCTTTATTTGCCTAGTTGACATTTTGCTTATGTCAACCACAGTCTCGCTAACCTTGCTCTTCTTGGCCTCAGTTTCTGCTGCAAAGGATAACTTCCTTTTGGACGAGGATGAGCTTGGAACATCTACAGGTTCCTTTTGACTCTTTTCTTGCTCCAGTTGCTCTTTGAGAAACTTTTCTTGTTTAGTGTTGATAGGTACTTCTTGTTCCTGTTCATTCTGTTGTTCTTGATTTTCTTCTCCTCCAGGTAGCACTTCTTCCTCCGGGTGCACTTCCTCTTTCGGATGTAATTGCTCTTCTGGTGGAACTACCTGTTCCGGTGGTGGCTTTGTGCGCTGCTCCTCAGCTGTATGAAGCTCACCCACAACAAGTTTTTCTTCACCTGTTGTGGTGTCAGTTGTCATCTTGACCGATGACTCTCCCAGTACTTGTTCCTCTGGTAGAGCTTGTTCTCCCAAATATACCTGTTCATTGGATGTGAACTATTCCTTAAGAACTTCTTGTTCATCAATTGTAGATTCTTCACGAGCAAGGAATTGAACTGGTGGTTCTTGTTCTGTCCTAGGTTCTTCCTGTGGACCTATTTCCTTTAGAGCACTAAAGTCATATTGTTGCCAGAAATCTAGTGTTTCTTGATAGACTTCCTTCTCATAACCATTTGTTATCTTGGCAACCCTATTCCTAGTATCCAAATTCATTGATGCTTCCTCTATCAAAAGTTTAATAGTGTCTTCATTGAGACCAGGTCTAACCTGTGACAATGTCTCTTTAGCAATTTTAGTGTTGGAGCCTAGACCGGTTCTCGATTTAGTCATTTGTCTTGTATTGAGTTCAAGAGGAAATTTAGACCTATAGTCTCTTGGACTTCTGTTGTAATCTAAGAAGGTTTTGAACAGAGCCACTATTATCGCTTGTTTATCTTCTTCTCCTAACACACTAAACCATTTAGCCGCATTGGCTACTTCACCAAAATCCATTACTTCATCTACAATATCATTTATAGTCATAGTGCGAGCCTTACCTTTTTCTGGAGATACAAGAATGGTTTGTGGAGCCAAATTGCCACCTTTGTCGTCAGTGATATCGACGATGTCTGGTTTAGTTGATACCGTTGCTTTGACTTGAGCCTCGGCTCCCAGAATTCCCTTTCCTTTATCGATATCTTTATCCGGTGGCTCAGTGTTCTTCTGGCATGTTTCTTCTGCCTGTTGTTGGGTTTGAAGAAGTTTTGTCTATGTTGCCACACCTTCCTCGTGAACCTTGTCAACTTCTCCAACAAGCATTTGACTTATCCTTCTTCTAATTGGGAAGTTTTGCTTGTGTAGTTCTACTTGATGAGTTGCCTCGTCCAGAGTTAAGTGATTCTGAACTTCAAGTAGAGCCCTAATCCTTAGCTCCTTTTCGCTTTCCATTGAAGCTTTCCATCTTGCTTCAAAAATCTCTTGGAGATCGTCAGGGATGACCTTATGAAGTTTGGTAGGAGTAAGATCTAACTTATGAATGCAATAGACTATCGCTTCTTCTATTTTCTTGTTGTCTTCTTCTGTGGCAAGAGTATATCGCCTTCCAACTGATGCCATAGCTCCTGAATTCTTTAACCCTATCACAAATTCATCAATTGTGGGTTTTCTTCCTCTCGGTGCATCCTCCTTCACCGGTTTAGCAAATTTCTTCTTTCGCAGAAGAGGAATGGTGTCTTCAGTCTCTATTTCTTCAGTTTCTTCCCCTGGAGTGTTGGGTGCTTCTTTTGCTCTCTTCTTTTGAATTTTGGGTTGATCTACTGCCAGTTTCTTCTTCGGTGTAGGGGTCCTCTTCACATATACATTCTTTATCGGTGCCTTTTTCTTCAGATTCTCCTGAATCTCTTCAAAGGTCCCAAAATGGTACGCCGACAGATCCAGATCACTGTCTTGTAGGGCATCTGCATATGCCTTAGCTGTTTTTGCAGAGATCTCAGAGCCCAGTTCAGGAGCACACCCAGTTTGTGGTTCCACTGCCTATATGATGCAGTGATCGATGGAGACTAGGAAACACACCTTGTCTTTGTAGGAGTCAACAAAAGTTGAGGGGACTCTTTCCCTGGCATGCATCCTCAGCTGGAATGCCTCAAAATAGTTAGTCATGACTTTATTGAACTGGTTTTTGAGTTGGTTGTCCATATCACCGATCTGAATCATGAATGGTCGATCGGTTCCCCATGTCACCTTGCCTATTCCCGGAAAGAAGTTAGAATAATAAAAGAACAAGCATACCAGTAGGGTTCCATATTTCAAGAACTTTTTCTTCACGATACTGAGCTTCTTCAAATTCTCAAAAATCTATCCTCGAAGCATTGCGCAAAGATCATACTGCGCGTTGTCGTGCATGACCCGGTGAGCGACGTGAATGGCTCCTCCCAACACACTATTCAAGTTGCTTGATTGATAGATTTTATAACCTATCACTGCAGATGCAAACCGAACTCCTTCATCTTCAATATCGTTGACTGTCATTAGTCGACTATCAGATTTTGATTTGGTCAACTTTGCGACTATGACATTTGAAATTGTTCTTACGTTGAGGGCTTCCCCTTTGTCACTGTACCTGGTCACTCTGTGCAGGTCCTCCTTGGTGATTTGAGTGCATGCTGCCTTCGCAAGCTAGAAACCAGGTTCATGCACACGACTGAGAACCAGTTGTATCCAATCCGGTCAAAACATGGTTGGGCAACTGACTCTGTTTATCAACCTTGAAGATACCAGCTTCGCATACTTATCCTTCAGCTTTCTGTTTGTGCACAATGAGAGGTACTCGCTTTGGATGAAAGTTTCACCCAATTCGTCTTGTTTCGCATGTATGAAAGTGGTGACATCTTCAGTCATTAGAACTCCATCAGGCACATATGATAGTGTGCCAGACATGTCGTTTTCCCTGTTCTGAATTGCCATGATATCGTAGACAAGTCGGTCGAACTGATTTCCTTGAATCAACTTAGCGACATATGATGATGATGCCATTGTTATCAACCTGTTTATACAGAAAGTTGCTTGATCGGTCTTACAGAAATATCTTATCGATGATCAAAGCACGAGAATATTACTCAAGCATAAGAAATTATAAATCACAAATCACAAGGTAAATTGAAATGAGTAATCCTCCTTCCTTTATATAGATTTAGGGTTTAACGGTAATTACCAAACGATAACAATTTGTTTTACAGCTATAGCATTAATTACCCTACCTAACCTTTCTTTCGTTTTCCCGCCAACTGGTGTTTAGGCTTTTACCTGTTGAACAAACCCCGGTTGATCAACACTCACCTGTCCGGTTTTACTTAGTGACTGAGTGAGTTTGATACTCACCAGTCCTACCGGGAACAGTAGATGGGCTACCGGTTCACTCTAAGCCTTTTAGGCTCAGTTTGTTGAAGAGATATCACCATGAACAGACGATGATTTTGCCTCTATTTTCTCCTTAGCAGAGCTCTTTGATTCCTTATTGAATCATATCTTCTTGACTTCTTTTTCGGTCTCTTTTCCCTTGTCCTTTTGATTGGGAGACAAGGTCTTCATCACCGGTTTGACCGATCCTCTTCTTTTGTTCACTGGCCGGTTCCTACAATCTTTGGCCCCATGTCCAACTTTCTTGCAGGTGTAACAGACTATGCCGATTGCCTTCCATGGATTTACCCTTTTCTTGTCAGGTGAATTACACCAAGAGTCATTATGGCTATGTATGCCACAGTTAGCACAATTGGTTGTGCTCCGGTTATCATTCCTCTTTGGTTATATTGGTCTCGGTAGGGATTTGAATGCCATTGTTTTGGATCTGCATTCATCAGCTTTGTGTCCAAACTTGTTGCGTGCGTAGCAATAGCCTTTGAAGCTTCCCCTGCTTCTACTGGACACACTATTGGGACGAGACCTACATTCAGAGGTCTTGTGGCCATACTTGTAACAGTTTTTGTAGTAGTTGCTAGTTGGCTTTACCGGTGCATTTTTGTAGTTACTTGTTTTATGGCCCAATTTGCCAGAGTGATTGCAAGAAGTGTTGAAGGTCTTTTTACCCTTTTGTTCCAGCGACTTCTTCTTTTCCTTCTTGCTTTTCTTGACTCCAGATGACTCACCGGTTTCCTTGGTGTTTTGACCGGTGAACCCAAGTCCCGTGGGATCTTTGTGCTTTCTTTGAGCCTTCAGTTGCTCATGAATCTTTACTGAGCTTTCATTGTATCTTCTAAGTGTTTCATTTCTTTCTTCAAGAGCTTTCATTTTTTCCTTTAGTTGATACAACTCAATTGCTAGCCTCTTGCATGCACCATCTTTATCATGTCAATTCTTTTGCATGTTGGCATTTTCTTGAGTGACTATCTGCATGTCTTCTTGAAGTTGCAGAACGACAAGATCACTTTCTCTTACTGCTTTTTCTGCCAGATTTATTGCTCTTAGAGGCTGTTAGAGATTTCACTGCAGTGTTTCTTTCATCTTCAGCTTTCCTCTTTTTCTTGATTAATTCAGTCATCCTTAGGGCATTGTCTTCTTGCTCCCTCTTCAAGTTGGAGATTTGATTGGTTAGGATCTGATTCTTCTCTATAAGCTCAGAGACAACCTCCTCAGCTTCATCTGATCCACTTTGCCTAGAGAGTTCCGCAATCGTTTCATTGCTCCCACTCAACTGTAGAGCGAACTCCTTTCTTTTAGCAAGGGATCTTCTCAGCCTATTCTCAAGAGAGGCAATGATGTCATTGGCTTCCTCAAGCTACTTCTGATACCTGTAACCCTCCATGATCTTTTACTCAAACGGTTAAGCTTTATATCTTTGAGAACCTAGTGGCTCTGATACCAATTGTTATTCTTGACCGGTTACTGAGAGGGGGGGTGAATCAACAAATACTATTTCTATCTCAATTAAACCTTGTATAAAGATTCTTGTAGACTAAACAGAATGTAATTAACCATTCATAAACAGAAATAGAAATACTTAGATCAACACAGCATATGTACGTGGAAACCCTCGGTTAGAAGGAAAAAACCACAGTGAGACAGAGCTCACAACTTCACTACTGTAGTAATAAAGGTGCCATGTTAAGAGCTTACAAAACACTTGTAAGAGTGCTACCCGGTAAAGGGATTTGGTAGACGATCGGTTAAGATCTTGACTCTGTTAAGAGCCACCTTGTTAAAGGACTTTCAACACCAATTAAGATGCTACCCGGTTAAGAGATTTATACAACAAACCCATTAGGGTTCACCTTGATAGAGGGATTTGAATATGCTTTAACAGTATAAAAGCAATGATCTTAATTGACACTTTTTGTCTGATTAGATCATACATATTATCCTTTCTGCTCTGCCTGGCTATTGAACCTTTCTGCCTTTCACCTCTTGTGACCGTAGCTTCTCTCAGAAGATATCTCTCTCCTGCTCTGTATATTCAACAACTAGTCTTTTGTATCCTATGACCTGTGTTTATAAGAAATTAATCTTAATAAAAGCTCAACTCATACTACCGCCAAGCTATAAACTCATCCATAAATCATGCAGCAAAAAAAGCTTTGCGAGATGATCTTGAGTTTACCTTGAAACATTTGTGTAGAAATAAAACTAATTCCTGGTAAAAATGCTAACTCCAGTTCTAAACGGTGAATGCTCCGTATAATTCGATTTTAACTCAGACAGCTCCGCATAATTTGGTGCGGATTATTATGTAGTAGACTGGTATCACTCTTGTACCCGGTTGTCCATACATTCCCTGTATGTACTACAAGATTGGTTCTATGTACACTGTTTGATCTACCAGTACATATCCTATGTTCGGTCTACTGGTTAACCAGTGGGATTGATGTTTGCTTTACAATTATCCAATTACAACTTAAATATGCCAACAATATATATATATTTATTGAATTCAGTTTTATTATAGAGAGGGATATTGACAGTCCCAACCGGTCCTGAGAGGGGAGGGGTGAATCAGCACCTCTAAAACTTATTCACTTTGAAATTGGTGAAGTAAACTTACAGCAGAAAGGAATGCAGATTTAAGCAAATAGATCAGTAAGTAAACAATCACACAGTGACATCAGATTTATCACGTGGAAACTCGGTTAGGGTAAAAACAACGGTGTGAGGAGAGCTCACAAATTTTGTACTCTTCTGGAGTACACCTTGCTAGGAGCCTACCTGGTTAAAGGATAAAAATGCACTTGTTAGATGCGACCCTGTTAAGGGATTTGTTACAATAAGGCCGGTTAGTGCCTGCCTAATTAAAGGACTTTGAACACCTTACAAGATGCCACTCGGTTAAGGGATTTGATACAAGGGATCTGTTAGAGTCCACCCAAATACTGGGATTTAACTATTGTAATGGTTAGAGAACAATAGTGTTGTGAGGTTTTCACACCATCGCCCCAAAACATTTGGGGACCCCCATTTTCGAACTAGACTTGGCCTTTTTTTTCAGATCTTTGCCCTTGACTTGACGATTTCATTGGACTTGGATGCCTGGTGTTGATTTTTTGAGATAAATGTTGGAATTGAAATGCTTGGCTTGGTTTTCAAATTTGATTTTTGTTTTGGTCTTCTTTCGGAGTCTTTGCCAAAATGGAGATTTAAGATAAATTATGCTTCTCATCCTAGTGTATTCGAAAATTTGGATGCCTTTATTTGAATTTCGCATTGAAAATATAGAGATTTGGCTTGTCATTTAAATTTGCTTTGAAAACAATTAATTGGGTTATAACTGTTATAATTTCGATCATCAAAAGGATTAATTTGGAGAATTCATCAATTGGCATTAAAAATAAAAATTTGGAGATTAAAAGGAATTAAATTTAAGCCTAGATATTTCGATTTTTAATTAAAAAAAAATAAAAAGAAAATATAACCTTGGTTATAGAAATCGATTTGAGCAATTAATTGTATATTTATTTGGCTTAAATTTCATTTAGAAAAGTAAATAAATCATTTGCATTGAAAGTTAAATTAAAAAATCATTTATTTCATTGCAAATTTTGAAATTTTAAGATGGGAATTAATTGTTTTTATTGCATTTAATTTCCTAAATGGGAAGTCGTCCCTCTAATGCATTATTTAATTGTTTTTTACTGTTTTGACAGCCTTGTATGAGGGTTGGCCCTCTAATTAGCATCTCCAGGCCGCCTATATAGAGGGGGGGCTCCCTCCCTCTTCCCACACCCAACTCAAATGCGAAAGCAGTCCAAGGGGCAGCGAGTAGGAGCAGAGCAGTCTCGGCAGGGCAGTCTTGGCGAGTTTAGAGGATAGCAGTGTGAGTTTTTTTTGGAGGGCTGGCATTGGTGAAAGAGGAATGGCAGGCCCTGTGATATCAAGTGCAGGCAGGCCCTAGTTTGGGCAGGCCCATGTTTGGAGTGGAGGTAGCAATCTAGGGGCAGTCTGAAATCAGTCTTTGGAGACAGCGAGATCTGGAGTTAGAAGGTCTCAAGGCACCGAATTTGTGGCAGCAGGTGCGAGTTTTTTGGAAGTAGATAGCAGTCCGAGCTTGGCAAGGCAGCGGTATCCTTGGAGGGCAGACCAAACTTGTGGCGGCAGGCCTGATTCAATGTGAAAAGGAGGACCGAATCCGAGTTTGCCCTAGATACATGCAAAATCTGTGAGAAAAGGATATCAGATCTGATTGCTTGTGTGGCAGAGTAGGCCCGAATATAAGGAAGGAGGCCCGAAAGTTGTGAAAATCAGGCCTGAGTTTGTTTGCCCTTGGCATTGGCGAATTTTGGGGATCAGATTTGAGAATTTGAAGTGAAGAGAGCAGAATTTGGGATGTAGAAGTGAAGGAGAGTTTGATTTGTTTGAGGCTAGGCCCGAGTTTGGATATGAGATGGTGTGTTAGAGGGGGGTAGTTGAGGCTAAATTCAAGGTGTTGGCTTGTGAATTTGCATAGAGGATCTCAGATTTTAATTGAGAAATTCTTTTTTAGTGGTGTTCTTTAGCCTTTTCTCCTTAATTGTTATTATTCCTTTGGTCACTTGATTGTTTGGGTGTCGGAGACAAGCTTCATTGAGAGAGTGAGTTGGTTCTTTAAGCTGATTACTCAGTCGTTGTGATTGGATTTTTCCCCTCTTCTTGCTTGCTATGAATCACTCCATAGCGGATGCTAGTACAAGCAAGAATCCAAAGGGACTAATACCAAAATAGCTGACGAGGAAGTTATGATGCCCAAGACCATTTTCTTCTCTAGACTAAAGCAAGTCCGAGACCCTAACATTGGTACCATTGACATGATACAATTGAGGGATAGGTTGAAAGAGGCCAATCCTCTATGGCAGGAAGAATCAGTAAGGGTGGAATTGTATAAGGAGTTCGGTATACTCCAGCAGTGGACATGGTTCAGCTAGGCAAGGCTTGGTTGTTGGTGCAAGCTAGTTTGGTTAGAATTGAGATAAGAAGACTATGAAGGCCATGAAGGTTAAGGACGGCAGGGATAATGAAGAAGGAAAGTGAGATGAAAGGTTGAAAGGGGTCAAGTACGGTTTCAAAGTGGTGGCCAAGAGCAAGGCTCTCAAATTGCAAGAAGGTTCACATCCAGGCAAGCCACCAAGGTCAAGACAAGATTACTCCAAGTGCATGGAGACCTCACCCTTTCGAGGTCAGGACATCAAGTACAAGCAAGTTCAAGTGGTGATGAGAAAGTTTCTAAGGACAAGCTCAAGCATCCAAGGCTTCACCTCATCTCAAGGATTAAGTAAATTTATAAGATAGGTTGATGAGGTGGCAATTTCATGTGCATGCAGTCAAATCATGCCAAGTGTCCTATGTTCTCATTGGTTGACATATTATTGTAATTTTCTCATTGGCCCACAAAGTTGGTGCCCTCATGTAATTTGTTGAAAGATGGTAACCCTAATTAGGGTTTTGTAAGGTTTAATCTTGGCCCTTGATTTTGCCCCTTAATCTTGGCCACTTGTAATTTTGAGCCTCTATATAAGGCCATTTGTTCTCATTTGTAAATGAGAGTTATGTTGGAGAATTGTTGCCAAAATACTATCAAAATTGTTCTCTATTCATTGTTGTCGTTTGCATGGTGGATATACATGATCATTTTGGTGTATTGCATGTTTCTTGTCATCTCTCAAATTAAAGTAGGATTTCATTTCATGTTGTTGGTTAGTTACAATGGTGATGTTGGTAAATGTTTGATAGGGATCTATATACTAGGCCACTAGCATCCTAGCGGCTTGTTAGGAAGCCTTGTGTGGTAATCTAGTCCAATCGCTCCCAAGTTCTACTTGCATTTCATCTTTCCGCTTGTACTTCAAGTTGGGTTGGAAGATAGGTGTTAGTCTGAAAATCCTAAGAATATCCCTTAGAATCATTGCACCGATGGAAGTAGCGCCGTTGGCAAGCTTTCATTTGGTTTGATCCTCGTCCATTTGCCAATCTTTCCATTCTATAGGAGTAGTAGTAAAGAAGCAAGTAGTTTAGTAATTGAAGTTTGAAGAGCAAAGTTCGAAGTGACATAAAAGAAGAAAGACATTGAATATACATTGCAAAGCTAAATCCAATCATCATCATAGCGAGAGTTTGACATCCTCAAGTGAACAACGTAAGCCCGCCTAAGTGATTAACCAACAAATCACATTAATATAACTGAGTTAGTATCCACAGGTGTAAGGAACCTTGGAGTATCCTCGTATACTTTTCAAGAGAGGGTTGAGTGTTTGGTACGCTGTATCAAGTATTCAATTGCTATATGTTATGTAGTGGTACAAAACTGACATCAACAAATAGCAGGTTTGACTTTTTATAGATGGCTAAGCATAGCTTGATAAGATTTCTGTTTGTGCTCAACTGAGAAGTATCAGCGGTCGGTGGAGGTGTCTTCTCCTCTACTTCTGTGCTTCTTTGCACAGTTCTTTCTCACTTCTTTCTTCTCACCCTAGCTTCAGCAGCTTACAGGTTCACTCTTTTTCTTGGCAGAATGAAGGCAACTTCTATTTGCCTTGGACAAAAGAATATATAGGGTCCTGGCCCTAATTGTGCTCATTAAGCACGACCTAACTTCAAATCTTCATTGGATTCATTGCTCAGTGGAGTGCCAGTTTATTGAGGAAACATCTGATGCATTCCTTTTCTTTATCTGTCTAAAGAAGAAAGCAGTAGTTGCGTGTTAAGCAACTTTCCTTCGTAGGAGATAACGCTTTGTTTTAAAGCCATTGATCTCAGCTTTAAATCCTTTAGACTTGCCTTAATCCGATTGCCAGTTTTAAAGCCACTGATCTCGGCTTTAAAACCTTCAGACTCGCATCAAACAGATCGCCGGTTTAACTCAAAGACTTCTGGATTTAAGTCAAAGAGTTAGTTGGAACAGTTAGTCTGACTATGACTTCCTCGGTTTATGACCGGAGTCATTAATATACCGTTTACGGTTGAGTTCAGTTCTTCATGTTGTGAACAGGTAAGAGTCCCTGTTCCTTTCCCTTCCTTGGCTTATCGGTCGCACCGTCCTCAGTTTGTTGTTCCTTGCTTGGCTTACCAGTTGCACCATCCTCGTTTGTATTGTTGACACCGGTTGCTTTAAGTGTACTTGACTACATTGGTTGTAGCACGGTCCTCAGCAAGTGCTGGAATCCTCTTTTTCTTTACTATGTACATAGCCTGATGGCGAAGGTGTACATAGCCTGGTGGCTATGGGTTTGTATAGCGACCGGTGGTATTTGCATTCAATCACAACCGTCTTGTATATTGACATCATCAGCCAAACCATCCCTCTTTCCTATAGATCTCCTTGGTTCTGTAGACTTTGTAGAGATGACAAGTCTCCACGCTCTTTTTGCCAATCAATGACAACACTAGTACCGGTAGCAGGCTTACTGGTTATCACCACTTAATGCCAACAAATATATCAAGATATATACATATAGAAAATATAATCCTCATAATAATAATTAGAATTATATAGTTTAAAAAAAAAATTAAGTACTACCTTTATGGGGGTAGCTCCCTTTATTCTCTTGAAACAATTAAATCTTGAGTCCATAATTCTAAATGGACTGACAAACCAAACAACCAAGAATCCATACAAGAACACATCAATCCAAGCTCGCCGATCCAAACCCCTTACCCCTGATACAAGCTATGCTATGTGAACACTTCTGTGCCCAGATCAACAACTCTTTTCAGCACATACACTTGGTAAATCTAAAAGGAAGAGCATAACGAGGCTCATAGTTGTTCAAAACTGCCCCTTTCTTTAGTGCTTTCTAGGCTCTTTGCAGCAGCCTCAAATCCTTATCCGATGCCCATTAGTTCGAGGATTCACCCTCTAGCGATTCCTTTCCAGCATTCTAGTAGATTTCTTTAGTAAATTTTGCTCAATTCTGTATTCCATAGATTCTTGTTTCGGCTCAAACCTGTGTTCCTCAGCACAACCCAATCCTATTCACTTAAGATATGCAAACATGTCCACTCGAAGAGCGCTGAATGGAGTATACAACGCAAGGTAGTCAAAGGGCCACAAGGTCTGTTGTTCTCGACCAAAGGAACAATCATCACGTGGACAAGATCATAGAATCAACTCTGTTTGCCATCCACATCTACGTCGTCCACACGTGAGGAGAAACCCAAAGTCAAGTGCCAAATAATAAAAAAGAGAGCCAGCCTTGTTAATTCAACTATGCGCAACAAGATATCATGGAGGCCTAGCCATAGGGAGAGATCAAAACTTGTAGTAACCATTTCCTCCTATGTAACACCTACCTTTGCTATCAAATCCGCAACATAATTTGCCTCCCTGTACACTTGGGCTATAGAGAAACCATCAAAGTTGGAAAGATCTCTTGCAATCCTAATCCAATTGCTCAGGTTCTAGTTTTGGGTTTCCCCATAGATCAAAACTTGGGGAAAGATCAAAACTTGTAGTAACCATTTCCTCCTATGTAACACCTACCTTTGCTATCAAATCTGCAACATAATTTGCCTCCCTGTACACTTGGGCTATAGAGAAACCATCAAAGTTGGAAAGATCTCTTGCAATCCTAATCCAATATGCTTATCTCCGCACAACTGCAGACCTAGAACTAATGCTTCGAGTTTCGTCTTATTATTTGAGACCAATCCCAATTTCTTTGAAGAGGCCCAAGAGAAAACCCCATTCTAGTCTCGAATGATGCAGCCAGCGTCACCCGACCCTGGACTGCCTTTTGCCACGCTATCAAAGTTCAATTTCCATTTGTGTAATTTGGGACATTTCCATACCACATGTTTACGATCAACCTTGACCTTGACTGGTGAAATTGCAGGGTGCGTTAGATCCCACCATTGTTTTTGTATCCATTCATCCCATTTAGAGAATCTGGTTTGCTTTTTGAACTTGACACCAATTTTCACAATATCCACTATCTCTTTTCTGATTTTGATTGCCAAGCTCTCCCAAGGCATCTTAGACTCCTTAACAATTCTTCTATTCCTCTCCTTCCAAATATTCCAAATAATTTGAGAAGGAGAGCAGACCTAGATTGAAGCCCACAAAGATTTCTTGTAAAGTCTAGGCCACTCTTGACGAAATTGCAAAACACACCTCGGACGAGGACCCTCCTAGGGAAGAAAGCTCAAAAACCAATCCCAACAATTGGATGCATAATCACAATTTAAAATAATGCAATTCACATTTTCCACATCCTTTTTTCATAGCACACACCAAGAGGGCCCACAAAAGTGAACATTATTCAGCCTATCCATAGTTAGACACCTTTTGTGCATGGCCACCCATAGAAAAGCCTCGACTTTGTGTAGGACAACTTGGTCCCAACATAAGACTAAGGGCCAGTCAGTAACCGATTCGAGGTCTTCTTGAATCCTGTAGCCAGACTTAAAAGAGTATTGCCTAGACTTGGCCCCACACCATATGATGTCATCCTCTAAATCGCTTAGAACACATTTGCATTCCTCAAGCTCAACTCTAAGTTTGCATTCTAGATCAGCATGCAGACCAAAAGATTTGGTATCAATCCAAACAACAAATGCTCCTCCTCCCACCCCATCTTGTTTCCAATAGTTGTACACCTTCGCACAAAACCTAAGAATAATTTCATTGATGTATTCCTGAATATCCAAAATATCAACAAGGATTTTGTATCCATTCCACGAATCAGTCCAAAACTCTTCCTTCTTACCATTGTTAATTTTGCATGTAAGGTGGTTAGTAATTAGGTGCTTAGAGCTGCATAGAAATCTCAATGTAGCCGAGTCATTATAAGTATGGCAATGATCAGAATGCAGCTAGAATCATCATTATCAATGTATTTCCTTTGAAAAATCTTACACCAAGGGCAGGTCGGATCATGATACATCTTCCACAGCAATTTCAGGCCTAAAGCAAGATTTTGCTTTTCAATTCTTCTTAGGTCAGCACCCCTATCACTTTTCTATCTGCAAGAAGATTCCCAACTGATTAGTGGTATTTTATTATCGTCCTTGGAGCCTTCCCAAATGAACCTTTTAAGCATACTTTCAAAGTTTGCTTTAGTCTTATGAGAACTCGAAAGGCATGAATTCGCATGGCATAACATAAATTCGCATGGTAGAGAGATCGGACTTGATCATTGTCATCCTACTAGCTAGTGATAGCCATTTAGTTTTCCAAGAGGCTGCCTTGGATCTGCACTTCTCCACTTTCTTCCCACTGCTTATTTCTAGAAACTCCTTCAAAGATTGGTGTGCCAAGGTATTTAGATGGAAGTGTGATAGTCCCAACTGGTGCTAAGAGGAGAGGGGTGAATCAGCACCTCTAAAACTTCTTATCTTTAAATCCAGTGAAGTAAACTTATAGCTGAAAGGCAGTCAAATATAAGCATATAATAACAGTAAGAAAACAATCACACAGTGACACCATATTTATCACGTGGAAACCCGGTTAGGGTAAAAACCATGGTGTGAGGAGACCTCACAAATTTTGTACTCTTCTGGAGTACGCCTTGTAAGGAGCTTTCCCGGTTAAAGGATAATAACACATTGCTAGGTGCGACCCGGTTAAGGGATTTGTTACAATAAGGTCGGTTAGTGCCTGCCTGGTTAAAGGACTTTGAACACCTTACAAGATGCCACCCGGTTAAGGGATTTGATACAAGGGACCTGTTAGACTCCACCCAAATACTGGGATTTAACTATTGTAGTTGCTAGAAAACAATAGAAGAATGACCTTTTACAATTGGCTTTGCATAGCCTAATAAGATCTCTATTTGTGCTCAACTGAGAATCGTCACCGATCGCTACAGGTGTGTTCTCCTCTATTGTTGTGCTTGTATGCACACACTACTTTCTTTTCTCCTCTTTCTGATTTACCCTAGCTCTTCTTGAGCTTTTCAGGTTCACTCTTTTCTCTGGCAAAATGAAGGCAACTTCTGTTCTCCTTAGGTAGAAGAATATATAGTCTTAGCCCTAATTGGGCTTCGTATGCATGACCTAATTACATACCTCATCGGATTCATTACTCAGTGGAGTACCAGTTCACTGAGGAAACATCCGATGCGTGCCCTCGCTTTATCAACCATATGAAGAAAACAATAGTTGCGTGTCAAGCAACTTTCCTTCATAAGAGATAACGCTTTGATTTAAAGCCATTGATTCCGGCTTTAAATCCTCCAGACGCGCCTCAGACCGATTGCTAGTTTAACTCAAAGACTCGGATTTAGTGTAGAAAATCCCGGTCACAGAGTTGGTTAGAGCAGATAGTTTGACTATGACTTCCTTGGTTCATACCGAAGTCATTTCATAGATTAGTTGAGATCCTCATGCTGTGAACAGGTAAGAGTTGTTAACCTGTTACTATCCCTTTTCTTGGCTCACCTCACCGGTTGCACTGTTCTCGATTGTATTGTTGACACCGGTTTGCTGTTCCTCTTTTCTTTGTGTTTGACTACACCGGTTGTAGATGGTTTGACAAGTGACCGGTTCTTATATGTTGGCATCATCTGCCAAACCGTGCTTCCTTTATATAGATCTCCTTGGATCTCTTAGACAGTATAGAGATGACAAGTCTCTATACTCTTTTACCAATCAATGACAACATTAGTACCGGTAGCAGGCTTACCGGTTATCATCACTTAATGCCAACAAAGTGAACCAACCGAATAACCAAAGATGGAAGCAATTCTTCTTTGAGCACAATTTTTAGTATTGAAAAAATAGATAATAGATTTTTCTTTATTGAAGATCTTCCCTAACTGTAGTTCATATTTTGTCAATGCATCCTTGATTTGCACCGCTTCCCTAATGTAAGCCTCCCCACACAGAGAGGTATTGTTTGCAAATTGGGTATGAGTGAAAGGATCGCTGTCCATAGTAACTTGTATGCCCTTCCACAACCTCAAACACCTTCTTAGCTTGAAAGCCCTTCCCATGGCTACTGTCATGATAACAAAAAGGAAAGGAGACAATGGGTCCTATCTCAAACCATTCGTGGTATCGAAGAAACCAAACAGGGCACCGTTAAGAGAAATTGAGAAATGAATAATAGAAACATAGAACTTGATCAGCTCCAACTAGTTTGAACAGAAGCCGAATGCGTGCATAACATGAAGTACTCCAAAGAACTGTGTCATATGCCTTTTGGACATACAATTTGCTTATTATTCCTTTCAAGTTCTCAGATTTCATAGTGTGTAGAACTTTGTTTGTGAGAATAATGCAATCAGAATAATCTCTGCCCAGAGTGAAGCCATATTGTTTTTCTGATATGATTTTGTTCATTACTTTTTAAAGCCTATTAGGAAAGACTTTGGCAATCACCTTATAGATCGAATTGCACAACAAAATGGGCCTATAATCATTGAAAGATGCACATTGCTATTTTTTTGGAATCAAAGTCAGTACAGTGTTATTGATATCTTTGACATACCTTTTATGCTTCCGAAAGTCCTAAACAAGCTTCCAAATTTCAGGTCCCATAAGATACCAACACTTGTAGAAGAATATATCCGAGAATCCATTTGAACTAGGAGCCTTTTTCGAATTAAGTTGAAAGAGGGCAGATGTGACCTCATCAAAGGAGATAGGATCGCAAACCATACAATTATCATCATCTGTTAGAATCTTAGGGATGCAATCAATGTCCAAGTCCACAGCACCTCCAACATTACTACCGCTGAGTATGTTGGAGAAAAAGGACACAACCTCTTCCCCAACCTCATTAAGTCCTGCAGCCTTACACCCATTAGCTTTGACTATCTCTTCAATCTTATTGGTAGCTCTGCGAGAGTTGACAGAGGCATCAAAAAAATTAGAATTTGAGTCCCCAGCCTTCAGCCAAGTCTCCCTGGATTTATCTTTCCAATAAATTCCCTCCCTAGCAAGGACTTCCTTGAGTTCATTTTTAAGAGCCTTTTCTTTGTCAAAATCCTCCTTTAACATTCCTAAACATATAATTTTCTCATTAAGAACAGCCATTTCCTCTTCAATTCTGACTTTTTTAGCGAAAATGTTCTTGAACACTGTTTTGTTCCAGTCCTTTAGTTTACCTTTGATATATTGTAATTTTTGACGAATTTGAAACTGTAGGAACTCCCTATACTCTTAAACCCTATACTCCTTCCACCAAGCCTCCAACAAGATCAACAGAGTGTTGTCATGCCACCACATATTTTTGAATTTAAAGCATGTTTTAAGATTGGCTGCATTTCCCCTAATGTCAAGTTCAACTGGAAAGTGGTCAGACACAGAAATCCGGACTATCTTAGCTCCCACAAAATTCAAATTGTCCAACCATTTTGGAGACATTAAAAATTTGTCTAAACATTCCGCAATATGCAAGAAATCTCTTCTTCTATTATTCCAAGTGAATATGCCATTGGGTGTGTGGACATCCATTAAACCAGAGCTTCATACAAATTTCAAGAAGTTGACCATAGTCTGGCAGATCTTGTTGTTGCCGCCAAGCTTCTCCGAAGCATTCAGGATTGCGTTAAAGTCCCCACCAATGATGAAGTGCGCATTCGCTCCTGCAGACATGAAGTTCAAAATGTCCCTTCAGATGGACACCTTCTTATTTGTCTTAGTGGGCCCATACACACAGATCACCTATTTTATTCAGCGTGAGACTATGAACTGAGGCACTGATCTAGTTTGAGTTTGCCTCAATTACATCAACCGATAGCTCTCTCTCCTTCCCCATTAGCCCCAACCCACCCGAAGCACCATCAAATTGCCTGAAAACACCTTTCCACCATTTGCAGTAAGCCAAGAATTTGTTGCCATCATCAATAGAAATCTTTGTCCCTTGGAGAAAACATCGATCACCCGATAGCAACTGAATTTGACGCTTGACTAAGCGTCGTTTGTTAGGGGCCCCAAGGCCCTTGACATTCCAAGAAATTATCTTCATTGTTTCTGATGGGAGGGTCTTCCTCCCTTGGTACTTTTCAAGAATTTTTTAATGGTGGCAAAAGTCTTCTCTGCAGCTTCTTGTTCTCTTAACTCCTTAAAAGATTTCCGAACCTTACCATTCTTCCTCTTGTCTAGTTTTGCTATTCCCAAAGATTTAGCCGCAGTTTGCGCAATGCATCTATCCTCAATAATATCTAGCTGATCCTCATAACCCTCCTAAATATTTTAAATCCACATTATTGTTTATAACAGTTTTGTCCTCTTGAGGCTCCATAACAGGTAAAGGTTCTACCACAACTAGGGATTTGGCTTTGTTAAAACTTTAAGTAATCAGATCTAATCTAATAACATAACAGTAAATTTAAACAAAATCAGAATGAGACAACACAATTTTTACCCTTGGAAACCTCTATGAGGAAAAACCCAGCATTTAGATCCAACTGATTATCGTTTCCCAATTCACTTACAACAATATCGCTGAGAATTTGCTAAGGATCCCCAATCCATGAAGCAAATTAATCATGAAGAATAGATACCCAACAACGGTCCAGATCTGACTTCTGATTTGTGGATGAAGCTCGGATGTACTGTATGTCCAGATATGAACTGAATCTTCTAGATTTATTCACAGACGTTCGCTGATGATTGACACAGTGAACAGGGAAGATTGAAATGCTGTCAAGGATCACTGATCTTTAACATATAAATCGCTACTAATCTTCAGATGAAGATAGATCGCTGTCAACCTGAATGAAGATAGATGTTCGCCTATCAAGATAACTACATATAGAAGTAATTCGTATGCCAAAGATGACTGGATATAACTCAAGGTAATTTGCTATATGAATTTTGTAGCCAGCAGAAGTTCGCCCAATTTGCTTGAGATTAGCAAGTAAACTGCAGCGAAAATAGTGATCATATTTGATGCCTCAGCATCACATAATTTATATGCGGTTCCAAGATACATTTATGTGGGCCGACTTAGACAAGAATAAATTAATATGAGAAACGACCCAGGAGAAACATTTACTAGGTGAGCTGACCCACTTAGTAATTGATTTAGGCTCCAATGGAAAGGGCCCGAGATAGGAGGAACTTGATTGTATTCACAAATACAATTTTCGATTTATTAAATTTAATATTTAAATCTCCGAGGAAAGGGCCCAGCCCTTTATGTATATTAAGTTTAAATTAAATATATAAACTTAATTTATGTAAATCTTTTAAGCTAGAATATGGACTAGCTAGAAAAACATTAACACCCCCTCTTATCTAGGAGGATTCTAGCATCATGCGTACTCGCAGAACATGGAAGCATACCTGTAAAACAAATCAACCATTCCCATCATGCCTGCTCGCAGAGGATGGAACCATCATGCCTACTCGTAGAGGATGGTCAAAGCATATTCACCATACCTACTCGCAGAGGATGGTCAAAGCATATTCACCATACCTACTCGCAGAGGGTGGAACCATCATGCCTACTCGCAGAGGATGGTCAAAGATTATCCACCGTGCTTACTCGCAGAGGGTGGAAGAGGACCAGCCTCGAAAGGATCACCTTGCATTGCCCGCAGAGGGTGATCAAAACCTTTGTCACCTTACATTGCCCGCAGAGGGTGGACTTCAAAAAAATGATTACATTACCATCATGCATTGCCCACAGAGGATGGTCAAAATACAACAAATACATTTCCACCTTGCATTGCCCGCAGAGGGTGGTCATACATATCTTCTTTTAAAGAAGATCCAAATAATACAACAGTACATCAGTACATCAAGGAGGTTGAGACTCCCTCTCAGCCAAGATAGTGAAACTATCATGACTACACCGATGATCTCATCATCATGAGCAATACATAAGTACAACATGAGATATCCACATGATATCTATTACAAGACATGAATCCATGGTTCAGTCCCTCTAAACCAATAAACCAAGAATTGAAGGATCAACCTTCCTTTCAATTGTACAAGAAGTATTCATAGAACTCACACTCTAAGATACAACCATATGAGCCATGTGGAATGTAACCGTGTCCTTGTCGTAGGACCCATCCCACTTACAATATGCTTGTTTAACACATCCAAGACACCTGAGAACTAACATCACAAGGTGCTATCTTGACATCTGAAGAGAAAGAATAAAAGGAGCCACAGGAGGTTATGATGGATCCCCAAATGAGTCATACTTCAGAATCATCCTCAAAGCAGCCTGAGCCAGAGATTCCTTCAGAATGCATTAGGATCTTCCCAAAGGAAGGCCTTCAAATATTCCCAGGTGATCATCCAGATCTGAAAGAGCAGAAGCATGAACACAAGTCTTTTCCAACCAGATTTTAACCCTGGGACCTGTCATCAAACAAACCAGCAAGGAAGAAGACAAGGTCTAAAGATATAAAAGGGGTTAGATCTGATCTTTCCTAAATCGAACCAAGCTCTGATACCATGTTAAAACTTTAAGTAATCAGATCTAATCTAATAACATAACAGTAAATTTAAACAAAATCAGAATAAGACACAACACAATTTTTACCCCGGGAAACTTCTATGAGGAAAAACCCAGCATTTAGATCCAATTGATTATCGTTTCCCAATTCACTTACAACAATATTGCTGAGAATTTGCTAAGGATCCGCGATCCACGAAGCAAATTAATCATGAAGAATAGATACCCAACAACGGTCCAGATCTGACTTCTGATTTGTTGATGAAGCTCGGATGTACTGTATGTCCAGATATGAACTGAATCTTCTAGATTTATTCACAGACGTTCGCTGATGATTGACACAGTGAACAGGGAAGATTGAAATGCTGTCAAGGATCATTGATCTTTAACATATAAATCGCTACTAATCTTCAGATGAAGATAGATCGCTGTCAACCTGAATGAAGATAGATGTTCGCCTATCAAGATAACTGCATATAGAAGTAATTCGTATGCCAAAGATGACTGGATATAACTCAAGGCAATTTTCTATATGAATTTTGTAGCCAGCAGAAGTTCGCCCAATTTTCTTGAGATTAGCAAGTTAACTGCAGTGAAAATAGTGATCATATTTGATGCCTCAGCATCACATAATTTATATGCGGTTCCAAGATACATTTATGTGGGCCGACTTAGACAAGAATAAATTAATATGAGAAATGACCCAGGAGAAACATTTACTAGGTGAGCTGACCCACTTAGTAATTGATTTAGGCGCCAGTGGAAAGGGCCCAAGATAGGAGGAACTTGATTGTATTCACAAATACAATTTTCGATTTATTAAATTTAATATTTAAATCTCCGAGGAAAGGGCCCAGCCCTCTATGTATATTAAGTTTAAATTAAATATATAAACTTAATTTATAAAAATCTTTTAACTTAGAATACGAACTAGCTACAAAAACATTAACAGGCTTGAACATGCTGAGAGGACATCAAAGTGGGCAAATTCTAGTATCCGCCATTCTAATGATTTCCAAATTGGGAATAGGGTTCAAAGGTGTTTTGACATTCCAAACAAATTTGCTTTTGGGGGTGCAGGGGCAATCTGATTCCATATGAGATTTGGAACAACATTTCAGACAGTTTTTTATGCATCTCAATTTCCCTGAAGCCATTTCGACCAGTCAACAATCTAGTGATGTTCTCAGGAGTTTTCCGCACAGCAGCACTATCCAATCGAACATGTTTTCCAAAATCATTTTCCAACAATTCCATATCAATGTCAAGCAGAGTTCCTATGGAACGACTGATCTTCTCAAGGCATTCCCCCGCCCAGTATTCCAAGGGCAAGTTGTATAATTAAACCAGACCGACTTTTCATATGGGGATAATCTTGCAGGGATAAAATTAGCTTTCCAAATTTGAATGTATAGGTGTATTTCTCCCATTTTTCAAACCCCACCCTGCAAAATCTTATTTTTCTCCTCTTTAGATGCGAAAATCATCGAAAAGAAGTTTTTGGGTAAAAAATTCAGGATGACATTGGTCTTGCATTTTGAGGCAATCCATGACTTAATTGTCCCACAATCTGGCCTACCGCCAATAGACCTGCAAATGATAGTGAGGTCCTTCATGATCCCGATATCGGTGCTAACATCCTCCGAAATGTCAATAACAAGGCATTCCAAATCAAATCCCACACAATCAGGGGCCGAGCAGTCCGAGGTATCTTCCTTTGCGCCTCTAGGGTTTTTGTCCTTTGTGTCAAGGCTGTGCAAATTCACTTCGCTTTCCATTGCCCTCATTTATTTCTTAATATTTATCACTTGTGTTTTTTACTAAAACAATTAGAATTATATATATTTGTAATACAAGAGAATTAATATATTTGTAGCCTATTCCTTTATCTCTTGGTATAGCCGCATGAGGTGATAGGTTGGTGTTGTGTAGGGAAAGGCAGAGTAAAACCACGAAAGGTAGGTGAATCCCAAGATGGGATAGGGACAGGGTCCCAAAGCGTTGAGGAACCTATTATAGAGGTGTCAAGCGCCCTTCGACAAGGAAATCCGCATTCTCGTTAGGGTTGAGTTTAGGAGGGAATTAAGGAATCGAGGCTTAAATATGTTAATTACCAAATTTATTATGAATTGCCATTGCTTTCTTAAATTGACTTGATTGTAACATAATGTGTGTTAAACATTGAAAATTGACAGCCTCTTAGTTGGGGACATTACACCCTTGGTCACCTTCCAAGCATTGGAAGAGGAATTGATGTTATACCCTTGAGTATAAAGTTGTCCTATGGATATTAAATTTCTTTTCAGTTCAGGAACATGCCATACATCTTTAACACCCACTTATTCCCATTTTGAAATTGCAACATCAAATTCCCTTTGCTAATTATGTCACATGCTTTTTATGACCAAGCTAAACTCTCCCAAGCTGACCTTCATAGTTTTTGAATGCCACCTGATATGAAGTTGCATAAAAAGAGGCACCAGAATCCAACACCCATGAATCCGGTGTAGTATCACTTGTTGACAAGAGTAGGATGCCATCTTTTTTTGTACGCGATGTTGGCTTGCTTGTCCTTTAATTTTCTTGCGCCTTTCTGTAAGACCAACAAATTTTCTTTGTGTGACCAGCTTTCCCAGAAAACGAACAATCTTTGACTCTGCCCCTTCATTTGGATGTTTTTGCAGATTTGGATCTTTTTCTATTATTGCTTTTGCCTCTCTTTTGAGGCCTCCCCCTATTCCCCATAAACAAGGCATCACTTGATGAAGACCCTTCATTCTTCCTTCCCATATCTCTGTTGCGAAGAGTACCAAGAACATCTTAAAAAATTAGTTTTCCTTTGTCGGATGCTACAGTGTTAATCACCATTACAACACCCTTCCAACTATTTGGTAAAGAACATTATATCAAAATTGCTTTAATTTCTTCATCTAAATTTATGCTTACCAATAGTAGTTGGAATGCTGAATTCGTTGAGGTGATTCACCATGATCCCTCCAATTTAAATTGGTGTAGCTTCTTCACGATGAAAAAATTGTTGGAAGTTGAAGCCATCTAATGCATGCCTGAAAGCTTGTTCCATAATTCTTTTGTTGTCTTCTCAGTTGAGACATTGAAGAGAACATTTCTGGACAGCGAAAGCTAAATTATAGCTCTTGCCTTTTTGTCTTATTTCTCCCACTCTTCATCTGTCATCGAATTTGGTGTCTTCACTTTCCCTTCCAGCATGAGTGAGAGATCTTGTTTAATCAACGGTGACTCCATGTGTACTTTCCAAAGACCGAAGTTCTGCCTGGAGAATTTCTCTATTCTCCATTTATCCACGTCCTTCATTTTTTTAGAAATTCTTCATCTATTCCAACCAACTTCACCATTGAGCTCTAATACCAATTTATGAATAACAAAGAGCAAATAAAACTAATAAGCAGAATCAGAAATTAAGAAATGAAAGAAAACAGAGAGACAAACATAGAATTTTATAGTGGTTCACCAAGATAGCTACATCTACTTTCAAAGCAGGGGAATCTCTTATTAATTACTGTTCTTTATACAATTACATCTACAGAAGCATCCAACCAATTTATACACAACTCTAATATCCATATCTTCGAATGAAAAGTTGAACAGCCAGAATAATTGGAGGGAAAAAGAGACCGTTGGGTTTGATAATCAACATTCATTAAATAGATTGAAGTTGTAAATGTACTATTAATTATGTCAGTCTTCTCATCTTAGTCAGAATCCGGCTAGGTGAAAAGATGGACACTTATTTCAAAAAAGGGCCATATCTTGTGAATCACCTTATCAAATCGAGAAGCAGCCCAGACTTATCAAATCGAGAAGCACCCCAGACTCTTCCAAAAATGAGGAAGAAAATTCTGATGATTTTCAGGGTTCAGAGGAGGATGTTGAAGAAGAGGATACCGGGGAAGATGAAGAAAAACCAGAGCAAGCTGATGAGGATCTGGAAGATATGGGGGAGGTCGACAATGAGGAAGATGAGGACAACGACGAAGATGAAGAGGATCAGGATGCAGGGGAGGTGGATGAAGATCACTCCCACAGATCTGAAAATGATTCGTCATCCCCTTCTGATTAGGTTTGGGGTTCCAATCCCAAGTTCCTCACAATTTTTTTGGTGCTTTTTTGAATCTGTTTATTACTGGGTGGGTTAAGTAGTTTGCAGTATTTTCTGGTTATCTGATTCTGGTATTTTATGGAGAAAGCACTAATGCTCCATATTTATCCATACTTTATGACTGAACAATATTATGGCTTTTAGATGTTGATAGTTTCTGTATATTTCATCTTCTACTTAATACAAAAACTTTGGCCTCGGCCTTTACTGATCAAAAAAAAAAAAAATTATGTCAGTCTTCTTTTAAGCATATTCAACTTGTCATCATTTACAAATTGGAAAAAAAAATAGTAATCATATTGGACTTCGTGTTTTAAATAGCTTTTTACATCCATATACAGGTTGGAGAGTTGGGTGGGCAGTCGCACCTTTTGAGATTGCATCTTCAATACGGAATATTCATGTAAAACTGACAGATTCAGCCCCAGCACCATTTCAGGAGGCTGCTTTGGTTGCTCTTAAAAGTAGTCAGCAATACTTGAAAAAGTTGAGAATGGTGAGCGTAATACAATGATCTAATTTAACTTTTTGCCACGGCTCTGAATTTCCCTTTTGCACCTTCTATGCTTGTTTTCTCATTATACTTTTTAAGTCCTCATAGGAGTACAAGGAACGGAGGGACTTCATTGTGGACTTGCTGGGTGAGGTCGGTTTTAAAGTTCATTTTAAGCCTCAGGGAGCTGTCTTCGTTTTTGCAGAAATGCCCGATACCTGTACAATAAGCGATGTATTTGATTTTCTCCCTGGACTTATATTTTTTGTTTTGGCCTTTTGTTCATATTATACTTTGTTTAGAAAATGTTAATGGTGTATGATATATCATAATGATTGTCTCTATATTACAAAGTCGGTTTCTGTTTCACAGGTAGAATATGTTGCCGAATTGATCAAGGTCGCAGGTGTAGCTGCTGTGCCTGGATGCGGCTTTTTTCATGATAAAGGACAGTTTGAAAAGCAAGATTTTTCTCAATCAGCCATTGGTTCAATTCAAAGACCGGAATCTTTGGAAAGCTCTGAAATCTTACACGCATCGAAGAACTATAGGAACAGGTATATCAGATTTGCTTATTGTAAAAGCAAATGTACTCTTCTGGCTGCTGCAGATAAGCTCCACAAGTACAACGACAAGTTTGGTGGGGTAATATAGTATGGGTCTATGAAGGAAAAAATCATGTTTTGATGCTTTTAGTTTCTGCGTATGTCTAAACAAATAGTGTTGGTATGCATTAATTTCTCCACCGAATCTTGCTTCAATGTCAAAGCAAACATCAATGAAATGTCTTCTAAGCATTTAAAACAGAAACTTACTGCACCACCAATCTAGATTTTTCCCCTATCGACATCCATATTCAGCATATGAATATTGACTGTTCATATTGACTGTGTTCTATGACTGTAGCATTCTAGAGGATTCTGAAACCTCTATAAAAACAGGCTGTTGTAATAGATTGAACCAAGTGAATAAGAATTGTATTTTGTCCGTCTCTATCTTTCAGTGTGGTATCAGAGCAGAATGATCCAGGGAGATTTGTGTTTAGACGCTGAAGAGGAGTTTTCAGCTGTGCAGAGACCCTGTTAAGTTAAGAAGTCAGCCAAGAGTAACGAATATGGCACATGTTAAGAAGATCGATTTGTTGATTGACAGACTTTGTTAACAACTCGCTGCCTAAAAGAAGAGGGCTGCAACTAAGAAGTTGCTAAAAGGAGCAAAAAAATCAGTTTGTTACTGAAGTTTTTAGAGGAGTTCATAGGGGAGACCGAAAGGATACAGTAGTAGCTTTTGAAGAAGGATAAGGTGGTTTATTATTTTTGTTTCCATGGGAAAAGTTGGAAAAAGAGTAAAGAAGGAAAATGATAATTTAGAAGAAGAATTGATAAATGTTAAAGAATGCAATTCGAAATTGATAACAAATTTAAAAGAGTTTGGAAAATAAAGATATGAATATGTATGTCAAATTGATGATCTAGAAAAATAATTAAATAAAGTTAAAAAGAAAAATGAAGAATTAGAAGAAAAGTTAAAGTTGTTTGATGATGTTGAGAAAAAGAACAAAGTTTTAGAAGAAAAGTCGAAGAAATTGGAAGAGGAGAATAGTTTATGCAAGAAGGAAATACCAAATTTGAAAGAAGAAAGTTACAAACTAAGTCAATCATTTGTCCCAAGAAATGAAAGTATAAGGTCAAAACCAATGGTTCATGATGCTTCATGTAATACAGAAGATTTATTTACTCCATTTTGCTAAAGTTGTTTGTGAAAAAGAGTGAATGTAATGTCCCTTTCCTAGAATGAGATTTAATAAAGAATAATAATAATAAGTTAATGAACACATAAATAATAACAATTAACAGAATCAGATTTCCACAATTGAATCCAAAAACTAATACTCAAAATAATAACAAAGTCTAATATAATTTATAATTTATTAACTATTGTATTAATATAAAATATATATTAATTGATATGTTATAATATAATATTATCATTAAATAAATAAAATAAAATAATAACTAGTTATAAAATGAAAATATATTAAGTGAATAATTATAAACAATAATTAAGATATAAATAAATTTAATGATACAAGTTATAGCATATTACTTGACTAATATCGTAATCAATTCCAAGATCAAATAGACCTAACACATCATATATTTGAACATATATATATGAATATTTTTTTTATTAGAAATAGTTTACGAATAACATCATGAGTTCATAATATCCAGATAATCAAGAGAAACTGTCAAAAACTAAGCTATGAACAAGTTCATCAGAGAGCCTATATCTATGACATTCGTAGCATATTACATCACATCAAAATAACACTCATCAAACAAGTTCTAAGATAGAGTTAACTATAGGAGAACTTGGGTCATAATACATCCTATGACCCCACTATACTATTGCTTCCTTCTGCTCAATTAGTTTCAAATGTGCCCAGAGGAGGGACAATATCAAGTTTTGTTGCTTTTTCTCATCTTGGAGCATCTCTCTATCATGAGACACCAATGACATGAATATTATGTTTTAAGAAAATTAATAAAATTCAAGGATATTATATTGTCAATTATTAATTATAAAAATAATTATAATATTCAAGTTATAATAATAAATCATTTATAAAATATAATTAAATCCCTACTCAATTAAAGGTCAAATGTAATATATAATAATAATAATTATAATGTCCAAATCATAATAATAAACAATTATAAGTCATCAAATTATAAAATATTATTATTAAATCTATACTTACCGAGCCAAGACCCCACTATGTCTTCCTTAATGCTCCCTTATGGTGTAAGATATGGATTCCATCATCACCACCTTAATTTTGAAAAGATATATTTCATCATATTTGGAGGAAGGAGAGTAAGTAAGAGGATAGGCTGGAAGCTTAGACTTACCGAGCCAAGATCCCACTGTCTTCCTTAAACTCACATATGGTGTAAGATAAAGGGGAAGGAATGAGTAGAAGAGGGAAAGTAACTATTTCGGGTTTCCTTGTCCAACTCCAAACTAGCCTATTTGTATGGAAGGTATGGTTAGGGAGGGAAAGTAACTATGAAAAGTTCATTGTCCACCCTATTATGTTTCGACATTTCAAATTACACACACACACACACATATACAGACACTAATAAGATTTTAAATGTAAGTCATTAACTAATGAATAGATCACGATTACGGGTTTAAATAATCAGTTAACTAGGGACATTACAGTGGTATCAAAACAACCTTCTTGCCAACCTGTGTGTATTTAGTACATGAAAACATACCAAAGGAAAGGAAATAAAATGAGTGAGCAATTAAGTAACAAAATAGGGGCCTTTATGGAACAAACTACCCAAACCACCCAAGCTCTTATGGAACAAAATTAGATTCTCCTCAAAGCCATACAAAGTATGAGTAATAATATAACTCATCCCCACCCAACCAATGGAAGGGATGCAAATTTTAACCATTTCAAAAATAATCATAACCTTTCTCCAAGGTTATCCCACCCAAGGCCAACTAGACCCTCCTTACCGAGGGAAAATCAAGAGGAGGAATAAGGAGAAGCAAATGGACCACCTTGAGATAATGTGGATGAAATCTTAGAAGCACATTCTAGATTAGCACCAAAATTAAGAAATCATACATCCTTAAAGGATTATTGTGACGTCAAAATGAAAGCCAACCATACCCTCAAAAAGAAAAAGCAATCTGATAGAGATCTTAAGGAAAACATTAATAAAGTAACCATACCCACTTTTGACAGAACTGAAAAGATTACTGCAGGGCATGGGTCTAAAAGCTAGATACATACCTATCATTAAGCCCCATGACAAAGGAAAACACAATTAAATTTGTTGTTCTACATTTAGCCAAGATGGTCCACGAATGGTGGCATTATGGACTTCTTACTCAAGACCATCAACTTATAACATCCTATGATAAGTTCATCCCAAAAATTGTTGAGAGATAGCTGTGTTCAGATTGTGCCAATACTGGAATACATACATATTGTTGATATATATATATATATATATATATATATATATATATATATATATATATATATATATATATATATATATATATATATGTTAAGCAAGTATGAATAACTTATGGCATGATACCGTTAACAACATTTTCCTATGTTATGTGATATACCAAGGAAGCCACGATACACAATAGTCGTGACCATGTTTACACTGTCCCGATACTATGTATCGGGCACCTTGTTATTATACACCAACTCGTGCTATTGGGTACCTTGTGTTAGGCGACAGGTTATACATTGTGTTTATAACACTAACTAAGTATTATGGTTAAGAGATGTTAAACAAACAACCATGTAATGAAGTGACATGATCATTACATGATAATAAGTATACATGGTCATGTCTCTTCATTATATGATTATGTAATACATTATATATACCCTACTGTGGTTGGAGAATAGATCAATAACAAAGACAATCATATTCTACAATACTACACTTGTATATATCATTTCTATTGGACGATCTAGGTTTGACAACATGGTATCAGAGCCTAACCAATAAGAAAGAAATATACACACTATCTGCGATTTTACTATACTTAGAGGTCAGCAATATTACAATATATATCAACGAATTACTTCTACAACGAGACTTGATTATTAAAAGGAAGCGATTATAAGAAGCAATGAATTTGGTTGTGGAGGCAACAATTATTGTGTTGTTGCTTCAACGTGCATTACTCAGTAATCTACTTGCTATCATCTGCTATTGGCATCATAAGTATATACTCAGATTACATATTCATTCTCGAGAAAGCCGCTGGAATTATCAAAAATTGCATCTCTTTATCATAAGTGTTTATAAAAACTTGATTACAGTTGCAGTTCACCATTTTTGGTGCTGGATCTGAAATAGCCACAGCTATAGCATTCGAAGTGCATACAAGACGTTGATATTGACAATGACATTGTTGAAGATCGAAAGCATCAATATTATAAACAACGATATTATTTACCATCGACAACAATATTGCTGGAAGTGTATACGATTCAAAGGAACGATAACATATTATAAACAACGATATTGACAACGACAGTGCTGGAAGTAAATACAATCAAAATCCATCGATTTTGTGGAAGTATAACAACGATATTATCACAGGGACTATTAGAGTCGACGGTTCATTAAGTGCAGCGGCTATAACAACAACTTGTTAACTCAAATCGTTGATATTATTATTCAAGTGAATCTCGATATTGAAAACAAGTATATTAAATTGTGAACAAGGTCTGATAAATATATATAAAATCTTCATGGCAAACGGAATGAGAGTAGAAGACAGACTCGAAGGAGCATATAACTTTGTATCATGGAAAATTTCCGTAATTGCAATCTTTCAAGAACTTGAATTAGATTCATATATTGAAGAAGATAAAAAGATGCCTGAAGAAGAACTAGAGAAATCAACATGGAAATGGCGCAATGATAAAGTTAAGAAAATAATTATTGATGGCGTAAAAGATCACATTCTTCCATCCATAGCAAGATTATCTATAGCATATGAAGTGTTCAAGACTATTCAAAATACATATGAGATCAATAATGCAAGCAGGTTGCTCACCTTAAAACAACAACTCACGAGTATCAAAATGGATAAAGGGGAAACAATCATATCTTATTTCCTAAGAATTTCTGAAATAAAAGATCAACTTTTCACTATTAGAAATAATGTAGATGATCTTGAAATATCTCTAATAGCTCTAAGAGGGTTACCACTTTCTTAGGAATCCTTTATTCAATGTATATGTGGTCGACCACCTCTACCAAAGTTTGAACAACTTAGGAATGATTGCATTCAAGAAGAATCCCAGTTAATTTCAAGAGGAATAGGCCCAACTAAAGATGGAGAAATTCAAGCTCTACATGCGAAAACAAATGAGAAAGGGGAAAATAATTTCAAAAGGAAAAGAGGAAACCACAAAGATCTTTCCAAAGTTCAATGCTACAAATGTGATAAGTTTGGACACACTCGCAGGTTCTGTCCAAAAAGGAAGAAAAATCATGCAGCCATTGCTGAAGTTAAAGAAGAGGAACATTTCTTATTCTCAAGAATTTTAGAGAATTCTGCATTTCTGTTGGGATAAGAGGGAGTATTCAGTACCATACAATCCTCAACAAAATGGATACAAAATCCATGTTCCAAGACAAAGATCTATTGAAATTAGCTGGGATGTGAAATTTGAAGAAAACATTAGTCATAAAGAAAATGAAAATGATTCACTTACAAATATAAATGAAGACTACACAATTGAGAATTAGAGGGAGAAAATCACAAAAGAAAAAAACATTATCAAGTTGGTTTACGTCAAGACTAAAGAAATGCTGATACTTTCACCAAGCCCTTGCTAGGTTGAAAATAGAATACTTCAGAGGAAAACTTGGTATGACTAAACCATAGTTGTAAATTCTGAGATTAAATGTAAATTATGTGTAATTTATATTCATGAATATTATAAATGGAAAATATTGCAAAATTACTCATGTGTTATGAAAGGTGACGATCTTTCATATGTGTTGGGTTATTATTGCTAAGTGACGACTTAGACAATAGCTTGACCTTGTATCAAGTATGACTATGTATTGTAGTCATTAGTCCTAACACTGAAGTTTTAGAGTTGTTATTAAATCAAGTTCTGAATTGGTCGGGGATTATAACAACGTGTGAATCAAGATTAGACTACTTTAAGTTGTTGTCCTGGAATGTGCCAGATATCTTGATTGTTATCGCTAAATCTAGTTCCGAATTGGTCGGGGATTGTGATAACTCTTCTATCAGGATGAGTACATTATTAATGTCCCGAGCTGTGTCGGATATCCTGATATGAACTAACATTTAGTTATCACTAAAATCTAGTTCTGAATAAGTCATGGATTGTGATAACACTCTGTTCAATCCTCTCTTGCTAAGAGGGAGTGTTGAGAGATAGCTGTGTTCGGATTGTGCCAATACTGGAATTCATACATATTGTTCACACACACACACACACACACACACATATATATATGTTAAGAAAGTATGAATAACTAACGACATGATACCGTTAACAACATTATTCTATGTTATGTGATATACCAAGGAAGCCATGATACACAATAATTGTGACCATGTTTACACAGTCCCGATACTATGTATTGGGCACCTTGTTACTATACACCAACTCATGCTATCAGGTACCTTGTGTTAGGCGATAGGTTATGCATTGTGTTTATAACACTAACTAAGTATTATAGTTAAGAGATGTTAAACAAACAACCATGTATTGAAGTGACATGATAATAAGTATACATGGTCATGTCTCTTCATTATATGACTATTTAATACATTATATATACCCTATCGTGGTTGGAGAATAGATCAATAACAAAGGAAACCATATTCTACAATACCATTATTGTATATATCATTTCTATTGGACGATCTAGGTTTGACAACAAAAATCATCAAGAGGGTCAATCAAAAGCACCCACAATGGTATTTTAAAGAATTTACTCAACTAAGACAACAAGGGATGATAGAAGAATTCACCAATGAATTTTAGAAAGTAGCAGTCGTGGTCCCTGAAATTTCTCAAGAATGACTTACATACCTCTTCATAGAAGGATTAAAAGAATCGATTCAAAGTACAATTAGTGCTTTTGAACTTACAACCCTAAGTGAGGCAATTTCTAAGGCAAAGAAATTTGATCATCCACCGCCCAAAGACCATCTCAGGAAATTCCCATCAAAGGAGAAATGCAAAAGAGAACCATCCAAAGAAAATCCTTGTTTCCCTTGTAGAGAACCCTGGGAGAAAGGTCACATATGCAAGGGAGTGGAAGCCCAAAAATAGCAGGGTGAAGTAAGGCGAAAAAACTTATGGTTCAAATATAAGGAACCATGGGATCACCAACATACATGTAAAAAGAGCCATGCATATAACATAAAGAGGACAACAAACGAAGATGAGGAAGGACCTCAGAAGAAAGAAAGAATGGATGAAGAAAATGGGTCTCTTGCCACAATTTCCCAAGTCAACAAAAAATAGCCTTTCAAACTCAAGGGTACCCTCAAGGGATAAAGGGTAATTTCCTTAACAGATAGTGGTGCCTCTCATGACTTTATTAGCAAGAGTCTTTTTGTAAAAAGGAAGCTAGAAATTAAAGACTTTATAGGATTCAAGGTGGCTTTGGCTAATGGGGACATTGACCAATGCACTAAAATTGTACCACATGTAGAGATCACATTTGGAGAGCACACCATTAAGAGGGACTTCTATGTTGTAAACCTACAATATGATGTGATTCTAGGGATGCCTTGGATACACTCCTTAGGACATTTTACTATGGATCATCCAAACCTAGAGATCTTTTTCAAGCATGATGGAGGAGAAGTTACGCTTAAAGGACTACCCAATGGGTCACAAAGGTAGTTTCATGTAACATAATGGAGAGAATATTTAGGAAGAACCAAGCAGAATGGGTTGCACAATGTATGGTCTTGGACAAACCATCATCCCAAGAACAAGACATTCACATAGATATTCAACCTATTTGGAGGAAGCATAAAAGGGTCTTCAAGGACATTCCCCCAGGACTTCCCCCTAAGAGAGGGTTTGAACATATTATAGAATTGGAAATAGGTGCCAGACCAGTAATTACCTCACCTTACAGACACCCCCACAAGTTTAAAGAGGAAATTGAGAAAACTATCAAGGAATTGTTAGAGATGGGATACATTCAACCCAACACTAGTCCCTTCACATCTTCAGTAGTATTGGTAAAAAAGAAGGATGGAACATTTCAAATGTGTATAGATTACATAGCTCTTAATAAGAAAATGATAAAGAATCGATACCCCATACCTAGGGTTGATGAGTTGATCGATGAACTACATGGAGCCCGTTATTTCTCAAAAATTGACCTATGGTCAGGATATCATCAAATAAGGATGAGAGAAAAATATGTACATAAAACAACTTTTAGATGTCACTATGGGAATTTTGAGTTCCTAGTTTTACCCTTCTCTCTCACTAGTGCTCCCACCACTTTCCAGTCATGTATGAATCATATTTTTTGGAAACAATTAAGGAAATTCCTTCTAGTATTCTTTGATGACATTCTCATTTATAGTAAAACGTGGAAAGAACACCTCAAACACATTGAATAAGTTCTAAATATCTTGGAATCAGAACCATTGTTTGTTAAAGCATCAAATTTGAATTCAGACTTGAAATGATACTTTATTTTTGGCATAAAATCAATGCAGAAGGGGTAAGTGTGAGTGATGAAAAAATAAAGGCTATCACAAATTGGCCACAACCCTAACTCAAGTTAGGGGATTTGTGGGATTATGCAGTTACTACAAGCATTTTGTCAAAGGATTCTCCAAAATAGCTATGCGCTTAGTAGATCTAACCAAGAAATGAGCATTTATGTAAAGTGATTTAGCACAACAAGATTTTGAGAAGTTAAAGGAAGCCATGAGCACATGCCTAGTCTTGGCCATACCAAACTTTACAATAGCCTTTGAACTTCAATGTGATTCTTTAGGTGAAGGGATAGGGGCGATCCTTATGCAGAACAAACATCCCATATCATTTGAGAGTTGCAAACTTATAGAAGTAGAAAAGCACTACTCTATCTATAACAACGAGATGTTAGCAATAATGCATGCTCTGGCCAAATTTAGATAATAACTTGTATGTGGGAAATTCAATATCAAAACATACCATAATAGCCTATAATTGTTCATGAACCAAAAGGACCTTAACGACCGCCAAAAAAAATGGTTGAGCAAAATTCAGCTTGTGATTTTGACATAGAATACGTTAAGGGAACTAATAATGTGGTAGAAGATGCCTTGTTTGTTTGATGCTACCTCAACTCCATAACCAACATCGTCGGGGAATGGAAAAGTGACATTACTACCGAATATGCAAAAGACCCCTAGGTAGTGAGATATTTGAAGGGGGTTACCCAGTGATGATTATAAGATAATGGATGAACTCATTTTGTATAAGAAAAGAATATTCCTTACCCCTCACTCAAAATTGAAGTGGAAAATTATGAAGGAATATCGTGATAACCTCCTTGCAGGTCACCCAGTATACTACAAAACCTATAAACAAATAAGGGAGAGGTTCACTTGGAAAGGCTTAAAAAGAGATGTAGTGATATACATCCAAGAGTGTATGGTTTGCCAAAAAAAAGAACACAACCCATCGACATACCTTTTACAACCACTGCCCATTCCGGAACAAAAATGGGAGAGTATCTCAATGGATTTTATCACGAGACTACCTAAAGTACAAGGGAAAGATTGCATTTATGTGATAGTAGACCGGTTGACTAAATACACACACTTCTTCACAATAACAACAGATTACAAGGGCCCACAATTAGTAGAAGTCTTCTTCAAAGAAATATTTAGACTACATGTGTTACCAAGGAACATAATCAACGATAGAGACAATCGGTTTCTAAGTCAATTTTGTAAAGAACTATTTTGGTTGACATGAACAAACTTGACTACTAACACCAGTTACCACCCCCAGATAGATGCCCACAAACATAAATTGTCAACAAATGGATAGAAGGCTATCTTTGAGATTACATCATGGGTCAACAAAATGCCTGGATCAAATGGTTGCAATTTGGAGAACATTGCTACAACACCATGCATCACATGTCTATCGACATGAGTCCCTTTAAAGTATTATATGGATAGGAGGCCACTTCTTTTGGTAATTTGATCACTATAGATAGTAAGGTACCAGGAACCAAAGACTTTATACAACATAATAAGGACCTAATGAAAACTCTTAAATACAACCTCCATCATGCTCATAATCAACATAAAATCTATGCCGATAGGAAACACATAGAGAGAATATTTGAAGTTGGAGATATGATTTTTCTAAGGCTTCAACCTTACAAACAAACATCAATCAAGAAGAGCGGAGTAGAAAAATTGAAACCAAGATTCTGTGGGCCATACAAAATCCTGAAGAGAATAGGAGAAGTAGCCTATGAGATCGAATTACCTGAGAATAGAAAAATCCATAACAGTTTCCATGTATCCAGACTTAAGAAAGTCCCGAGGCAACAAGTTAGCCTATGTGTAGAATTACCGCCATTAGATGATGAGGAGAAACTCATCTTGGAGCCTGAAGATATCCTTGAGAACAGGAAATAAAACTAAGGAGTAGAACCATTTCAGAGTACTTGGTCAAAAGGAAGGGTCTACCCAAGGAAGACGCTATATGGGTGGGAGAAGAAATCACCTTGAACCCAAAATTGCTTGAGGATAGGCAAATTTGAGAGGGGTGGACTGTCATGAGCCACCAATGACATTAATATTATGTTTTAAGGAAATTAATAAAATTCAAGGATATTACATTGTGATTAATTAATTATAATAATTATTATAATATTCAAGTTATAATAATTAATCATTTATAAAATATAATTAAATCCATACTTAAGTAAAGATTGAATGTTATATATAATGATAATAATTATAATATCTAAATCATAATAATAAACAATTATAAGTCATCAAATTCAAAAAATTTATTATTAAATCCATACTTATTTAATAATAATAAAAAATAATTATCAATTACAAAATATAATTATTTATAACATACAAATGAGTAACGTCATTACACAATCTTTCATATCAATAAGGGAGAGACAAATAGGAAAAGAAACGACAAGGAAAGAATCCTAGAGATCACAGGAATAACGTTTGACAACCAGGATATCATTCTTGACGACATAATCATTCACTGCGATATTCCAACACCAAACTCACAAATTAGACATTGTTGCCCATTCTTAAGTCACCAACCAGGATAGTAGACAGAAGTAAGGAGGAGATTCCGGGAAGATATACCAAGTAGATTCAATATTGCATCATCTATCCTTCAGTGCCATATTATACACTTAGAACAACTTAATAACTATTGACAATGTCAACAATGCCATTAAGGAACATACATTGGGAGCATATAGTGACGAACCTGCCTTAATTCAAATTCTGGAATAGATATCTCTCATCATAATTGGAGGGAAGAGAGTAGGTAAGAGGGTAGGTTGGAAGCTTAGACCTGTTGAGCCAAGATCCCACTATGTCTGCCTTAAACTCCCTTATGATGTAAGATAAAGGGGAAGGAATGAGTAGAGGAGGGAAAGTAACTATTTCGGGTTTCCTTGTCTAACTCCAAACTAGCCTGTTCGTAAAGAAGGTACAGTTAGGGAGGGAAAGTAACTACATAAAGTTCCTTGTCCATCCTATTATGTTCCGACATTTCAAATCACACATATATATACAAACACTAATAAGATTTTAAATGTAAGTCATTATTTAATGAATAGATAATTATTGCAGGCTTAAATAATCAGAATTAACTAGGGACATTAAACTCTCTGCTTCAGTTCTCTATTTTTGGCTTTTATGTCATCTTTGGTGGTGTTATTTTCTTGCAGTACATATTCAAGATCTTTAAGTTCATCTTGGTCGAGCATACCTTTGTAAGCATTGAAAAAGTGGGTTGATCTAATGTCAAACTTGTAAATGACCAATGCTCCCTGTTGAGCCAAAATCATAAATTTGGTGTTTGGGATCTCTAGGATTGCTGAAACTTGCAACATAAAGCAAAGAAATGTGATTTTATCATTAAACTCAATAAGCCTCCTTTTATTTTGAAAGATCTCGTTCCTCTTCGACCACAAAAACCAAAGAATTTCACAAGATAAAGACGACTAAAAAGAATTAAGTTTATCATCAAAGTAATCCACATTACCAGCCAACACTTCAACCCAAGACAAACTAGGGGAGATGTTCCAAAAAACTGACTAACGAAGAAACAAGGACCAAAGTCTTTTAGAAAAAGAACACTAAAAAAGAGGTGACTCAGATTCAGGTAAATTACAGAGAGACCAACAAACAATGAGGCCAACTCAATGAGCAAGTCTACATCTAGGAAAACATCAGGTACTATCAATCTAGCCAACCCGGAGGTCCAAGGGCTTGAAATGGGTACTGGACTATCAACATTTTTATAAAAATACCTCAATAGACACATTCCAGACACATCTCCTATCTTTGCATCTCTATAGAATCCTAAATCAACGGTGAAGATTTCATCACTAACCTTTTTGTTTTGTGAGGACCCAGGCAATAGAGCGAGAAATTTGTCTTAGTAACTCTCCTTCACTTTTTCTTTAGATCCCTTACTGGTGGAAGCTCCGTTGGTTGTTGGTTGACTCATCTTGACTATAGATAAAATTTATTCTAAAAATTCTAAACTTACTGAACTCTTTAATCGCTGAAAAACTCAAGAATTATTGTAATTCTTCAGCTCTGGCTCTCCGAATTGCTTGGTGAATTTTAGAATGAACAACAATTAACTGTATTTATTCTAAAGAATTGAATGGAATAGCTCGTTTATCGCTCAAGTTCTACAATTCATGTCAGTTCCGTCATTACTTGGCACGTTCTAAACTCAATTCACTAGTCATGAGCTAAGAAAGTGATAGGTAATCAAAATTTGATTTCTGGCGACTTAGCGACTACATACAGTCTTCCAGTCGTTGCAAGACCTGATGCCTTTTTAATACTTTCTGAGACTCAGTGACTAAAGAAAAATCCCCAGTCGCTACATGATTTTATCTTTTTAAATTCTATCTCTAGACATGGCGACTATAGTCAAAAATCATAGTCGCTCAATGATTTGGCTCTTTATGATTTTGTGTTGCGATCTAGCAACTTTTTGAAACTTTAACTTTTCATTCAAAGACCCAATGACTATAGTCCATCTCTCAGTCGCTGCAAAGTTTATCACTTGTCAATTTTATCCTTAGACCTGGCAACAAATGTCTTTCTTAAGTCTCAATAGCTTCTCTTCTCATTGGGAGACTCAACGACTACAATGAGTCTCTTTATCACTAGAACTTGTTGACTTTTCAAAGTTTTTCTGGAGACCACCCGACTTCACCCATCTAGAGACCTAGCGACTAAAGAGAAGTCTCTTTATCATTGTAACTTTTTTCAAATCCTCATTTCATCTCGCAACTTCACGACAATCACAAGAGCTTAATTTGACGGTAGTCACTCTGTCTCTACAATTTTTAGATGACATCATATTTATTAAGCGATTAAGAGACAACCGTTAGATCTTATTTTGAAGAAGACAATCAATGGTAGTCTCTTAATCTCATAAACTTCATTCTGACTTTGACTTTCTGAAGAGATCTGGAGACTAAACCAATCTGAAGATCTGGCGACTGAATGAAAATGGCTTTGATTTACTATATCTGGAGATTCAGCGACCATGGTCCATCTCATAATCACTGAAAGATTATTATTTCTTTATTTAATCTTGGTGACCAATCAGGGACGAACACGTCACCAAATTCGGCAACCAGATCCATATCATTTTTCACCTTTTTAACCCCGGCAAGCACTTAACCCTTAGTTATCTGGCAATTGTGCGATTGAAGACACCTCCTAGTTGCTTAATACTTTCCTTAATCCTGGTTAAATTCGGAGAACATGAAAAAGTCTTTATTCTCCAAGTCACCAAATAACTCACTTAACCTTAATTAGATTATGAGATTAAGCGTCGACCATTGACCTTTCCTTCATCCTACAGTCCTTGGTGAGTTGCTAGATATTTTGTGACTTAACCGCTACATCACAAGATCAAGAGATAACCGTGTCGCTGGATCGCTGAATGTTTAAAACATAACCGCGAGAATTGGGAGAACACACGACTACTAAAATCGTTGGGTTGCTGGATAAATAAATTAACTGCCCGAGAATCAGGAGACTGAAGGAAAATACACCGCCATCTTTCATTTGGAGACTTGACGACTATAGTTAGTCTCATAATCGCTGAAACTTTTGTTACTTCATTGTTTCATTTGGAGATCACTCGACTAAAGGTATTTAGAATCTGGAGACTAGGTGACTATAGTCACTTGGAAAACATTTAAACAATATAGTTGCTAGATCTCATAATTCTCCATGGGGTCATTCAGAGACTACCCGACTAAAGGCACTTCACTAAGTCGCTTGAAGAAAAGGAATATTCTCAACACTTAAAGACATCGCACGACAACGGGTTTTGTGAGGTCGCCAGACTAAAAGGAATATGCTTAAATCATTAGGAGATTGAGTGACTAACCAGGAAAAGAAAAGCGCACATGCTTAATGGATTATTTAAGTGATTTGAAAAAGGTAACAATGAAAAAGAAACCTGCTAAGCCTTTCTAGGGTTTTTTGGATCTTTGAGCATATTTACGATGTAGAAGTTAGGGTTTTTTTTTACCATTATGAACATATTTCAAGCTTCGGGAAAGGAAAATTGCAGGAGACTTAATGCAAAAATAGGGAAAACTTTCAGAGAAGCAAAACTTCAAAATGCAACTTTGAAAATGGAAAATACTACCAATAGTGGCTCTCTCTGAGGATGCTTGAATGTCAATTTATAGCAAGAAACTAGAATCTCTTGTTAGCAGACCATCAAAACTTAACCTAATGCAAGAAAATAACACACAACTTGGAATAAAAGCACACCTATACACTACAAGACTATTGTGCATGGAACAAAAATTATTTTAATTAAAGAAAAATTTCAAAATTGTCCATGCACTGGCAATTCCTATTCTTCACCATCCATATTTCTAAGAAAATATGAGTGTTTTCCATGAGCCTGATGGATAATATAAGGACCTAACCATAATGATTCAAATTCTTTATGCTTTCCCTTATCTTCACTCCTTGCATTCCATTGAAGGACCAAATCTTCAGACTGGAATTTCCTGGCAGTTGCTCTCTTGTCAAACAGATACTTCATCTTTTGTTGTAGTCTGATATTTTCTTTTTGACCTTCTCTTCTTGTTTCATCTAATTCAACAAGATGGAGCACCCTATTTTCCAGAAGATCAGACATTTCCAAATCTTCCTCTTGTATAAATTATTAAATAGGCAGTAAGTTGTTCATAGGAAGCCTTGATTTAATACCATAAACCATTTCGAAAGGAGACTTTCATGTAGCTCTTTTTTCTATAATCCTATCCGCCCAAAAAGATAATTTCAGTTTTGAATGCCAAGTTCTTTTGTTCTTTTCTAAAATTTTCTTTAGGATTTGCAGAATGCTTTTGTTGCTTGATTCTGCTTGTCCATTAGCCTATGGATGATATGGGGATGAATATGACATTACTATGCCCGTTTCTAAATAGAAATCCTTGAATACTCATGATCTAAAACTCATGGCATTATCCATTACTAATTTGACAGGAACACCAAACTTTATAATAATATTGTCCATCAAGAATTCAATAACCACTGTGCTTGTAGCCTTTTTTGTTGGGATCGCTTCAATCCACTTGGTAAAGTAGTCAGTAGCCACAATTATCCAACTATGTCCTCCACTGGACTTCTCAGTAATTCCCCAATGAAATCAATACCCTACATAGCAAAAGGAGCTTCTGCCAATACAGGGTTTAACATTAATGCTCCTAAAAATTTCAACTTATTTGAGAACCTTTGGCATGGTTCACACTTTTTGACAAATGCATGAGTATCTTTAAATAACACAGGCCAGTAATATTCAGCCCTCAAAATTTTATGAGCAGTTGCTTTGGCTAAATGGTGTCCTCCACACATTCCAGAATGCATTTCTTTAAAATCCTCTCAAACTGTCCTTTGTGTAGACATAAACGCAAGATCCCATCATTATCTTTCCAATACAAGTCACCTTGTAGCAGTATATATCTTTGGGCTTGCAACTTAAGGCTTCTTCTTTGATTGTCATTAAGGCCCTTTTTGAGAAAATAACATTTTTGATAAAAAAAATACAATGTTTGTATACCAGGGCTACATCTCAATGTTGGTGACAGTTCCTTCATGGGTATCAACATTGTTGACCTGAATCAAGTCCATATTTTCTTCAGTCATTAGCTTTGCAAGTCCTAGACCTTTGACAAGTTTAGTGATGTGAAGCTCTAAATCAAATTTCTAGATTCTATTAATCCATTTGCATCTCTTTCCTATGACCTCACTTTGCACTAGAATATCCTTGACTGCAGCATGAGGGACATATGCATTTACTTTTGCACAAACTAGATAAGGTCTGAATGCTTTGACAACTTTTACTAAAGCATAGGCTTGTTTTTCCATCATCTCGTAGTTTAGTTCTGTTGACTATAATGATTTGCTGAAAAAGGAAATGGGATGCTCAAATCCTTCATCATTCTTTTGTAATAAAACTGCTACAATGGTGTGAAATGATGCAAAAGAGAACAAAGAAAAGGGCTTGGAATAATCAGGAGATATCAAAATAGGTGCTTCTTGAATTGTTTTCTTAATCTTGTCAAAGGCTTCTTGTGCTTCTTGACAACAAACAAACTTTACATCCTTCTTTAGCAACTTGACAATATGCTTAACCAACTCAGCAAAATTGGCAATGAATCTTCTGACAAAATTGATTTGTCCAAGGAAAGACTGGACACCTTTTGAGATTTCTGGGAGCAGGGACCTTCTTAATAGCTTCTACCCTCTCAGGATCAATCCTTACTCCCTCTTTGGACACTATATGACCTAGTAGATTGCCCTTAGTAACAACAAAATGGCATTTCTTAGGATTTAAAGATATGCCATACTCCAAAGCTTTGATCAAAACCTTTTCTAGGTGATTGCAATGATCCTTTGCCTTCTTAGAATATGCAGTCAAGTCATCTTGGTATACAACCATGAGAACATCAATAAGGTCCTTAAATGCTACATCCATTGCCTTTTGAAAAGTTTCTCCAGCATTTTTTAAACTAAAAGGCATCCAGACATACACATATGTTCCCCAAGGAGTGGTAAATGTTGTCTTGAACTGCTCTGATTCCTTGACCAACACCTGGTTATACTCTGAAAATCTATCCATCATGGACAACAGATCACAACCAGTCACTTTATGAAGCATAGCCTCCATATTTGGCAGTCCATAATTATCCTTTAGTGAAGCAACATTCAAGTTTTTGAAGTCAACACACAATCTTATGTCACCATTCTTTTTTCTGATTGGTACCAAGATGAATGTCTTATAGGCTCAATCATACCAGCATCCCTTAACTTGGTCAGCTATGTTTGCATTTTGGTAGCTAACAAGGGGTTAGTTGGTCTTTGATTTTGTCTAAAAGGCTTGGTGTCTTCTTTCAGGGGAATTTCATGCCAAAACAAGTCTACCCTATAGGCTTTGAGATCATCATATGACCGAGAAAAGACATGTTTATATCTTTTTAGCAGTCTTATCAAATTATTCCTTATGTCCTTATCGATACATTTCCCAATGTAGACAATTTGAGGGGAAGTCTCTGACCCTAGATTTATTTCTTCTAAGTCATCCACCTTGACATTGGATTTTTGGGACATGTGACTGTCATTTATTTTGAACATGCCTTATAACTCAACTAAACCCTTGGGGATATGGTTAGAAGGTAGCTGAACAACCTCATTTCCCATGACACAATTTTTTCTGTCAACAATTTCTTGATAAGCATCAAAATCAATTTGTTGACCATCATACAGATCCAAACCTTGATATGTCATTGTCATCTTCAAAGACTTGCCAATTGCAAATATTATCAGGGACAACAGGTCTACTCTACTCTTTATCTCTAATTTTGATACTCCAGTAAGGGTTGCATCATTTCTCTTTAATGCAACATTTGCAAGGAAGTCTGCCATAATGTTTTTTGATCTTTCTACCCATAGAATATTGAAAGCATCAAAAAATTCAATCCTATCCCAGACAACATATTTATATAACTTAAGTCTATCATCCTTTGCAGCTTATTGTGATCTATTTTGAGCAATGATTAACTGGGAATCTCCATAAACTTTTAAACATCTTATACCATATTTTATTGCAATATCTAGTCCTAGTATCAAAGCTTCATATTCAACAGTGTTATTTGTGCATTGGAAGGTTAACAGAAAAGAGTACTTAAAAGTAGTACTTGATGGGGATATTAGTAAAACACTAGCTCCTGAGCCCTCTTTAGAGCATCCACCATCAAGGTACAGCTGCCATAGCCCATCTTGTTGTAAGAGAAACTCGTCAACAATTGGGTCAGTATTTTTTAGTTGTGGCACTATTTCTTCAATCATAAAGTTGTCCATGTCAATATCAACACAACAATTTAGATCATCTGGACCTACCATCTCAATCATTATCGAGGAATGAGGTTCTATGTACAAATTTACCTCAGTACCATTTATAGGTATGGTAGCATATGATAGGTCTACTTGTAACTTTCCTCCTCCTGCTATTGCCCACTGTCTTGATAGTAGCATACCATAATGGGGTTTGGTATCAACTAAAACAACATCGATTTTGTAAGTGGCTTCAAAGAATGCAACAATCTTTACCTCTATTCCAACCAAAGTCCCTACCACAGGAATAGCTCTATTATCCATGACATAACATCTGCCATTAGATGTATCAACTTGAAGTCCTAATTCCTTAATCACATGGTAAGGCATTACTGTAGCAATAGCACCAGAGTCTATCATACAATTCTTTAACAATAAATTATTCACAATCAAAGTGACATAAAATGGGTCAATGGAGGATGGCTCTTGGGTTACAATATTTCCAACACAAAAGTTGGAAACCCCTTTAGTTATCTTAGGTCCTACCACTTGTTTCACATTTTCTGACACAATAGGAATGCCTTCTTGTCCATTAATCAGAGCCAAAGTTGTTGCCTTATGCTCTTTTATTTTCAACATTTCTAGTAAAGGGATTGACACCTTCATCTGAGACAAAGCATGTCTCATATCAAAGGTTGGGGTCTCAGTAGAAAAATCAGATAAGTCTCTTCTTCCACTAGCCTTTTTATTTCTCTGTTTTGGGATATTTTCCCCATTTTTCTTAGCACCCTGAAACATAATAGGTTGCTTCTTGTTGTTGCTATCTTTGCTTGGGGAAGAAACTGGTTTAGGAGAAACCTTACTCTGAGGATCATCCTTGACAAAAAGTGACCTAGGGACTCCTTGATTTGCATCAACCTTTCTATTTCTCAAGTTGTAAGAAGATCTAGCTTGAGAAATAGTAGCCTTAGTCAAATTCTTGATTTCTTCCTTACCAGGATTTCTCCAATGAGTACCTTCTATCTCTGGTCTAATCATATTTGTTTGAAAGGTTTCATCATCAGATTCTTCATGATCAGAATGGGAAAATATTTGTTGCTCATAAACAAGGAGAATTCTCCTTTTATGGTCAACATCTTCTACTATCTCTTCATCATCTGAAGAGGCAAATTCTTCCACCCTCTGAGTGGTAAACATATTTACTGCAGGCTTTTCAGAGACTTCATGGTCTCATGTAGGTAAATATTCTTGCTCATCTTCTAAAGCTAGAGAAACAACACATTAAAAAGATGAATGAGGCATGTTGCAAGCCAAACACCATGGAATATTTTGCACATTGTGGGTTGTATTCTTTTTCAGAGGATCAGGTGTATTTCTGCCATTTTGTGGCTCATGGTTGTCAAAAATAGGCTTCCGATCCTTCCAATTTGTTTTATATGGCTGGTCATGTAACCTAGGGAATCTCTCCTACCTTTGATAAGGTGGTCTATTATCTTGAAAACTCTTCCCACCTTTGTCAAATCTTGTAGAAAGATCTTTAACAACATTAGCCAACTTGTCAACCTTGTCATCTTCCTTGGCAGGTTTCATAGTATGTGGCCTAGTCTCTTTCCATAGTCTACCTTCATCCCTTTTATACATTTGACCAGATGCTTTCCTATTACTTTCAATATTTATTGCTAATTTGAAAGCATCTCTCAAAGTACGTGGACTTTTGTCTCTTAAGAGGTAAGACATCTTTCCCTCTACAACATTGAAATAGGTAGTTAAAAAACCTTCATCATCCAATCTTAAAACATGGAATAGCTTGTACATGGCCTTCTGAAACCTACCATTAAATTATGACATACTCTCATTTGCATGCTTCTTGATATGATTGAACTCATTTAGCATGTAACTAGAATTAACATGTTCAACATACTATTCTTTAAAACTTCTTATAAACTCATCCCATGAAGTAATACTATTTTCAGGTTAACCTCTATACCAATCTCTAACATCTTCTACCAATGATTGAACTAAAAGTTTCATGACAACATCTTCATTCCCTATTTCATAATCATTTATTTTATCTGTGAAAGATTTAAGATGTTCTTCACATGTAATAACATTGTTACCAGTGAATTTAGGAATTTTGTCTCTTACCTCATTTGGGATGACATTTGGCTGATTAGGAATACCATCAAAGAATAATGGCATGTATCTGTCTAGATGAAATGGCCTTCTTTGAAAATTCTATGAAGCTTGGGCTACACCTCCTCCAGTATTCTGATGCACAGTAATTCCAGCAAGATTACTAGCCAATGGGACTATGTGATTTACACTTTGAATAGGTTCCTAGACTATTTTCTTGGAGATTGAGGCTTGGGTATTAGGCACATGACTAGCTAATTGACTTTGTGGTATTGACCCACTGAAAATAGGGATTGAACTGCTAGCATTTGTATTCATCTTAGCATGTAGGAAAGTAATTTTCCTTTTCATCTCATCTGCAGTTGCCTCCAATTCTAGCTTTTCTAATTGGATGGCCAAGTCTTCCTTGGCTTTTCTAGCTTTCTCTAGATCTAAGCTAGCTTGAGATATTTCATTAGGATTAGCATCACTCTTTTTTGATTTATTTATGCTAATCCCAACCATTTTTGGTTTTCCCTTGTCAGATGCATTCATCACTTTACTTCTAAGATCCTCATTTCTCCCGATCCCTGATGGATGCAACTGTCTCAGGATTTGGACTTCACCTTCAAACTCATCTCTCTTAGGATTCAACTCCTTGTTATTGGCTTGTTGTCTAAAAATTTGGACATCCCCAAACAACTCACTATCTAAACTAGTAACTTTCTGATTTAGACTTTTTGCTTTGATCTCATTATTTTTTGTCTTTATTATGAGTTCTTGCCTTTCCATAAGTAACTCATAAATCTCTTGTTTCCGCTCCTTTTGTCTTTTAGTTTTTTCCAAAAATTATTCCCGATCCCTTTTCCTCAAAGCCATGACTTCTTCCCGCAATTTTGCAGAATCATGAGATTTTGTTTCAGCAATAGATGTATCTTCTACTTGCTCTAGATTTTCTTGTGCAAGAAAGAAACCAATATCTGTAAATTCATCCTCCTAAGGAGGACTAACAAACTCAAGGTTCATTCTTTTAAGGAATTCAAGATTTTGGGAAAATGATGGGACTTCATTTTGGGAGGGAATTGGGATGTATTCTTGAGTTGGTCTAGGGGAATTATTACTAAATGTCCCCCTTTTGAACCATTGCTTTCTACCAGGTGTATGTAATTCCTCACCCATCCTGCTTTCAAGGTGATCTCTATAATAAGACCTAGTATTCCTTGGCTTACTCATACTACTTTGACAAGATAATCTCAAAATTTCAAAAACTTTTACCAGCAATTGGTAAACACAGAGTTTAGAGCCGCCACCCACAAATTTGTGGGAATAGATTGATAAAATAATCAGAAGGAGGAAATTTACAAGTAGACCTATCATATGCTACCATACCTATAAATGGTACTAGATTGATAAACTAAATTTGTATGGCAACTCTAATGATGTCTTCCTCTGGACACTGCTCATGTCTGTTGCTTATAGGAATGGTAGGAGTATAAAATTTCCTAGCAATAACAATAAAATCCTCTATATCTACATACCTATATATGGCAGCATTCATCTTATATTGGCCCAACCAATCATTTAATTTACTAAATGCATTCTTCCCAATTGTGAAGTTGCATACTCTGAAGTGCCTAGGGGTAAAGGTACCCTTCCTATGGGGGGCCAGGTGCTCCTTATCAGTTAACATAAGCTACCAGATGATTTCTAAGAATACAATCCTTGGTGGCACAAAGAATGGTAGTACATGAGGTGGCTGGGGGCACCCATAAACTCTAATTATTGTAAAAATCTTCTCATAGAAGAAATCTCCCCAGTTATGATTCTTAGGCCAGTTGTCAACAAATTGAGAAGGCCTTAGTAATTGTAAAGCTTTCACTGGCAGCCTGGAAATATTTATTCCTAAGCTGAGCAAAATGGGATGTACCATCTAATTCTGAAAAGCACAAAAGTCACAATTTGTGGAAGTAAAACTCCATCCCCTTATCCAAAATTGAACTGGATTAGGTTGACCCCTCCACATCATTTGAGGATCAAGGTGCTCCAAGTCCATAATATGGTAGTTGTAATATAAAATGAGATGTATTAACAATGAGTAATGCATAAATATAGGAGAAGGATCCTTCCTCCTCAGAGCCTCAAGTCATTCATGCATCTTATTGATGACATACCCAATGTAGTCATACACTCTGCTTACATAAAGACTTTGTGAATATAATACCAACGTTAAGATATCAGATGAAATTTTGTTTGCTCCACCTTCCACTCCCACCACTCTACATAGTCCATATGCAATGTACTTAATATAGAAATTCAAATCCTTGTAGAAATATGGAGTAGCCCTTGCTATTGCAGCAATGTAGTTTTTGTTGGCTCTTGGGACATGACTTTGAATTTCCTTAGAAACTAGGGTTGACTCCCTAATGTATCTATTTGCTTGGGCTTGCAAATTGATCTTTGTGGCCATTGGAATGCGAATGCCGAAAGCCTTCATAAATGAATTTCTATCTAATGTGACCAGACCCGAGCCATCCTCTTTTCGTATTGTTTTGACAAAGGGTCTTATCTATTGGCCAACTCAATGAGAAAGTCTACATCTAGGAAAACATCAGGTACTATCAACCTAGCCAACCCAGAGGTCCAAGGGTTTGAAACGGGTACTGGACTATCAACATTTTTATAAAAATACCTAAATAGACACATTCTAGACACATCTCCTGTCTTTGCATCTCTATAGAATCCTAAATCATCAGCGAAGATTTCGTCACTAACCTTTTTGTTTTGTGAGGACCCAGGCAACAGAGCGAGAAATTCATCTTAGTAACTCTCCTTCGCTTTTTCTTTGGATCCCTTACTGGTGGAAGCTCTGTTGGTTTTTGGCTGACTCATCTTGATTGTAGATAAAATTTCTTTTAAAAATTATGAACTTACTGAACTCTTTAATTGCTGAAAAACTCAGGAATTATCATAATTCTTCAGCTCTGGCTCTCCGGAATGCTTGGTGAATTTTAGAATGAACAACAGTTAACTATATTTATTCTGAAGAATTGAATGCAATAGCTCATTTATCGCTCAAGTTATGCAATTCATGTCACTTCTACCATTACTTGGCACATTCTAAACTCAATTCACTAGCTGTGAGCTAAGAAAGTGACAAGTAATCAAAATTTGATTTCTGGCGACTTAGCGGCTACAGACAGTCTTCCAGTCGTTGCAAGACCTGACACCTTTTTAATAGTTTCTGAGACTCAGCGACTAAAGGAAAATCTTCAGTTACTACATTATTTTATCTTTTTAAATTCTATCTCGAGACCTGGCAACTATAGTAAAAAATCATAATCACTGAATGATTTAGCTGTTTATGATTTTGTCTCGCAATCTAGCGACTTTTTGAAACTTTAACTTTTCATTTAGAGACCTAGTGACTATATTCTATCTCTCAGTCATTGCAAAATTTATCACTTGTCAATTTTATCCCGAGACCTGGCAACAGATGTCTTTCCAAAGTCTCAATAGCTTCTCTTCTCATTGGGAGACTCAATGACTACGATGAGTCTCTTAATTGCTAGAACTTGTTGACTTTTCAAAGTTTTTCTGGAGACCACTCGACTTCGCCCATCTGGAGACCTAGCGACTAAAGAGAAGTCTCTTTATTGCTGTAACTTTGTTCAAATCCTCATTTCATCTCACAACTTCACGACAGCCACATGATCTTAATCTGATGGTAGTCACTCAGTCTTTGCAATTTTTAGATGACATCTTTATTAAGTGATTAAGAGACAGTTGTTAGATCTTATTTTGAAGAAGACAATCAACAGTAGTCGCTTAATCTCATAAACTTCATTCTCACTTTGACTTTCTGAAGAGACTTGGAGACTGAACCAATCTATAGATCTGGCAACTGAATGAAAATAGCTTTGATTTACTATACCTGGAGATTCAACGACCATGGTTCATCTCATAATCGCTGAAAGATTATTATTTCTTTATTTTATCTTGGCGACCAATCAAGGAAGAACACATCACGAAATTCGGCAATTGGATCCATATCATTTTTCACCTTTTTAACCTCGGCAAGCACTTAACCCTTAGTCATCTGGCGATTGTGCGATTGAAGACACCTCCCAGTCGCTTAATACTTTCCTTAACCCTGGTTAAATTTAGAGACCATGTGAAAGTCTTTATTCGCCAAGTCGCCAGATAACTCGCTTAACCTCAGTTAGATTATGAGATTAAGCGTCAACCGTGTAATCACCTAAAAATGGTCATCTAGACTATTAGCCCCTTTTTGCTAAATCATAAATTGCTTATTCTTGATCAAATCCTAGTTCTGTCATTTATTCGATTATTTTTTATGGGCTAACCATCTTATCCTAAGTTTTTATTTAAAAGAAATTCCCTCCCCTTTTATTAAATAAAAGCCCCCACTTTTTCTCTTATCCTAAGTTGCACAAATAAAACATTATTCTTATTTTATAAAAAGGGAAAAAACACTTTTTGTCTCATATGGACACAAAAGTCAACTCTTATTTTCCCATTGGAGGATATGTGTGCACATGGATTGCTCCTCTTTCAAGCTCCACCATTGATTAGATCTTTTGCCTCTTAATCTTCATGGTCCATTCTCTCTTCTTCATTCTAGATCCCCAACTTTTTATGCTAATGTTATGCTGCAGGTTTTCTAGGTCACTTTGGAGGTTTTGGAGATTTGGAGCATTCTTGGCTTTTTGCATCTACATGTTATCATAGTTTCATTTCTTGCATTTTCATGGCATTCATAGCTTCATACTTAGCTTAGTTTCCTTTATGCTTTAGATTAATTCATCTAGCTTTACTAGGAGGCTTTGTAATACTTGCATCTTTCATTTTCATAGCTTAGCTTGCATTTCTATTTCTAGCATAGCATTGCATTGCATTTTCATTCTTGATTCTTGAGGATATTGGAATTCTTGCCCTTGTCTTCATTGAATCTCCCATTGCATGGTTTACTAGCAAGGTTATAGGCTAAATAGCTCTAGCTGAGAGCATTCTTAAAACCCTTGCACTCCATGCCTAGGGAGCTATGGATCGATTTTTGAGACCTCATTCTTGAGTGTTCTTGAATATAATGATTCATAGAAGTGTGACACAATTATAGCACACATTTTTGGCACCCACTGTGGGGCAGAGTAGATTAGCTTTGTCCTTTAATTTTGTATTTTCCGTCAAAAATTTTATCAATTTTCGGCTTTATTTTCGGTCTCTAGTTTTTCTGTCTCAGAGTGTCGCGCGACATTTTGCCAGTGTCGTGCGATAATTCTTTGTATAGCAGCGTGACACTTTACTAGTTAAAAGTGTCGCTCCCTTTGACAGAAAGTGTCACACTATTTGAGGAGTTATGTCGCCTTCATATAGCGCGAACTGTCGCCCAGAGATAAAGTGTCGCACCTGTATATGGAAAAGTGTCACATGACATTTCTGGTGACTGTGTTGTCTCCTGTACCTGGCAGCGAGCTTATTTTTAGCTTTTTTTGTTATCTTGCAAGTTTCAGGTTCTCTACTATCTTTTTGAAAAATTTTGAAAATTTTAGCATTTTCAAATCCGTGCCTCTGGAAAACAGGCACCTATTTTTTAAATTTTTTTTCACAAATGGTATCAAAAGTTTAAGTGTGATATATCATTGGAAAAGTCTTTCGGAGCCTAATCCAACCATGCTAGTTTCATTCTCAGATTTTACCATTTGATTAGCTGTTTTACTTATAGATTATTTGCTTTTTGATGTGCTAACCATTGTGGAGCTAACAAGTTGTGCTTGTAGGTGCTCTCATTGCTTAAAATTTTCCAAAAGAAACACATGTCAAAGAGGGCTACTAATGGTTTTTGCAGAGCTGCCCTAAGCATAAAAACCAAATCAAGTGCTTGTTTAATTACTTTATTTATTGAGTGCAGCATATACTAGTTGTTTCATTTCATAGGCACTTAATACCTTGTTGTAGGAATTTTGAGGTGGTAGGAGAGTATGCTCTTCACCCTTGTGGTGAAACAAAAATCTTGAGCCATCTTGAGATTTTGAAAGCAAGGGGGTAACTAAATCTTTCCTTGGTGTGTTTGGGTGAAGTTTTTGAGATAGGGGAGTATGCTCTTCACCCTTGTGGTGAACCAAAAACCTTGAACCTCAAAAATTGATCTACTCTTTGTTTAGATTTAGAATCCTTTAGCGGGCATGCTCTTGAGCAATCAAGAAGAACGACCCAAGTGGGGACAAGCTAATACCGAGCTATTCCAACCCACTATAATCTCAAGGCTATTGAGGACACAAAACCTTGGTAGAGATAACACTTGTCTTCGCTTGATGTGAGTAGCTCATGGGATTGCGACCATGGAGAAAGCATTGACCAAGAATGCTTAAGGTACTCTTGAGACCGCGAGGTCCTAGTCCTTTATGAGGAGCAAGAGGGGTGTTATGAACGGAAGCCCTTACTACGAACCATTAGTTAGAAGCCGCGTTATTTTAGCCGCTTAGCTTCTTGGTGCAAGGATTGATCCAAGTGGACTTACCTGGATCACCCCAAGACACTCACCATATGTGTTCCTTTGGTTGTGTTTTTGACACTTCCATGACAATGTCAATATCTCTTGTGGGCAACCACTTGGTGTGAGGCAAGGGAGCATCAAGTTGTGGGCCACATTGCTAAGTAATGAGCCTTGTCCTTCTAGGTAGTAATTGCTTGAATTGTCTTCGATTGTGCTATACCAGTGTAAATGTTCTTAACATTCAAACAAATGGTAGCATTCATAAGATTTTCTATTTTGATATCACAAGTGCTTGTCTTGGCAAGGTTGCTTTTGCCCTTGTTCCAAGTGTTTTATGACATGTTTGATCACCTACTGTTTGCAAACTTGTCTTTTACTTGCTGTTACTATCTATCAAACTGAGAAATTGCACTATCCAGTCTTTGAAATCGATCAAAATGCTTCAAAACTGAGATTTTTTATGTTCACTAGTCAAAGAGTCGTATGACCCTGGAACAGTGTCGCACCCTGTTCTGAGAAATATCGTGTGACAGTTCATCCCTGCACAATTGTCGCCCTGCTTGCCTGGAAAGTGTCACCCGAACTTATTGGAAACTATTGCTTGGCTTAGGGCGAATTGTCACCTCGCTATAAACTGTCGCCTTGTCTACTTGGAAAGTGTCACCCAAAACCTTTTTGCTGTCTTGTTGCTGTTGCAATCTGGAGCTGCTAAACTTGCATTTTAACATGTCGTAGAGTGTCTTTTTCTGTTCTTGCCTGAAGCTGGTCTGTTATTTGCATGCTTAGACTTATTCTAGACTGAAACAAATGAGCTAAAACTATTGGATTTGAGCTTAACAAATGCTACTCTTGATCACTTGTCGCATCACGGTTACCTCTCTAGCTACTTGCTTATTGAGCTTCTTGCTCACTGCTCAGCTTTAGTCAATTGATTGCAGTAAGTGCTTGAGCACTTTTGATGAGCCATCTCTCTATTGTTCTACTTTGACAAGTGATCTTTATTAGCTTTGCTTATCTCAAATCTGAGAAACTTTGTCTCATTCTATTAGTCAACCAACATCTCTTTTCATGCCGATTACAACTCGGTCTCAATTTGAGTAGGAGAGTCATCCTCCATTCAATTGTACACAGTTACCTTCTCCAACTAGATGCTCACGAGCGCCCATTAGCAACAACAGTTTTAGTTCTAACCAATCTGAGGATTCTAAGGCTACCCCGTGGTACAAAGGAGGTTTCCTCTTTTTCGCATTCAAGACCCCCAAAAACACAGATAGTGTCTCACTCACTTTGATTGAACAAGAAAAATTTCAACGCTTGCAAGAACACTTTGAGCATAAGGATAACCAAGCACGCTTAGACAAAGAACACAATCAACAAAGGATGGATGATGCTAGGCGCATGGCTTATAGAGGAATGTCTTATGAGCAACCCAAGACTAGTAACTATGAGCATAGACCTCTTTTTACTGGAAACAATGGCAACAACATGCCACCAAGATCTCCTCCAAGACCCACTTTTGGTATGCCTTCTTCACCTCCTAGGCCTCCTCCCTCTCAACATGAGGTAGAGGCTGATGATGAGATTTCTAGTGAGGATCTTATAAGATTTGAACAAGATGTGGTCTCCCAACGAATGATGCATAAGCTTTTAGAGCGTAATGGCGATCAATATTTTCAATATATGACTTCTAGAGGATACAAGCTTCCTCTTAGCTATGATGTCAGACAAATTGTCCAAAAAAGAGTACCAATTGAATTGGAAGTCCTTCAGGAAGAACTGCATTGGACAAATCAACGCCTTACCCAAATGGCAATAGACAGAGAGCCTCCAAAGGTCTCTTTTGTAGAATCAATTTGTGCTCTTCCCTTTGATAGGAGTCTATACATGGTCCTATTTCCTAAGGATATTGAGGTTCCCAAATATGACAAGTATGATGGAAATGGTGACCCCCATGACCATGTGCGTCGCTTTTACGCTCTTAGCATGGACTTCCTTCATGAAGACACATTTCTTCTACGACTGTTCCCTAGAAGTTTAAGAGACCAAGCTTTGGAATGGTTTGCAAAATTGACACCACCTCTTAAGACTTTTGATGAGTTAGCTATGCACTTCACACAACACTATTCTTACAACATCCAACAACCTATCACCATGATAGATCTCGGTAATCTAAGACAACATCAAGGTGAGCCATTTGCAACTTACTTACAACATTGGAGGTCATTGTATTCTAGGTATCCTCATTTGTTACCTGAAAGAGAAAAGATTGACATTTTCATCAACACACTTGTGCCTGTGCTATTTTATGATCTAAGGAAGCAACTGTTCTCCTACTTCCATGACATGGTTGAAAGTGCATATCGAATTGAGGATGTAGCTATAAGAAAAGGGGATATTGTTATTAATAAAGATGCTAAAGGCAATGGCAAAGACAGGAACAAACCTTGGAATAAGAACAAGTATGTTGTTAATGATGGGGTTGTTGACACTCCTAAAGCTAAAGAGCTTGCTTTCAATCTCTCCAATGCTATCTATGCAGCAAAACAACAAGAAGCTGCCAATGCTCATAGTGTTCCTAAACCTCAATATGCAGATAAGCCTAAGAAGTCATTTTGAAAGCGAGTCTATACCAAGTTGGCAGAACCTTACGATGTGATCCTTAAGACTTTGGTTGACAATGGATATCTTACGCTTCCTGATAAACCTGGTAACTGGGATCTGATAAATATGCCTGATTGGTGGAGAAAGGATCATTAATGCCATTATCACAAAAACAAGGGACATCCGATAGACAATTGTTTTAAGCTTAGGGATGATATTCAAGACCTCATTGATAACAACACAATCTCCACTGATGGCTTAACTAAAAATTCTGATCACATAGCTTTCAAAGATCCTCTACCTAAGCATGATAAGGGGGAAGCCTCTCAAGCACACAAGAAGAATCATGATGCTAAGATAAATTATACATATACTTTTGATACACCTGTGATCAACATGGTAGAGCCTGTTGAGAGTGTTCTAATGATGAGGTCTCATGATGATAATAAAGCCAATCATGGTAAGCCAAAGTTGGTCTTGCAAACATGTGGTAGTTCATCTTCCCGAAGTGAGACACTGAATGCTGTTACTAGGGGGCAAGCCAAGATTGTCCTTAAAACTGCACAAGATCCCAAGCAAGCTTTGCCTTCCAAACAAGTGGCTCCTTCAGCCACCCCTAGCTATGATCTTGTCCAACATTTGCAAAAGACACCAGCATAGATATCTATCCTTGAGTTGCTTCGGTTATCCCCTTTGCATAGAGAGATTCTTGATGAGGCTCTACGTACAACACGTGTTCCCAACGACATTGATCCAGATTGATTCTAGGTTATGGTCAACCACATTTCATCTCCGCTATCTCTCTCCTTTTATGCAGAAGATGACATATCTATTGCTCACCCTCATAATCTAGCTTTACACATCGAAGTTCTAGTCTACCAAACCCGTGTCCGCTGAGTCCTGATAGACAATGGTGCAGGGTTAAATATTGTTTCTTTCAATGTCATAGAATAGTTGGGTTTGTTAGAATTTGTTGTGGATTCTAAGAAGAAGATTACTATAAAAGCTTACGATGAAGTGGAAAGATCTTCCAAAGGTCTTGTCACGCTACCTGTCTGAGTGGGCCCTATCATGAAAGATATTAACTTCCAAGTATTGGACATCCCACTCGCATATAACATTCTTTTGGGTCGTCCTTGGATCCATGACATGCAGGCTGTTCCTTCCACTTATCATCAGTGTGTCGAATTTCCATACAATGGCACTGAAGTTGTGATTCCTGGAGACCATACTATTGCTATTAATGCTCTTGCTGTTGCTAAAAAATTTGTCCCTACAATGAACTTACTGTTGATCCTAGTACGTCTCTAGTTGCTGCTGAGAAATCACTTAAGATGATGAGCTTGGTATGGGTGAATATACGCTGGATTCCTTTGCTTCTATACCTATTTCTCCTAGGTCATATGGGAAACCTTCTGATAAAATGAAGCCTTCCACTTCTGCTATGGTGATCTTTGATACTTTTGTTCCTTCATCTATTCCTTTAGAAGTAGAAAGAGAAGAACAAGCTATCCAAGAGTGGATCTATAGAGAAGATGAGGGTAGTACGACAAATGCCCTCCTTGATCATTCCAGAAATACTCCCATGCTCAGTAATTTAGACACAGATACAGATGAGTCACCACTACACACTATGGCTCAAATGGGAGATGATCTTCCTTCTACTTCACTTCTTTGGGGAGAAGAATGTATATCTACTGATGATATGGCTGAGGCCTCTATGTCTAGAACTTATGTGCCTAAAGAATCATTGCACTATGATAGACAACGTCGCAACATTGCACGACTACTACAAAGAGGTGATGTCTCACATAATGACATGAGTATCTCTACTTCTCGGCATCCTAAGCCTCTTCTAGAAGATCCTCCCATGACAGATATGGATGTTGATGTAGTTCATACCTCTTGTAACCTACCCGACGTAGTTGATGAGTCTCGTGTAGGGTCTGATGAGTTTGTTCCCCGTATTGCCTTAGTTGACTAGGTTGGTCCTTCTTTGACAAATCTAGATCTAGCTACTTTTGGAGCTTACCCTATAGGCTCAACTTCTCTTGTCACTAGAGATGACACCTCTCACATAAATGCTATTGAACCAATCACTTCATTTCATCTTGCATCAACACCTGTTACTTCTTCCACCAGCGAACTAGCAACAAAAAAGATTGAATCAGCAATCAAGTATCACAGTCATCAAGTCAAAAGAAAAGAGCAATGGTTAGATGGTGAAAACTACATTGTGGTGGTATCTGCACCTAAGAAAAGTAAAAATAAAAATCAGCTCAAAAATAATGATTGTCAAATAAAAGATGATAAGCTGATTCTCTACAAAAAAATGGTGCACTACTTCAAGCATGATCTAATATCTGTTACACTTCAGCCCATTCCTAAAGCTGAGAACAAAGTTGCTAATGCCTTGGTTACTTCGACATCCATCTTACGAATGAAAAGGCATAAATCTCTCTTCAAGTTCCTGGTGGATGAATTACGCTATCATGCTTACAAATCCTACAATCCTGCCATCTTTTCAAGTCTTCCACCTCATATTCCTCCAGAAAATCCACCACGCCATTCTTTCCGCCATCCCTTACACTTTGCCTTTGTCTCTGGTGACTTGTATAGGAAGGGTCTAAACGGAACTCTCCTTAAGTGTCTAGAAATAGAGGAGTCAGAAAAAGTGCTAGCTGAAATCCACGATGGCATATATGGATCACATTCTAACAATCCTCCACTAGCTCAGACATTGCTTAGGGCTGGTTATTATTGGTCGAACTGGTTGAGACCTCCTATCGTCACAGTTGCAGCATTTGGGCCTAGGGCCTATTAGTTCTCTACATCAAAGGAAGCAAATTCTTGATGCCTGTTTCTGTCTGGGGCATTCTTTGTACATATTTATTGATCCTGAAAAAATTACAAAAAAATTCATATATGATGTTGAAAAAATCCAAAAAATTCAAAAAATTCAAAAAATTCAAAAAATTTAAAAAGTGCGTTGGTGAAAACTTGGAAACAGGCGTCTTGGTAGCAAAAATACAAAAAAATTTATAAAAAGTCCTAAAAAAATTGCAATAAATCTATCAAGTGGTGAAAACCTAGAAATAGGTGCTACTTGAGACCCTCTACACCTATGTCTATCAGTCTTGCATGGCGCTCATTCGCTCCACTTCTCGCTTTGCCTCTCCTAGCCTGGAATTGACTCTTGTCTTAGTCTAGGGGGCATACATTGTTTTAAGCTTATCTTGGGTCTCTTTGTGCATCTGGGTTTCTTAGGCACCTCGCAAACGGTGTTTTTCAACACCACCCCAATGGTGTTTTTCAACACTACCCTAGCGTCGAGTGTTTCTTAACACTTATCAGATGTCCTACCCGCAGTCTAGATGATGCAATATTTCTCACCGGCAGATGCGATACTCAAAGTTTGACTCTATGACCTACACACACGCACTTAAACATTTGACTCGCTAAGACTTGCTTGGCTTTATTTCTTTGTGTGTTGTCTATGATGATTTCTTTGCTGAGTGTTCTCCCCCTATGATCGTTTTCGATGATGCATAGCTAGAAGACTGAGGGAATGAGAACATGTTTTATTTACTTTCTGCCTGTGGGTATATTTTGTTGATCCTTACTATCATTAGCATTTATGCTTGTTCCACTTGACATTGGGATCTACAAGGTATTATCCTTGACTATTTCGCAAGTGCATGCTTATAGTCATCTTGACTTTCTTGTGTCTCGATGCGAGCATAATGTTGCTATATCAAACTTAGGTAATCTCACTGCACTAGTCATCTTGACCTACATGTCTTTGATGCCTAGGTGGGATTTCCACATTTCTATCTAATATAAATCATATTCAGATCCACATAGTTATGCTAGTGTGTATTGTATGATCTTGCGACGCTACCAATAATGCTCGATGATGAATATTAGATGTCTATTAGCATTGTGACCTTGCAAGTAAACCACTTTTCATGTAGCTTGCATTCTTAGGTTCATGTTAGTTTAGTTTTGCATCTTGCATATGGAGAGAGCTCTCATTTTCATCTTATGTGGACTTGTTAATCAACTGCACTCACCTTTCGCTTCTTCCTGATCATGTCTTTCGCTTCTTGTCTTTCATATCCCATCATTTTCTCTTCATTTCAGGATCGAAACTGAAATCCACATTCACCTTTCTTCTTCTTTCATGCAGTTGGCTGACCTTTTGAGGCCTGATCCTTCGAACTTCGCTGAGGCATTCTTCACCTCTTCATCCCCATCTCTTTCAAACTTCCAGTCTTTCATTCACTTTCAAATCCCAAGTTCAAATCCCCCTCCGTGGTGTTTATGGGTTGAGGGACCGATAGGTTCGTTCCCCGTGTCCCATGTGTGGGGCATATCTTCACTACTTGATGGTTGTTTTGTTCTCTTTCTTCGATTATGATTTCTAGTGATTTGATCATATCTCTCTTGCTTATGCTTTCCCTCTACTTGGATTTCGCTTTCGATCCCTAGGGGGCAGACACATCATATCTTATTGGCTATCTCTTTCCTAAGTGTTCAGTATTGTCACTACCAGGCTGACCATGCAGGATTTGTTATCTCTCCGCACTTCATTCTTTCGAGTCAGATCGCTATTTGCTTGCCTTCTTAGCTATCTCTTGCCTTCTTGGCTGATCTATTCTTTGACGTAATGTGTTCCCAGATCAATCACACATTAGTCAAAGAGGGGCAAATGTAATCACCTAAAAATGGTCATCTAGACTATTAGCCCCTTTTTGCTAAATCATAAATTGTTTATTCTTGATCAAATCCTAGTTCTGTCATTTATTTGATTATTTTCTATGGGCTAACCATCTTATCCTAAGTTTTTATTTAAAATAAATTCCCTCCCCTTTTATTAAATAAAAGCCCCCACTTTTCCTCTTATCCTAAGTTGCACAAATAAAATATTATTTTTATTTTATAAAAAGGGAAAAATCACTTTTTGTCTCATATGGACACAAAAGTCAACTCTTATTTTCCCTTTGGAGGATATGTGTGCACATGGATTGCTCCTCTTTCAAGCTCCACCATTGATTAGATCTTTTGCCTCTTAATCTCCATGGTCCATTCCTTTTCATTTCTTATAAAAGGAGAGCTCTCTTCTTTATTCTAGATCCCCAACTTTTTATGCTAATGTTATGCTGCAGGTTTTCTAGGTCATTTTGGAGGTTTTGGAGATTTGGAGCATTCTTGGCTTTTTGCATCTACATGTTATCATAGTTTCATTTCTTGCATTGTCATGGCATTCATAGCTTCATACTTAGCTTAGTTTCCTTTATGCTTTAGATTAATTCATCTAGCTTAACTAGGAGGCTTTGTAATACTTGCATCTTTCATTTTCATAGCTTAGCTTGCATTTCCATTTCTAGCATAGCATTGCATTGCATTTTCATTCTTGATTCTTGAGGATATTGGCATTCTTGCCCTTGTCTTCATTGAATCTCCCATTGCATGGTTTATTAGCAAGGTTATAGGCTAAATAGCTCTAGTTGAGAGCATTCTTAAAACCCTTGCACTCCATGTCTAGGGAGCTATGGATCGATTTTTGAGACTTCATTCTTGAGTGTTCTTGAATGTAATGATTCATAGAAGTGTGACACAATTATAGCACACAAACCGTTGATCTTTCCTTCATCCTACAGTCTTCATTGAGTTGCTAGATATTTTGTGACTTAACCGCTACATCATGAGATCAAGAGATAATCGTGTCACTAGATTGTTGAATGTTTAAAATATAACCGCTAGAATTGGGAGAACACGTGATTACTGCAATCCTTGGGTCACTGGATAAATAAACCAACTGCCTAAGAACTGGGAGACTTGGCGATTGAAGGAAAATACACTGCCATCTTTCATTTGGAGACTCAGTGACTATAGTTAGTCTCATAATCGCTAAAACTTTTGTTACTTCATTGTTTCATTTGGAGATCACCCGACTGAAGGTATTTAGAATTTGGAGACTAGGCGACTATAGTCACTTGGAAAACATTTAAACAGTATAGTTGCTAGATCTCGTAATTCTCCATGGGGTCATTTAGAGACTATCCAACTAAAGGCACTTCGTTGAGTTGCTTGAAGAAAAGGAATATTCTCAACACTTAAAGAGATTGCGCAACAAAGGGTTTCGGGAGGTCACTAGACTAAAAGGAATATGCTTAAATCATTAGGAGACCGAGTGACTAACCGGGAAAAGCAAAGCACGCATGCTTAAAGGCTTATTTAAGTGATTTGAAAAAGGTAACAACAAAAAAGAAACCGGCTAAGCCTTTCTAGGGTTTTTTGGATCTCTGTGCATATTTACGACCTAGCACTTAGGGTTTTTTTTTTACCATTATGAACATATTTCAAGCTTTGTGAAAGGAAAATTGCAGGAGACTTAATGCAAACACATGGAAAACTTTCAGAGAAGCAAAACTTCAAAATGCAACTTTGAAAATTGAAAATACTACCAACACCCCCAATTCCATCCTCTTGCATTTTCATGCATTACTTTAGTCTCCCTCGTGATCGAGGACCTCAACCATTCTCTTGTTGGTGTTTTGAATAATTGTCCCTTATCTTGATGCTGGTAAAGGTTACAAAACTAACTTTACATTAGCCGATTTGAATTTCTTGAAAATTTAAAAGCCTTTTTAAAAAATTTATTTGTGCATATCATACAATCATTTTCACATGTGAGATCACATTTCATTGAGGCATTCCAACAAACAGTTTGACATGCTTTGTGTATGCTTCATTTTATAAACACGATTACTATGGCAGTTGCAAGTGCAACATATGATGAAATTCCCTTATCCATTATGAATTGATGAAGGTCCTTTCCCTGATACAATTTTGAACATGTTGGTAAGGGTTTTTTAAAACAATCTTCACACATATGCTTCAATATTTTACATACGTGTCTACCATGCTAGTTATAAAATAACTTTATTCTTTAGGGAATAATTGTACGCTATTTTAAATCAACTAAGTCACTAGACCAACATATAACATTTCAAATTTAAGAGTTTTAAGGTATCCTTATGCATTTGATTTCACATTTTCTAATTGCATTTTACAAAATAACTCCAACTTCATGAGGTAACAGGTGCAATTTGAGAAAATTTGTGATTCCATTAATAAATGTCTCTATGATTAGTATTTTAAATTTTCCTTTCCATCCTCCACATTCAAAATTAAGCCTTTGTCATGCTAAAAGAGAAACAAGAAGACCACAAAACTAAAGGAATTTTTAGAATTTTTATTTATTTATTTTTTAATTTTATTTTTTTTTTTTTTGGGGGGGGGGGGGGTGGGCGGGGCGGGAGATGGAGTTGATTGGTTGTCTACTTGGGTGCTCCTGCACTAGCAAGAAGCCCCAAGAAAGAGATGCAAATAGATTAATAAGATTTAATATTATACATTAAGGTGTAAACACATAAGCTAATCATAGGCCACACCTATGACAATTGTAAATTTAGAAATTGCTAAATGGTAAAAGTACAAAATTGTGTCACTTTTATAAAGGAAGTGACCAACGCTAAATCAAGTTTTTAAATTGAATCACTAAAAAGTAGCATATATGTTCAAAATTTTGAAATGATGTAAACCAATAAAATGTTTAAATTTTTAATTTATTTTATGTTTGTAATTTTTTTTTTAAAATAAAAATTATTTGATCACGTGGTTTTTTTAAATAAACATTAAAATTTAATTGTTGATACAATGAGTAAATTGAAGTTAGTATCTCTTTGTGTAGTATTTTTTTCTTTTTTATTCATTGTTTTTTGGTGTATTGATAACTTGAAACTTTAGTGCATGAATTTTTTTACGCTATTTTTATAAAAGCATATTTTAAATAAAACTGAAAATTCATGTGTGAAGAAATATAATTATTTTCATTTGGCACCACCTTTTGTCTTAACTATTCATCTAAAATATATATGAACTCTATCATCTTGACAGGGATTCTTTCCTCTATTGCATAATATTTTCTTCAGAAATTTTAAATAAACTTTATTATTTTTCTATGATAAGATAATCAACTTTATATTTTTATACTAATGACCTACTTTCAATACAAATAAAATATAAAATATAAAAATGATCAATATTAAAATATATTTCTAGAGGAATTCACTTATAGATCTTACAAAGGGTGTGTGTGTGTGTGTGTGTGTGTCTATATATATATATATAGTGTGTGTGTGTGTGTGTGTCTCTATATATACATGAGGAGTTGTTGAAACACCATTTTTTCTTAATAATTTTTCTTTTGGTATTAGGACTTAAATTGGTATAAATATACATTTAGTAAATACTTTCAATTGGAAAATTTGAGGCACATATCTAACTTAGCTAGCATGAATATAGCTAGACCTTATGTTTGGCTAAAATTAATTTTCAGTTAGAAATACTTAAATTCACTTATAATGATAAGTTGGCCTAAAGTGTGACACAATAAAAATAATGTTGATTGTGTGTCTACATATTGCCAATTAAATGATGATCCTTTGTATAAGAACATTGTCTGATATATTATATCATAAACTATACTTCTAGGATGAATAAGTACCAAGAAAAAACTATTAAGCTATAATCCAAAATTATTTTGTTAATACATGAAAAATGCATTAGATGTTATTAATGTACCAAGCTCACTAACTTAGTCTGCAATAAAATATTATACTAAAAACTTTATGATTTGATGTTGTTAACATATATACAAGTGATGAATGCACAAACCCCAAGAATTAATATCATATTAATGTCAATATGAACATAACTTGACTCCAAGAATCTTGTATAATGCATTTAAAAGTACTACCTTAAAAGTAGGGTCTACAAACACATGGCTTTGGAGGATTGTACGTATCTCTTATAAGATTGGATGGATCATGTTCAATCACTCACTATATGAGATCATATTCAACAAAGGAACACAACATTTAAAAATCTATATTATTGATGTCTATGCATGAGCATTTGCAACAAGATGATGAACAAAGAGGGAGTATGAGTGGCCACTTTTTTCCCTTCTTGAAATCAGCTAAACCTAAACCTAGATGAGCAATTTGAGACTCTTGTACTCAAAATTTGAAGATACAAAAAGTAAAAGAATTGTACTATTTTAAATCTAGTTTCTAAACTAGTAATATTTTTAAAATAATGGATAAGATTGAGGAGATTTAATATTTCCTACATACAAATGTGTTCCTATTTTTTTCATCAAAATATAACATAGTGTCTGGCATGTGGGTCAAAATGATATGGGTGCATTTAGTATTTTGAAAACCCCTTCGGTAAAAAGATAGTTAAGATTGAGTAATAGAACTTGTGTATTTTTTTGTAATTATTTTCTATGTATTTCTTAATGATTTTTCAAAGTAGACACATCCTAAAAATTAGATACTTGGTTGTGCAAGTCAAATAACTTGCACCAAACTTATGTTTGTTGTTTTCCTCTGCCTTATTTTGGCTCCTACACCTTGACTTCATTCCTAGTTTACCTCTCTTTTGTTTTTATTCTTCTCGTGGCTTTATTTTCTTATTTAGTGGTTATTGTCCTTTGGTTGATTCTTTTTTCTTTTTAATTTCCAAACAGTGTTCATTTTTATCCTCACTAGTGGCACATTGTAAGATCTTGTAATGTTATTTCAAGCATGGAAGATAGTAATATTAGACAATATTGTGCAAGTGATAGCTCATAGTTGGATGTTTTTTGGTTTAATGGAGACTTACATAATGGCAGGAAATTTGGTTTACCCTTGAAATTTTATGATGATAATAATGATGTGTCTTTATTATTAGATGTTGAATTGATATCAAAATGATCAAACTACTTTCTTGAATTTAGAATACTGGTCTAGGAGTTTTTCCTAGGTTCTTAGTTAAAAGATAATGTAAACTTTGATTAAATTGTGATGAGCCAATATAAGTGTAGAATGATGATCTTTCTATAAGCTTGAGAGATTACCATATTTGGCTTCGAAGACACTCACTGGTGTTTTTTATAGTGACTAATGAACTTCTCTAATCCTTTATAAGAAGAAGGTCATTAGACCTCGATATATTGGAAACTAAGAGGATATTTTCCTTAGTAGTAGTCATGTTTTATATGTAGGAAGAGTATGTGCTTCTTTGATTCTTTGTTTTTAAGAATATTTGATGTCCTAAGGAATATTTTTCTCTACTTGTGGTATGGGAAGTCTTCCTTATGTCTCTTCTAGTTTGGAATTAGTATGGATTAGATCTCATTATAGGAATGCATATTTAATAGTTCAAGGTTTTAATTACTAATTTGTTTGGCAAGAAGAAAGTGTGGTTACAACATATACAGGATAAGAATTCAAGATGAAGCATTAAAATATATAGCTTAGGATGCAATCAGGAAGCTAATGGTCTATGCTTGGCAAAAGAATCAATATTGTAGTTACTTTGTAATGGAAAAACATGTAATATGAGGAGATGTAACCCTCAATAGTACCATGTATTCATAAAATGAGATCCTTTGTAATTAGTGTAATCTTCAATGCTTCCATGTATATGCTTAACAAGATGGTGCAAGTTGAAGTAACTATAAGTTCTTTTTTCTTTCTCTTTTCGGGGCAAGACCAGATGTTTTCTCCACCCATCTCTTTCCTATTGGCGCCCCCTAACAAGTTGGGTTGTAATATAGTTATAATATTAATAAAATAATCTGGCCAAGGCCTTTTACCTATAAAAAAATAATAACTTGCACTGAACTAATTTGAAATTGGATTTTTTTAAAAATTGATAAGAATGAAGTCTTTGAGAATTGTGGAAACAATAGTAAAAGAAAGTAAAAAAATAATATGTTAATGTTATTTAAATCTAAAAATACATATGGTTAGAAAGGTCACAAGATGTATGGAAATATGGTGGTAATTTTACAAATAGGCACTTGATAACATGTAAACCTAATGACAGGAAAGTTGAGAAACTACATTGGAACCATAAAAAATGTTAAAATGAGGGAAATAACATTCCCAAGACTTGTCTTGTCATACAAGCTTAATTAAAATTCTTAACATTTATGTGTATGTATGTATGTATGTATGTATATGTGTGTGTGTGTACACACACACACACACACACATATATATATACACACATATACATATACATACACATATATGCAACAAGCTTGTCCATCCCACACTATTAGAAACATTGTCAAACTTAAAAAGGTAAAGTTGTTGGAGAGATTCTCTCTCTCTCTCTCTCTCTCTCATCATCATCATCACTTTGAATGAGAAATGAGTGTAGCATCAAAAAATTGTACGTGTGAATAACACATAGCTTTTCTGACATTAGGATGTTGCAAAGTCATTTGGACATAAATTTTAGGGGCCAAAAATGAAAATAGTTTTAGGAAAACTAATACATAAACTTTATTTTGAGTTAAAGTGGATTGTTAATGGCCAAACATCCGCAAGTGCCAATTATATTAGGGATGCCATATTTCCATTTAGAAAATATTTACTTGGAGATGCCAAACAAATAATAGAACAACTATATATGAATTCCCTAGTGTAGATGCAATACTATATTGGTAAGTGTAGGCTTGTTTACCATTAATCCATTTGAGGGAGAGGGGGGAATGGCAAGGAGACATGGATAGAGGGAGAGGGGGATACATAGAGGGGGGAGAGGGAGAGAGCTGGGTAAGGAGATGAGGAAGTGAGAGTTGGATTATAATTGCTTAATTTTATTCAAGGGCAAATTTTACTACGTGTGATTAAATTTGAGAGAGAGAGAGAGAGAGAGAGCATTGATAATTCTAGGGATCCCTCTAGTGTAGCATTGAGGGCTTCCACACTAGTCTTGCTTCTTGCATCTCCCCCAAGGCTTGTTTGCGTTCCTCTAAGATTTCACCCTTAGAAACATGGTTCTCAATACGCTCATAAATTAATTCACCATCTCTTGAGTTGGAATAATTTACTTTTGGTTTTCTTCACGACGACTTGTAAATTTTGTAATATGACTAACATGGGATGATGCAAAGAAATGTGATATTCTTATAAAACTTGGCTATGGAGATATCCAACGAAGATTTAGAGGCCCAATATAAAACACAATAACAAGAGAGGATGAATATGACATGAATAAAATGTATTCTAACCAAGAATGCAATACATGATTTAACTAAATTCACTTCATTGAGTCAACATAAATGATATTACAAAGGAGAACTCTTGGTTAAATAGACTAAGGTGGGAACATAGGAGTGCATAAGGTTATGACAAGTGTCTTGATCTTATGACATTATATATACATAAAGAGACATCTTATTACCCATATAAGGTCGATAAATAAAGTGTCACATGTCCACTAAAGGTGAATCACCTTAAAATATGTTTGTGTAACACATCCATATTCGGTGTAAAAGTGATAAAGTGACAAGTCTACCAAAATGTGGAAGTCCCACATAAGGTGGGAAAATGGTAATGTGATGACACCATCAAAAGTGAGAATATTCCTATGTGGTCCCCAAGTAAACTTAAGAAACATGTGTGTTTACAACCAAGGAGAATGACTTACTAGGTGCAAAAGTTAAACACACCAACACCCCACTTTAGTGCAATTTAGGGAGAATGTATGCACACAATGCAAGGTTGATCTTGGCTATTAGGCCATGTTAGGTACCATGGTAAAATGAAACACAATCTCTCACAAATAGAGAAAAGGAGTAAACCTAATGAAACATAGCTCCTCCCCAAAAGAGAGATGACAAAAGACATTTGGTCTTAATGAAGAATAAGAAGGACAAAGTCCTCCTATAAGAGAGAATGGAGAAGTCGAGTGACCCACCCCCTATTTCCTTAATGTAGAAAATCTTATAAAGATGGTCCAATGATCTTAAACAACATACATCCCCCTAGGAATAAATAGAACCAATGTTGCATTTACAAATGTCAAATTGTAACAAATCCAAGTATCACTATCAATGAAGAATTTATGATGAATTTCTAACTTCAATGTGATAGAGATTAGGCATGGAGACACTTGTATGAGCATCGACTGGATACTCAAACTACATACTTTCTCAACTGGAGACATGTACCGAGTTTCACAAGATAGTTCTATTACTATTTCATGTTTGTTTCCCTATTTTTCTAGAATCGCATGATTTGTCTAAATCATCTATCAAGAGGGGTATTGTTGCCTTCATTCTTATAGGGACTAAAAATTTAAAATTTTAAGCCTTTTGCTTTATTGTGCATAAAAATATTTTAAAATCTTATCTTTCACATATTTGGAACCTCATATCTTACTCGAAACACTAACTTTTACTTGTTTTTAACTCCAAACCCTAACTTTTACAAAAATTTTCCCAAAACATTAACTTCTACAACATTCAAATCCCAAACTCAAACTCTTGCATATTTTTGGTCAAAACCTTAACTTTTCTGCACAAGAATAGTTAAAACATTAACTTTTTGCATTTTTTAAACACAAACTTAATCTTTTTGTAGTTGTGGTTTTAGATCTTAACTATCTATATTTCAAGAAGCCCATAACTGCTTCTCAACAATTTTCGAGAAGATACAAAAGGTAGATGTTAATTGGTTTTTAAAAATCTTCATTGACATTCTCACTGCCATGGCGAAAACAGAGCACTGCACGGGTCTACACACAATGACTTAATGGAAAAAAGGTCTCAAAAATCTTTAATATAAATGCAGTTTGAAGGAGTAAGAGATATGCAACTATCTCACAGTTTGAGATGATAGCAGCATGTGTGCAAAACAGAGTTCAAGGGAGTTTTCAAAACCTTCGAATCAATGGAGCGATCTGGAACAAAAACAATGAGATTATGGAAAGGTTTCAGGAATCTTTAATGTAAATACTGAAGTTTGTAATTGCAGAATGTGTGCAAAATGTATATGTTGAAAAATCCTTAGAAACTATCAAGCAAATGCAATGGATGAGTTCGGCCAGTGCTACATACAAAAAGGAGGAACCATAGACAATCACCCTGAAATGTTTGACAAAATTCTTTCAAGAAATCAAGTTTGTGAAACTCGAAAACAGAGGTTCGTTTGATCAAATGCCTCAATGTTTTGAACCAAAATGCTTGCAGTCGGGTATGAAGGAAGATTTGTCATCACGACATTAGAACAGTTAATGAGGAATCATGGATATTAGCGGCAGCCCAAATGAGGCCATGCGTAAGGAAAACAGTTACCATAAATTTTCTGATGAAAAATATGGGAAATAAATGATACCCAGATGCAGCTGGATTGAAAAATATGAAATAAATAGTTTTGTTAAAAAGGTTTTCGAAACTATCCAAAAAAATGCAACTGGCAGGAGTAAATCCAAACTCCATGACCTCTGCAAATGCTTGCGACAAGATAGGAGCTCTGGATCAATGTATAAACATCTATGAGAATGTGAAGATCTTATAGAGCTGATAGAAATTTTAATTGTTTGGTAAAAATGAATGCCTATGTGAAGAAATGGACAAGGTGCACAAACTCTTGACAAAATAACTCCAAAGTGTGTGGTCTCATGAAATGCGACGACTACAAGATTTGTAGAGAAGGGAATTGTTGAAAAGGTTTTAGAAACTTTCAAGCAAATGCAATGAACAAATGCAAAGACAAAATACCAGCCTGCACCATTGTAGTCCTATAAAATAGTGAATGGACCTCCATTACAACACAATGTAAAGAGGAATTGTATCACATGTTGTCACTGCAAGACCCTGGCCAGGTTACATGTAGCATATGGAAACATATGTGGGAAAGTGGGTTGTTTGAAGGAATTGAAGGAAAATAGTATACACTGATTCTTCATGTGTTACCTCTAATGGACAGGTTGGATAAAGATTACATGCCCTGAGATAGAAATGGTGAAGGCAAAGAATATTCCTAGACCTTACATGTATGAGATCATTACAAATGCATGGCATATTGGTTTGATGGCGTAATTTAGTAAGAAGATTGAACCTTGAAAAGAAGCTAGACATAACTATTAGAAAATGGTGAAGTATTGAGATACGATTTTGTTGTAGATCCCTCAAATATAAGTATTTCAATGTGCTTGTAGATGTAATGCTATTGAAATTCATGTTGAAATAACATTATACATTCAGAGAGAAATGTGCTACATAAGATTTTGAAGGATTTGATAGAAAAAGTGAAGTGTAAAGTGTAAACCAATTTTTATTATGCAATAAAGAGAACAAGCTCAAACGATGGTTAGTCCTAGAAGGTCTTTAAAAGTTATTCAAATGAAGGAGACAAAGATGGAAAGCTATCTTAACAATGTCAAAAGTTTGGGCTTTCCTCAAAGTTGCCTTTCACTTCACTTCATGATTTAATTCTATCAAAGTTTCCTTTCACTTCTGTTGTGGTCCCACAACCACGCTCTCCTGTTTCTAGCCTCTTGGCTCCCCCCCCTTCTTTTAGCTTGTCCCTGAGTTTCCTGTTTGTCTGTCTGTCTAGTTTTTGTAGTTTTTTTTTCACTGTGTCGCACTTTCGGAGGTCCGAAAGTGCAAAGTGTCAGAAGGCGCGAAGGAGTTGCTCAATTTTAGGTTTTCTGAAGCCGCTCGGGTTTTAGACTTTTCGGATGCTCGAAAAGTCGAGAGGTCCAATTCCCCGGAGAGAGTCGGTGTTTCGGCCTTTCAGAGGTCCGAGACCCCCCAAAAGGCCGATTGGCGGAGGTTGATGTCACCCACTAGTTTGCCTATAAAAGGTGCGAAAGGGGGTTTATTCCCTCACTTGTTCGCTGCACATTTTTTTCGCTTTTGGAGCTCTCACTGTGTCTTTCTTCCATTTGTTTGCTTCGGTCTCGCTTCTTTGGTTTCGTCTTCCAGCTTGTTAGAGGTCGGTTTCCTCTCTCCCTCTCTTGTTTTTGTCGTTCATTCGCTGTTTTCGGTTATTAGGCTAGGGTTCCTGTTTTGTGTTTGTCTAGCTAGGGTTTTCGAGTTCTTTCTAGGGTTAGGTGTTTTGGTTCGTCTGGTCTCACCTCGGGGATCGTGAGGCGGTCCCCTTCGATCCCCTAGCCCCGAGTTCGTGATCGAACTCATTGTCGGACTCATTTTTCGAGTCCGACACAACCCCTCATTTTGGTGTTGTTAGGCGCCAAAGTTTCAGACCTTCGTAGTCCGAGACTTTGGACTTCCTTCAAACATATTCGCCCAAGTGCTAGAGCTTTCGGCGTTTCGGTGTTTTCACACACCAAAACATCCCTTCATCCTTTTCACCAAAACCGCCGAACTCTGAAGACTCTTCAAATTCGACTAAGGCCAATCTTCGACGTTTCGGGGGTTTTTTCCCTCCAAAATTTCAAGACCCCCAATTCACTGAAGTCCGAAAAGGGGACATCATAAACAGTTTCAATTCACTAGCCTCTTTTCCGCTCTTTCGGCCCTTTTGGCCTTTCGGATGTCTCGTACGGCCGAAGGTCCGAAAGGCTGAAAATGGTTTTTCAAATCTTTTTCAGGCGTATTCTGTTAGATCCCTTAATTTTTGAAATGTTCTTCTCTTTCCTCGAACTTCAAGGTTACTGATCCATGTCCTTGGTTCTTTGTAGGAATGGCAGAGAAGGTTATGTCACCAGCCATGAAATACCAATTCAAAGGTTATCATCTGCCTTCAAAAGTGAGTAACCTGCATTCAAAGATCACGGACACAGATATTGGTAATGTCAGCTGGAATGACTACTTGGTTAAGTGCACATAGCCAGTAGGTAGATCTGAGGACTTCACTTCAATAGTGTATTGTTCTTTAGTGAACACTGCGGCCCACCCAATGTCCATCCTATCTTATGATCTGATAATTACTTTGGCAAACCATTATGTACCTGATGAAAGAATGGTCAAAAATAGTATGGGAGAAGTGGTCCTTGATTTGAGGCTAGATAAAATTGAAGACGTCTTTCATTTGCCTAAGGGCGTTGACAAGTTTTACAACTTCGACATCAACAAAGGTATGGAGTTCTACAATAAAGACATCTCATTATCTCATGAGATTGTAAACAAGGAATACATTATTGAGCCTCTACCAAAGAATAAGCTAGATCAAATTGATATGCGGAGGGGTTATATGAAAGAAGATATCCAAGCAGCTATCACCATGATCACTCAGGTGTATGGACTGCCCAAATCTATTCAACTGGAGCCTTGGATGATCCTTCTTATTGAGAAAATAAAGGAGAGGCAAGCCAGATTTGATTGGGCGACTATCCTTAGCGACAATCTCGATGAACAACTTACGAGGGTGAAAAGCGACCCTCATTTTTACATGACTTCCTATGTTGTATATTTGCTAGCTGCAAGTGCACTGTACCTAGGGTTGATAAAAGTCGGTGTCATGGGCGATCCTAATACATGGCCATTCACAATGTACCCATAGTTGGTTAGAAAGGAGTATTACCCGCATAACAGCCCCGACTTCCTCATCGTTAACGATGTTTTTGTATTTGCCATCATACGCTCCATAGAGGGAGATTATGCCAAAAGGATGTCCACTAAAGCGACTGCAAAGGAGAAGGCCATCGGGGCATTTTACATCTAGCTTAAAACCTTCACATACATCCAGGTGGCGGGATGCACCCTGGCCCCCAAAAAGTTACCCAGATATCCTTCCGATAGAGTGGTCCTGTTAGAGATTGCAAGACAATTGTTAGATTCCCATGAGCACATCAAGCACAAAAAGAAACATTTATGGGATTTCCCAATCTCCATAGGCCCCCACTATGTACCTAACATGAAGGTTTGCAAATCTCTGTCATTTGAATGGGATGAATTCCCTCTACCGAGCTACAACTTAATAAGAGCTCGTTTTGATCCTATTGGTACATATAGTCACATAATGGGGAGGCACTATGTACACGAGCCACATATCAAAGACCATTGGATAAATTGTGTGGATGACCATGAGGTGAGAATCAGTGACTATTGCCGGATGAGTTTGGAGTTGGCACAATCTGCTCTATTACTAAGGATCCCTCCAAAGGTGAAAGTTGCTAACTCCGAGGATGTCTTAGATCCTATCTACAATTTGGACAAAGTGTATACTAGGGCCATCCTGAATGTAGGGGTGGACAGAGATGAAAATGATGATATTGATTTCAAGGCTAGGCATGTCATCAAAGTTAGGAAAGCATGGATCGCTTGCCTATTCCCTATGGAACCTATGCCCATGAAACAGTTCCTAGAGCAGCCTTCCAAAGAGAAGAAGAAGAAAGAGGAGAAAGTACTGAAGCTACTATTCAAAGATGTTGCACCCTTGGAACCAGAAATGGTTTATAGGCATGAGCTCCCTAAGCGTATGGCTCAGCTACTCATTCCAAGAAAACTAAAATTAGAATGACAGGGAGCATAGCACCTCTAGATGTTCCTTCTTCCAGTGGTCCCGAGCTTCCCAGTGCAAACAAGCCTACTAGATTCAAGGTGACAGGGCCAAGGCCGGATGGGTTAATTAAGGGAAATGTGTACAAGAGAAAGAAAGGCTCAATGCCTACCCAAATTGACACCCTTCTGGAAGATGATGAAGAAGACTTAGATCAAGAGCCTCTTAGCCAGAGAACTTGCCTTGCGGGATCCTTGAAAAGAAGGAGAGTTATGGAAGATGATCAAGACGATTGCTGAAGGAGAAACTCAAGAGGGACCAATAAGTCTTGATGCATTGGGTGATGATGAGTATGACATCTCTACTTTCAAAGGACTTCATGGTTTCCAAGAAACTGAGAAAGAGGCCCCAACCACATGACAGTCGGTATCTTTTGGTTCTTTTCCTACGCAATTCACTAGTCTCCATGGCAAGGTGAGAGAGAAAACTCCACAAGGGTCTCAGACACCATCTGAGGAAGTGATAACTGGGGTCCAAAAGGAAACAACGAAGATAGGAGGAGACTCCTCCATTGGTGTTACCTCTGAAGAGGATGTAGTTACACAAGCTCCCTCGGTTCTACCTCTGGTACAACCTCCACTCCCACCTCCGCATTCAACACCAGTAACAACACCACTTCCACCTCCATTTCAAACCACCGTATTGCCTCCACAGCCTCCACCATTTCATGAATCCTTTCCATCTCCTCCTCCTCCATTCATGCCTTCACCCACTCCCCTTGTTGCTCTAACTCCAACTCCTCCCATCCAAACTCCTCCCTCTTAAGCCTCCACTCCATCTTTGGCTCACATAGAAATACTAACACAAGGGTCTCAAGAGCTTGAGAAAGAAACAAAGACAAGGGATGAAGTGTTGTTAGAATGAAAGGATGAATCAGACAAGCAAGCAGATCAAGAAAAAAAAATAGAGGAAGAAGAGCATACAACAGAGGAAGAGTAGGCACGTGAGGAGGGAGAGTTGAATGTAATGGGAGAATAGGAAACAGAAAGAGAAGAAGAGGAAAGTCATGAATAAATGGAAATAGAACATTGTGCTACTACCTCAACTCTCTCAGCTCCCTATGAGCCCCTCAATGCCTTCTCAAAGCCCACTTGGTTCACAAAGGAGATCCAGCCAAGGACAATGGTTTACATTGATGATGAGACATATATGGAAGCGTTAGGGCAAGCATTCCATCAAGCTCAATCTAGCACCCGAGAAATGACACTATCGTATGTCACACAAGATCAAGTGAGGATATGGAAGGCGTAGGTGGTTGTTCCCACAATGAGTATCAGTACATCTGAAGTCACTACAGAAGACTACGTGTTGGAGGAGGTAGATTTGGGAGAACCAACTAGAGAGGGGAGTAAAACTCTAGCTACCCTCGGACTAAAGCATGCTCTTGGTTTCACGGACAAAGATGAGGAGAAGATAAAGACATTAATGGAGTAGAATGAGGCTATGAAAAAATTCATTCATAAGACATCGGGTCCCATTGACCCTAATAACCTTGAGGCCTCATTACAGACAATTTTGGAAAAGAAGGGTGATATAGGAACAGACATTCCACATTCTTTTGTACAGGATTGTGTAGAGTGGAAGGAAGATTTTGAAGAGTTCGCAATAGTGTCTCTCAAGAAGATTTTGAGGCCCTTCCGAGGAATTCTGCAAGGAATCACCTCCTTGGTAGACATCATGAGCGAAGAGGATGGTATAGAGGAAAGGATTCTAAGGTGGTAGAAGGTATTGGATGACCTTAAAATAATACGAAAACAACGCTTCCAAGTTTTGGTAAAGGTATATGAAGGATCTGAGCTAGACAATTTTGAGAAGTGGATCGAGGATATAACTGGAGCGTTCGTTATCTTTGAAAAGGTTCTTAAAAGAATGAATAAAAGGAGAGATGACAATCTTCTCTTTTTGGCAGAAATGCATAGGTTCTTTGATGGACTGGACTTAGATTTGTATGATGAGGATGATGAGAAAATGATGCATTTTGTGAACGTCATCTTCAACTAGTACTTGGGGATATTCAGAGGAGTCAAGACGAAAGAAGACCAACAAATGTGTTATCAAATGGAGGAAATCCAGAAAATATTATCTCGAGAAGAAGAAATACAAGGTCTTGCAAGGGAGTTGGTTGCCTTCCGAGATAGACAACAAGAACTCCTTCAAGGGATCCAAATGGTTGACTTTGAAGAATTACTGGAGATTGTGGATAGGTTTCGGAAGGCTTACCCAGAGGTACTCCCAAGTCGGTAAACGTCCAGTCTTGGACTTAACCAATTTTAGTGTAGAGGAAGATAGTTTGTGTACTTAACCATTTTTGCAAAGCCCAATTTTTGGCATTTTGGCCCTAGAAAACTTTTGGCCTTCGAAAAGTCCGAAGTTCAAAATTAGGATGAAGAGGATTGAACACTTAGTCATTTTGAAGCTTGGTTTTTTCGAACCAACTTTTGGGATTTGTGTTTTTCTTGGCACGTCTGCCATTTAACTCCAGTTATCTTAGAATTGATTTTTCAGTCAACTAGGCCTCTTTTATGGAATCTTTCCTACATGATTTTGGGATCTCTTTCAGTTGAGTCCACATGGAGGAACTACTACCAAGGATCAAGGGCAGAATCACAAAGTTCTATGAAGGGCATCCACGAGTTCCAACTTCATTTTCGAGTTGTTCTATGCATAATCTGCTCAAGTTTTGTAATGCACAAAGTTTAATTCTGTGCTAGGGTAGTTTAACTAAGTTTTAGGGATAGTTGCATTAATGTAATCTTTCATTCAGATTTATTTACAAGTTTTAGATGCAGCCGAAACCCTAGCTGTGAAAACAAGAGCACAACTCTATAAATTGTAATAACACAATGTAATGAGGGTCAGATTTATTAGTAATGCAATATATACAGTTGGTGCTTCATTCATAGTGTGATATTTTTTGCTATATTTGCAGGATTTGTGAATGTGTGGTTTGCTCATTCGTTTATTTCAAAGAGCCAATTGATTGTATGGTGATTTTAAATCTGCGATTCTTAGTTCGGTGTTTGCTGGTGTTATATTTCTTTGCTGTGACGAATTATTGGGAAGATCTTTCTTTTGGGGCTTTTAAGATTAACTTGTCTCACATGTGCGCGCATCTATGGAGGCTTCATGATTTGATGAGTTTTCGCTTATCATACGTCTGTGTTTGTTTCTATTGGTGATTGCATCTACTTAGCTAAAGATTGTGATTTATTCTAATCTCTATTTTGTGGGTTTTCTCATCTTCTTGATCTTTTAATTCGTAAAGTAGTATGATGTTGGTTTATGTCCATTAGTTTATTTTCAGTAATTTCCTTCACATTCTTGTTACCCTACTTCTTACTTTTCTTTTCAAATCAATTGTGGTAGATCAGTTAGATTAGCATTGCTTTCATTCTAAAATCTGAAAATCGGAAAAAAGAAACATTGTGGTATTTTGAAGTTTGTTTTGCAGTCTTCCTTGAGATATTAACCAGTAAAGGCCTCCTTGTTAACAGATTCACATTTGTCTTCAGTTGAGCTATCCAAGCGGTTGATACCCAGTCCAAAAGGAACCTTGAGATTGATTCATATGACTCTTCCAAGAGGGGGATTTTCTTACGTAAATTCCTAGTCGTTGTCTCGTGTAAAAACAACGCTCAACAATGTAAGGAAACTCAGGTGTGGAAACAACTTCCTACGCTAATCTCTATAGGAGAGTATTGTGCAAATTCTTATAAATCCTTACAATTTCAGATTCGTTAACTACTTTAACAAAGATATTGCAACCACATACCATGCATACAGAAAAATAGAGAATGACACAATGATATACCCTAGGGAAACCTTTCGGTAAAAACCCCAGCACTCCAAAACCTGCACAATGTATTGATCAAAACTATTATAGCTTACAATACACTTGCAATGCAAGTTCTTTTAGAAGATTTCCAAAAAACCTTGAAGACAAATCACGGCAGCATAAAAATGTTCCAACCATACACTCGCATCACATCTCTTCGCAACCCTAAAAAAGCTTATATCATGCGCTTCACTTTTTAGGGCTACTCCCAAAGATAACCGTATTAGGGTTTTACCATTCTCTGAGAAAATAGGAACCCCACGATTGGGGAAGAGTGTGCAGTACTCAAATTTATCAATTGCCACATGTCTTCACCTATCATTGAATCTTCTTGACATAGCTCTTACGTGTCATAGGAATCCATCATAACCGTTTTAGCCATGATCTCCTTACACATAATTCAAGATGCTGACACATCAACATTATTTGCAAGAAATACATTTTACAAAACAAATAATAAGAATAGGAATTATCCAAGGTTGAGACACCTTATTCCCAACAAACAAAAGTGGTGCTAGAAGGAGGGTGCTTAAAAGGAAGACCCTGAAATATTGGATCATTCTCTCCCGAAAGGTTTGAACGAGTCCTCAGATCTTCACCAAACAAAGGGGAATTCCTTGAACTTGGAGAAGTTCACAGACCTCGCGACAATAGAACAAAGCTCGAAGAGGATACTTCGCATCATCCTAATCCCCCTCCATTTCCTCTTGTTGCTGCCCCACTTGCTACTACTCTACCACCAGCTCCAATGGCATTTTTTGCAAATGCTCAAAGCTCTCCATTGGACATACATGGATAGCTCCATGAGCTACCCAATAATCCTAAAAATTTTTGTCCACGTTTCATCTATGGAGAATCCAGGACAACGGAAGAACACGTTCGTGCATGCACAGAATTGTGCAATCGAAAGGAGATTTCTCACCAAGATGTCATGTGCCACCTTTTCCCCTACACATTGGGGGAATTTTCATACAATGAGCTACCCAATAATCCTGAAAAATTTTGTCCACGTTTCATCTATGGATAATCTAGGACAATGGAAGAACACGTTCGTGCATTCATAGAATTGTGCAATCGAAGGAGATTGCTCACCAAGACGTGGTGTGCTGCCTTTTCCCCTATACGTTGGGGGAATTTTCATACGACGAGCTACCCAATAATCCTGAAAATTTTTGTCCACGTTTCATCTATGGAGAGTCCAGGACAACAGAAGAACACGTCTGTGCATTCACAGAATTGTGCAATCGAAAGGAGATTGTTCACCAAGATGTCATGTGCCGCCTTTTCCCCTACACATTGGGGGAATTTTCCATGAGGATCCATTACCGCATGGGGGGAATTTGAAACAAAGTTCCTAAATCAATTCAAGCTATATGTGGATCCAACCAATCTTCACCACCAGTTCATATCAGTGAGAAAATATCACAATGAACCAATTGCCATGTTCAATCACCGTTTCCATAAACTGTATCAAAATCTAGAAGCTCATTATACCATACCAGTTGGGGATGCCATAAAAGTGTACCTACATGCCTTAGATCCACCAACGTCCATATTCTTGAAAAGGCTTCCCCCAGGCGACATATACACTCTAGAAAAGGTGTGTAACGAGGTTATCATGTTTACCCAACAGATGGATCCACAAGAAGGTGGAAATTATGGTATTCCGATAGCATTAGGGAACACTTCTATGACTGGTCCATTCACAAAAAATAACCAATTCCTGGGGCAGCACACCCCAAGGCTCAATCCGGTCCCAACTCCATGCATTGCTGCCCCACCACTCGCCATCACATACCCAGGATACGATGCACACAAGGTAGCTCTATGTGAATAGAAAGTTGTTGTCCCAAACAAGCCGGACCATGCTCTAGTGAATGAGTTGGATGCTATGGAAAATATATTGTCCCAGTTAATGGGAGAGATCACCAAGATGAAGCTTAATCCACCTTAGAACCAGGAAAACTACCAATGCTGGACTGCTGCCCCAAACACCTACTCCCAAAATCAGAATTGTAACTATTGCAATTACAACAACAACAACAACAATAACAATAATGGTGGAGGTTATGGGAGCGCTTCTCAAGATAAGCATCTCAGTCAACAAATAACCTACAGAACATGGAACACACATCCAAATAATGGTAGCATACCCTTTGACAATTCTAATTTCTTCAACTCGTCTGAGGTTAATTTTACTTAGGCTCCCAACACACATCGACTAGATAACGAGTACAGGGGGAGTTTGACAACCAACAAATCCAAGATCCTGATAACTCTCAGACCCACTTCAGTGCCATGGTCTTTGATTCATATGACCCAAACACAAGAGGGGGTCCTAACAATAACACAACAGGAGAAGATTTTGTCTTCCCTTTCAATCAAGAAAGTTAGCTGGAGTACTCTAAGATCCATGCTTTTCAGAACAACAACAGAAACACCTATAATCTAAGGAGAAAAAAGGAGCCTCTGACTGACAATATTCCACCAAGGATGCAGCCCTCTCCACCTGATCTACGGGCTAGCAACAATTCTACACCTCCTCCAGGCCCCAGTGCCACAGTCACTCCAACAATTCAACATCAACCCACTCTGCTAAAAAATCTGGTCTAGGCCAATGAAAAGTATAGCTGAGTGGAAGAATTAAAGGAAGTTAGAACCATATGTCCATGTACAACATGCTACAAAGTTGTCCTTCGAAGAGAGAAGCCCTCCTGAGATCACTGGACCATTCCAAATCAGCCCCATCCAACAACAATACTAAAAATGCATCCAATGTAAGTACGGTTGAGGCCATGCCAACTATGTTCAAAGACAGGGTAGAAGTACCCCTGTTCTTGCTTAGCCTCAAGATCTTCAGAAAGAACCTGCATAATTGTTTGATTGACTCAGGAGCTTCCTGTAACATGATTCCATTATCCATATGCCACAAGTTAGGAATGAACCCTCAATCCACCAATAGGGTTGTGATCCAATTAGACAAAATGGAGGTCAGAGTTGTAAGGGTCTTGAAGGATACACACATACAATAACCACTAACCCTAGGATCTAGGATTGCATCGACATACATGTGGTAGACATCCCAGAAATATATGAAATGTTACTCAATAGAGAGTGGACCTAATCTTTAAGAGGTTGATTCTCCATGGACTTCACCCAACTTTGGCTACCATGGAAGGGGCTGAACAACCAAATCAAGATTGATGCGGAGCCCAAACTCAAATAGATGATAACCGAGTACAATGCCCCAAATGAATTCTTGTTCTCACAGGCTGACCTAGGGGTGTATCAGTTTGATAAGGCTTTCACATTCCATCTCAAAGAGGAAGAGAACTCAAACAATAGCCCCGTGCAAGGGTTAGTGAGTACTTAGATTCCTGAGGAGATTCTTGCAGAATTTGTAGGGGGTATGATGAAAAATATGAGACATCTTGGCAAAGATGCTAACCCAAACATACTGATGCTACCAGGGTACTGTCGCCTTCATCAAACAAATCACTCAGAGTTTACATGTCAAGACTACTAAGATGTAGTGGTTCAAGTAATGAGCTAAATGTCTTGCACATTTGAGCTTATAAAGGATACAACGGTACCTACAAGTGAAGACAAACCTACTATTTGTAAGAAACCCTAGGTTCCCATAGCTGAAGGTTCTATACAAGAGGAATGGAGCTCTTCTGATGACGGTTTCCTGCCCCCATGTCATGAAGTTTGGCGCGATGCGAAAGCAAAACAAAAGATGAAATGGGTTCCCCTTTCCAAAAGAGAATACTCAGATGGAGAGAACTTGAAGGTCTTAGGTACAGAGGACCCATCACCACCCAAAATCCCCATTGAACCCTAGGTCAATGAACTACCCAAGGTGATTTTAGAAGTTCAAGCCAAATCCTCCTCCTATAAGAATCACCTAGTCTAGAGACTTCAGTTCGATGGCTCCAAATGTAAACAAGGAGTAGGAGCTAGGATTGAATTGGTTAATCCTCATGGGGGTTCATACTATGCTCCCTATCAACTATAATTCTACTACACCAACAACATCACCGAGTATGAGGCTCTAGTTCGGGGCCTTCTCATGGCACATGAGAAGGTGAAAGCGCTAGTTGTAGAAGCTAACTCATAGTTAATTGTCCAGTAGATTCGGAGCCAGTATTCATGCATTGACAAGTGATTAGCATCTTACAAAAATTGCATTTGGCACCTAATTGAAGATTTTGAAGCTTTTAACATCCGAAGTGTCCCAAAAAGAAGGAATATTGTTGCTGATGCTTTGGCAGTGTCGGCAATCTCTTTACAACCATTGGAAAAATCTAAGTTGAAGAAATTCTCCATTGAACTAGTGGATGTGCCAGCTGTCTTGGATAATATTAAAAACTTCCAGGTATTCCAAGATGATCAACAGATATTGGAATTTATCATGAATGCCAAAATCTTTGACAAACAAAGCATCGATGAAGAAGAAGATGAAATGGAAGAATCAGATGACTTAGGGATCTTAAATTTGAAGACTAATTCCATTTCAAAAGGAATGGTAGCCCTAGAAAGGATTTTTGATAAAGATGAACATGATTAGGAAAGAGGAAAGACACTCATGGTAGGAGGCGATGATTGCAAGCTCTACAACTTGGGCACACAACTTGAACCTAGGGAATTCCATATTGGGAAGGTAGGCATGACTGAAGAAAAAAAGTGGATGGTAGAACTGCTCATGGAATACAAAGACGTCATAGCCTGGAGTTATGAAGACTTGAAAACATATGATCCCAATGTTATTGTGCACAACATCCCTTTGAACCCAGATGCTAAGCCCTTTCGCCAAAGATAGAGGTTGGTGAACTCGGTGATTGAACCAGTAACCCAAAAGGAGGTATAGAAGTTTCTCGATGCCAAAATCATTTTCCTTATCCGACATTTGACTTGGGTAGAAAAACTTGTCCCAGTGAGAAAGAAAAGCGGAGAGGTGTGGCTTTGTGTAGATTTTTGAAATCTAAACAGGTCCTCTTAGAAAGACAACTACCTATTGTCATCCCTTGATGAAGTATTGCAGGTAGTTAACAGTTCCCAAATGATGTCCTTCCTGGATGGTTACTCTGGCTACAACCAAGTCATGGTAAAAGAAGAAGATTACCTGAAAATGGCTTTCACAATGAAGTGGGGTACATTTTCTTATCAGCGTATGCCATTTGGTTTGATCAACGTCGGAGCCACTTTCCAATGAGCTATGGACGAAGCATTCAGAAGCCTGGTCAATAGATGCATTGTCATCTATATGGAAAATCTCATAGTTTTCTCTAGGAACCACATGGACCACATTGAAGATCTACGAAAGGTCCTGAAAAGGTGTCAACATTATGGGATCTCACTAAACCCTAAGAAGTCTATCTTTGGGGTAACTCAAGGAAAACTCCTCAGGCACATCATATCCAAGACAAGCATCTCAATTGACCCCGAGAGAGTTAAGGCTATTCTCAAATTGGCTCCCTTGAATAGAAGGAAGGAGTAGAAGTCATTCTTTGGGAAAATCAACTTCGTCAGAAAATTCATTAGTGGATTTGCAGAGATAGTGCATCTGTTGAATGATATGTTAAAGAAAGATGCAAAGATTGAGTGGAGCACTCCGGCTAAAGAAGCCTTTGAAGAAACCAAGACATCCATTTCCACTGCTCCAGTCCTGGTCAGCCTCGATTATCTTCTACCATTTAAGGTTTACTCCTTTGCATCAGAACACTCATGTGCAGGAATCCTCATGCAAAAGAAGGAAGGAGAAGATGAACAACTGATAGCTTTCATGAGCTATCCTCTAAAGAATGTGGAACTCAAGTACCCAAATCTTGACAAACAATCTTTTTCCTTGGTCAAGGACGTCAAGAAATTCAGACACTACATCCTCCGAAGTAAGGTCATTGCTATTGTCCCAGATCTAGCGGTTAAATCCTTGTTGATGCAAAATGAACTGGGAGTTTGAAGAGGGAAGTGGATGGCTATATTACAAGAGTTCAACATCCAAAATCAACCAATGAAGTTGGTAAGAGGCCAAGGTCTTACCAAGATGTTGGCAGAAACAGAGCAGGGCTTGGTGTGCTAAGTGTACACCAATGAAGGAGTGGTCATCGATATCTGGTATCAAGACATAGTTTACTATTTGCTACAAAATTATTTCCCAGAGGGATTGAATAGTTCATAGAGGAGTGCACTGAAGAACAAAAGTAGTTCATACATGCTGAAGAATGGTAAGCTCTACAAGTGCAATTACGATGGCCATTATCCACGCTATTTAGATCAGATAGAAGCTAAGCAGGTTCTCACAGAGTTTCATGATAAGTATTGTACTGGGCATGGATCAATAGAAGCCATAGCCCATCAAATATTGAGATCCTGCTATTATTGGCTGACTTTGTTCAAAGACACTCATGAGCACATGCACTCTTGTCATGTTTGTCAAACTAGCACCATTCGCAAGAGACAATTGGTGATGCCCCTACAACTAGTTTATGAGATGCGTCCATTTGCCTAGTGGGGGCTAGATTTCATGGGAATGATTAATCCTCCCTCATCTATAGGGCATCGATACATCTTGAATGCAATTGATTACTATACGTGCTATACAGAGGTACAGATTCTAAAAAATTGTACTACTGATGTGATAACCAAGTTCCTAGAAGAGTTCATCATCACGAGGTTTGGCATGCCTTTCTTTTTGGTGTGTGATAGTGCCCCTTATTTATCTTTTTCATCTCTCATTCAATGGGCCTTTGACAACCAGGTAATTCTCAAATTCTCATCCAATTACTATCCACAAGGGAATGGAGTTTCTAAATCGACCAACAAGAACTTAATCACGGTAATCAAATGAATTTTGGACGATAATCCTAGAGATTGGCACACTCAGTTGAAATATGCCCTGTGGACAGATCACGTGAGAATCAAGAATTCTTTAGGGACCTCTCCCTATCATCTGGTCTACGGTCTGCAACTTGTTTTTCTAATGAACCTAAAAATACCAATTCTAAGATTTATGGATCAATACGTCGAGGGTGAGGATCGGGTGTAGATTCACCTCATGAACTTACTGGATCTTGATGAGAAAAGGACCGTGGCTTTGGAACATGTGGCCAAACATCAAGCTATTGTCAAGCATTGGTTTGACAAAAGAGAAATAATAAAGGCCTTCAAGATTTCTGGTCTAGTTCTAATGTGGGATAAAGCAAAAGAAAAACCAGGCACCCACACTAAATTTCAATGTTTGTGGATAGGCTCTTTCCAGATTGCAAAATTTTTGGGAGAGAATACTTTTCAGATGAGTTCTCTTGACGGAGAATTGGTCCCATTGCCAGTTAATGGCCAATTTCTCAAGCATTACTTTGGGTCCTCATAGGCCTTTGTATAATTTTGTACATTCTTGTATTTTAGAGTCTTTTCTTTTGTTTTCTTTTAGTTATGTCATCTACATCTTTTTGTTGGGTCTTTTTTTTGCAGGGGTGGATGATTCTTGAGTAATGGTCTGCACCAGGTAGTCTGGGTAAGAGATAAAGGTTTTACTTTGTCAGACCCTTTGATGTAGTTTTGTTTTGCAGCGAGCCAGATACAAAGATCTGAAGTAAGACATTTTCTTTCCAGACTTCTCGAAAGGGTCCATTAGAACCAACCATCCTCAACACAAACACACATTTAAAAGGGATCTCAGGTCACGAGCCTCTCATGATAGGATTTGGGTCAGAGTCAGAAAATGCCCATGGTCACGGAAGAGATTAGGAGTCAGAACCACATCCTAACTAGAATACAAACTAAAAGAAAAGAGAAAGAAAACAAAGGAGGAGGAATGCATAAAGATGAGATTGGTAACGAAGAAAGCTCCAAGCTAGGGTAGCACAGTCTAAGCACTGCCCTAGTTTCAAAAAAAAGAGAGAGAGAGAAAAGAAACAATACCTGATAAAAGCCAAAAGGAATACCAAAGTAGCAAATGTTGAACTAAGATGAAGCAAATAATTCAAAACATGATGGTTCAAGAAACTCAATTTTAGGCTAACATATATCAAGTCTAAGAGCCCTTCAATAGAGTTTAAAACTTTGAATAAAGCTCATCTGTAGTAAGGGAAGGTTAACTGACTCTAGGACAAATTTAGATCGGTGGGTGGTGATTTGATGATGATTGGTTGATAATCAGCGAAAGCTTACGGCAAAAGATTCCTGGGAAATTTGAACACACATAAACACACACTGGATGCAGATGTTATGATGTCCTCAATCTTGATGACAATAAGATAATCACTCTAGCAAAAGGTTTTATGTTTGGCTCACTATAGGATGGGATTGTTTCAAGGTGGAATGACACTAGGAAACTTGGGTTGTTTCCCTTCTTTTTTGGGCTATTTGTTGTGGTCCCACAACCACGTTCCCCTGTTTCTATCCTCTTGGCTCCAGGGGCCCCGGTCCCCTTCTTTTTATCTTGTCCCTAGGTTTCCTATATGTTTGTCTATATAGTTTTTGTAGTTTTGTTTTTCGCTGTGTCGCACTTTTGCACTTTCAGAGGTCTGAAAGTGTGAAGTGTCTAAAGGCGTGAAGGAGTTGCTCAGCTTGAGGTTTTCTGAAGTCACTCGGGTTTTAGACTTTTTGGACGTCCAAAAAGTTGAGAGGTCAGAATCCTTGGAGGGAGTTGGCCTTTCAGTGTTTCATCCTTTCAGAGGTTTGAGACCCCTGAAAGGCCGAAAGGCCGATTGGTAGGGGCTGACGTCACCCACCGATTTGCCTATAAAAGGCACGAAAGCAGGTTTATTCCCTCACTTGTTCGCTGCACAGTTTTTCACTTCTAGAGCTCTTGCCACGTCTTTCTTCCATTTTTTCACTTTGGTCTCACTTATTTGGTTTCTTCTTCTAGCTTCTTAGAGGTCAGTTTCCTCTCTTATTTTTTTCGTTCATTCGTTATTTTTGGTCGTTATGCTAGGGTTCCTATTTTTTGTTTGTCTAGCTAGGGTTTTTGAGTTCTTGCTAGGGTTAGGTATTTTGGTCCATCTAGTCTCACCTTAGGGATTATGAGGCAATCCCCTTTGATCCCCTGGCACCGAGTTCGTGGTCAAACTTGTTGTCAGACTCATTTTTCAAGTCTGACACAAACCCTCATTTTGGTGTTGTTGGGCGCCAAAGTTTCAGACCTTTGTAGTATGAGACTTTGGACTTCCTTCAAATAGATTCACCCAAGTGCCAAAGCTTTTGGCGTTTCAGTGTTTTCACACACTGAAACATCCCTTCATCTTTTTCACTGAAATTGCTGAAGTTCGAAGACTCTTCAAAGTCAACTAAGGCCAATCTTTGGTGTTTCGGGGGTTTCGCCCTCTGAAATTTCAAGACCCCCAATTCACCAAAGTCTGAAAAGGGGACACCATAAACAGTTTCAACTCACTAGCCTCTTTTTCCGCTCTTTCGACCCTTTTGGCCTTTCAGAGGTATCATACTCCCGAAGGTCCGAAAGGCCGAAAATGGTTTTTCAGAGATTTTTTAGGCTTATTCTATTAGATCCCTTAAATTTTGAATTTTCTTCTCTTTCCTCCAACTTCATGGTTACTGATCCACGTCCTTGGTTCTTTGCAGGAATGACAGAGAAGGTTATGTCACAAGCCATGAAATACCAATTCAAAGGTTATCATCCGCCTTCAAAAGTGAGTAACCTGCATTCAAAGATCATGGACATAGATATTGGTAATGTTAGCTAGAATGACTACTTGGTTAAGTGTGCATAGCCAGTAGGTAGATCCAAGGACTACACTTCATTAGTGTATTGTTCTCTAGTGAATGTCGTGGTGTACCCAGTGTCCATCTTGTCTTCTGATCTGATAATTACTTTGGAAAACCATTATGTACCTGATGAAAGAATGGTCAAAAATAGTATGGGAGAAGTGGTCCTTGATGTGAGGCCAGATAACATCGAAGACATCTTTCATTTGCCTAAGGGGGTTTACAAGTTTTACAACTTCTACATCAACAAAGGTATGGATTTCTATAGTAAAGAAATCTCATTATCTCATGAGATTATAAACAAGGAATACCTTATTGAGCCTCTACCAAAGAATAAGCTAGATCGAATTGATATGCAGAGGGGTTATATGAAAGAAGATATCCAAGCAGCTATCACCATGATTAGTCGGGTGTATGGACTACCTAAATATATTCAGCTGGAGCCTTAGATGATCCTTCTTATTGAGAAAATAAAGGAGAGGCGAGCCAGATTTGATTGGGTGACTATCCTTAGCGACAATCTCGATGAACAACTTACCAGAGTGAAAAGCGACTCTCATTTTTACATGACTTCCTATGTTTTATATTTTCTAGTTGCAAAGGTAGTGTACCTGGGGTTGATTAAAGTTAGCATCATGGGTGATCCTACTAGATGGTTGTTCACAATGTACCCATAGTTGGTCAGAAAGGAGTATTACCCACATAACGGCCCTAACTTCTGCATCGTTAATGATGCTTTTGTATTCACCATCATATGCTCCATAGAGGGGGATTATGCCAAAAGGATGTCCATTGAAGTGGTTGCAAAGATGAAGGCCATTGAGGCATTTTACATCTAGTTTAAAACCTTCACATACATTCGGGTGGCAGGATGCACCTTGGCCCCCAAAAATTTACCCAAATATCCTTCTGACAGAGTGGTCCTATTAGATATCGCAAGACAATTGTCAAATGCCCATGAGCACATCAAGCACAAAAAGAAACATTGTTGGGATTTCCCAATCTCCATAGGCCCCCGCTATGTACCTGACATGAAGGTATGCAAATCTCTGTCATTTGAATGGGATGAATTCCCTCTGCCAAGCTACAACTTAATAAGAGCTCATTTTGATCCTATTGGTACATATAGTCACATAATGGGGAGGCACTATGTACATGAGCCACATATCGAAGACCATTGGATAAATTATGTGGATGACTATGAGGTTAAAATCCATGACTATTGTCGGATGAGTTTGGAGTTGGCATATTCTGTTGTATTACTAAGGATCCCTCCAAAGGTGAAAGCTACTGACTCTGACAATGTCTTAGATCCTATCTACAATTTGGACAAAGTGTATAGTAGGGCCACCCTGAATGCAGGGGTGGACAGAGATGAAAATGATGATATTGATTTCAAGGCTAGGAATGTCATCAAAGTCATAAAAGCATGGATTGCTCGCCTGTTCCCTATGGAACCTGTGCCCATGAAACATCTCCCAAAGGAGCCTTCCAAAGAGAAGAAGAAGAAAAAGAAAGTACTGAATCCACAATTCAAATATGTTGCACCCTTGAAACTAGAAATGATTTATAGGAACAAGAACCCCACAGTATATGGCTTAGCTACTCATTCCAAGAAAACTAAAATCAGAATGATAGGGAGCATAGCACCTCTAGATGTTCCTTCTTCCAGTGGTCCTGAGCTTCCCAGCTCAAAGAAGCCTACTAGATTCAAGGTGATAGGGCCAAGGCCGGATGGGGTAATTAAGGGAAATGTGTACAAGAGAAAGAAAGGCTCAATGTGTACCCAAATGGACACCCTTCTAAAAGATGATGAAGATGACTTAGATCAAGATCCTCTTAGCATGAGAACTCGCCTCACGGGATCCTTGAAAAGGAGAGTTATGGAAGATGATCAAGACGATGCTGAAGGAGCAACCCAAGGGGGACCAATAAGTCTTGATGCATTGGGAGATGACGAGTTCAACATCTCCACTTTTGAAGGAATTCATGGTTTCTAGGAAACTGAGAAAGAGGCCCCAACCACAGGACAGTCGGTATCTTTTGGTTCTTTTCCTACGCAATTCACTAGTCCCCATGGCAAGGTGAGAGAGGAAACTCCATAAGGGTCTCAGACACCAGTTGAGGAAGTGATAGCTGAGGTCTAGAAGGAAACAAAGGAGACATGAGGAGACTCCTCCATTGGTGTTACCTCTGAAGAGGATGTAGTTACACAAGTTCCCTCAGTTTTGCCTCTGGTACAAACTCCACTCCTGCCTCAGCATTCAACACTAGTAACTATTACCCTATTTTTCATCATGCAAAATAGTAGACACAAATAGGAAAAGGGAGCATTGAGGTACTTCTATTTAAACAGTGCTTTGCAAGTGATGTGGATTAGTATTTTGTTATTGCATTCAATATCAAATTTTTATTGTACTCTAAGTATTGATCAAATGTTAAAATTTCAAATTCATAATTGATCATTACATTTTGCATTCATACTAAATGTAATTTACAAATGTTCTTTTGTACTTCATATTTCAAATAAAAAATAGAGTACAATGATAGATAGCCTCAAGAATTGCAAAGTGCCAGTGCATGCCTTCAAAAGATATTTCAATTTTAAGTTGTAATTTGTATTCGACTGGCACGATGCCTTGGTTTAAATTTTGTAATAGTTTGGACTTAGAGCTTTAGAGCTTAGGTGTAATTTTTGGGGTAGGTTTTTTAAAATTTTGTTAACTCTATTATTTTGTAATATATTGGTATTAGTTATTAAAAGAAATATTTTTAATACCAATATTAGGGGCTGATAGACAAGAGACAATTTTTGGGGCTAAATTCTAGGAGCTAGATTTGGAGATAATTTAGTGGCTATTTTATAGCTAAAATTGAGCTTTTCTAGTAGTTTCTCTATGGATGATTGGATTTCCAAATTAGGACTTGGAGGGCTATTTAGCTAAGGCTTCTTGTCAATTTTTGGAGGTTGTGAGTTTTGGGAGAGAGGCTAATAGTGATCACATTGTTCCTATTTTGCTTTGAAGCCATTTTTTGTAATATGATTATCAGTTTTTGTGAGAAATATAGAAGATGCTTATTGAATCATATGTTTTGTGGTGAGATTCAAAGATCCTGATTTCATCTTTTTGTGCAAGTGTTCCTTTTCAATTGTAATCCAGAAGAAGTGAATGCTTGTTTATTCCTTCTTAAGGTGATCAGTTTGTGCTTGAACCTTTGTATGGGAAAAAAATGTTGTTAACTATTTAGCTATTTGTGGTGTAACCCTAATAGTAAAGTCTGTTAGCCTATATGTTGAATATAGATCTTAAGAATCAAGCTTTTGGTCTATGATTTTGAGCCATTGTTTTATCATTCAAGAAAAGTCTGAATTTGTTCTAGTGTATCACCCCAAATTCATTTCAATTTTAAAAAATATTTCTATCCCTTTCCTTATTAAATTTTCAATCAAGTGGTGATATTACATACTTAATAGGAACCGGCCTAGAATCTGGAGATTCCTCCTCATTCATAGTCTACCCACAGCTAGAGGAGGTTTCCATTATCAGGATAGAATTGTTGTGTAGCCTTAATGCCTAAGTTAGGGTAACAATTCTAAGCTTGAATAGTTTATGGTACACCCGGTGGGACCAGTTCTTCAATGAACGGGTTAAATTGGATTGTATTACTTGTTGGTTCTGGTGTGCTATCAACAAGATTCAGACCTGAAAGAGGTCACATTTTTCATATCTGATGATCCATGGAGGAAGATGAGCTAGTTGCAAACATGAGGAGTTTTTTTCCATCATTTCAAGTGAATCCTATTCAAGAGAATCATTTTTAGCCCTATCAAGGTCATCAATCACAATATGATTTTCATTATTTTGCAAATGATAATGGTTCACAAAATAGATATAATGCAAGTATGTTGCAGAATATGCATATGCAGATTGAGGATATTAAAAGGTAGCAAGGATCTGAATTTCAACAAGAGCTGGATAGGCAACTAGAAGAGTATGCTTATCATGCCCAGATCCAACAACAACATGCATTGGCTCAACAAGATCAAGGTTATAGGAGGTATCTGGTGGAGCAATACAAGAGGAATGAAGCCAAACTTATAGAAGGGTTGGAGACTCAAAAGAAGGTTTATGAAGCCAAGCTAGAAGGAGAGTTGCAATCTCAAAAGGATGCTTATCAAGAGTTAGAAGTTCAGAAGAATGATTATGAAAAGGAACTGAGAGCTCGTCAAGAATTTATTGAAAAATTTCAAGAGCTGGCAGTTGCCATGTTTAATCATGGTTATGAATATAAGTTAGAAAAATAAAAAGAATTAAAAGCTTATAAGGAGTCCCATAAGAAATAACTTCAAGATCAGGAAAAGCAGATAGTGATCATGGCTTCTACAGCTGAAACATACAAGAAAGGCTATTAAATGTAGATTGAGAAGTGTTTTCAGCTTGAGGAAGAAAAAGAGACCATTGAAAAGAAGGTTGCTGATCTAAAGGAGGTTCTTTCTGAACAAGAGAAGATAAAGAAGTTTTCAGCAAATTAGAATTATTGTGTTGATAAGAGTATACTTCTCCTACAAAAGAATCAGGAAGATGAAGAAGAAGATCAATTCTGGGATGAGATGGAGAAGTTTTGCTTGCATCTTGATGAAAAGCCCGCACTTCCAGAAAGCATCTACAAGATGCAGGAGAAGATTATTTCTAGCCAGCATAAGGAAGAGATCAAGCATAAGGAAGAGATCAATCAAACTGAAGAAATTTTAGGGGAACATGAATCTATCAAGTAGAACTCCAAATTCATCATCTCTCATGGCTTTCCTATCAGGCATTTGGCCAGGATGGATGTTATCAAAGAAGTACAAATTTTACCAACACCTCTGCATGATGTCCTATTAAAAGATGAAGCTGAGGAGGAATTCAATCAGCTTGCTATTCCGTATGACCAAGCAAGAAAAGTCATGTTGCTAATAGTTGATTTTCTTTAGAATGATGATGATTGCATTCAGCTGGATCAAGTAAGTAAAATTCATATCGATCAAGTCCTTGTCAAGAAAATGATCCTATATATATCGTATGTTCATCTTATAATAGCTTTGCAGAAGCATATTGATTATTGTGTACTGAGGAGGATGGGAAGTTATTTTTCACAATCAGTGAATGGTTTTGTTTAGCCAGGATTCAGCCTGGTTAAAGTAGGTTAGTTTAGGTTTTCATTTCAATAAGTGTAGTACAATACTAGGTTTAGGTTGCATGAGTCTAGGTTTAGGTGCATTTTCATTTCAATAAGGTTGCATTCATGCATGTTCCATTTATCTGACTCTATTGCCCAAGGAAAAGGTTTGATTTAATGTCTAGCAGGCAGACATCCAACAGAAGTTGCCAAAATTGTTACCCTATTTTTCATCATGCAAAATAGTAGACACAAATAGGAAAAGGGAGCATTGAGGTACTTCTATTTAAATAGTGCTTTTCAAGTGATGTGGATTAGTATTTTTTTATTGCATTCAATATCGAATTTTTATTGTACTCTAAGTATTGATCAAATGTTAAAATTTCAAATTCATAATTGATCATTACATTGTGCATTCATACTAAATGTAATTTACAAATGTTCTTTCGTACTTCATATTTCAAATAAAAAAACAAAGTACAATGATAGCCAGCCTCAAGAATTGCAAAGTGCCAGTGCATGCCTTCAAAAGATATTTCAATTTTAAGTTGTAATTTGTATTCGACTGGCATGATGCCTTGGTTTAAATTTTGTAATAGTTTGGACTTAGAGCTTTAGAGCGTAGGTTTAATTTTTGGGGTAGGTTTTTAAAATTGTGGTAACTCCATTATTTTGTAATATATTGGTATTAGTTATTAAAAGAAATATTTTTAATACCACTATTAGGGGCTGATAGTCAAGAGCCAATTTTTGGGGCTAAATTCTAGGAGCTAGATTTGGATATAATTTAGTGGCTATTTTATAGCAAAAATTGAGCTTTTCTAGTAGTTTCTCTATGGGTGATTGGATTTCCGGATTAGGACTTGGAGGGCTATTTAGCTAAGGCTTCTTGTTAATTTTTTGAGGTTGCAAGTTTTGGGAGAGAGGCTAATAGTGAACACATTGTTCCTATTTTTCTTTGAAGCCATTTTTTGTAATCCGATTATCAATTTTTGTGAGAAATATAGCAAATACTTATTGAATCATATGTTTTGTGGTGAGATTCAAAGATCCTAATTTCATCTTTCTGTGCAAGTGTTCCTTTTCAATTGTAATCTAGAAGAAGTGAATACGTGTTTATTCCTTCTTAAGGTGATCAGTTTGTGCTTGAACCTTTGTATGGGAAAAATATGTTGTTAACTATTTAGCTATTTGTGGTGTAACCCTAATAGTAAAGTCTGTTAGCCTATATGTTGAATAGAGATTTGAAGAATCAAGCTTTTGGTCTATGATTTTGAGCCATTGTTTTATTATTCAAGAAAATTTTGAATTTGTTCTTGTGTATCACCCCAAATTCATTTTAGTTTTAAATGTTCCTTCTATCCCTTTCCTTATTAAATTTTCAATCAGGTGGTGATATTACATACTTAATAGGAATCGGCCTAGAATCTAGAGATTCCCTCCTCATTCATAGTCTACCCACAGCTAGAGGAGGTTTCCATTGTCAGGATAGAATTGTTGTGTAGCTTTAATGCCTGAGTTAGGGTAACAATTCTAAGCCTAAACAGTAACAACTCCACTTCCACCTCCATTTCAAACCACCTCGTTGCCTCCACAGCCTCCACCATTTCATGAATCCTTGCCAACTTCTCCTCCTTTGTTCATGCCTTCACCTACTCCCCTTGTTGCTCCAACTCCAACTCCTCCCATCCAAAATCCTCCCTCTCAAGCCTTCACTCCATCTTTAGCTCACATAGAAATACTGACACAAGGGTCTTAAGAGCTTGAGAAAGAAATAGAGACAAGGCATGAAGTGTTGTTAGAAGGAAAGGATGAATCAGACAAGAAGGCAGATGAAGAAAAACAAATAGAGGAAGAAGAGAATACAACAGAGGAAGAACATGCACGTGAGGAGGGAGAGTTGAATGTAATGGGAGAATAGGAAACATAAAGAGAAGAAGAGGAAAGTCATGAAGAAATGGAAATAGAACACCGTGCTACTACCTAGACTCTCTCAGCTCCCTATGAGCCCCTCAATGCCTTCTCAAATCCCACTTGGTTCATGAAGGAGATTCAACTAAGGACAAGGGTTTACACTGATGATGAGACATATATGGAAGCATTAGGGTGAGCATTCCATCAAGCTCAATCTAGCACCCAAGCAAGGACACTATCGTATGTCACACAAGATCAAACGGGGAGATGGAAGGTGCAGGTGGCTATTCCAACAATGAGTATCAGTACAGCTGAAGTCACTATAGAAGACTACGTGTTGGAGGAGGTAGATTTGGGATAACCAACCAGAGAGGGGAGTAAAACTCTAGGTACCCTCAGACTAAAGCATGCTCTTGGTTTCATGGAGAAAGATGAGGAGAAGATAAAGACATTAATGGATCAGAATGAGGCTATGAAGAAGTTCATTCTTAAGATAGTGGGTCCCATTGACCCTAATAACCCTGAGGCCTCCTTACAAGAAATTTTGGAAAAGAAGGGTGATATATCAATAGATATTCCACATTGTTTTGTAGAGGCTTGTGCGGACTGGAAGGAAGATTTTGAAGAGTTCGGAACAATGTCTCTCAAGAATATTTTGAGGCCCTTACAAGGAATTCTGCAAGGAATCACCTCCTTGGTAGACATCATGAGCAAAGAGGATGGTATGGAGGAAAGGATTCTGAGGTGGCAGAAGGTATTGGATGACCTTATAATATACGGAAACAATACTTCCTAATTTTGGTAAAGGTATATAAAGGATCCAAGCTAGACAATTTTGAGAAGTGGATCAAGGATATAACTAGAGCATTGGTTATCTTTGAAAAGGTGCTTAAAAGAATGAATAAAAGGAGAGATGACATTCTACTCTTTGTGGAAGAACTACATAGGTTCTTTGACGGACTGGACTTAGATTTGTATGATGAGGATGATGAGAAAACCATGCATTCTGTGAATGTCATCATCAATCAGTACTTGGGGATATTTAGACTAGTCAAGATGAAAGAAGACCTCCAACAAATATTTTATTAGGAGGAAATCCAGAAAATGTTATCTCAAGAAGAAGAAATACAAGCTCTTGCAAGGGAGTTGGTCACCTTCCGAGATAGACAACAAGAAATCCTTCGAGGGATCCAAATGGCTGACTTTGAAGAAGTAATGGAGATTATGGACAAGTTTTGGAAGGCTCACCCAGAGGTACTCCCAAGTCGGTAAATGTCCAGTCTTGGACTTAACCAATTTTGGTGCAGAGGAAGACAATTTTTGTACTTAACCATTTTTGCAGAGCCCCATTTTTGACATTTTGGCCCTAGAAAAATTTCGGCCTCCGAAAAGTCCGAAGTCCAAAATTAGGATGAAGAGGATTGAACACTTAGTCATTTTGAAGCTTGGTTTTTTTAGACCAACTGTCAGGATTTATGTTGTTCTTGGCACATCCGTCATTTAACTCTAGTTATCTCAGACTTGATTTTTTAGTCAACTAGGCCTCTTTTATGGAATTGTTCTTGCATGATTTTTGGATCTCTTTTAGTTGAGTCCACGTGGAGGAGCTGCAACCAAGGATCAAGGGAAGAATCGTAAAGTTCTATGAAGGGCATGCATAAGTTCCAACTTCATTTTCGAGTTGTTCTATGCATAATCTACTCAAGTTTTGTAATGCACGAGGTTTAATTCCGTGCTAGGGTAGTTTAACTAAGTTTTAGGGATAGTTGCATTAATGTAATCTTTAGTTTAGATTTATTTACAAGTTTTAGATGCAACCAAAACCCTAGCTATGAAAATAAGAGCACATCTCTATAAATTGTAATAACACAATGTAATGAGGGTCGGATTTATTATTAATGCAATATATACAGTTGGTGCTTCATTCATAGTGTGATATTTTCTGCTATCTTTGTGAGATTTATGAATGTGTGGTTTTCTCATTCATTTATTTCAAAGAGCCAATTGATTGTATGTTGATTTTAAATCTGTGATTCTTAGTTCAGTGTTTGATGGTGTTATATTGCTTTGCTGTGATGAATTATCAAAAAGATCTTTCTTTTGGGGCTTATAAGATAAACTTGTCTCATGTGTGCGTGCATCTATGGAGGCTTTGTGATTTGATGAGTTTTGGCTTATCATATGTCTGCATTTGTTTCCATTGGTGATTGCATCTACTTAGCTAAAGATTGTGATTTATTTTGATCTCTATTTCATGGGTTTTCTCATCTTCTCAATCTTTTAATCTGTAAAGTAGTATGATGTTGGTTTATGTCCATTAGTTTCTTTTCAATAATTTCCTTCACATTCTTGTTACCCTACTTCTTACTTTTCTTTTCAAATCAATTGTGGTATATCAGTTAGATTAGCATTGCTTTCATTCTAAAATATAAAAATTGGAAAATAGAAACATTGTGGTATTTTGAAGTTTGTTTTGCAGCCTTCCTTGAGATACGAACCAGAAAAGGCCTCCTTATTAACAGATTCACATTTGTCTCCAGTTGAGCTATCCAAGTGGTTGAGACCCAGCCCATAAGAAACCTTGAGATTGTTTCATATCACTCTTCCAAGAGGGGGATTAGCTTACATAAATTTCTAGCCGTTGTCTTGTGTAAAAATGATGCTCAACAATTTCACTTCATGATTTAATTCTATGTGCAAGTTGGATTAAGTTGTAATTATGATATCTATGTCAATAATTTGTAAATATTGCAACTTTAGTAAATTTTAGTTTTAGTTAAGACTTTGACTTTCCTTTTGTTAAAGTGAGGATTTGAGGTTTTGTTTTTTAAAAGTTAGAGTTGGTTGTGAAACCATGAACAACTTCCATGTTCTAACTTAGTAGGTTATTAACCCAAAAATAGGTAGTTATCAAGGTGAGCCTATAAATACAAGGCTTTTTCATTGTAATGGAGAGACTTTTTGCAAAAGGGGAGAAACTTTGAAGAATTTTGTAGACAAACATTTTGGGAACTTTAATGTTCACACTTTGTACCTAAAGGTTTTGAACTTTTAAAATTTCTAAAGTATAATGAAGAATGTATTTGGTTCATATGTCTAGATATAAGTTATAGGGCTCTCCATAATAGGAGATTTATTTCGAGAAGGGAGAGATGCTAAAACGGCTAGGGAAGAATGTATAGTGTGTGGTGACTCCCAATTGAAAGTTATTAACCAAGAGACACAAAGATTATCCGATCCACTAGAATAGGATCGTCGAGAAACTTACATAGTGTAGTACCTAACTTGTGAAGGTCGCTAATCTCAGCTCCAGTTGGTACATTTCAAGTTCTTAATCTATCTCAAGGATGGATGATTGATGAATGTTCCCAATTTCCTCAATGACATGTTAAAGAAAATGATGAAGAAGGTGCAAAAAGGTAGTGTGCAATATAATTCCCATCACTTTTTAATTCATAAATTAATAGAGAAAACCCTAGAGGAAACACAATCAGGTATGACTTGGGATGAGTTTCTAAAAGTTAAAGGGGTTAAACTAGTAAATGTAGGGATCAGAGGTCAACCCTTAACCCAAAGAGTTAGAGAGTCTAAAGAGAAAATTAAATTAACTGAGGGGGCTTCATCTTCTATACCATTTCCTACACAATCCTCTACTAAAACCCCTACTAAAAGGACTACTCACTCAGCTAAATTCAATGAAGAAATTAATGATATTCCTATTTCTACCCTAAAATAAACCTATTGGAAATAGCATAAATAAACTGAGAGGGGGGTGGGGGTGACTCAATTGCTTCAAAAATACTTAAACGTAAACCCCTTTCAAACCCTTAATGTATAAAGCCCTTAATCACATAAACCTTGTTACTGATTTGTAGAAAGTAAAGCATATAAACATAAATCAATAAACATCAATCACCACATATCATAAATATTTTTTTCATGGAAACCCAAATAGGGAAAAAACTAGGGTGGTGTTGAAACCCACAATAAAACTAATACATTGTTAGAAGTATAGCTTATTACAATAAGAGGAATGCACTTGCATTCAAGCACATAGCCTAGAGCTTGCTACTCAAATCAATCAATCTTGAGCACTTACCCTAAGGAAGTCACACTAACTTACACTCACAACTTAGACTTAATCTATTACATAAATGAACTATATAATAACATCTCTCTATGCTTGGTTTAGTTCCATTGAAGTACACTCAGATCTATTACTGCAATTCTTTTTGCCACATGTAGACAACCAATTTAGCCTCTAGTAGATCTTAACAAAAAAATTTAAAAATAATCCCCTAACATGTGCAACAAAAATCATTTGTGTAACACACAAATTCATACCCTACTTCATCATATTTATCAAGAACTAGGTCAGGAAAACCTAGTCTTCAAATATCCATCTCATAGCACCAAAATCAACCATGATGATAACTATGTGTTTTCCAAACATATCTTTGATCCATCTCAAACACCTCAATATCACAACCAAAACCCTAAAATGTTTTAGCAATCTCACATTAGTCATTTCATAATCTTCATTTAGCATGTCAGCCTAGAACATAAAAATCTTCTTCAAATTCATTGAACTTGGTCACCTTGATCAATGCAAGTTTCCATCTCATTAGGCACATAATCCTAGATCATCTTAAGGCATCATTTAATCTCAAACAAATAAAAAAACTCATCATCCTTTACGAATCTGCTAGAAATTCTTTCCCTTCTTCAAGAACATTGTTGCCCCCCCATGAAATTATTGTAACTACCTTGCAAATTATCAAAATTGTAAACCCTTTGAATGATATAGACATTGATATGTCCTTTATACATTCCTAGCTACATGACCAAAGATCTTCTCATATATTCTTGTGTGAACCCAAATTATGCAACTATTTTACTCTATCACACTAGCAAACAGTGAAATAACCAATCTTTATTTGAGATGCCATAACTTGATCAAAACATCATCTCATCATCTAAAACTTTACATAAATAATGTAGAAAATATCTACATCACCTCATGAGGTTTACAACTCCTTATCTTCAGTAACCTTGCTACACAACTTGTCTGAACATTCCTTGTTACTGGTGAACAAACATTCATACTATATGATAGACATGTAAATTGTATGATTAGCCATCTGAACTTTGTGATAAGAATATTGACATCAAATCATAGATATGTTGACATAAATAACAACACATCCAACTTGCCAACAATATGAACCCCTTTGGCATTGATAGAAACATGTGATAAGAAAAATAAGTAATGATATCAACAACCAACAGTTCACTCAGTCAGTATCTAAAATGCATCAATGTCTTTCAGAGTCCCTCTAACTTAGTTTTGATACTTCTCCCCCTTGGATTACTCCCCCTAGGATCATACTCTAATTACATACTCTTATCACCATCATTTTCTCCCCCTTGGATGTACACTACTCTCATCAGCTGAAACTCTTTCTTATGTGCAAGTATATTAACTTTCTCTTACTTCCCTAATCCATCTTCTTGAACACAACTCTCTTTACTTACTAGCATTTATCTCTTATTAATATGCTTCTTACTCTTACTTTTTTACTTATTTTTCACATTTGTCTCTCTCCCTCTTTAACATCAACAACAAAGGTGTGCCATCAATGTTTGTGTTTAGCTTGACCTATCTTCTCAATATCTCCTTCCTTTTCCTTCTCATCTTTTTCTACCTTGTCAAGCCCTTCTTTTCTTCTTCCACATGTGTCTAAAATACTTAAACACATCCAATAGCTTTAATCCATTAAACACTTCATCAATAGTTGTTACCTTATAATTGTGTATCCTATAGTTCTTCATCAAACTCATCAAAACTTTCCATGCATACTACTCATGTTGTCTACTCCCCCTGAGTAGTAGCCTCCATACATCAATCTAGTTTGTAAGATACTTCATTTAAGCACACTGGATTGATTCAACCTCTTGCATCTTACTTTTGTTTAGAAATAAAAAGTCCCTTTGACTTGCCTCTAGATCTTACCTAAGTAGATGCCATATCTGAAGTCTGTTAGATAACTGAGAGGGGGGTGAATCATTTAAGTCTAGTTATCCTACAGTCCCAAATAATCCCAGATGTATATATCAAAACTTTTGAATAAATTAATCAACTCGATAAAATATCAACTGTGTCTTTCTCTTCATATATCAATTACCAGTAAATTAAGTACCATGTTTACCGATCTATCCAATTACAAAAATGGGTAAAGTAAGATAACAAGTCAACACATCCATACACATATAACACATATATTTTTAACGTGGAAATATTGTTAGTGGAAAAATGACTTGGGACTGGTAACCCAAAATAATTCACTCTTATGAAGTGAGCTCAATTAGGAGCCAACCTTGTTAAAGGTTACAAAACACACTGTGAGGTGTGACCTGGTTAGAGTATTTATCACTAACAATTCTCCCTTGACCAAACATTCACTATGGGATCAACAAAAAAACAATCAACATTCATTGAATGTCATATTAAAATATAAAGATTGTTAAGTCTCACTTGGTTAAGAGATTTATCTGTAGCAATGGTTAAACTGATACAGTAATGATTTGATTCAAATACAACTTGATTTGCATATTTTCAGATCTATGCTAAGCTCAAAAATACCTCTAATCAATAATCAATTCTATATCTTTGTTTCCTCCAACTCTGTTTTTCTTGATAATTGCTTTCTCTGTCGCTCAGTGTTGTGTGCAGTTTTTCTCGGTTCTGTCTTCAACTAGTTTGATCAGTGTTGCATGAAATCAATCTCTTCACATGAATTCTCCTACAACATTTTGACTTCAATAATGAATCTCATGTCTCCTTATATAGGCATCATAAACCGTTTTATTTCCATCCATAGATTTTACCTCTTAATCTTCACCGTAGATTTTTCCACTTTAACCTTCCTCAGTAGTTGTGTCAATAACACATTTCATTTTCCTTCATTCGATCATCTTTAAATTTTGCAAGTGTTTGATCATCATAACAAACATTATATTTTACCTTAGAATCATAAACAATTGTCCAACTCATCATTTTTAGTTGGAAGTCATAAGTTCCATTTATTTATTTTACTCGGTCAATACTATAATGCATCAATGATAACTAGCTCGGTTAATACTATACTCGGTATACACTACACTTGCTTGGTGTATACAAAATTCTTCATTTATCGACCACATAAACTTGTCCAATCTTGATCTTCAATACATAATAGATTCATGTAATACAATCAAATAACTAACATAATTTCATAGACTCATCAATAAGTTATCCAATGTATACCATATCCATATCCTTCTTATCCATCTCATATTCATGTAGATATCTCATTTCTTTACCATTTTTCCTTCTTAAGATGTTTGTAATCATCATGATAAGTACAGTCAAAACTAGTTGACATCAATGACAATACATTAACTGATTTAATTGTCTTACATAAACTTTAGTAGAAGTATCTTTGTTCTTCTTCCTTCTTGTCCTCTTCTTGTGTTGTTTCTCCTTGTTCACCTTTTCCTTTCCTTTTCTCTTCACATTTCTTTGATTGTTCTTGTCTACTCTATCTTCTTTTCTCCTATTATGACCATTCCTTTTCATCCCCATGTTTGCTTCTTTGGTATTATCCTCATTCTCCTTCTTACTTTCACAAATTTTAGTTGTTGGTTAAGATATGTTACATTTGATCTGAAGAACAATCTTTTGTTCATTATTTTGTTTCTTCTTTGCAATGAATTATTCGGTATTGTGACCAAATTTCTTTCATATAGGACATCTATCATTTTATCTCTTGATAGTAACAATCTTCTTATTCATATGATTGCATATGTTTGGATCATGATCATCCCTTTTTCCATTAGGACATAAATATCCTTTTTTGCATTCCACTTTATTGCAAACCAAGTACTTACCTCTAAACTTCTTATCATTCCTTGTTGAAGTCTTCCTGGTCTTTTTCTTCAATTTCTTCTCTAAGTTAAGCTTACCTTGACTAAACTTGGAGCACTCTCCCTCTTTTGATTCAATATCACTTTTTTCCATTGATCTTCGTTAAAGTAGCAATTTCTCAAGCTTAGATAAACTAATCTTAATCATATCCTTTAGATGTGCAATTCTAAATTATTCTTCTATGGCTCTAACCCACTAATGATGTATACAAGATGTGCACACTTTTTTGGCCTCAATTTTAGAGATTAGATATATTTGATCTTCTACAATTTTTTTCTCTGTGAGTTGAATTTTTATTCAACTGACTCTTGAAGCTTATTCTCCTTAAGTGTTTACAAAGTGATTATAGCTAGATTCATTTTCTCTACACCTTATTTTGTCTTTTTCCTTTTCTTTCAATCTTTTTCTGATTTTTACTTGCAGGATATCTTATATGAGTCAGAGCCCTCTCATAACTAGAAGGACCCTTGAACAAACAACCTTGTGCCCAACTTAGCTTGTCCAAAACCATAGATACTTGATAACCAGGTTCTTTGGAGGTAGGGTAATCCATTCCCCAGTACCCTCTTTTAGGCAAAGTTGGGTGGTGCTTTTGCACTTGGTGACATCTCATTCTCTATTGCATAACCCAACACAAGAGTAGTGTCAACACTATGACTATATACTACCGATGTACAACTATAATGCATAACTTATAGATAAAACATAAAACCAAGAAGTTAATTATAATTCAATATAAAATTCAATAGATTTGTTTTATAGAGATGCCACACAAGTTGAACAAGCATCAGACCTAGAATGATCCTTCAAATCTTGAGATATTCAAGGAGAAAAAAGAAGCATTCAAACAAATGATTTTATCTTTGTTGCATATTCATAGATGAATCAAGAAATTAAAAATCAAGGTTAAGCATAATCAAATCCAAAACAAAGTCATATAAAATAATGTATCAAATAATACACACCAATGGGAAAAATTAAGACAACTTCATCATTCATAAGGGTGTATCTTTTTTAAGCTCAAAAAAATAAAAAAGAGGACACTACAATGGATCATATCAATTAAAATAAGTAGAACTTAAGCTCGACATTTTTTGTGATTGAAAATAAGATTTTAATATTTCAACAAAAAAAAAGTACAGAAATAGATTCAACATAAAGTTTATTATTATAGCCACATAAGTAAACTTCCATGCAAAATAAGAATACAAGAAAAGTGTTTGAAAGAGTATCTCATGAAATGTAAATCTACGATTTAAAATTTGTTTGACCAAATATTTCAAGAAAATTCAAGTTTAAAGAGGCATGAGAATTTTTGGATGATACATCTTTGGTAAAAGAGGTAGTTTTCAATTCTTCAACATGATTGGTTCTAATTAGAACTTTGTGGAATTCTTCAATATATTCTTTAACAGTTCTTGTTCCCTTTTTCAAACTTTGCATTTTCTAAAGAAAATCAAGTTCATAACCTACATGAATAAATTATCTCTTCAAATTTTCTACCATTCTTTCCATCTTTAAATTTATCTTCCTTTCCTTCCTCTTTTTATTTGTATTTCTCTCCACCAAATACTAGTATGCCAAGTTTCAATTTTGTCTTTGCAAATTTACTTTATTTGGACCTTTAATTTCTTCAAACTTGAAGAGTTTTTCCATTTCAGTTATGCAATCTATAAGCTTTTATAGATTGGAGCTTCTACTAGATGTTGATTATTTTTTAGGCCTCTTACCAATCCTTGATAATGCAGCAATCAAAAGATCAATTGTTGTAACATTTTCTTCTTTACTAGATTGAGTAGCAACTTTAGTTCAGATTCATCTTCACTTTCAATTTGACCTCTCATATATGAAACACCTCTTTGTATCTCTTTTTTCATAGTTTCTAATTGTATTATTAATGCACTTTCTTCACTTCCATGAGCCATATTAGGAGGTTTTCCACCTCCACTGCTTGGAGTTATTTTTACAACAAACAAGTCCTGGTACAAATTGCCTCACATTTGGTGATCCATTTACACTCTTAGGAATTACTATTTTAATACCATTGATGCAAAGGGGTCCTCTCACTTTAAATATACATTAGAATAATTAGAAAACACATAGAAAGTTGATTACAAATACGTAAGATAAAACATATTGATTTTGATTGCAAACAAAATCAAGAGATTCATTAGAGTTATTGATCTTACTAGCTTCGCACCTAATACATATAAATCCAATTACAAAGAATTCTTAACATATAAGATGTAGATACAATAGAAAATATCATCCAAAATATGATTTATCCTTCCTTTCTTCTTCACCTTCAAACCCCTCAAATAGCTCATATTGGAAATGAAATGAATTAGAGTTAGAGTTACTAAACTCCATCCAAGTTATTTGCAACTATGATTTGGTAATCCAAGATAAATAATTAATGGAAAAAAGATCAAAAACTTATTTTACATTTAGAAACTGTGTTAAATGTCAATATATGCATTTCGAACTCCATGTCCAAACTTTCCAAAAACATCAATCAACTAGGCCATCCACTCCACTTAACACTACCCCCAAGTTAGAAACTAAATAATAACTCATTCTTAGAAACCATTTTCAGCAACTATTAATCTAAAGGGAAAAAATGAGTGGTCTCAAAATGGTAAGTACCAAGAGATCAAGACCCAAAAAGTTATATTCCAAGTTTGAACAAGAATACACTAAATTCAAAATTGAACAACCTAAACAAAATTGCCTCCTAAACTATCACCACACATATTTAATAAAATATTGGCCTTTTATTACAATTTATTTATATGACAAAAATATTTAGTAGAAACCTTGGAGAAATTAAACTCAACTTGGTTTTGGTCAGTGACAATAGCTCCTTTGACCATGGATACTCCTACATCAACCTCTCTCTCTCTCTCTCTCTCTCTCTCTCTCTCTCTCTCTCTCTCTCTCTCTCTCTCTCTCTCTCTCTCTCTCTCTCTCTCTCTCTCTCTCTCTCCCTCTCTCTCTCTCTAGATATCTCACTCCCTTTCTTCACATTTCCCTCTTTCTCTCCCCCTCCCTCCTTACCCCCATCTTTTTTTGTTTCTCCACTAATTCTTATTCACCCTCTCTATTGTTTAGGTTGTTTCCTTTCCCTCCCACTCAACCCTCTCCCTCCCATTTCTCTAGGTTTCTCCCTTCCTCTCTACCTTTGTACCCTAAACCTTGTACCATCAATATTTGATCCTAAAAACTATATCTTCAATCATATGCCCTAAACCATTTATCCTACACCATATTAACTAAACCATATACAAGGGAGGGAGAGGTGATGTTCTGGAGAGAGGGGATAGAGAAGAGGATAGATATATACATGAAGTGTGTGTGTGTGTGTGTGTGTGTGTGTGTGAGAGAGAGAGAGAGAGAGAGAGAGAGAGATTGGGTAGGAGTGGTAGTGATCAAGAGAATAGAGAGAGAGTGGAGAGAAACAATAAGAGAGGGAGAAAGAAGAAAAGAGAGGGAGGGAGACACACATAAAGATGGGAGTAAGGATGGAAGACAAGGTAGAGAGAGAGGGTGGGAGATACCTAGAGAGGTGAGAGGGAGAAGAAAGGGAGGGAGATATGTCTAGAGTTTAGGGGAGCTACATACACTGAGACAGAGAGAGAAAAATAATATTGAGAGGAGTGAGCCTTCCAATCATCAATCTCTTCCAACCTTATTTTTTTCTCCTTTCAAAAAACTTTGGGGTTTCCTCTTTCACATGCCACTCTAGAATGATGAAAGTTGTAAGTTTTATGTTTGGTTCTCAACCCTTGACTCTACTTAGAATCAGTGTGCTTGACAAATCACCACCATCAATTCTCCACTAACTCGTATAGTTGTTAGATCTCTTATCATGGAGCTACAAGAGGGAATTGAATGCATTTGTAGGGGAATAATAAGTGGAGGTTGAGGTTTTTTAGATATACATGCCTTGCATGTTGATTTTAGGGATGATATTATTCTAGATGCATGAAATTTCATGAAATTTACTTGTTAAGACATGGTCAAGATTTTTAGATCCCATCAACCACCTTCATGTCTTGTAGAGATGACATTCTCTATATACACCATCTTGTCATGAATATAAGGGTTTTTTTCTCTTCACACAATTCTCATTCTTTGTGACCAAAAATCTATTTATAGGTTTTTAATCCACATTGTAAAGGGTTTGATTCTTATCTTTAGGATCAAGCTTGTCTCTCCTCTTGTGCTCTTCATCTTACTTAGAAACACTTGTGATTTCTTTCCTTTTTCTACAATTGTAATTGCCACCTTTGGCCTTTGAATGCATCAAGATCATTATTTTTCCTTTCCACAATTTGTGTATTTTTTTTTATCAGTAATAGTTTATATTTATTAATATAAAATAAAGAGTTTACATAGTATGCTATCAAATGTTTTCCCCTTTTCCTTCAAAAAAGGCCTATAACCATCACATCCATACCCCATAATGTTACAAATCACCCTGACACAATATATATTAACTAAACATATCTTTATCCTTACTACTACCACCCTGAAACCCTTACAAAATTTCATATCATTCACCACCCATAAACGACCATTATTAAATTCAAGACAAAAAAGGTATTTCAAACCTCCATCCCTTCCATGTCTTCGTGCCTCCATTTGCAAAGCATTCATTCACTGCCCTCCACTAAAAAATTGCACCATTTATGATCTTCCTCCTACCACAAATCTCAATCCATCAATCACTACATCGTCACCCCCAATCTTAGGCCAAAAAGATAAGCATCCAAAAAACTTCCAATGGTATCCATATTTATTCATTCTCCTCACTTTGAGGTTTCCTACTACCCCCAGTCCTCCTCCATGACATCATGAATGCAAGGTCTTCTTATTTTCCTCATGTGCAGCTTTAAATTCATTAATGGCCTTCTTCATCTTAGACCAAGTAGCAGCTATCTTTAGCTTATAAGCCCTCTTATCCACCTTTCCAAACCAGCACACAAAGGGTACACATTGAAACATTTTTTCTTCCTCATCATCCTCAAAACACTCTTGACATAATCATAACCAACACCTGGGATAACCCACTCTAGAATAGAATCAATCCCAAGTAAAATTTTCTTATCAAACATAGTGGTAACAACCCACTTCACCTAATTAGTGTTATCACCCAATTCCAAACCCCACGCCACCACCATCAAAATTATATCTACATTCACTCGTCATTTTCATTTCCTTTCCATAAATTTCTCTCCCAACAACTCCATAACCACTTTTACAATTGTTTCATCCTTGTATTTCACTAGTACTAGAATTATTTCCTTCTTTGGAGGTCCTTTGAATCCTTTTTATTGCTTATCAGTATCCATTGACGTCGTTGCCTCCATTCTTCCACTTAGCTTAACCTATTCTGTAATTAATCTCTTTTCTCTATAACCTGTAAACCCTAACACCATTAAATTTCTTCCTCACCACTAACCCCATCTAAAACATTAATCCCACTCCAAACCACTAAAAAAAAAACTTATCAAAACTTGCTTCTCATGACTTCTTCGAGTAGTAATAAATAAACCCCCAAATCCACCTTTGTTAATTAACTCTACCTTGGTGAGAATCAAATTATGATAGCTCTCCACACATGTCACAGGTCATTCAGCCCTCCTCATAGTCTCATTTAATTTTTCAAAATGGTAACCACTATCGTGACCATAGATATTGTGACATCATCCTACCAAAGTCATCCTACCAAAGCTGCCAACTTTATAAAAACATTAATCATTAAAATTTTTAAATTTTGATTTCATCAATATCATTAAATGTAGTAGCCCATTTCAAAAACACATCTGCTTCCACATTTCCTTCCCATTTAATGTGACTTATCTTAAAACATTCAAAGGTATTTAAATTTTGCCATATAACCTCAATGATATTCTATAAATGCCAAGCTTCTATATATTTTTTAATGATTGCATTCACTATAATCAAAGAATCCCCCTCCAAATGCACACTCCTAACATTGAGAAGTATACCTAATTTTAAAGAAAGTAAGACAACTTTTTCCTTTGTAACATTATTAGTACTCGAAGCCTTTGTGTACCAATTGCCAGAGTATTCCTCATCTAGTCCCTAACAATAGCTCCCATTCTAGAGAGCCCCGAGTTGCCTTTAGCTACCCCATCAAAGTTTATTTTGATCTAATTATCCTTAGGTTTCTCCTAGTTTACCATATTCTAACCATGTCTACCATGGGTATCATTATTACCATTTCCACTCAATCTAATCTTAATAACTAACCAAATCTCATGAATGTATTTATCCATAAGTGTAAAAGGAGTAGCACAACCAAGCCTCTTAGTAGCAACACTCACAACCTCTTCAATTTATTTGGTAATCCTAGATTTAATCTTCTTCACACTTTTTTCCTACTTCTGAAAGACTCTTCAATTCCTCTCTTTCCACACCTCCCAGATTACAATTGAGAGACATATTCTCTAGACACTAGAAAACACAGATTTCTTTGAAAATATAGGCCAACTTGTGAACATCTTCTTAATATAATTGGGCAGTGGACTTGACCACCTTAGTTTATTTCTCACCATCTCCCAACATTCACTTTAAAACTTGCATTATAACAATAGAAGATCTACATCCTCTTTAGCTTCCCCACATAAAATTCATTTGGTAGGCCCTATAAAACCATACTCTTCCTCCTTTCTGCAATTAAAATTTTCTCTCTCATAACTATCCAAGAAAAGGATCCAACTTCAGGGAGACAATTTCCCCCCCAAAATATCTTGGTTGGCCATTCCTTCAACACATCACCCCCTTCTATAATATTGTAAGCCACCTTTACTGACTACATACCACTTTTGATAGAACACCATATGAGTTTATCCTCTTTATTAGTAAACACAACATCCCTTTCTTTAATTAAGTCTCGCATTAATGCTTTTTGACTTTCTAAGAGACTAAGAGCCTCAATATCTTTACACATCCTTTGTGCACCCACCTAAGTCTATTTCAGTTCCATATAATCACACACTTTATCCCCCCCATCTAGCCTCATTTTTTTTTAAAGTCACAAAACTCAACAAAATTTTTAATAGTAGGGTATCCATTCCATGAATTGTTCCAAAAGGTAGACTTCCTTCCATTACTAGTCTGCCAAGTTAAATGATTAGTTATGACCTTTCTATAGTCAATCATAAAATTCTGAACTGCAGAACCCTGAGGAGGATTATTGATGGTTAAAATTATCTCTCCATTAGCAGAGTCGAGATACTTTGCTTTCACAATTTTCACCCACAATAGATCTGTATTTTAAAAAATAGACCACACTAACTTAGCCCCTAAGGCCAAACTCATAATATTCCAATTTCTTATACTTGCCCCACCACACAACTTAGACTTACAGATTTTATCCCAAGCCAACAAAGGAATCCTATCATCATCCTGTGCCCCATTCCAGAATAACTTCCTCATCCTCCGCTCAATAAAATTTTAAGATCTTTTTTGGAATTTTAAGACAACTCATGGAGAAAATGAGGATAGCAAAAATAACTGTCTTTAGAAGAAGAATCCTACTTGTAGAACTAAGCCACTAACTTTTCCATCCTTTTAATTTCCTCACACAATTTTCTAATAGGTCCTTCCAAAGGCCACTCCTGCAAGCCCCTTTAAACAAGGGGATTCCCAAATACTTCCCTGGAAATTTCCCAACTTTCATCTCCACAATTCTACATATTCCACTTGAAATTGCATCTTGGTATTGAAAGTAGATTTCAGACTTATTTGAATTTATCCTCTATCTTGAAACCATGCTATATAGATCAATAGTGGACTTAATAGTTATCACTTGCCTTAGAGAAGCCTCCCCCATCAAATAAGTGTCATCCAAAATTGGAGGTGAGATAAGGGGTCAACACCTTTAGCTACATGAATACCTTTATAATGTCCATCCCTCCTTTTCCTTGTTATAAGTCTGTCCAAAACTTTAGCCATGATTATAAAAAAGGGAAATTGGACCCTCTTGTCTCAGACCCCTATTAGAATCAAAAAATCATTGTGGGCTACCATTCACAAGCACTAAGAACCTAAGGGTAGAAATACAAGCATTTATCCATTTAATCCAATCCTCCACAAAGCTAATTTTTTTGAGCACTTGCAACAAAAAACCTCTATTCACATTGTCATAAGCCTTCCTAATATCTAATTTAATCATCATCCTCTCCAATCTAGCTATCCTAATAGAGTGAATTGCCTCGTGATCCACAATAACACCTTCATAAATGGATCCATTTGGGGCAAACCCACTCTATTTTGGAGATTACAACCTCTAGAACATGCTCTAGTCTATTATAAATAACCTTGTAAATGGTATTGCAGAGTGAAATTGGTCTAAAATCATCAAAGGAGTTTCTCTCTGCCTTCTTTGGGATCAAAGCCAATAAATTTATGTTAAAATCCTTTAGCACAAAGCCACCTTTCCTTGACTCTTCAACAACCTCCCAAATATCTATCCCAAAAATATCTCAGGCCTTTTGGAAGAAGATTGTCAGGAATCCATCTAGTCTAGGTTCCTTATAAATACCTAAAACAAAAAGTTCCATCGTAGCCTCATCAACAAAGACTTTTTTTGTTAAGGAATCATTCTTCTCCTTTGAGACACACTTCAAAATTACATCCAGAAATCTATCATCATTATTTAGATTGACAAAACCATAATTGAAAATGTCACTAAAAAATCTAACTACTTCCCTATTAGTATCTTCCACTTCATTTCAAACCTCTCCATTAGCATCTCTAATAGAGAAGATTTTATTATGAGATTTTCTATCCTTGACTAGGTTATGGAAAAAAATGGTGTTTTTTTCCCCTTCCTTCAACCAGGTTTCTCTAGACTCCTGCTTCTAGAATATCTCCTCCCTTGCCAAAACCTCACTGTATTGTTTGGGTAAAGATTTTTCTAACATAAAATCCTCTTCCTTCATCCCATTCCCAATTACTTTTGCATTCATTTCGGTCATCCTGCTTTCTAGAGTTGATAATATTGATCTGCATCATTACAACATTCTAGAGAATGACAAGTCCTCCAAATGCACCATCTTAATCAACATAAAAACAATTCCACTTGCTAAAATCTTTTTTAAACAAATCTACATCACTACCTTTCAGTTTAGTTTCTTGAAGAAAAACCACATCTGACCTCGCCTGATCAAGACATCTCTTAATCGGGTAAGTCTTGTCAGGGTCAATGCAGCCCTTGACATTCCACGAAAGGACCTTGATTGTTTTGGGGGAAAAGGCATAGCCTTTATCCGATCTCAATAGATTTCTTTTGTCAACTGCACTCCCTACTCTAGCAAGCTTCATTGCAGTTGTGCGAGGCCCTCTTCTCTTTTTCTCTCCAGTCTTGGGTTTAATCTGAGTAGATGGTGTTTGTCCAACTATCCTTGTTTCCAAAATACCTAGAGTCTTTGAGATCTGAAGTTCATCATCACTACACAAATCACCATCCAGATCAAAGGCTTGAGTGTTTTCACTACCCCCATTCAAAGCAACCAAAGAACTCTCTAGATTTCTGATGGGTGAAATTTGAATGTCTTTGTATAGAGATTCCTCATCATCATCCTTCCTTTCATTAGAACTTGAAGGAAATTTAACCTCTTATAGCCTAACATTCAACTCATCCTCCTCCAAAGGTTTAAAGGATCTTTCTTTCTACCCTTCCTCCATAATTTGAGCAGTTAGTTATTCTTCATTCAAAGAGAAATTAATTATGGGGTCATCACTACTCATATTATCTTGTATCTTGTTCATATTGGCTTACTTCCCAACGCACTCATCATGCCAATCCATATTCACTCCTTGATTCATCTCTTCCCCACATTTCTCTGCCTAATCAAATTTATGCATTTCCTTTGCTAACTTAGCTTCAGAGCATTTTCCATCCTCTAACCATAAGAGAGGAGTTTCTTTTATCTTGGTTTTCTATATAATTAGCATCATGAGTCATAGCTTGAGTATCCTCTGCCCTTTGACTTGAGCATGACATAATTGTTAGGAATAGTCCCAAGAGATAAGTGAGAGGCGGGGGGGGTTGAATCAGCTATCTACAATATTTAATTCTTTATCCAATTAATTATAGAAGAACATTAAGCATAAACAAAACAAGATAACACTTAACACAACACCACAATTTTGGTTATGGGAAAACCCAAATAGGTAAAAACCCCAATCGAAATTGACACCCACTATGAACTGCACTAGTGTATTATGATCCCTATTAGAAGATCTTACAACCCTGTTAGGAGTTGATTTTTACAATGCATTAAGTACAGTGACCTAGTCAAGGGTCAGACCCTATTAGGAGTCTTTTACAATTAACCCTGTTAGGGGTGAGGACACACTGTCTGAGAGCACACTACTCAAAGGGGTGAAGGCTGCAACCTTTTGTTTAATAGATACACACTATATCTAGATCTTTGTGAACTGTGAGGTAGACCTACTATCTTGATCAGTTCCAATGAATATCATACACTTTCTTCTCTTTCACATAGACCTTCTACTAATGGCTCAGTACTTCGCACCTTCTTCTCTACTCTTGTCTTTTCAACTTTCTGCCATGCTTAGAAATCACAAATGACTGCCTATAAATATCTTTCTCCAAATGATATAATCAAGTCATCCTGTTAGAACTTCCTTGAAATCATATTGGATAAATAGTACAACTCTCCTATAACATCTCAGTCAACTATACTAAGCATGAAACACAAAATGGGACCGCCCAACTCAATATGAGTAGACACGTCGCTTCACACAGTCGGCTCCACCAAATTAACTCAAACTTTATTCTCATTATGAATTACATCATGCACTCTTAACTAAACATTCTTAACTCTTCTCCAAACACTAATCCAAACATGCATACCAAAATGATAAGCGCAACTACTACAACAATATAAACACTATCGGCTTCACCAGATAAACTCAGGAAACTGTGACTGTCAACTAGAGACTTCATAACTCACCCTGTACTATACATCTAACTCTGTGTTCATGAACATAACATCATACACATGTCTACAACATAAATATAAACACACAAGGCTTGATTACAACCATACTACAAATCACATACATAACTCTTCTTGGGACCTGTCAGGAACACCACTGATACAAACAATTGTATTACTATCTTCACTCAAAATCAACCTCTACATCTATGATATCATGCTAATAACATATCTATGCAACATATGCTCAAGGATCTCTCCATCAAGCTTCTATGCATGCTACTTACCATATGTTGTCATCAATGACAAACATACAGTTAACAATCTGGCTTGCTGGAAAATCTCCAACAATCTCCCCCTTTGGCATTGATGAAAACATATGGAATGAAAAACACCACAAATCCAAATGTACACTTCTTTTATAACATTCTCCATTTCCTCAACAAAACTCCCCCAAGGATGAATCCTCCATCTATTGTTGAATGCTCTAAATATCAACTGCTACAATTTCTCCTTACTAATACTCCCCCTTATTGTTTTATTTCTTCTTGCTAAATACTCACTCCCCCTTACAAATGTTTCATTTTTCATGATTATATACTACTCCCCCTTTGACATCAATGGAAAAGGGCACCAAAAAAAAAGCACTGGTACTACTCCTGAAGTAGAGTAGTCAACCATTCATCATTCGTTGAGGACTGATGCACTCCTCCTAACTCTAATCAAATTCAGGGAAGGGAATTACTCCCAGCTTCTCCCTAAGATACTCAAAAGTATCCTTCGGTAAAGGCTTTGTCAAAATGTCAGCTAGTTGTTCTTTTGTACTCACATAGTCCACTTTTACTTCTTTTTCTGCAACTTTCTCTCTTAGGAAGTGATATTTTATCTCAATGTGTTTTGTCTTTGCACACATCACAAGGTTCTTTGACATATTGATAGTGCTAGTGTTATCACAATGAATAACAATAGGATAATAAATCTTAATACCAAAATCCTTCATCATCTACTTGATCCACACAATTGTAGAACAATTCAATGCTACTGCTACATACTCTGCTTCTATTCTTGACTAAGAGATACAACTCTGCTTTTTACTTGTCCAAGTAACAAGTCTATCTCCTAGGAATACTACTCCTAAGGTACTCTTTCTATCATCAACACAACCTACCCAATCTGCATCTATATATACATGAAGCTCTACATTCTCTGAATTAGGATACCATAAACCATAGTCTATAGTTCCTCTCAAGTATCTGAATATCCTTTTACTGCCATGAGATGACTTTTCTTAGGTTCTGCTACAAATCTCCCAACAATACCAACTACATTATAAATATCAGGTCTAGTTTGAGTAAGATATATGAGTTTACCAATCATAGACTTATATAGGGTTATGTCTACTACTGTAGAATCACCATCTTTTGAAAGATTGCATCCGATAATCATGGGGGTACTTACTAGCTTGTAATCATCCATCTTGAATTTCTTCAGTATCTCTTTCACATACTTGCTCTGATTAATGAATATACCTTTTTCTATTTGTTGCACATTCAATCCCAAAAAGTACTTGATAGGTCCAATCATGCTCATTTCAAATTTTCTTTTCATCTCCTTGGCAAATTCTGCACTAAGGTTGTCATTGCCACCAAAGATAATCTCATCAACAAATATAGCAACCGACAATAATCCATCAGGTGTCTCTCTTATGAATAAGTTGCAATCTGCTGCTCCTTTCTTGAATCCAATATTTGTCAAGTATCCATCAAGTCTTTCATACCATGCTCTAGGGGCTTGCTTAAGTCCATAGAGGGCTTTCTTTAGTCTGCATACCATATTAGGTCTATCTTATAAGGTAAATTCTTCAGGCTTCTCTATGTATACTTCTTCCTTCAACTCTCCATTTAGGAATGATGACTTGACATCCATCTGATATACTTTGAAGTTTTTTGAATGTAGCATAGGCTAGAAATAACTTTATGGCTTCTAATATGCTTACAGGGGAAAATGTATCTGAATAATTAATTCCTTCTCTTTGCGCATACCCTTTACATACTAATCTTTCTTTGTTTCTTACTACTGTTCCATCATCATTCATCTTATTTCTAAATATCCACTTGGTTCCAATCATATTCTTATTACTAGGCCTAGGGACTAGTTCACAAGTATCATTCTTAATTATCTTATCTAGCTCTTCTTTCATTGCTTCATGCCAATCTAAATCATTACATGCATCTTCAACACTTAAGGGTTCAATCTATGAAAGTAAACATACCTCTTCATTAGTTGTGGAACTTTTTTCTTTTGATCTTGTCATGACTTTGCTATTCTGATCTCCAATGATGTCTTCCTTTGAATGATATCTAGAAGTGAATTTAGGAACATTAGGTGTGACTCTCATTTGTCTTCTGTGATTCTTCTTCACTAGTTTTAGGGTCATTGAATAATACATCAATGCTATCAAACATTTCTTCAACAATTGTTTCTTTATTGGTAGGTTTAGGTTCTTCTTCAATCATAGGTGCATAATCATGATATCTTTCTTGAATCATAAACTTCTCATCAATCTTAACATGAGCACTTTCAATGATCTTCAATCTTAGGTTAAAACATCTATAAGCTTTTCTTTTAGTAGAGTAACCAAGAAAAATACCTTCATCACTTCTTGCATCAAACTTTCCAATAGCTTCATCTCTCTTGATGTAGCACTTGCTTCCAAAGATTCTAAAGTATTTCACTGTAGGTACATTCCCAAACCATAACTCATAAGGTGTCTTGTCTACACCTGGCCTTAATTGAATTATATTGATAGTATAGACTGTAGTATTGACCGCATCTCTCCAATAGGTGTGTGTGACCTTTCCTTCAATCATGATAGTGTGCACCATGTCAAGTATGATCCTCTTCCTTCTTTCTGTAATTCCATTCTGTTGAGGTGTTCTACGTGCACTTAGTTGTCTCTTTATCCCATGTTCTTCATAGTACTCATAAAATCTGTCAGAGGTGAATTCTCCTCCTCTATCTAATCTAAGACACTTTATCTTTAATCTAGACTCATTTTCAACCTTAGCTTTGAATATTTTGAACTTCTCAAATGCTTCTGATTTATCCTTTCAAAACACAACCCACATCATTCTAGAATAGTCATCAACAAACATAATAAAATACCCTTCACCATAGTATGATCTTGTTTGAGTTGGTCCACATAGGTTTGTATGCACTAGATCCAATTTGTTCTTTGCCAAATTTTGCTTGCTTCTGAATAAATTCCTCACATGCTTTCCCATCATACATTCCCTGCATATTGTATCCACTGGTTTTGCAATACTAGGAAGGTCTCTTACTACCTTTACATTACTTATCTTCACTATATTGTCAAAATTGATGTGACATAGTCCTTTGTGCCATAACCAACTACCATCTACTTTAGCAACAAAACAACTTGCTTCAGGATTAAGCCGGAAAACATTACCTTTTGTCTTTGAACTTGATGCAATCATTACACCTTCCTTGTTGTTAATGATACACTTGTTCTCTTTGAATTCCAACTGATAACCTTTGTCTAACAACTGTCCAATACTTAGTAGGTTATGCTGCAAACCATTAACATATAGAACATCATCAATGTTGTTCTTTCCATCCAAGGTGATGGATCCTCTACCTATGATAGGTTTAGGAGTTTTTTCACCAAATGTAACCATGCCACCTTTGTACCTATCTAGATGTACAAATCTATCTTTGTCTCCTACTATGTGATGTGAGAAACCATTGTCAATGATCCAATCTGTCCTGATGTCTACTTGTGAAATCAATGCTAACTCTTGTGCATTATTTTCATCTTCAAGGTCCATTTCATCAAACATTCTATCCATATCTTCAAGAGCAATGAATCCAATTTCATCTTCTACTGAATCTTCATATGATACTCCATCTTCAATATAGTAACATTCTTTTGTATACTTAGGCTTATAATTTTTTTTGAACTTCTTGACTCTTGTGGGACACTTGGATGCAAATTGACCAATCTTGTTACATGAAAAGTATTTGAATGGTAACTGACCTTCATATTTTCCTTTTCCTTTCTTTTCTCTCTTAGCAATCATAGCAATGAAATCATCTAGTGCTTTCTCTTCATCATCATCATCAAAATTACCAAAAGTGTTCAAGGATTTCTTACCATATACTAAGGCTTTGAAGGTTGTTTCACTTTTAGGCTTTGTCTTCAAACTTGATATCTCAAATGTTGCAATCTTCCTGATTAAGGTCTCTCTTTTGAAGTTTTGTGAAAACTGCATAGTCTCATCTAGGATGTTTATCTTGCTCTCATTTTCTGGTGTCAAAGTAGTCATCAACTTATCCATTATGTCTTCTAAAATTTCTCCACCATTGTTTTTTATTCTAGCAACTACTTCATTAATCCTTTGATTGTAGGCTCTATTGTTCTCTTTAGGTAGCATCTCCAATGTATTGTATTTTTTTTCCATGTCTTTCTACACATATTCTTGGCTTGGATGTCTCCTTCAAACATGTCTTCTAGATATTTCCAAATCTTGTAGGCTTTATCTAGTTTCTTGATCTCTGAAAACACACTGTCAGACAAGAAACTGATAAGGGCTTCTTTGGAAATAGCATTTGAAGTGAATGTCTCCTTTTTCTTAAGATTTGCATCTTCCTCTGTAATAACTAATAAAGAGGGAATCTCAACTTCTTTAGTAGCTACTTCAAAAATCTCAAAGGCAATGCACTGAAAATGTGTCATCATTTTGTTCTTCCAGTCTAGATAGTTCTCTCCATCAAACTTAGAACTTTATTTTCTAAATAATTCCATCTAATCAACCTCAAGCTATTAAACTTTATCTTTGAGGCACTTGGCTCTAATACCAATTGTTAGGAATAATCCCAAGAGATAATTGGGAGGGGGGGGGGGGGGTGAATCAGTTATCTACAAGATTCAATTCTTTATCCAATTAAGTATAGAAGAACATGAAGCATAAACACAAAATGATAACACTTAACACAACACCATAATTTTGGTTATGAGGAAACCCAAATAGGTAAAAACCCCAGTGGGAATTGACACCTAATATGAACTGCACTAGTGTATTATGATCCCTGTTAGAAGATCGTACAACCCTGTTAGGAGTTGATCTTTACAATGCATTAAGTACAGTGACCTGGTCAAGGGTTAGACCCTATTAGGAGTCTTTTATAATTAACCCTATTAGGGGTGAGGACACACTATCTGAAAGCACACTGCTCAAAGGGGTGAAGGCTGCAACCTTCTATTTAACATATACACACTTGTATTGTCTTAAAATGGAAGCACTTCCATGTTAAGAGCATTTAGCCCTCTGAGTAAGTAGTCTAGGACCATGTCAAGAACCTTGATCAAGTTTTTGCTCAGATATGGATTTCTCCCCCATTCTGCTTCTCTCTCCTCCTATTTTCACTTTATTTCTACATTTCCTAGCATTCTGGATTGAGGTCCTGAGGTTTTTGACCTTAAGGTCAAAGATGACCTTGAGGGTCAAGGATGACCTTGACCTTGACCTAGGTTAGGGATGACCTTGACCCTGACCTAGGGTGGGGTCTACCTCAGCTTTGACCCAGGGTTCAAATTTCTAGGTCCCATGATTTCTGGATGTCGAGTTTCAGAAAGATTTATTTTCCCACTTTCGGGTCGGCTATTTTGGTCTCCGAAATGGTAAATCCTTAAATTGCGTTTAATCTAGGTATATTTCTAGGGGTTAAGATTAATTGGGATTTAATTATCCAATGTCAGCCTCTCTATAAGTTTATGCCCTAGATCACTATAAAGGGAAGCCTTCCTCTCTCATTTTATCCATCCACTTTCATGATCAAGGCATCAAGTTTTGAAATCAAGTGTTCAAGGTTTTCTAAAGGTGATCAAGCATCCATTATCAAGGCAAGATCAAGAAAGCATCCATTCAATCCCTCTTCTCCATTCAAGTTCTCCATTGAAGATCAAGGATTTAAGCATTCAAGCCTTTGAAGGGATTTGGTTCAAGCATTCAAGATTCATCATTCAAACCCTAGATCTAGCCATCATGATGGTGTGATCTTCCTTCAAGATCCTTTGTTCATCTTCTAGATTCATTCCTTCTTCTACCAAGGTGGATTCCAAGCATACAATCATGGAGGTTTTGGATTTAGATCCATGGTTTTGATTTACATTTGTTGTGTTCAAGCTTTCATATCAACATACTTGTTTACATTTGAAATACAATTTCATAACTATTGAATTTCATAAATTCATTGTTAGATCTACTTCTACTACTTGCTAGCATTCTCAATTTTAATTTCATTATTAAGGTTGATTCTAAACCGGGGTTTGACCAAGGCAAACCCCCCATCCAAACAACAAAAACTTCTTTTTCTTGTAGGTACAGGTATAGGAATGTGAATCAAAGTTCAGATCTGGATACCCTTTTCGGTGAACTTCTGAGATTTGTGAACAAAGTCAAAGATGACCTTCAAAATCCTGAGGTAGCCCTTGACCTTTTATCAAGGTCAAAGACTACCTACTGCCAGAAAGACAAAAGTTTTCTGGCTTTTCTCTATCTTGGCATTTCCAGTCTGGAATAGGTTGCAGAATTGCCCAAAACTGTACACAGACATCAGAAATCAGCATTTTCTAGATCTGCCTTATTTTGAGATTAGTATTTGCCTTTCATTTATTTCAGATTTCAAGCATATACTTTTCACAATGAAATATAAGATTTTCTCCTTCATTCATATTCTCCATAGATTGATTCAATTGTGCATTAACCTTTTGGTTGATCAATTTGGATCTCTCCCTTGGGAATTTGGATTTAGAAGTAGATCTTGTATTTCCCACACTATTTATTTTGGTGAATCCTATTTCACCTTATTCATTTTGGTGAACCCGACGTGAATCCTATTAATATATCATCTTAAAATGCAAGAACTTACTTGTCAAGAGCGTTTAGCCCTCCGAGTGAGTGGTTTGGGGTCATGTTAAGCACTTTGATCAGGTCTTTGCATGTTGTAGACACGCAAAATTGGACAAAGTGCTTTTAAATTGCAAAAATCATAAAATGGCTTAAAAATCAATAAAATGCACTAAATCATCAAAATGGATCAAATCAAGTAAAAATGGACATAATTAAATAAAGTTGGAAAAAATCAATTAAAGCAAAGGAGAAATTAAATAATGATGTTAAATAATTAAATCAAAAGCTTAAAGGGGCCAAAAACACTATATAATTGATTTTAATCAATTAATTGTATAGTTGTTTTAATCAAAAATCAAAATGAGCCTATTACCCTTACATGGCTAAATTTAATTAATTAATTGAATTGAATAATTCCTAATTTCTTTCAACAAAGTTGATGAACCAATGAGAATTGAGGACAAAAAGACATAAATCACTCAAACATTTAAATTGTCCAAAGCTTTGAAACCATTTAAAGGCTTGTCCCCTCATTTGTCCCCCCATTCATGAACAGTGCAAAGTATTTGACTCAACCAAGGGATAACCATGATTACTTCACTCCACCCCCTACCCTTGGACATTTACTATAAATATGAGGCATTTTGGAGAGCATTTCCATCTTAGAACTTCATTTGCAAAGCATTGTTATTATAGGCAATTGAGTGCATTCTAAGAGCAATTAAGAACATTTAGAGAAATTATCATTGTAATTTGTCAATTTGAGCTAGATTAAGCATTGAAGAAGCATAGTAGAAGCATACATTCTCATTTTAGAGGTGTCACTAGTGAGGATCTAAGCTGAGAGCTTCATTTACCACTTCTTTCTAGAGAACCCTGAGATGTTCTAAATTATAGTTTCATTTTAAATTAGATTTGCATTGTATTTTCTTTAAATTGATGCTATTAGATATTAATTTCATGATGGTGATATTCATCATCACACAAATGGCACCCACCATGGGGCTCTAGGCCTCATTTCATCATTTAGGTCTTCATTTGCATATGTGTATTCTCTATTTTTTGTGTTTATCTTGCAGAAAATTGGTGAAGTCACGCTTACAAGAGATTTGTTCACACTTGCAGTCATTTTACTACCTCCTACAATCTCTGTACTAACACAGATTAGCTGGAGATTCATGCCTGTGACCATAAAGTATTCAGCCTTTGTTTCTTCAAGTCACGCCTATGACTCAAGGAGTATCGCGTTGCTTGATTTTATTATCGCATATCTTAAAGCTTTGCTTCACACTTTTAATTAATAGTTACGCCTATGATTCTTGAAATATCGCTTAGTTTAAATTTGTTGTCGCTTAAGTCTAGGCTTTGCTTCACAATTTTTAAATTACTGTCACACTTTGGATATTTCAGTTTTCGCTTACTGTTAGTTAAAGTGTCACTTTGCAATAATCATTTTCTGCAATTTAAAGTTCTTTTCATGCTTAGGAATAAACTGTACACACTTTTGTGATTTTCAGTATCACCTGTGGCACTGCAGAGTGTCGCTTGATATCTGTAAAATTACGCCTGCGAACATTTTGTTTTCGCCTATTAGCTGGATGATGTCGCTTGCTATCTGTTGTCTGTATTTACTATTTAATTGATTAAATCACTCATCTAACATTCTATTTATGTGATTTAATAGTAAACAAATAGACATCCGAAGGTGCAGAAACCTGAAAGAAGATTCAACCAAGAGGGAAAGGCACTAGCAAGAAAAATTAAGAAAGAGAACAAAGCACATATCAAGGCTGTTCTTGAGTTAACACAAGAGGAGGATAATCAGGTATATCAAAAATACCTTACTGTAATTGAAGCTTATAAACATAAATTTGTCTCTCTTAATTGGATCTTTAGTCCTTAGTTCAAATTTTTGTTTGAAAATTTGCAATTAAAGTACTTAAAATTCATTACATAAATCTTTGCTTTGTCAAGTTCGATTTTGGTTTCCCCTCATAGTGTTTGTTAGTGTTGACTAACTTGCTAGTGGACAAGCACATTTGGTGGAGGATCTTGCCAAGGTGAGTGAAAAACAATGATGAAACCTTTCAAAAATGCCCCTAGCTTAGGCTAGCTACAAGGAAAGGTATTCTTCTATTCAAGCTTGCATTTGATTAAATTGCAGCATTCCTTTTGATATAAGCTTGAGATAAAATAGGAAATGAATTTCACACTTCAATTCTAAGAATCTCCTTGTCAAGAGATTGGGAAAGAATAAATGTGTGTCTAAGTGTGTGGAACAAAGAAAGACAATAGGGATATGCTCTTCACTCTTTGAGTGAACCAAACTCCCAAACTTGTCGGCCTAAGTTCATTTCTTGTTTTTCATATATATGCTAGAGAAATAGTGGGCTCGCCTCCCAAGTTTTTCTTAACGAGGCCAGTGAGAGGGATAGCCCAAAGTGGGATACACTCACTTTTGCCATGGGAATCCAACCCACTCTAAAATGAAACGCATGTATCCTTAATGGGGTGCATGACAAATGGATTTTAATTTTTCAACCTTCCTCTAGTAGTCTTCACAGATTGTGCAAAATCGTACTTCGGTGTGTGTGGGAAGCCTCCTTGGAGGATGAGAGATTGAAGTCTATTTGAACGGAATATATACTAAAACCTAGATAAAATAGCAAGGCCACCTTATAGAGCCATGTTTACAAGCCAAAATTGACTTTAGGTAGGCTGTTTGGAATTCTTTCTTGTGATATACTTGTGAAAAACATTTGAGAATATACACATTAGATTGTTTTAAGGGACATGATGACAAAGTGATGTGTGAGTTGTGATTGTTTTTCTATTTTCAAACAAAGAAATTTCAAAAGACTGATCTTAAATGTTTAAAAATCTAAAATCTTACAAACTGGTCAGAGAAGTGTCGCTTATGCACAAAACAAACTCACCTATTAGAGGTTCAATCATGCCTGTGACTTGTTTAAAAATGCATAGACATAGTGAAGTCACACCCATAATATTTTAAAACACACCTGGTAAAAACTAGAAACTCGCTTAATAATAGCAAAGTGTCGCCTGTACATCTACAGTGTGCTGCCTAACGATAAACCAGTTCATGCGTATAGAAGTTTTAGTCATGCCTACACTCAGGCCAGTGACACCCAAAAATCTAAAAGGGAAAATAGAGAGTATTTACAGGTGAGGTCAAAAAATTTTGATCACATATTTGAGTACCCTTTTCCGCGTTCTTTTTGCTCCAACTTTCAATTCGGTCAAAAATCTTGTTTCTACATCATTGTTGCAAATCATACAAAGGATTAGACCATAAGTAATATCAACTCTTACTCTCTAAGGTTCATGCCTACTTTTACTAGATCTTACTACATCAAGAAAACCTTCCAAGTAGATGGGACCTATTTGAGACAAGAGCTCCCTTACCCAGGAAACGAGTCTACCACTCCTAGAATACCCCAAAAATCACCTGAACAAGAAGTGGAAGACAACATGATGTACTATGGTAGTTTTGGTGGTAAAGAAAATAGTGGTATCAATCCCACTAACCAAGGTGATGCCAATAATGGGGGAATTGACATAAATAACCAAGGTAATACCAATAATGGAGGGGCAGATCAAAATGCTCAAGGGATTGACAACACTCACAATAAAACTAACACCAAAGAAATGACAGAAGATGCCACATATGAAAAGGTTAGTGAGGCTATCCAATGTCCCTATTTCCAAAAGCTCATGGAAAAGGCAATGGATAGAGATAGAGAAAAGTACTTTCTAGACTTAGCACAAAAAGGCCTCAAGCTTCCCTGTGACTACGATGTTAACCAACTCAAACTACCAAAAGTTGAGGAGAGTACCTTAGACATCATGAATAAGTAGTTCAAGATGTTCCAAATGCAATTGGATACCATTAAGAAAAGTGGAGCTCCCAAGCCTTTCTCCATAGAAGCATTGTGTCCATTCCCATTTGATAAAAGCTTGGTCATGGTGCCATTCCCAATCAATGTAGTGTTCCCCAAGTATGACAAGTATGAAGGAACGTCGGATCCCCAGGATCACTTATGTGAGTTTTGTGCATTGAGCTTAGATTTCATGCATGATACAACATATTTAATGAGACTATTCCCACGAAGCTTAGGAGGCATGGCTATGGAGTGGTTTTCTAAGTTACCCTTCGGCATTAAGACCTTCAAAGAATTAGCTTCAAAATTTGTCGCCCATTACTCATATAACATCAAGCATGAGGTCACGATGATAACATTATGTAACACTAAACAAAAGGTTGGAGAGGCATTCCTCACTTTTATACAAAGATGGAGGACAATTTTTGCAAGATATCTTAGGAGCATGCCTAAAAAAGAGAAGATGGATATCTTCATAAACAGTTTAAGCAATGAGTTGAACTACCGATTACAAATGCAATGTCCCAAGACCTTCCAGGATTTAATTGAAAATGTAGTAACAATGGAGGAAGTGTTGGTCAAAAGTGGAGAACTAAAATTGTATAAAGATAATAAGAATAACTCCAACAACAATAACTCCAATAATGGCAACAATTAGAAGAATAATTGGTTCAATAGTAATAGTCGGTATAAGAACAATAATAAGGGAATTGTTAATGATGGTGTGGTGGAGTCTAGAAACTTGAAGGTGGTCCCATTTTCTCTTACAAGGACAACTAATCAAGTGAATAATGCCAATCAAACATCCAATGCACCTTCCAATAACAATAATGCCAATAAGGGCAACCAAGGAAATAATGCAAGAAATAATAAATTTGATAAATATTTGGTGTCCACTCCTCAAAGGAACTTCACACCCTTGGGTGAACCCCTTGAAAATGAATTAAAGACTCTCATGGCTAATAATGTCATTACTTTACCCAGCATTCAGCCTTATGAGCCAAATAACAAGCCTAGTTGGTGGAGTGCCAATAGCCATTGTGAGTACCATAGGATTTGAGGGCACACAAAAAATGAATGCTTGCAGCTAAAGAATATAGTGCAAGATTTAATTGATAATGGCACGATCACCATTGATGGACCTCAAAGCAATGAAGATCATACAACATTCAAACAACCTTTTTACAAACATGACAAAGGGGAGTCATCTAATGGCAAGAGAGAAAGCGCCAATAACATTAACTTTGCGCCACCTTATGATAACATTGTAAATGCTATAATAATCAATGAACAGCCCCAAAAAGAGGCATCAAATGTCATTACAAGAGGGCAGACTTCTAGAATGACCTTACAAGGGGTTGCTCCTAAAGTTATTATCACTCCGCAGTCCAACATTATGGTCAAGCAACCTTCTATAGCAACAAAACCTTATAGCTTGGTTGATCAGTTGCAAAGAACTCCAACACAAATCTCTATCTTGGAGTTATTGAAGTTATCCCCTAACCATAAGGATATTTTAGAAAAATCTCTAATAGAGATGAACGTTCCTACTAACTTAGAAGAGGAGAAGTTCCAAAATATGGTAGGTCATCTTGTAGCACCTCATTGTCTCTCATTTTCCAACCAAGATGACATGTCTATAACCCATCCTAAAAATCTACCATTGCATATAGAGGTCTTAATCAAAAGGCATAGAGTCAAAAGAGCCCTCATTGATGGAGGAGCTAGTCTTAACATTTGTACATTAAGTCTTTTTAAATCCTTAGGGTTGTCCAAGTCTTGCATTGACCCTACAAAAAAAATCACTATCAAGGCTTATGATGAAGCTGAAAGGGCCTCTAAAGGCATGATCGTATTGCCCATACAAGTGGGACCCATCAAGAAGGACACCAATTGCCAAGTATTAGACATGAAGTTAACTTATAATATTTTCTTGGGGAGACCATGGATTCATGAGATGCAAGCAGTCCCATCCACGTACCACCAATGCATCAAATTTTCATACATGGGTGAAGAAATCATGGTTGGAGGGGACTCAAACCCGTTCCAATATTGCAATGCACTCAAACCCCTTCATGAGTTATATATTCCACATAATCGGGAAGGAATCATTCAAAGATCCACCATTGAAGATACCAAAAAGGATGATCTGGTCATAACATTAAATTCTACTCAAAACCCTCCTTAAGCTAGCTCAACAACATCAACTAAGGGAAAGGAAAAGATGAGCTACGAGGGTCCAATTACTAATGAGGGTTCATATCAAACTCCCAAATTAGAGATAGTACCCTAAAAACCTACTAGAGAAGAAAAAGATGAAGCTAAAAAGAAAAACTACAAGAAAATGGATGAGATGATGGAGGCATTTGATAAACAATGCAAAATTAGTTCAAAAGGAGTAGGGGAATACTCTGTTTCCCTATTTGACATTCCCACATCTCCAAGACCACATGGTAAACCATCAAAAGAACACTTGCCTCATAAGTACAACTCTTACTTTGTAAGAGAAAGTGACAAAGAAGCATTTGACAAAGAGGAGAATGAAGTCCTTCAATGGCTTTATCATGATGAGGAAGATATTTTAGACACTCCCATGGAAAGAATCCACCATGTTAATATAAAAACTGAGCAATATGGGAAAGGGTTTGAGATAATGCAGAAGATGGGATACAAGGGAAGAGGACCCTTAGGCCAAATAAATAGAGGATTACTAGAACCCATTGAACCTACTTGGAGGGCAAAAGAAGAAAAATCTGGAGTAGGCTACCAATACAAAGGTGAAAGCTACAACCCAATGCAAGAATTTTATCCTCAAGTAAATGCCTTAGAATCCAATGGAGATAGTGATGACTCCTGAGATTATGAGTGGGATACCCTATCAGATGAATCATGTCAAGATAAGGAGGTGATTGCAATACACACTTATGCAAAGATCCCAAGGTAAGAAACTCAAATCAATGAAGAACCTAATATCCAAGATCTTAACATAGGACACACACCTACCAATCAAGCATGGATAGAGACATTTTGGATTCCTTCAGAGGTGGGAGATTCAAATGTTAGTTTTAATCTACTCGTGGTTTTTCCCATGTTGTTTCCCGTATAAGTCAAAGAGGACTCAAGTGAAGGGTATTTTGACCCTTCTTCCATGGACCATCTCGAGGAAGCTCACATCATATATCTAAATGATACAATGTATGAACCCTCAAATGAAGTCATGTCCATAAACTCTATTGATGACATTTTACCCAATGAATCCTTACTTTTGATACATCTAGACCTCATTGATTGGGACCAAACTGAGCCAAATGACTTACTTCATTTTCCAAATGACCAAACAATGAGCTAATACCTTAATGCAGTTGAACCCTCTTTCACCAATGAATTCGATATAGACATGATGAGAATAGCGGGGGTCCATTCTCTTAGTCAAAAGAAAAAAAATGAAAAAAAAATAAAAAAATGAAAAGTTCTAGTGATGAAAACCACTATGTGGCACCACTAGAACCAAAAAAAATAAAGATAAAAGACATTTCCTATGGTGAAAACCCAACTGTGGCACCAAAGGAAGAGAGATTGGATACCTTGCCCGAACATGAGGAAGAAAGGTCATCTATTCTTATAGAATAGATAGAAAAGGTAAACATTGGGACAGAATTGGATCCAAAATTTATACACTTGGTAGCATCACTTACACCTCTAGAAAGAGAGGATTTCATCAAGTTTTTCCAAGAACAACAAGTGAAGTTTTTCCAACCTTTTCCGGATAGTTTTCTCTAAGAATCTGGAGTTTCTGACTGTCTGGGTCAAAGATGACCTGGTAGGGTCAAGGATGACCTAGACTCTGACCTTGGTCAAGGATGACCTCGACCTTGACCTAGGGAAGTGTCTACCTCATCCTTGACCCTGGGTCCAATTTTTAGATTTCCAGGAATTACAGATTGTAGGGTTTCAGAAATATTTCTTTTGCCACTTCTGAGTCAGCCATTTTGGGTTTCAGAATGGTAAATCCTTAAATTGCATATAATCTAGGTATATTTCTAGGGGTTAAGATTAATTGGGATTTAATTCTCCAATGTCAGCCTCTCTAGAAGTTTATGCCCTAGATCACTATAAAAGGAAGCCTTCCTCTCTCATTTTACACATCTTTCTTTTGTAATCAAGTTCTCATATCACTTTTTTCATATCTCTCAAGCAATTTCATGATCAAGTTCTCGAGTGAAAGAAAGAAGGAGAAGGAAAGCAAGAAAGCATTCATTCATCTTCAAGCCAAGCATTCAAGAATTCAAGTGTTCAAGAATTCAAGCATCCATCAAGGAGATCCATTGTTAGCCATTGAAGAACTCAATCTCTTTGGAGCCCCCTTGAAGATTTCTCCCTCCACATTCATCCAAGCCTCTTCCTATGCAAAGATCCATTAAAGATTGGTGTTGAAGATCTAGTGCCATTGATTGGAGACATCCTACATTCATTTCTACATTTATTTGGAGCATCCATACTTGTGGATTCAAGGATTCGAATCCTCCACAAGGGTTTCAACATAAGCAAGGTGAATTGTTCCATTTACTTTGTTTATGCATACTACTATTTCAATTCAATTTAAGGGTTAATTCCAAAATGGGGTTTGACCAAGGAAAACCCCCCATCCAAACAACAAAAACCTCTTTTTCTTGTAGGTAAAGATACAGGGCTGCGAATTAGAGTTCAGATCTAGATACCCTTTTCGATGAACTTCTAAGGTTCATGAACAAAGTCAAAGATGACCTTCAAAATCTTGAGGTAGCCCTTGACCTTTTATTGGGGTCAAAGACTACCTGCTGCTAGAAAGACAAAAGTTTTATGGGTTTTATCTATCTCGGCATTTCCAGTTTGAAACAGGTTGCAAAATTGCCCGAAACTACACACAGACATCAGAAATCAGCATTTTCCAGATCTGCCCTATTTTGAGGTTAGTATTTGCCTTTCATTTATTTCAGATTTCAAGCATATACTCTTCATAATGAAATATAAGGTTTTCTCCTTCGTTCATATTCTCCATAGATTGATTCAATTGTGCATTAACCTTTTGGTTGATCAATTTGGATCTCTCCCTTGGGAATTTGGATTTAGAAGTAGATCTTGTATTTCCCACACTATTCATTTTGATGAATCTTATTTCACACTATTCATTTTGGTGAATCCTATTTCACCTTATTCATTTTGGTTTATTTTATGCTCTTGCATTTTAAAATTCAAAAATACAAAAAAATCTATATATTCAATAAAATACAAAAACATTTCTTGCATTTTCATTCACTATGAAGATTCTTAAGATGCTTTGGTGTGTGGTCGTGTTCTTTATTACCCTTCTTTTAGCATCTCTTTACCATACCTATGATGTTTATGAGTGTATCGCTCACTTCATTATGTTGATGATCCTTAATTTTGCTCTTGCCTATGCTTTTGTGAAATTGATCGATACTAGTTTTTCTACATTTACAACTTTCATTAAAGATTTATGTGGTAGCCTTACTACTCTTTTAGATTATGTGAAGAATTTGGTAGATGATACACCATCTCCTAATCTTCCTAATCCTAATCCTATCAATCCTAATTTGATTCTTAATCCTATTAATCCTAATCCGACTCGTAAGCTTCCTATTCCTAATCTGATACCTAATTCTCCCTCTTCTATCCCTAGTTCTTCTCATACTTATGATGAGATTCAAGCTATAATTCAAGATGTAGATGTGCAAGATTTCTTTGATTTACCTTCTCCTCTGATTCATGATGATATTAAAGGAAAGGGTAAAGAAACTTCTTCATATACCCCCCTAAACCGGATATGTATGGTGTTGGTTGTTCAAAATCTCAAGTCAAGGTAGGTGATTTTAATCATCATCCTCCTCTTCATATGCTTCTCCCTACACCTAGCTTAGATAACCCTAATGTTCATCAAGAAGTGGCTAAGAAGGTATATGTTGAGTTAATGAGTTCCAAGAAGAAAATCTTTAGGCCTATTTCGATAGATGCTTTATACAAATATAAATGTCCTTTTCATTATCACAATACACATTTACTTGCTGATTGTAAACATTTCAAATTATATGTTAGAGAAAGAGCTGCTTTAGGAATTATATCTCATTCTCGTGCAATTTTACAATTTCTTCATAATTTTGATATAGGGGATTCCCCTTCTTCTGATATAATATAGATTTTCTTCCCCTCTTGTCTCAGGACTAGGGGGCAAGAGGTATATTTTCATCCAGTCTCCTAGGATCCATTAGGCTTGAGGCTTAATCAGTATTCTTTCTATCTCTTATCTATCTATGGTTTTTCATTATGCTTATAATCATCCATAGATCTTATTCAAGATATCTTTTCTAAAACCTGTGTTTTCCAAAGGTATCCCTTGCCTTTTATCCTTGGAGGGCAAGGTTCTTCCTTCTTTCTCTTTGTCTAGGGAACCACTTTCCTTAGCTTAGTGGTATTTGTTTATATTGTAATATTATTTCATTATATTGACTGATGTTTTGACTATGGATATCCTTTTATATGAGAGGTTGTTGTCCTAGGTCATCACCTCTTCCTTATTTTGCAAATGATATTCTTTATAAGCTCTTACCCTTGCTTGGTGTTGGAGTTGTTTCCCTCATTCAAAGATTCCTCTTCCTCTTGTTTGTAGGGGGCTTGATGATTGAATCTTTGTTCCCGCCTTTTGAAAGATGATATTTTATCTAAAGCACTCATCTTTGGTGGGGGTCTTGTTGATAAGATCTTTTTCTTTGAGGATTCTTTTTCTATGAGTGACATATCCTTTTTCATGATTATCTATGCTCTTGGATGTAGGGGTCACTATCCCTCGCTAAGAATATGGTATACGTTGTTGTAAACAGGATATCTCCTTGCATTGTGAAGTAGGTATCCTCTTCCTCTTCCTTATCTTGTCTAGTTGACTGCCATAATAAGGAGGGGGGCATATATAGTGTATCCCTTATACTATAGTTTTTATTTATTTATATGCTAAATATTGGAAGGTAACACACATAAGTTGCTAAATCCTGAAAAAACATGCATTTCCAATATGCTAAATCTTCTGCAGGTAACACACATAAGTTGCTAAATCTTGAGGAGACACGCATTTTTCAATTTTCAATATGCTAAATATTGGAAGTTAACGCACATAAGTTGCTAAATCGTGAAAAGACACGCATTTATATGCTAAATCTTTCGAAGGTAACACACATAAGTTGCTAAATCCTGAGGAGACACACATTTCATATTCATAGTGATACAAGAAGGTGGATCTATGAGTATTCTAGAAGCTGTCAGAAGACGCATTACAATTGCAAACACAATTTATGGGTGAACTTATTAGGTTTGGCCACTTGTTTGGCTCTCCCTCCCTTGGTGATTCACAGTAAGGTAGGCATCTTACTGGGTGAGGTAATCACTCTTTTCCCTTACTCTCTTTTCGCTTTCATGCTAGTAGGACTAGATCATGAAGCTATGTTATTTATAGTGTTTCTCTTGTATTTCTTATGTAATCATTTATGCTCTTATGATAGCTTTCCAAATATGATATTAGTATGAGAAATATTTCTTAGCAAGGTTTCTTATGCTAGTTGATTTGGGTTTGTTTTAGTACTTGTTGTCCTCAATTTTGACATCACAAAATTGTGGCAACCCTACGAAATTTTTCTTATGAATTCATGGGTGTATCCTCTATGATTTTGATATTTTGGATAATGTGTTATAAGGACAATTCGTCATCCCTAAAATGCTCTTTATTATACACATTTCATGCATCCTTTTTAAGGGTTCCCATAAAGTTAATCACCTTATCGCTTGCCAGGATGATTTTTTCTCTTCTAACTGTAAGCACTTGATTTTTGGTAGCCTTTAAGTCATTTTCTTTGTTTTTCTATTTCTTTCTAGCAAATTTTAATCTTGATTTTCTCTTGAATCAATAGCCCTTTGAAATACGCTCATTTCAAGCTAACTTAGACATCAAATGAAGTTGTATAACTCAAGTTATGATGTAAAAGGTGAGGTTTTTTAGGCTAACTGCATATTCTTTAAAAATCCTTAAAAGGTGGGTTTTTCAAAGCCAATTGCATGAGTTCGAATTATATTTAATATATTAAATAGATTTTAAAGTTCATTTTCAAATTTCAACTCATTTTGAGTTGATTTGACTATAGTTTTTAATGTTTTCATGAAATTAGCTTTAAAATAATCTAATTTCATGTTACTTTATTAAACACTATAGTTATATATTAAATTAATTTAAAATTAAAACACTTAAGTTCAAAAAGGTGTGGTTTTTATTTTTCATTGCATATCATCAACATGCAAAACACTTTTTAAAACCCACCTCTTGAAATTAAGTCTTTTATACATTAAATACGTTGTTTTTATATGCAATTGCATATGTAAAACATATAAAAGTGGCTTCTTCTAAGCCAAAAACATGTTTTATAAAAATATGCAGTTGTCCTCCTAAAGAGCATATTTAATCCCCTTGTAGTGTGTTTTTCATATGCAATTGCATATACTTGAGTATAAAATAATGCATTTCAATGTTATGTTTTACAACTTAAGTGAAAAGGTGGCTTTTTCAAGCCTCGTTACATGTGCAATTGATATCTAAAAGTACGTATGCACAACTTAAGTGAAAATGTGGCTTTTTCAAGACCAATTGCATATGCAATTGATATTAAAAATCTCATTTTATAACTTAAGTGGAAGAGTGGCTTTTTCCAAGCTAAATACATGTCTTTTGAAATATGTATTTGCACTCAAAAAATGCGTATTTAATCACTTAAGTTATAAAGTGTTGTTTTTATATACAAATGCATATATAAAACAACGTTTTTAAAACCATTGAAACTAAAATACATGTTATTGACTCCAAAAAGTGTGTTTTAACTCATTTTTGCTTATGCTTTCATTAAAAAGCAAGAAGTGGTGATTTTTGAGAGAAAACATGTATTTTTTACTTCAAAAAATCCACTTATTTTGGGGGTTTTTGAGAAAAATGGGATTTTGAAGCCAAAAATCACAAGATTCATGGTCAAAACTCAATCATTTTTGCTCGCCATAGGGTCATTTTTGCACTAAATCTTCCAAGGATCATTCTAGGCTACTCAAAAATGAAGATTTGAAAGGATTTTGTTCACAAAAACAGCCCATTTATGGCACATTTTTGGGCATTTTTGCTCAAAAACAACCTATTTTTGGCCATTTTTCTTCATCAAATCCATACTTTTTCTTCCAATGTGAGTTATTGGGTATTGTTTATCATTTACAGCTTGTCTATCATTATTTTTAAGTTGCATTTGATGCCCTAGATGCCATTTTTAATTGCCATTACATGTGCATTTGAAATAGTCAATTTTTGTTGCTATTCTCTTGCATTTTGTTTTTCTAACTTCCCACACTTGGCAAGAAATGAATCTTGACTCAAAAATGCATTCATTTTGCAAGGATTGAGTCAAGATTCAAACTCTATTTAACTCTCATTCATGCAATCATTCTAAATCCGAAAATCTCTTCATTTTATTTTCAGATTTTACATAAGAGACTAAAGAAACTTCTTCCTTTGTTTTTTGTGGAAAAGAGGTAAAATTTCTTGTGAATTTCATAGGGAAAAGTTGTATATATGTGTTCTTTCATTTTTGTTTGCAAATCTCTTCATTTCATTTTTAGATTTGCATTTGTTTTGTATATAATTTGTGCTCCTTCTATCTTCCATCTAAATTCTCCAAGTTGCATATGCAAGTGCTTCATCTTGCTTGCATATGCAGTCGGGATTAAAAAACCCCGTTCTTGAATGAAGTTATTAAAGAAAGTGAGCTCATTTATCATGTGCTTTTGCATCCAAAAACCCCACTTTCATGCTTACACACACTCCATCCGTGCTTGTTAAATCGTTGCCATGTGACTTAAAAATTCATGATGGTGGTTGCTTGCATATGCTTGCGCATTTACTTATAATGAAAACACAATATCTCATTATAAGCTTTCACATTCAATTTCATGCATTTTCCATATAATATCCTTGCTGTCCGCATATGCTTTCACATTCCAAAAACTCATTTTTGGGTTTTTCACCATAAAAACACTTATTTTTGAGCTCAAACATTTGCATCCATTTGTTGTCCCACAAATTTCCAGCTATCTCCATATGCTCACAATACCCCAGGTTCACTCCTTTGCATCAAAAAGCAGGCAATGGATCTATCTCATGAAGATGTTCTCACCTTTTGGGAATTTCATGTCACATGCTACATGATTGGAGATTCAAAGAAAGATTTTTGGCTTCAAAATTTTGTTATTGTATTGTTTTTAGAAACAATGTGAGTTCTACCCAAGAAGGTATCTCCTCATCAAGAAAATGCAAGCTAAAAGCTCACCTCCAAGCATTCACATACAATTTTTTTTGTTTTCCCAAAAGCTGCAAATGGACCTCTAAACCCTGTTTGCGGATGACAAGTGCTCTCCAAAATGGTATGTAATGGGATTTAAAAATCCCATTTACAAGAGAGAAATCATCCCATGCTAAGTGCAAAGATTTGAAGACTGGAATGATGCAAGCATCGAATGCTTTTAGGAAGAGATACTTTCCAAGGAAATGACCATAATGAACACTCAACACAATAATCAAGGATGCATATTCTTGTTCTAGATCAAGATGATTTCACCAAACCAAAGCATATCAAACATCGGGCATCCTGTAGCAACATGAAGACAAATGAAGGATGATGTAATAGGTGTCGTGTCTTGTCAGGCACTTAGAATATTTTCATCATGTCTTTGTAATTTGAATTTGACATATGTAATTGCATGTGATAGTATCACGTGCAAATTTGTAACATGTAAACAAGTTGCAAGTGCATTAGGCATGCAACTTTGAAAAAGTCAAAATTAGTTAGTTAGTTAGGGAATAAGTCAAGGTGGTTAAGAATTTTCCTCTTTTCTCTCCACCTTTCTCTCTCCTCTTTTCCTATATAAAGGAGGGAGCTCATTGTAAATAATCATCTTTTGGCAAGGCAAGAAAATTTTTCCACTTTGTATCTACACTCTAAGACTTTGAGCTTAGATGTAAATTTGAATTGCTTTCAATAAAAGGGGCAACTTTCTTTCAAACTTTGTGTTGATTCAAGGTGTTATGTGACAACATTTTTTGGATATTGATTGTGAGTTTTGGAGTTTTGCTCAAGAGGGATTTGAATTCAATTGTGTAGACTTTGAGCTGCCTATTGTATTCAGAGCCAATTTGAACTTTTGAAGACTTTGTGCTGTAGGATGAAAAATTGTTATAGTTTAGTAGAGGCTACAATTACTTAGAGCTGAAGACTTTGGGCTTCAGTTGTAAGTGTGTTTATTAGATTTGAGAGTATCCAATAAGATACTTTGTGCCTTACTGGTTAATCTACTTGAATCCTCACGAGACAAGCATAGGAGACTTTGGGTTCCTATTTTTATTTTACAAAATATAAAAAGAAATCTGTTGCTCCTAATATTGTTCTTATGTCAATTCCAGGGTCACCGGTATTATCATAGCAATAAGACACCTTTTGTTAAGTTAGAAAGTAGTAGTTGTACGCAAATCATTCCTAAAAAAAGAGGAATTGATTAAGAGAACCGCCCTTTTTTTAATTTTAGTTAAGTTCCTGCTAAAGCCACCTACGATAAGAAGGGAGCCTCCCCTATTGCTAAGAGGAGAGAAAAATCTCATGAGACGTTGCCTAAAGTTACAATTTTGTAAGGTGTAGTCTTAGCAGCTTACAAAATTTTTAACCAATAGTAGTAACCCCTCTTTTGTCTTTTTCCTTTTTTGTTTTTGTACCCTCGTGTGTGTATGTTGAGTTAGAATCCTTAGCCTGGGGGCTTGTCTCCTTAGCTAAGTGTTGTTTTATCTCGTTGTGAATCCACTCAGATCTTTTCTTTCTTCTCCTATACCAAGAGTTTGCATCAAGTCCATACTCTTGCTAAAGTGGGGGCTTAATGTATCATCTTAAAATGGAAGCACTTCCATGTTAAGAGTGTTTAGCCCTCTGAGTAAGTAGTCTAGGACCATGTCAAGCACCTTGATCGGGTTTTTGCTCAGATCTAGCTTTCTCCCCCCGTTCTACTTCTCTCTCCTCTTGTTTTCACTTTATTTCTGTATTTCCTAGCATTCTGGATTGAGGTCCTGAGGTTTTTGACCTCAAGGTCAAAGATGATCTTGAGGGTCAAGGATGACCTTGACCTTGACCTAGGTTAGGGATGACCTCGACCCTGACCTAGGGCGGGGTCTACCTCATCTTTCACCCAGGGTTCAAATTTCAAGGTCCCATGAATTTTGGATGTCAAGTTTTGAAAAGATTTATTTTCCTGCTTCTGGGTCAGTTGTTTTGGCCTCCAAAACGGTAAATCCTAAATTGCATTTAATCTAGGTATATTTCTAGGGGTTAAGATTAATTGAGATTTAATTCTCCAATGTCGACCTCTCTAGAAGTTTATGCCTATGATCAGAGTAAACCTAATCTATCTTGAAAGGATTAGACATTCAAACATTAGTTAAACATCTTATTCCTAACAAATTAGAGAAAACTATTCACAAAGTCATTCAGATAGAGCTTAAACGGGAGCACCCTATCACCGTTTGATTTGCTCTAGCTTTAGGGATGTGGGTGTGCTCTCTATTCACATGGAGCATGTCCCTAATGATGATTAGGGGGATTTAGATCATTCAAGGACCATGGACACTCTATAATGGCATAGAATTAGGTATAGAAGACCTGATTTTCCCCTAGAGCCCAAGGAGCTAAAATGGAGCTAAGATGCAAATTAAGCTACATGATGCTTATGCTAAGATTGTTTTTAACCAAATAAAAGATGATGATGATGATATGCTATGCAAAACAATAAAAGAAACTAAGATTTATCCATTATTCTATGCTATGATGTGCTAAAAAGTTTGAAGAAAACAATGAAATCTAACAATTAGGATTGATTATGCTAAGTCTAGAAGTAAATGAGCATGATAACAATGCATAAAAGATGAGAGCTAAAACTAATACTTTTCTCTTGGAAGGAGGAGTACTTATAGTATTTGGGAAGGGCTTGGGTTAGGAGGATGAGTTAGGGTCAGAGGTAAGGTCTGGGGTAGAGTTAAGGATAAGGATAAGGATTGAAGACTTTCTAGAAGAGTCTAGGGCTTTCTAGGATATTTAAGAGTTTAGGAAATAAATAAGTGTTTATTTATTTCAAAAGCTTTTGGGTTGAAGATTTCATTTATGAGGCTGTAAGAGCCTTAAATGAGTGTGTAAGAAGCTTAAATGAGTCTGTAAGGCTCATTAGGGGAAGGGTTTGACTAGAAAGTCAAGGAGACTTGGATTAGGCTAAGAAATGTAGGAAACATCTCCTAAATAGGTTTAGGGAAGTTTAGAAAGGTTTAGAAAATGTTAGAATATTCTAGGCTTTTGATGCTTTAAATAAATATAAAATTTATTTAGGGAATGTGACATCATTTATTGAATATTGATTCAATAAAGAGAGGAAAATTACTTAAAATTGATTTAAGAGGTTTGGGGAAAGATTCTTTAATTAAAGATGCTTAATTAAAATAAAAGAAATTAATGGCATAAAAATATATTAATTAATTAATTAAATAATTAATTAACAAATGATGATGTCATCAAGGATTTTTAGAAAATAAAAATACTTTATTTTCTAAAGGATTTTTAGGTGTCTACATTTTGCCCCTCTTTGATGCAATGCCACAAGTGGTGTGGCGTTAAAGACAAGAAAATAAGATGCCCGAGGCTAGAATTTAGAAGAATAAGGGATTGTGCCCCCTCGAGAAAATAACGCAAAGAGGAAACATTGTGTAATTTTCTCGAAAGGAAACAGAAAGAAAGGGGTAGGAAGGAAGGAGGGAGAATATATAACCAAGCTTCCAAGAGCAAAGATGCATGAATGCAATATGATGTGAGATGCAGGATGCAACTATATGAAAGATGCAAGATTTAATCTATATGATGCAGTTTGGGGGGATTTAGGGAGCTCCATGCTTTGGATCTTTTTGAGAGCACAACCTAGTTTGATATAGCAATGCTAGAGACCTGCCAAGGTTACAAAAGAACACAAGGCCTTGTCACCAGCATTGCAGAGGACTGACGCAAAAAAGACACGCAGGGTTTCCCCAACATCACACATGATCTCAAGAAGGAGGCATGGTAGAAAAAATGCTGGAGAAACCACAAACACATGACTGACTCATAGGTAGAAGCAAAAGATCAAAAGACCTTTCCCTAGATTGTCCTCATTCACAACACACCATGATATAAGGGATTGTGGCGACTTTGAGTAGAGAACAACAAGAAGTCGTAAAAGATTAACAAGATCCAAAGGAAAAAATCCAAGACCAAATTGATAACTCCAAAAGAAATCCTTTGCCAAGGAGAGAGATTGATGGTTGATGGGGAGAGATTAGGTCTGAACATGGTGAAGGATACATCGTCATGGACCTGATTTGATTGCTTAGGTCAGACAAAATAGAAGGATACATCTGTGCAGCCCCGTGATGATTGATGAGAGAATGAGTGTTGTTGTTCATTGGCAAATGATGAGTCAAAGAATAATCGCTATGATCAAGGATAGTCGACAATTGATGTCGTTGAAGTGCAAGACTAGGCGGGACAAGATATCTTATCAAATGTTGCTGCAGGACTGACAACGATGATATACAACAAGATGAGACAATATGTACATCAGACAGGGAGATACGTACATGATTGCTCGAAAGATTAGCAAAGATTCAAAGGAACTAATGAAATAAAAAGTATCTCACAAAACCTTTTTCCATAGGTAGGATGATTGGGGATGATTGATTGGATCGATGGTGGGAAGATTTGGTCTGAACGTGAGGAAGGATACATCATCACAGACCTATTCTGATTGGTGGAAGATTGTGATGAGTTGTTGCTTCGTGATGTAGGATCAAATGATGGGACTAGATTGTCAACCTAAGATAGATTGATGATCTTTGGAATGATTGGATTCTTATCAATGTAATCCAATCTCTTTCTCGAGATGATGAGGCTAACAAGGACAAGTACAAGATTCCCTAGACAATGCTCTGTCAAAGGGTACCACTGGGATTGATTTCTAATTTAAGATATGGATTGATAAAATCAAAGGATTGATATGAAGTAGATGGTGGGATAGCTAGATTAGGATTCCTATGACAAGAGATAGGTAAGATTCTCAAACCTCCAAAAAGGACCAAGGGATGATTGCTGAAGCATGGAGCTGGATTAGGTCACGATGACACAAGGGCTGACTGACTCAAAAGGATGGGACCTAAAGACACATATGTACAAATGATCTTAGGTGGAGACACGACTGATGCTATGGTACAAGACTTAGGATAGGCTATACAAAGAATCTGGGGATGAAGTGAAAGCTTCAAGATATGTTGGATGATGCCCCAGATGGGCTAGAAAGCCAAGATAGACTGATGGTAGATAGGAAGATGATGGATAATGTGTCCTGAAATGACATGGATTTGGGAAGGACTCATCCCAATGATGATGATTGGATTGAGATCAAGGCTTGCTACAAGACTAGGAACAAGACTAAGGATGTGATGGGATGGATTTGCTTGATCTTGGATGTTGGATTTTGAGGTGCTAGAGGATGTGGATAGGGTTGGTAGATGTTGGCAGATTTCTAGGAATAGTGGATATGGATGAATGGAATTGGATTGAATGGGGTTACCCTATAGCTAGATACCAATGACAAGGGAAGATACCAAGGTGATGGCAAGATGGAGGAAATGCTTTGAGATTTGGATGGAGGAAATTGTTGAGGGATTTGGATGGAGTAAGATTTGGATTTGGATGGAAGAACTGCTGGGAGATTTGGATGGTGGATTTGCTTGAGGATTGGAAGAGGAAAGATTTGGATGGGGAGATGGATGGTGGATTTTCTTGAGGATTGGATAGAAGAGGAATGCTTGAGGAGATTGGATGGCGGATTTGATTGAGGATTGAAAGATGGAAGATTTTTGGATGAAAGATAGTCTCCAAGGAATATGTCACCAAGGAATAGGATGCCCCCTGCTTAGGATAGTTCATGTGTTTCTGAGGCTTTAGAATGGGATAGGCTTGGATGGAAGAATGGATTAGATAGAGGATTGGTAGCCAAAATAGGGTGATGGATGTCAAGAAGGTGTCCAAAAACATGTATACCTAGCGGTCTCTATTTTGTCATTAAGATCCAAAGGAGGATGAAGGAGAGAGACAAGTGGGATGGAGGAGATGTTGGATAAGATAGAAGAAGGGAATGGCCCCCAATTGCAGAAAGGAATTGGGGGGACCTACGCATGATGCCTGTTTGCCAGGTTTTCATCATGGTACTTGTCCAAGGTGCTTGAATTGCCAAGTTTTCATGATTGGACAAATGTTTTTCTCTTTTCTTTTCTTTTTTGATATTTTTCTCTAATTTTCCAATTTTTATGGATTTTTCTGATTTCCTATTGACTTTTCGCTGATCTTTTTGATTTGTTGTTGAGCTTGTGCTAACCTCTCACTAATATTCTACTGATTTTCTGATTTGTTGCTGACTTTATGCTTTTCTTCTGACTCTCTGGTGACTTTCTTCACTGATTTTCTAATTTTGTTGCTGACTTTCTGATTTTGCCGGGATGTTGGTACAACTTTGTTAGGATGGGGAGATTATGCAAAAGCATGGATGAGATGGGAGATATGGTGGTAGAAAGTGTTTGGATGGAAAGATGGGAATTGATCATGATAGGGGGATGTTGTCAGGACCAACATTGGCACATGATGTGAGGAAAATGGATGAAGTGGATGAGATTTTGAAGATAGATGTAGATTTGATGGAGGATTTGTGCTAGGAGATCTTGGGACATTGGGACCCAAAATAGATTTAGGAGATGGAGGGGAAGACTGAGTACCTAATGGATTAGCAATCTTGGATGCCATTGTGGATATTTCTTTGAGATGCATTACATCCTTTTGCTTTGGGATCCACATTATTTTTGCTTTATCTTTGGTGGGCCTTTGTGGCCATTGGTATGCATCAGATTTTTATTTTGCTTTGCTGGGCCTTTGTGACCATAGGGATGCTTCAGATGTTTCTTTTGCTTTGATGGGCCTTTGTGACCATTGGGATGCATTGGATTTCTTGTTTGGATTTTGCTCTGCTTGAGCTTATCATTTAGAATGGACATGGCAATCTTTAGATTTTTGTGGATATTTCCCCTTATGCATGTTTGACATGGCATCCAAATTGCGAGGAGCATTGGAAGAAATATGAGGTGATGATTGGGATGGCAGAAACATGGATGGAGAGATGGAAGGAGATTGGTAGATAGGATATGTGGGAATGTGCCTTTGTTGATCCTGACTAGGGATGTTTGGATTTTGGATGGACTGAGTAGGATAAGATGGGGGATGATATTTCGGGATGTAAGGTCCAAAAATGGATTTGGTATGTAAAGGATATGTGCTGGAAGACTTTGGGACATAGGGACCCAACATGGATTTGGAGGATGAAGGAGGCATGTGATAGGTTGGTTTGGGTTGCAATGATGGAGGAGGAGGAATAGCGTTGTATGCTTTGGGGGGATGATGGGAAGATTTTTTGGATGTGTGCTTGAATTTAGCTTTAGTTGTACCAACATTTCTGGAGGAAGTTCCTTCTTTGGATGTCTGACCAATGCCACATGATTTTGGATGTTTCTTGTCCTGTATGGGCTCCAAAGTTCCTTGTTCATGGATGCCTAGCCCTTTGCCTTGATAATTCCATTTCTTGATCATTTTATCCAAAAAAGGATATTTATGACTTGGGGAATAAGATAAACATCCATTTTCTGGTTCCCTGATGGAAGATATGAAACTGATTTCTTCTGCTTTGAGTAGGCCGCTATTGACAAATGTAAGTGGACCAAGAGGATAGAGTGTTGGCAGTTGGATAGTTTGGACTAGAGGATCCTCAAGAGGAGAGGATGGGATGATGGGATCTTGACTTGGATTGGAGGATGATAATGGATCTTCAGATGGAGGAATTAAGATTGAAGGATCTTGGATTGGGGGTGATGGAAGCAATAGAACATGCGATAGAGGAATTGAAGGGATTGGATCTTGATTTTCTTTGATGGGTATTTCAAGATGCTTTTGGACAAGATCTTGACATGATAGGATTTGTGTGGATGGAGTGATGGGGGATGTATAGATGGACTCTTCAGATGGAGTGGATAGAAGGATGGGAGATTCTTCAACTGTGATGTCTGAAAGAAGGAAGAACTCTTCAAATAGTATGGATGGAAGGATGGGGGATTCTACAACTGTGATGGCAAGACGAAGGGTGAACTCATGAGGCTCATCGAATATGCTTTGGATAATTCTAGGAGAAGGAGATATTGATGGGATTTGGATGGAGACTTCAGATGGAAGGGACTCAATGATGTTAGGAGATGGAAGGGGATCAATGAGTGGGATGTATGGAAGATAAATAATAGATGGGAGTGATGGAGGAGGAATGATGGATGTAGGAGATGGATGGGCCTCATCAATGATGGCTTCACATGAAGGATTGAGATGGCTTGGATCTTCAATTTTAGGAAGGAAAATTTTTTTTGGCTTCCTTGTGAAATTCCTTGGAGACTTTCATGGTGAAGAAGGATTGGAAAGCAGAGGGGATGGAGAGCTAGGATAGTCCTCACATGAAGATGGAGTGGAAGTTTGTGAATCTTCTTGAGAGGGTGATGGTGGTGATGAGGAGTTGGAGGATGGTGGGATTAGATAGTCCACATAGGTAGGTTTTGAGGAAGCTTGTGAAATTGATGGAATTTTTGGTGAGGTAGGCGAGATGGGTTGAGATATGGGATATGAAGTAGTTTGAGGGATGCATTCTTTTTGTGGAAGGGGATTTGTAGCAATGTGGGCAAGAATGGAAGATGCTAGGTTTGAATAGGATATAGTGGATGGTGGGTCTAGATATAATGGAGGATTAGGGTAATGGATTGGATTTTGGATTTGAAACCGGTTTAGAGGATAGGTAGATGGAGGATTTGGATAAAGGATGGGAGGACTAGGAATTTGATTTTGGGAGTGATTTGGAGGATGGGTGGATGGAGCTTTTGAATAAGGGAAGTAGCGTGAAGGGTTTATATGGGATGATGGTGATTGGGATATGATCATTGAAGGAGGTGGAGGTATGAAGGATGTATATGGAGGATATGTAGGCTCAAGATAGGAAGGTGGTGTGAATGAGTAGGATAATGTTTTTCCCTTACCAAGGACATGAAAGGGAGTGCTAGTGGATAAACATGAAGGCATGATAGGATAGTTTGGAGGAATGATAGGATTCTAGGGGATGCTTGGGGAAAGCTTGCTAAGATTTTCAAAGTATTTGTTAGAGTAAATTATTAATTATGTTAATTAATCTTTACTCCCTTCTTAAGATGTCAACTTCCTTTTACTTTAGTTAAAAACACATGCACTAGTTGTTCTAAACTCATGCATTAGTCATGTAATAGTTAAACTGATTATTACATGCACTAGACTTTGCCTTTCAAGGCTTTCGATCTCCTTTATAAGGATGATCCATTGTACATTCTATTCATTCATTATTTGAAGATATTTTCTTCTTCATTTTTTGAGTCAAACCCTTGCCCTCTTCTTGTCTCTACTTCCTTGTAATAGGTTTTTGTATGCAAGTGATCTTCAAGTTTTGTGGATTTGTATTGCTCAAATCCTACATGGTATTAGAGCCTAATCTGCTACAACTTGTTCATGTTTGAAGGATTCAAATTAGGGATTTTTTTGCTGATTTGAGAGGTTTTTGGTATTTTATGGTCATCTTAGCTTCAAACAGACCTCACGGTTGCATTTAGAGCATCCAAGAACCCCAAGATCCATATAAAATTTGTCCAATTTGGACAAAGTTGGAATTTGTGAGAAAAAATTTTACAATCGGCCTCGGCACAGATCCCAAGGCAATCACTATTTTTTGGAGCACTTCTGGCCCAAACAGACCTCATGATTGCGTTTGGAAGGCCTGAGATACTCAAAATCCATATAAGACTTGTCGAATTTTGATAAGTTGGCTTTTGAGGCAAAAAAAATTTTGCCTACCTGGGTCGTACGGCCTTGGCACATGAATCGAGGTAGTAGTACGACAATTTTATTAAAAAAAAATTTAAGAAAAAAAAAAATTCCACTGAGTGGCCACCCAGGCTCCATCCGGCGGCCACCGCGACCTCCACCTTAGGCTCCGTGCCACCTCAGGCTTCGCGCCACCGCCTAGGTTCCTTCACCTCAGTCGCCCTCTCTGATCGCTCTGCCCACTACTCTATGCAGCCACCACCGCCGCTGACAGTGCTGCCACCCCCACCACCCGTGAGCCCTCTACTATGCTCCGCCCGAGCTCAGCCCCCCTTCCATTGGGCTGAGGTTCTATGGGGGACCAACCCCTGGCCCCCAGCGCCTAGCACTAGCCCCCTGGTCACCCACCATGACCAGGGGCCCACTGTTCAGCCCCCAAGACTTCTACTGACGTCAGCATGACGCCACATGCAATTTTTTTAATTTATTTTTTAAATTTTAATTGCATGGTTTTGAAGCATCACTTTTGTGGGGTCATTGGGCATTTTTTTGCGATATCTCAGGCATACGGGATCGTCATTGGGCGTACGATATATCATCAGAAAGCTGGTTCCAAGCCCGATCCAAATTTTCTAGTATGGTTTTTTTATTTTTCCATTTTGATGCTCTTTTTTTTGTCAAAGTCAGATGTTCTCTGTGATCGTGACGTTTCAGACTTCCTGCCTTCCGGGATTCGTTTCTCTTGTATCCGGGCTTCGTTTTTGGAAAATGAGATATTGCCAAAAAGCTCTTTCTGAGATTTTATCAGATCTGATGGTTTCATAGGGTTTTGTGTCCTTTTTTTGACGTCACCCATCCTCAGATCCTTGCAAACACCTTCTTTGAGCCCTCCAGCGTAGCTGTTGGTTTTTTGCTCATATCTTGAGCATACGGTGTTGAAATTTGGCAAACGAGATATCATCGGAAAGCTGATTCTAGATCTTTCCAGGTCTAGAGGTTATATTTTCTAGTTTTATTTTTTTGATGGTTTTTTTCTCTGTCGAAGCCAGATCTTTAGTTTTGCACTCTGGGAGCTCTATCTTGCACATCCGAACTCTGTTTTCGGAAAATGATATATTGTTGGAAAGCTTGTTAAGAGAGATTTTTAGTGCTATGAGTCATTTTTCCAGATTCTTCTCTAGGTTCATTTTATTCATATTTTTTTCTTTTTTGTAGTCTGGTGGATATCTTGGTTGTTTCAAGTCCTGGGATCTCTTCCCTTTGAGGGATGGCTCATCTTAGGCTATTCTTTTGTTTTAGTAGCCTTTGATCTTCTTTGAGTAGTGTATATTTCACTTTTGTAGCATTCTTTTATGCACACACACTGAGATAAAGTGCCATTCTATTGCTTTGATGGGATCTTGCACATGTTTGTGCTCTTTGTACTTGCACTCCATTATAAAGTGCCAGGGGGGTTTTGATGTTTGCCTTTGTTTTCCATCTACCTTTGTCAAGTGAGTGTTCATTCCATGACATTAGCCTAAGGTATCTCTATATGTGTTTTTACTCTCTCTGCACATTCGATGTTTCAGATTCATCTTCATCATACAGTTCATATTGGACGATCTTTTCAGTGTACCTATCATTACTCCCTTGTCAGCAATATGGGGGGGTTGCTACTATTGGTTCTACTGCTTCCTTGGTTCGATTGTGTGATCCATTTATTTAGTATTTGATCCTATGTACTAGGCAGTTGCAGTGGCTGGGTACCTATGCATTCCGGTGAGATGGATCATTTACCATATGGACACTCTTTTCTTTCCTATTTTTGGATGCACTCTTCCAGCTTTGATTGATCAGCTCTTCAGGATTTTGGTGTTTATGTCATCTGTATCTTCGAGTTTAGGTGTTTTCCTTTGTTTGCCTCCTAATTTGAGTAGTGTCATTTGAGGGCACTCATGCAGATTATAGTCTTCTCTACCTGGTCATATTTCATTGGAGGATCTTCAGATCATCAGTTTCTTCTTGACAGAGTTTGTAGTTTCATGCTTCAATGATGTTGTACATGTTCATCTTTGTTCCTATTTTCTGGAACATTCCTAGTTTTGGAGGCTTCTTCAATCCTTCAGACTAATTCTTTGTCTCGTTTTGGAGTAGAGTTTTTCCCATGTAGTTTTCTCTATTTCTCCACTTTTTAGAGACTCTCTTTTGTACTTGGGTACCTGATCAGGCCTTTGTTGTCGGGACCCATTTTCTTTCTTCTTGCATTGTTTGTAGATGCATCATTGCTCATCTTAAGGGGGGGTGTTAGAGTAAAGTATTAATTATGTTAATTAATCTTTACTCCCTTCTTAAGATGTCAACTTCCTTTTTCTTTAGTTAAAAGCACATGCACTAGTTGTTCTAAACTCATGCATTAGTAATGCAATAGTTAAATTGATTATTACATGCACTAGACTTTGCCTTTCAAGGCTTTTGATCTCCTTTATAAGGATGATCCATTGTACATTCTATTCATTCATTATTTGAGGATATTTTCTTCTTCATTTTTTGAGTCAAACCCTTGCCCTCTTCTTGTCTCTACTTCCTTGTAACAGGTTTTTGTATGCAGGTGATCTTTGAGTTTTGTGGATTTGTATTGCTCAAATCCTATAGTATTTATCATGATCTACAAGGCTTTCATCATCATTACAATATGACGGAATGGGAGAAAAGACATAATAACCAAACTCATCATAATAGTTTTGAGACATGCTGACTTGCAAATGAGTTGGATGAAGGATGAAGGATGGAGATGGATGGAAGACTAGGACTCCATTTGGGATGACTAATAAGACTGAACTAGGATTGGATTTGGTTTTTGAAAGATTTGGAATGACTATTGGATTTGGAGGTTTTGATTTGACTAACATGGCAAAGGATTTGATTGTAGAACTCTTCATTTTGTGTATGTTTTTCAATAGATGTTTTGCACTGAGTCTAAAACTTCAGAAAAAACATCAAGAAAAACTACCTAAGAGTCAAGCTAGTATCAAAAATCTTTGCCCACAACTTGATATCCCAAAAAGGAATACATATGGTGAGTGTCTTAAGGTGATCCAGGAAACCACTTGGATCAATCCTTGCACAAAGATTTTGATACCTTCGGGAGTAGTTCGGGTAGCTTTTGATTAATAAGTTTGTAGTTGATCCATGGAGTCCTCCCAATCAGTTTGTACGTGTGTGACTCACTTAAGAGCCTAGTTGACCATGCTGAAATAGTAGGGATTATTCACTTACCCTGGGCTACCATCAACACGCCTCACCTAAGCTTGAGGGGATATAAGTGAGAGTTCTCTCAGTGCTTTATTTCTATACCGATCAGGGAAGATATCGGTTTGAGGTCGTTCTCCAGAGAGGAAGCACTTTTCTCCACGGACAGGCCTCGCTAAAAGTAAAATAAGTGAACTTGTCTGAGTTCAAGTGTTTTACGTTGCTTACTTTAACAAGGTTTATGCAAAATTGAAAACTCCTAGATGCACATCAAAAATATTTCTTTTCCCAATTGATCTTAAGTGATTTTGAAATGAATGCTTTGAAAACACATGTTCTTAAGGTTTGATTTGTTCATTTCTTTGAAAGCTTTTGAAAGATTTTGGAAGAATTTTACCTTTGCATTCAATATTGATTGTTTTTGCCTTTGATTTGATTTTGAGATAGAAATAAAAATTCTCTGATTCCAAATAGGGCATTCAAGATTGTGTTAGCTTTGAAATTTGAAAGAAAAATGACTTTTAGATTTGTGATTTATTTCCTTTAGAAACATTCAAGATTGTGTGTTCTAAATTGCAATTTTAAGCCCAAAATGAGGTTCCTAGATTGATTTGATGCATGAAAACTTAGAAACCACTCAAGATTTTGCAACAAGATGTTTGTTTATAGAAATAAAAACTCTTTAGAACTGATTTAGGAAAATTTAGTAACCTTTAGGAATGTTTAGGAACCATCTAGAAAAGTTTAGCAAAGATTTGGTTGATTTTCTTCCTAGTTTGCATGAGTTGTCAACAAAACTTTGAAACATTTGCAAATGAAGTTCTTTTTAGCTTTTATTGATGCATTGAGTTCATTTTTAGGACCATTTGAATTCACTTTAGGATTTATTTTAAGCCCATTAAAGTTGAAGTGCAAATTTGAAGTTCCTGTTAAGCACCCAAAATGTGAAGTGTTCCTAACTTGCATACATGACTTGTAAAACCCTAGATTTGCATGAAAAGGGTTCTTTTTAGCCAAATGAAAGTCCTTAGATGTGAGTTTGAGTTTTTTAGGATTAATTAGGAATGAATTTAATTGATTAGGAATGTTTAGGAAATGTTTAGGAAAGACTTGCAGATTTGTCCCTTAAGGGCACTCAAAAAGTTCATTTTAAGCTTGAAAATGGAAGTGTTTGAGTTCCTAAAACTTCAAAAGAGTTAATGAGCCTTAATTCCTTAGTGATTTGGTGATAATTTTACCTCAATGAAGTACCTGCATGTGTTGGATGCTATAAATTACAAGCTTGAAGCCTTAGGGTCACTAAGATCCCCAAATAGGCCCAAAAAACCAAGAAAAATCAAGTTTAGGGCCTCAAATGAGCTCCCTGCCTCCCATACGAGTTTTGGGGCCAGAAATTACTTCAAATTACAGTCTCGTATGACAATTTTCAATCTTGTATGATAATTTCATCCTTCCCATACGATTTTTGGGCCAAAAAGTGCCAAAAATTGCTTTTAAAAGGCCTAAAAATCACTCAAAATAGGCCCATACGAGTTTATACATCATTTAATAGGATTTTTTGGGGATTCCCATACGAAAATTGGTCAAAAATTTCAAAACTCATACGACACTGCACAAAAATCCATCCAAGAGGCATGAAAAATGAGTTTTTTAGCCAAAAAAACCCTAAAAAAATATAATTTTGAGGCTTGTGGAGTCCTACCGAGCATGCCAAAATGTGATTAGAGAAAAAATAATCTGTCTTGAAATGATTAGACATTAAAAAATTAGTTAAACATCTTATTCCTAACATATTAGAGAAAACTATTTGCAAAGTCATTCAGATAGAGCTTAAACGGGAGCACCCTGTCACCGTTTGATTTGCTCTAGCTTTAGGGATGTGGGTGTGCTCTCTATTAGCATGGAGCATGTCCCTAATGATGATTTTTGGGGATTTGGATCATTCAAGGACCATGTACACTCTATAATGGCACAAAATCAGGTATAGAAGACCTGATTTGTCCCTAGAGCCCAAGGAGCCAAAATGGAGCTAAGATGCAGATTAAGCTACATGATGCTTATGCTAAGATTGTTTTTAACCAAATGAAAGATGATGATGATGATATGATATGCAAAACAATAAAAGAAACTAAGATTTATCCATTACTCTATGCTATGATGTGCTAAAAAGATTGAAGAAAATAATGAAATCTAACAATTAGGATTGATTATGCTAAGTCTAGAAGTAAATGAGCATGATAACAATGCATAAAAGATGAGAGCTAAAACTAATAATTTTCTCTTGGAAGGAGGAGTATTTATAGGATTTGGGAAGGGCTTGGGTTAGGAGGATGAGTTAGGGTCAGAGGTAAGGTCTGGGGTAGAGTTAAGGATAAGGATAAGGATTGAAGACTTTCTAGAAGAGTCTAGGGGTTTCTAGGATATTTAGGAGTTTAGAAAATAAATAAGTGTTTATTTATTTCAAAGGCTTTTGGGTTGAGGATTTCATTTATGAGGTTGTAAGAGCCTTAAATGAGTGTGTAAGAGGCTTAAATGAGTCTATAAGGCTCATTAGGGGAAGGGTTTGACTAGAAAGTCAAGGAGACTTGGATTAGGCTAAGAAATGTAGGAAACATCTCCTAAATAGGTTTAGGGAAGTTTAGAAAGGTTTAGGAAAGGTTAGAAGATTCTAGGCTTTTGAGGCTTTAAATAAATATAAAATTTATTTAGGGAATGTGACATCATTTATTGAATATTGATTCAATAAAGAGAGGAAAATTACTTAAAATTGATTTAAGTGGTTTGGGGAAATCTTCTTTAATTAAAGATGCTTAATTAAAATAAAGGAAATTAATGGCATAAAAATATATTAATTAATTAACAAATGATGATGTCATCAGAGATTTTTCAGAAAATAAAAAACTTTATTTTTTAAAGGATTTTTAGGTGTCTACAATGCCCTAGATCACTATAAAAGGAAGCCTTCCTCTCTCATTTTCTCCATCCACTTTCATGATCAAGGCATCAAGTTTTGAAATAAAGTGTTAAAGGTTTTCTCAAGGTGATCAAGCATCCATTATCAAGGCAAGATCAAGCAAGCATCCATTCAAGCCCTCTTCTCCATTCAAGTTTTCCATTGAAGATCAAGGATTCAAGCATTCAAGCCTTTGAAGGGATTTGGTTCAAGCATTCAAGATTCATCATTCAAATCCTAGATCTAGCCATCATGATGGTGTGATCTTCCTTCAAGATCCTTTATTCATCTTCTAGATTCATTCATCCTTCTACCAAGGTGGATTCCAAGCATACAATCATGGAGGTTTTGGATTTACATTCATGGTTTTGATTTACATTTGTTGTGTTCAAGCTTTCATATCAACATACTTGTTTACATTTGAAATACAATTGCATATCTATTGAATTTCATAGCTTAATTGTTAGATCTACTTCTACTACTTGCTAGCATTCTCAATTTAAATTTCATTATTAAGGTTGATTCCAAACCGGGGTTTGACCAAGGCAAACCCCCCATCCAAACAACAAAAACCTCTTTTTCTTGTAGGTACAAGTATAGGACTGTGAATCAGAGTTTGGATCTGGATACCCTTTTTGGTGAACTTCCAAGATCCATGAACAAAGTCAAAGATGACCTTCAAAATCCTAAGGTAGCCCTTGACCTTTTATCGCAGTCAAAGACTACCTGCTGCCAAAAAGATAAAAGTTTTCTGGCTTTTCTCTATCTTGGCATTTCTAGTCCGGAACAGGTTGCAGAATTTCCCAAAATTGTACACAGACATCAGAAATCAACATTTTCGAGATCTGCCTTATTTTGAGGTTAGTATTTTCCTTTCATTTATTTTAGATTTCAAGCATATACTTTTCACAACGAAGTATAAGGTTTTCTCCTTCATTCATATTCTCCATAGATTGATTCAATTGTGCATTAACCTTTTGGTTGATCAATTTGGATCTCTCCCTTGGGAATTTGGATTTAGAAGTAGATATTGTATTTCCCACACTATTTATTAAGGTGGAATCCCATTTCACCTTATTCAACACTATATCTGGATCTTTTTGAATTGTGAGGTAAACCTGCTGTCTTGATCAATTCCAATGAATAACATACACTTTCTTCTCTATCACATAGACCTTGTACCGATGGCTCAGTACTTCGCACCTTCTGCTCTGCTCTTGTCTTTTCAACTTTTTGCCATGCTTAGTAATCACAAATGACCGCCTATAAATATCTTTCTCCAAATGATATAATCAAGTCGACCTATTAGAACTTCCTTGAAATCATATAGGAGAAACAATACAACTCTCTTATAACATCTCAGTCGGCTATACTAAGCACACAACACAAAATGGGACTGCCCAACTCAATATGAGTAGACGTGTCGCTTCACATAGTCGGCTCCACCAAATTAACTCAAACTTTATTCTCATGCTGAATTACATCATGAACTCTTAACCAAATATTATTAACTCGTCTCCAAACACTAATCCAAACATGCATACCGAAATGATAAGCGCAACTGCTACAACAATATAAACACCGCAGCTTCACCAGATAAACTCAAGAAAGTGTGACTGTCAATTGGAGACATCATAACTCACCTTGTACTGTGCATTTGACTTTGTGTTCATGAACATAACATCATACACATGTATACAACACAAATATAAACGTGTAAGGCTCCATTACAACCGTATTGCAAATCACATACAAAACTCTTCCTAGGACCTGCTAGGAACACCACTGATACAACACAATTGTATTACTATCTTCACTCAGAATGAACCTTTGCATTTATGATATCATGCTGATAACATATCTATGCAACATATGCTCAAGGCTCTCTCCATCAAGCTTCCACGCATGCTGCTTACCATATGTTGTCATCAATGACAAACATACAGTCAACAATCTGGCTTGCTGGCAAATCTCCAACAGTACTATCTAACACAACATAGTCCCCCACTTCTTTAGCCAACGATTGGATTATCTCCTTCATCTTATCCTCGTCACAAAACCATAGGCTTTATTCATAGGAATCATCTATTTCCTTCTGTAAAAAATCCCCCTCAACCAAAAGATCTATAGCCTCCACTCACCACCATTTGAGCCCTCTATTACCTTGATGGCATCCTCTAACAATCGGTTATAGTTCATACCTTTTCCCTTCTCCCCAATCCTTTCCCTATTACTTTTTTTGAAGATTCACCTACCTCCCCATTTTCTAATACAATGTGTTGTTTCCAATCCCTTTTTTATGAACCCAAAACAATATATTATGGGAGCTAGTAGACACTTTGTATCTGAATCATGACTCTCTGATAATTTGGGTATTCTTCCATATCAATCACTTATTCTGACAATAAAAAGTTGCATAGACTATCCAAAATCCTCTTCAAAGTCTCCACTCTCCAATATTCCTATGAGAGATTATGAAGCTTAATCCACACCAGAGTCTCCTTAATATTTTCCTTATAAGGGTCAAAATTCGGCCCCCAATTTTTGACAAAAACCCCTCTCCCATCTAAAATGTATGGGCCTCCACTCAGGATCCTATCTTTATCCCGTTTAGGTTCACAAGTGACTAACTAGAAACCATTTGCAGGTGTTTTCAAGGTGCAATCCCAATTCCACTGTTCCTTACACCATTTCTACATCTCACTAATAGAAGGCCATAACCCTATCCATTTCATAAAGAAATATTTTTCTTCCAGACAATAAATCAACTCCAACCACTCATTATTAACAAGAAGGGACTCTGCCTGAACATGTAAAATATTTTTACTCACTTGTTGAGAATCACTCCTCCTGTTCATTTTAAGTTTGGGTTGCTAGAACTTCCCTTCGATTTCTTTGAAGTTAAAAGGTCTCCTATTCAATAAGAAATCTCCCTTTTTTTGGTTTCTTCGTCGTCGATTCTCCCAACTCCCACCATTCCATGTTGCTATATCATCCCCATTTCTATCATATTCCATTCTCTACTCCAACCCTTCCTGTCTTGACATCCAGTTGCTTCTTCCGTTACCTCGATTTGTCTGAAAACTTGGTTGATTTTGCCTATTGAATGATCACCTCTGAACGCTCTATCCATTCTTGTTTCCCAATCCATTAATGTTACCTCCAAATGACTGTGCCTACCCTTGTTGATTCAAACTAGTCTATCGCCCTAGTCTTTGCTTAGTCGACCATTGGGGACCTCCATTCGACTGTTGCAAAGCCATTTTATTTTTAAGAAGACCTTTTGATTTGTGTATGTTGTGTACATATGTTCTTACCATGATGCTAAATGCATGTCTAATTATTAATCATACAGCCATGTGTTAAATCTATCTATGAGTGTTAACTATGAAAAATTCTTTCCCTCTTCGCAATCTACAATCCCTGACTTTCATGCTTGTCCTTGAATTTTGATGTAACCGATTAGTGTATGTCATTCTAATGATTTGGTTGATCCATTGTGCTACTTCAGACTAGGGAGAGAGGCATTTGTCATCTTGGTGTATCACCTCCCCTTCATTTTTATAATTCCCTTCTCTCTTTTCCTTCTAAAAGTTGTTAGTATAGGTTTAGAATAGGAGTTTGAAGTGTTGGGTTGGACCAACACTTGCACTTGGAATACAAAAAGGAAGTTGACCTTATTCGAATATTCAACCTTTTCACACAAGCTCCAACACTTTGAGGCTTTTTTCATTGTATCAATGGAATGTTGGATCTAATCTAGTAGGGTGCGATTTCATGTGACAACAACATGACCATAAAATCGACCTTTTTTAGTGTTGATCAAGGACTTGTCCCCTAGTAATTTGACAACCCTTTAAAGGTGTTCGTAAGTATAGCCAACCCATATTAACAAAGCAAATATAGGCACATAAGGTGAATTAAAGAGTAGAAGTGTATAAACAACTAATTATTTCTATATAGATTACTAAATAGATCTATGTTTGTAGAAAAGACTCAAATGCCAAATAATGTGCAGATTATGCAAATTTTAAAATATAAAAAAAAATCAATTTTTAATCTTAAAAATAGGAAAAATTAATACCATATCAAAACAATTCTTCTTTCTCAAACATAAAATTAAATATTAATTATGTGATTGAAAAACTATTAAATTATTAATTTAAATTTAATTTATACTTGTAAAAATGCATCTGATTTGATTAACCTATATTATAATTAAAGGAAACTTATTTTTATACAATTATTTAGATTTCAAATAATCAGCAGCTCATTAATAAAATCGCTTAATTTATTTGAATAAACTTAATTTTTTTTTAAATTAAAAACAAATTCAATTAAATAAAAAACCTTTCAATCTTCGATTCTGTACCAAAAAACATGAGTGGCTGATCTTTTTATAGACTGCACCTTCGAATTCCTGCAAAATCATATAAGAAAGAATAGACCCATTTCTTCAGTTTAAAGATAAAATCCAAATTGATGCTATCAAGTAGGGAAAATCCAAATTGATGCTATCAATTAGGGTAAGCCAAGAAATTTTAGGGTTACAGCTAACAGAGGAAGCGTATCGTCTGCCCGGCTCCGCTATGCTCCTGTATTGTCCGCTAACACCAGCAACATGAAATGCTGCACAACTTCAGATGGTTACGCGCCTTGTCTAAACAGGTAGCTCCTCATTTTCATTCTCCTTCTCAACATTATAACACATTATCTTTCCCCACTCAGGAATACAAACACGAATTTAATGTTGTTCACTTTAATAAATCCATTAATTGCCTCTGCAAATCGGGCAACACAAATAAAGCATGGAATCTTTTACATTCAGCAATTACGGAACGCCTTCCTGTCGATGTCGTATCATTCAATGCGCTTTTGGATGGTCTTGGGAATGGCGGTGATCTCTGTAGAATCATTTTTGTTCTTGGTGAAATGGAAGACATGGAAACGCATCCGAATGTTATAACTTATACTACACTCATAAAGGCTTTCTGTAAAGGATGTCGTATGAAGGAAGCCCACGAGCTCTTCCACAAAATGAGGAAAACCCATTGTTTTCCTGATATTGTTACATACAACACTTTAATTGATGGTTTCTGTAAGAAAGGTAGGGTAGATGAAGCTTTAGTAATGGTAGCTCAAATGATAAAAGATGGATTGTCTCCAAATGTTATTACATACAGCACCGTTATTAGTGGTCTCTGCAAGGTAAAAGGAGAAGATGAAGCTCTCAGGCTAGTGGCTGGAATGAGATGTGTGCATATTTCTCCGGATGTTATTACATATAACACTCTAATTGATGGTCTCTACAAAGTAAAAAGAGTAAATGAAGCTCTAGCTTTATTATGTAAAATGATTCAAGATGGCTATTTTCCAAATACCTGCACATATACTAGTGTGATAGATGGCTTTTGTAAGGCTAGAAAAACAGTGAAAGCCTACAATATGTTTGTACAAATGATGAAGTTTGGTCCCTTTCCTAATGAAATGACATTTAATGCAATCATTGATGGTCTATATAAAGATGGCAGGACTTCTGAGGCTTGGAACTGTTTTCATAACACATGGAGAAAGGGTTTGCAGCCAAATGAGATAAGTTATTATTCTCAAGTAGAAGACAGGGGATGCCTTCCTAATGTAGTAACATATAATATTCTACTATCTGCTTTTTGCAAGGCAAGAGATTTAAGGAGGGCATGCGAAGTGTTAGATGAAATGGAATTGAGGGGTTTGAAACCTAATGAAGTAACATGCAGCACAATAATTTACCGTCTGTGTAAAGCAGGGAATCTTGCTAGTGCACATTCACTGATGAATAAGATGATTCACAACGGCATGGCTCCTGATGTGGTCAACTATAATGTTCTAATTAATGGTTATTGCAAAGCAGGTGAAATTGGTAAGGCTTTAAAGCTTTTTGCAAACATGAAAATATTTGGCCTTATTCCAAATCTTGTAACTTATAAAGTTCTGATTGACACACTTTGCAAAGAAGACAAACTTAACATAGCTTTCATAATGCTAGACGAGATGAGAGCAAAGGGTTTAGTTCCAAATGTTTTCACATACAACAAATTATTTTGTGGCCTTCGTAAAATACATGACTCGCAAAGGACATTTTTATTGATGAATCAAATGCAGAAACAAGGCTGTGCTGCAAGTCATACTACTGTTAAGATACTCAGTTGGCTGGTCGATGTTGGTCAATCAGAAAGATTAAAAGACTTTGTAAATAATAATGTTTATTATTTCTGAGTGAGTATTATTCTTATACCTTTCAAAGTTATAGATGTGTATGTCAACCCTGTTTGGTTCTTTCACATTGTTTGAAGTTGTGCAATCAAATTGGAGTCTTTTATGATTGATATGTTACTCCTATGCAGAAGCTTACTGTTGTTCACAGACTTGAAAGTTTGACAATGTTATTTATAATTTTATATGATAGTTTGAATTTTTGAAATGAAGCATAAGCCAGTGGCTCTCCTGGGCTGCAAGATTAATTATTACTCAATGGTTGCATTGACATGCAACTTAAATATTGCACTGAATCTTTATCAAATAAGGTTAAATCTTGCCATAGATTTACATATAAAATACATTAGGGCGAATAAAATGTGTACAACTCTTGTACAGATGGTTCTATATGCCAGGCATTCTTTCTATCAGAAACAGAACAAAACCATAACATGACTAGGGACAGACCGAAGTCCAGAGCCCTATCAACTGCCAATTGTATTCATCTTTCAAAATTTCTTTTGTGAAGAAAATTTTATACCATATTGCCTTCTTAAACATGCCTCTATGGAGCTAAAAGGTTGATGACTTGTATTATAAAAAAACTTCATCTTAACTGAAATGACAGTAGAAATTACAGCATAGCAGGCAATAATTTGTATTTGTCTTCTGCATTTCGGATTGGCATCCTGCACGTTTTCATCTATAACTTGCTGGAATGATCTGAGTACATGACATTTGTATCTCACTCTTACCAGCTGCAAGCTAATGAGTTTACCCACACTGATTCTACCCGAAGTACCCATCTTTTTCCAATTTTGCCCATATATTTTAAAACTCTTGTTTCGATGGTTATATGAAACTCGAAATATTTTTCCTATGCACTGCTTTGCTTCTCCCCTGACCTGCTGCACCCGCCTAATCCCTCAAAAAAGATTCTTCCAATTGATCTTTTGTCTTTTATAAAAAGATGTATAAGAATTATAAATGAAAATTTGGCAACTCGGTAAATATAAGGCGGTGTTGAAATACATATAGTATTTGAAAAAAATAGTTATAGAACGATGTCAAACTTTGAAACAACTTAACTTTGAAGTAAATGTTAACAATAAAAATGTTGTATTCAATTTCTTTTTATATTTAAGATTTCATAATGATGATTACAAATGTTCAAACTAACAAAATGGAGTGAAGTGAGGTCTCTAATCATCCCCAAACTGCTCATCACTAGAACTGTTAAACCCTACATGATCAAGATCCTCTAAACTAATACCAACCAACCATCTGAATAGCATCCTCATCAATGTGTGCTAGCTCTTTGGCTCTACACCCACCATGGTGTTGGACTCTCCTTGTATAATAGTGTGTTGCTGTCAATGAGATATAAGACACCATGTATAACCACGAGCTTCTCTACTATCCTAGAGGTATGCATGTTCCTCTTAAGGGAGTGGATTAAGCGATAAGTAGAGTAGTTCCTCTCAACACTAGAAGAACCAGATAGTTACTCTCAGCACTAGAAGAACTAGAAATCTGAGATTGCAAACAAATGGCTAGAGATATATTTGAAGAAGTCAGTCCATGCAAAGTCCACCACAATAAAATTGGTTTCTCCTATGCCATAATTGTCATATCCATATTGGCCTCCTAATTATAACATTTAAGAGTAGCAAATTTTGTTCACTCAGTCTGAATGATACCAACCTCTATAAGATCATACATCTTCTAGATGATCCTCATGAACCCTACTTTCACATTAACATCTTGTATGGGTGTAAATCTACATGGCATTTTCATACCACTTGGGGTTCAATGCATAAGAAACCATGTGTGAGGGAGTGTTGAACTTCTCCCATCTTTGATGATTGATTGGTTGAACGTGCTCATTGTAGAATGCTAATATGGGGTCCTCCTATTACATGGCAACCTTCATTTGGTCTAGCATAGAATCATTGCACTCATAAACCTCATCAAGGCTAAGTGCATTAATATCCCCAAATCCATCTCATGTAAGACCAGAGTAATGATGGTGACAACATATTTTGCATCACCCCAAAAAACATCACTCTTCACCCTCTTCCCCTACTCTATCTTGGATTTGGGTCATAAATTCCATTTTGCTATCATAACCATTAGTTGCAATGCTCAATGCAAGTAAAGCATTCTCTCCAAGATTATGAAATATGATGCATCTCTAGTCTTGATGGGTTTCAAAGTTCCTTCGAAGAGGTTGTGAAGAGTGCACTTGAAGAGTGGTGGTTGTAGAAAAATATTTGTACATCTCTAACATAATTTGACCGTTTTATTGATCCAATCAATCTTTCTAATGTCCTTGAATGCATTATTCACGACATGCACATAACAAGGAGTCCACCAAATATGTCTATAATTTGCTTCAATGATCCTCCGTGTCTGCATCACTAGTTTGACCATATATTGTGGTCCAACCTTCTCCATAACATTTTTGAGGATCTAAAACTAAAAATCGGCATCCTTGTGATGCGTGAAACAATCAATTGCCTTAAGGAAATAAGGGCCCTCTGAACATGTAACTATCATCTAGATAGTGGACGATGCCTACTGTTTGCCCACCCATCCTTGGCTACAGTGCATCCACTTGTCACTCAACATTCCTTCATTTTCCCCATTAACATATTTATCTTGGAACAATTTTTATCCAAGATTGTGGTTCTCAATTTTGCCTCCCTTGGTGGCACATATAATGGTCCTGCCCTTGCTACCTTTGTCATCGCCTCTTTATAATAAGGAGATTGAGCCACATGGGATGAAATGCCATTGGCAAAGAAGAATTTACCTATGACAATATTTGCCTCATCCTTCACTTGGACACTAAATAATTTTGTTAGTGGGTTAGAAGCATAACTTCTCATCTTGCATTTCTCCCTAGATTTTCTACTCCCAATGTAGAAGAAATTGAAATATATGCAACTGCTCTTTAAGTACTAGAAATGGAATCTTGTCTTTATGACTCCTTGACCTTAGAGACAAAGAAGTAGATGTAGGTATATTGTCTTTACCACATGGACCACTCCATAACTTACATATTAGCCTTATAATTCAGTTTTTTGCAAAGGTCTCACATACTTCACCTTTTTCCTTGGATATGAAAGAGGTGGCCATTGACTTAAGTAACACTACCCTTAAATTTAAGCTTCCAAAATTGGCACTCTACAACCTAGTACTCCCAGATGTTGTAGACTTGACTAGCAATTATGTTGCAAATAGTATTAGAGGAGATTTAGGATTAGAGAGACCCTTAGCAAATTTTCACTTTGGAAGGGCAATTCATATTTGCATTAGCAACAAAACTAGTGGTATTTTATGATCACCCCTCTTTGCTTCTACATTTTCATCAAGGTTAGGTGCATAATCATATTCAGTTTGGGCAACATCTTCAACTTTTGAAGGCTCAAGTTTATCCTTATTCTCACTCATGCCATCAGAACCCATAATGACACTGTAATAACAGATATAAAATTTATAATTTTTAAATTAAAATTAAAATCATGCATAATGTAAATGATTGAGACACATTTGTTCTTTTTGTTTTTCTTACTTAAAGTTGCACAAAACACAAAAGGAAAGGATACACATAAAAATCTTTGTTTTAAATCTTTGTCAATTCAAGATTTCACTTTTGTTTTTCTTACTTTAAGTTGCACAAAGTGGAAAAGGAGAGGATACACAAATGTTATAATCGTAGTTTGATTTTTAAAAAATTGAACACATTGTTATTCCTAACCGATTACTGAGAAGGGGGGGGGGGGAAGGGGGGTGAATCAATAAATACTATTTCTATCTCAATTTAAACCTTGTATATAAACTCTTGCAGAATAAACTGAATGTACTTAACCATTCATAAATAGAAATAGAAATACTCAAATCAACACAACATATATACGTGGAAACCCTCGGTTAGAAGGAAAAAACCACGTGAGACAGAGCTCACAACTTCACTACTGTAGTAATAAAGATGCCCTGTTAAGAGCTTACAAAACACTTGCAAGAGTGCTACCTGGTAATGGATTTGATAGAAGACCTGTTAAGATCTTGACTCTGTTAGGAGTCGCCCTGCAAAAGGACTTTCAACATCAATTAAGATGCTACCCGATTAAGAGATTTATACAACGAACCTATTAGGGTTCACCCTGATAGAGGGATTTTAAATATGCTTTAACAATGTAAAAGCAATGATCTCTAATGACACATACTGTATGATTAGATCATACCTGATACCCTTTTCACTCTACTTGGTTGTTGAACCTCTCTGCCTTTCACCTCTTGTGACCGTAGCTTCTTTCAGAAGGTATCTTTCTCCTACTCTATATATTCAACAACAACTCTTTTGTGTCCTATGACTTGTATTTATAAGAAATTAATCTTAATAAAAGCTCAACTCATAGTGCTGCCAAGCTGTAAACTCACCCATAAATCACACAACAAAAAGGCTTTGTGAAATGATCCCGAGTTTACCTTGAAACATCCGCATAGAAATAAAACTAACTCCTATTAAAAAGCTAACTCTAGTTCTAAACGGTGAATGTTTCGTATTATCTGGTTTTAACTCAGACAACTTTGCATAGTCCGGTGCATATTAACATGTTGTCGACCGATATCAATCTTATACCCGGTTGTAGACACTCTGTTTGGTCTACTAGTACATATACTTTGTTTGGTCTACCAGTGCCTATTAAGGAGTATGAGTGGTCTACCGGTTTACCGGTGGGAATGATGTTTGCATCTAACTCAACCAATGACAACTTAAATATGTCAACAATCTTCCCCTTTGACATTGGTGGCAAAACATCAATTTCCATTCCCTGTCATCATGTAGACTTCCCCCGTGCTTGTGCTTTTGCTCTGTAGTTGAATCTACTCTGTATTCTGACCTTCTTCTAGTCCGTCCTGAAGATATTCTGATCTCTTTGTCTGATCTCTCCATTTGATCTCTCCGTCTCTGATCTTCTTCCCCTTTTTGCCTCCATAGGACAAAGGGTAGATATTCCATTGTTATTCCGGTTTATATATGTAGCTTTGTGAATATATCCTTATACAATTTCTTTGTTGTATGTAGAAAAGGATTCCACTAACCAATGACATGTTCTAGATTTTTTGGTGCTGCTTGCAGCGATACAATTATATTCTCCATGTCATCGACAGTATTGTAGTCCGGTTCCTTGATCAGAGTCTCAGCCTCTATTGCAGTCCATTGCATTAAATCAAATGTTGGGGCCAGAAATAATTGGAATCCAATGAGATCTTGGATTCTATTTGTCTTCTCTTCTAAAGCTTTTCTCAAAATGAGAGAAAGACTGGTCATATGTCTGCTGTACTCTGTTGCAAAGGAGTTCTTTATATCAAATTGAGAAGAAATAATTCTTATATCTTTTGAAGTCTTAGATGACTTTTCAATGATATCTTGAACAAAGTCATCAAAATTTGAAGTTCTTGTCATTAGACTTCGTGCAACCTATATCTGTTGATGAAGTACCTTTGTGTTGGTAGATACTATAACTTTTATCTCTTCAACCTGTTTATGGAGAATTTATGTTCTTTTCTTCTCATAATGATCAATGGCAACTATTTCTAGATCGGTGACATCTTCTCCGATTGCTTGTGCCAGAATCTCCAATTGATCAATCACAGGTTCTTCTTCATCAATATATGCATCTGGTACAAAGTTGTACAAGATGTTTTTGACACTAGTGAGGACCATGTCCTACTTCCTCTTAGTGAGCTCCTTAAGTTGTCTAGTTGACATCTTGCTTATGTCAACCACAGTGTTGCTAACTTTTCTTTTCTTGGCTTTTGACTTAGTTGCAAAGGTTAGCTTCCTCTAAGATGAGGATGAGCTTGGAATATTAACCTGTTCCTTTTTCCTTGGTTCCAGTACTGGTTGTTCTTCTGCAGGCTTTTCCTGTTCAGTATGTACAGATAACTCTTGTTCTTGTTTGTTCTGTTGTTCTTGATTTTCTTCTCTTCCTGATTGCACTTCTTCCTTTGGGTGGACTTCCTCTTTTGGATGTAATTGCTCTTTCAATGGAACTTCTTGTTCCAGTGGTGGCTCTGTGTGCTGCTCCTTAGCTATGCGTAGCTCACCCACAACAGTTTCTTCTTCACCTGTTATATTGTCGGTGGTCATCTTGACCGATGACTCTCCCAGTCCTTGTTCCTCTGGTAGAACTTGTTCTCCCATATTCACCTGTTCACCAAATGTGAATTGTTCCTTAGGAACTTCCTGCTCACCAGTTGTTGGTTCTTCACGAGCAGTGAATTGAACCGGTGGTTCTTGTACTATCTCAGGTTCTTCCTATGGACCTATTGTTTGGAGAACACTAAATTCATATTGTTGCCAGAAATCTAGTGTCTATTGATAGACTTCTTTTTCATAACCATTTACTATCTTGGCAACCCTATTCCTAGTATCCAAATTCATTGATACTTCCTCCATCAGAAGTTTAATAGTATCTTCATTGAGACCAAGTTGTACTTGTGACAATGTCTCCTTAACAATTTTATTGTTGGAGCCTAGACCGGTTCTTCATTTATTCATAAGTCTAGTATTCAATTTAGGAGGAAATTTAGACCTATAGTCTCTTGGACATCTGTTAAAATCTAAGAAGGTTTCCAATAGAGCCACTATTATTGCTTGTTTGTCTTCCTCTCTTAGCACACTAAACCATTTAGCCGCATTGGCTACTTCACCAAAATCCATGACTTCATCTATAATATCATTTACAGTCATTGTACGAATCAATAAATACTATTTCTTTCTCAATTTAAACCTTGTATATAAACTCTTGCAGAATAAACTGAATGTACTTAACTATTCATAAACATAAATAGAAATATTCAAATCAACACAACATATATACGTGGAAACCCTCAGTTAGAAGGAAAAAACCACAATGAGATAGAGTTTGCAACTTCACTACTACAATAATAAAGATGTCTTGTTAAGAGCTTACAAAGCACTTGTAAGAGTGCTACCTGGTAAATGGATTTGATAGAAGACCTGTTAAGATCTTGACTCTGTTAAGAGTCACCTTGCAAAAGGACTTTCAACACTAATTAAGATGCTACCTGGTTAAGAGATTTATACAACGAACCTATTAGGGTTCACCCTGATAGAGAGATTTTAAATATGCCTTAACAATGTAAAAGAAATGATCTCTAATGACACATTATGTCTGATTAGATCATACCTGATACCCTTTTCACTCTGCTTGGCTGTTGAACCTCTCTGTCTTTCACCTCTTGTGACCATAGCTTCTCTCAGAAGTTATCTTTCTCATGCTCTATATATTCAACAAAAACTCTTTTGTGTCCTATGACCTGTATTCATAAGAAATTAATCTTAATAAAAGCTCAACTCATAGTACCGCCAAGCTGTAAACTCACCCATAAATCACGCAGTAAAAAGGCTTTGCGAAATGATCTTGAGTTTACCTTGAAACATCCGCGTAGAAATAAAACTAACTCTTGTTAAAAAGCTAACTCCAGTTCTAAATGGTGAATGCTCTGTATTATCTGGTTTTAACTCAGACAACTCTGCATAGTTTGGTGCATATTAACATGTTGTCGACCGGTATCAATCATATACCCAGTTGTAGACACTTTGTTTGGTCTACCGGTACATATACTCTGTTTGGTCTACTGGTGCCTATAAAGGAGTATGAGTGGTCTACCGGTTTACCGGTGGGAATGATATTTACATATAACTTAACCAATGACAACTTAAATATGTCAACAATCTTCCCCTTTGACATTGGTGGCAAAACATCAATTTCCATTCCCTGCCATGTAGACTTCCCCTGTGCTTGTGCTTTTGCTCTGTAGTTGAATCTACTCTGTATTTTGACCTTGACCTTCTTCTGACCTTCTTTCAACTCATCCTGAAGATATTTTGATCTCTTCGTCTGATCTCTCCGTTTGATCTCTCTGTCTCTGATCTTCTTCCCCTTTTTGCCTCCATAGGACAAAAGGTAGATATTCCATTGTTATGCCGGTTTATATCTGTAGCTTTGTGAATATATCCTTATACAATTTCTTTGCTATATGTAGAAAAGGATTCCATTGACCGGTGACATGTTCCATATTTTTCTGTGCTGCTTGCAATGATACAATTATATTCTCCATGTCTTCGATAGTCTTGTAGTCCAATTCCTTGATCAAAGTCTCAGCCTCTGTTGTAGTCCGTTGCATTAAATCAAATGTTGGGGCCAGAAATAATTGGAATCCAATGAGATCTTGGATTCTATTTGTCTTCTCTTCTAAATCTTTTCTCAAAATGAGAGAAAGACTAGTCATATGTCTGTTGTACTCTGTTGCAGAGGAGTTCTTAATATCAAATTGAGAAGAAATAACTCTTATATCTTCTGAAGTCTTAGATGACTTTTTAGTGATATCTTGAACAAAGTCATCAAAATTTGAAGTTCTTTTCATTAGACTTCGTGCAACCTATATCTGTTGATGAAGTACCTTTGTGTTGGTAGATATTGTAACTTTTATCTCTTCAACTTGTTTATGGAGAATTTATGTTCTTTTCTTCTCATAATGATCAATGGCAACTATTTCTGGATCAGTGACATCTTCTCCGATTGCTTGTGCCAGAATCTCCAATTGATCAATCACAGGTTCTTCTCCATCAATATATGCATTTGGTACAAATTTGTACAAGATGTTTCTGACACTAGTGAGGACCATGTCCTGCTTCCTCTTAGTGAGCTCCTTAAGCTGTCTAGTTGACATCTTGCTTATGTCAACCATAGTGTCGCTAACTTTGGTTTTCTTGGCTTCTGACTCAATTGCAAAGGTTAGCTTCCTCTTAGATGAGGATGAACTTGAAATATTAACATGTTCCTTTTTCCTTGGTTCCAGTACTAGTTGTTCTTCTACAGGCTTTTCCTATTCAATATGTACAGATAACTCTTGTTCCTATTTGTTCTGTTGTTCTTGATTTTCTTCTCTTCTCGGTTGCACTTCTTCCTCTGGGTGGACTTCCTCTTTTGAATGTAATTTCTCTTTCAGTGGAACTTCTTGTTCCGGTGGTGGCTCTGTGTGTTGCTCCTCAGCTATGTGTAGCTCACCCACAACAATTTCTTCTTCACCTGTTGTATTGTCGGTAGTCATCTTGACCAATGACTCTCCCAGTCCTTGTTCCTCTGGTAGAACTTGTTCTCCCAGATTCACTTGTTCACCGGATGTGAACTGTTCCTTAGGAACTTCTTGCTCACCGGTTGTTGGTTCTTCACAAGCAGTGAATTGAACCAGTGGTTCTTGTACTATCTCAGGTTCTTCCTATGGGCCTATTGTTTGGAGAACACTAAAGTCATATTGTTGCCATAAATCTAGTTTCTCTTGATAGACTTCCTTTTTAGAACCATTTACTATTTTGGCAACCCTATTCCTAGTATCCAAATTCATTGATATTTCCTCCATCAGAAGTTTAATAGTATCTTCATTGAGACCAGGTTGTACTTGTGACAATGTCTCCTTAACAATTTTATTGTTGGAGCCTAGACCGGTTCTTCATTTATTCATAAGTCTAGTATTCAGTTCAGGAGGAAATTTAGACCTATAGTCTCTTGGACATCTATTGAAATCTAAGAAGGTTTCCAACAGAGCCACTATTATCACTTGTTTATCTTCCTCTCCTAGCACACTAAACCATTTAGTCACATTGGCTACTTCACCAAAATCTATGACTTCATCTATAATATCATTTACAGTCATTGTACGAGCCTTACCTTTTTCTGGAGATACCAATATGGTTGGTGGAGCTAGATCGCCACCTTTGTCGTCAATGATATCGATGATGACCGGTTCAGTCAATATCTTTTCTTTGACTTGAGCCCCAACTCCCAGAATTCACTTTCCTTTACTTGTATCTTTGATCGGTGGCTCAATGTTCTTTTGGCATGCTTCTTCTACCTATTGTTGGGTTTTAAGAAGTTTTGTCCATGTTGCCACACCTTCCTTGTGAACCTTGTCAACTTCTCCAACAAGCATTTGACTTATCCTCTTTCTTATCAGGAAATTTTGCTTGTGCAATTCTGCTTTATGAATTGCCTCATGCAGAGTTAAGTGATTCTGAACTTCAAGCAGAGCCCTAATCCTTAGCTCCTTTTCTCTTTCCATTGAAGCTTTCCATCTTGCTTCAATAATTTCTTGAAGATCGTCATGTATTGTTTTATGAAGTTCAGTCGGAGTTAGATTGAACTTATGAATGCAATAGACTACCGCTTCTTCTATTTTCCTCCTGTCTTCTTTTGTGGCCAAACTATACCGCCTTCCAACTGATGCCATACCACCTGAATTCTTTAACCCCATCACAAATTCATCAATTGTGGTTTTTCTTCCTCTCGGTGCATCCTCTTTCACTAGTTTAGCATATTTCTTCTTTCACAGAAAAGAAATGGTGTCTTCAGTCTCTGTTTCTTTAGTTTCTTCCCCTGGAGCGTTGGGTGCTTGTTGTGCTCTCTTCTTTTGAACTTTGGGTTGTTTTGTTGCCGATTTATTCTTAGGTGTGGGAGACCTCTTCACATATACCTTCTTCGGTTCTTTCACTTAAGACTTCTTCTTTAGATTTTCCATTATCTCCTCATATGTTCCGAACCGGTATGCAAAGAGATCTTGGTCACCCTCTTGTAAGGCATCTACATATGCCTTGGTTGTCTTCGAGGAGATCTCCTAACCGAGCTCCGGTGCGTACTCAGTTTTTGGTTCTACAACCTAAATGATACAGTGATCGGTGGTTACTAGGAAACACACCTCATCTTTGTAGGAGTCAACAATAGTTGAGGGAATTATTTCCCTAGCGTGCATCCTCAACTGGAATGCCTCAAAATAGTCATTCATGACTTTACTAAACTGGTTTCCCAGTTTGTTGGCCATGTCACTGATTTGTATCATCACCATTAGCTCCCCATGTAACCTTGCCTATTCTCGGAAAGTAATTCTGATAGTAGAAGAATAGACATACCAGTAGGGTTCTATATTTCAGGAACTTCTTTCTGACACAGAGCTTCTTTAAATTTTCAAAAATCTTCCCTCCAAGCATGGCGAAAAGGTCACACTATGCGTTGTCATGCATGATCTGGTAAGTGGCATGAATGGCTCCTCCCGACACACTATTCAGGTTGCTTGATTGATAGATTTTATAACCTATCACTGCAGATGCGAACCGAACTCCCTCATCTTCAATATCATTGACAGTCGTCAACCAACTATCAGATTTTAATTTTGTCACTTTAGCGACAACGACATTGGAGATGGTTCTAAGGGTGAGGGCTTCCCCTTTGTTGTTGTACCCGGTCACTCTATGCAGGTCTTCCTTGGTGATTTGGGTGCATGCGCCTTTCGCAAGCCAAAAGCCAGGTTCATGTACACAACTTAGAACTAGTTGTATCCAATTTGGTCGAAACACAGTTGGATAACAGACTCCGTTAATCAGCCCTAAAGATACCAACTTCACGTATTTATTCTGAAGCTTTCCATCTTTGCACAACGAGAGGTACTAGCTTTGGATGAAGGTTTCACCCAGTTCTTCTTTCTTAACATGAATAAAGGTTGTGACATCTTCAGTCATCAGAACTCCGTTTGACACATATGACAGTGCACTAGACATGTCGTTCTCCCTATTTTGTTATGTCATAATATCGTAAACAGGTCGATCAACAAGATTTCCTTTGATTAGTTTGACAACAGAAGATGATGATGTCATTGCTATTGACCGGTTTACTCAAAAATCATTTAATCGTCCTTAGGAAAATGACTTAATAGTGATCTTGAATAAAAGCACAAGAAAATTACTCAAGCATAAAAAATCATAAATCACAAATCGCAAAGTAAAGTGATATGAGTAATCCTCCTTCATTTATATAGATTTAGGGTCTAACGGTAACTATTTATTAACGGCTACAACATTAATTACCTTACCTAATCTTTCTTTCCTTTTTCGCCAACTGGTATTCAGGCTTTTACCTGTTGAACAAACCCCGGTTGATCAATACTCACTTGCCCGGTTCAAATGATAGACCGGTAACCTCTTCCAATTTTACTTACTGACTGAGTGAGTTTCTTTCTCACTAGTCTTACTGGGAACAATAGACGGGCTACTAGTTCCCTCTAAGCCTTTTAGGCTCAGTTTGCTAAAGAGATATCACTATCAACAGATGATGATTTTCCCTGTCTTCTCCTCAACGGAGCTCTTTGATTCCTTCTTGAACCAAATCTTATTGACTTCTTTCTCGGTGTCTTTTCCCTTGTTGTCCTTTTGATTGGGAGACAAGGTCTTATTCACCGGTTTGACCGATCCTCTTCTTTTGTTCACTGGCCGGTTCCTACAATCTTTGGCCAGATGTCCAACTTTGTTGCAGGTGTAACAGACTATCCCGATTGCCTTCCATGGATTTACCCTTCTTTTCTTAGGTGAATGACACCATGAGTCATTATGGTTGTGCATACCATAGTTAGCACAATTGGTTGTGCTCCGGTTCTCATTTCTCTTAGGGAATATTGGTCTCGGTGGGGATCTGAATGCCATTGTTTTGGATCTGCATTCTTCAGTCTTGTGTCCAAACTTGTTGCATGGGTAGCAATAGCCCTTGAAGCTTCCCCTACTTCCATTGGACACACTATTGGGACGAAACCTACATTCAGAGGTCTTGTGGCCATACTTGTAACAGTTTTTGCAGTAGTTGTTAGTTGGCTTTACCGGTGCATTCCTACAGTTACTTGTTTTATGGACCGGTTTGCCACAGTGATTGCAAGAAGTGTTGAGGGTCTTTTTACCTTTTTGTTCCAGCGGTTTCTTCTTTTCCTTCTTGCTTTTCTTGAATCCAGATGACTCACCGGTTTCCTTGGTGTTTTGATCGGTGAACCCAAGTCTTGTGGGATCTTTGTGCTTTCTTTGAGCCTTGAGTTGCTCATCAAGATTTACTGAGCTTTCATTGTATCTTCTAAGTGTTTCATTTCTTTCTTTGAGAGCTTTCATTTGTTCCTTCAGTTGATACAACTCAATTGTCAGCCTCTTGCATGCATCATCTTTATCATGCCAATTATTTTGCATCTTGGCATTTTCTTGAGTGACTATCTACATGTCTTCTTGAAGTTGTAGAATGACAAGATCACTTTCTCTTACTGCTTCTTCTGCCAGATTTCTTTCTCTCTTAGAGGCTGTTAGATTTAACTGCAGTGCTTCTTTCTTCTTTAGCTTTCCTCTTTTTCTCAATTAATTCAATCATCCTTAGGGCATTATCTTCTTGCTCCCTTTTCAGGTTGGAGATTTGATCGATTAGGATCTGATTCTTCTCCATAAGCCCGAAGACTGCCTCCTCAGCTTCGTTTGACCCACTTTGCCCAGAGATTTCCTTAATCATTTTATTGCTCTCACTCAACTATAGAGCCAACTCCTTTCTTTTAGCAAGGGATATTCTTAGTCTATTCTCAAGAGAGGCAATGATGTCATTGGCTTCCTCAAGCTGCTTCTGATACCTGTAACCATCCATGATCTTTTACTCAAGCGGTCAAGCTTTATATTTTGAGAACCTAAAGCTCTGATAACAATTGTTATTCCTAACCGGTTACTGAGAGGGGGGGGGTGAATCTAGTAATTACTATTTCTATCTCGATTTAAACCTTGTATTTAAACTCTTACAAAATAAATTGAATGTACTTAACCATTCATAAATAGAAATAGAAATACTCAGATCAACACAACATATACATGTGGAAACCTTCGGTTAGAAGGAAAAAACCATGGTGAGACAGAGCTCACAACTTCATTACTGTAGTAATAAAGATGCCCTGTTAAGAGCTTACAAAGCACTTGTAAGAGTGCTACCTAGTAAAGGGGTTTGATAGAGGACCTGTTAAGATCTTGACTCTATTAGGAGTTGCCTTGCAAAATGACTTTCAACACCAATTAAGATGCTACCTGGTTAAGGGATTTATACAATGAACCTGTTAGGGTTCACCCTGATAGAGGGATTTTAAATATGCCTTAACAATGTAAAAGCAATGATCTCTAATAACACATTTTGTCTGATTAGATCGTACCTAATACCCTTTTCACTCTACTTGGTTATTGAACCTCTTTGCCTTTCACCTCTTGTGACCGTAGTTTCTCTCAGAAGATATCTTTCTCCTGCTTTGTATATTCAACAACTCTTTTGTGTCTTATGACCTGTATTTATAAGAAATTAATTTTAATAAAAGATCAACTCATAGTACTGCCAAGCTATAAACTCACCCATAAATCATGCATCAAAAAGGCTTTGCGAAATGATCTTGAGTTTACCTTGAAACATCCGCGTAGAAATAAAACTAACTCTTGTTAAAAAGCTAACTCCAGTTCTAAATGGTGAATGCTCTATATTATCTGATTTTAACTCAGACAGCTCCGCATAGTCTCATGCACATTAATATGTTGACGATCGGTATCAATCTTATACCCAGTTGTAGACACTTTGTTTGGTCTACCAGTACATATACTCTGTTTGGTCTACCAGTGCCTATTAAGGAGTATGCGTGGTCTACCGGTGGGAATGATGTTTGCATCTAACTTAACCAATGACAACTTAAATATGTCAACACATATAAACTAATAAAAATAAATTGTAAAACTAAAAAAAATGAAAGTACAACAACTTGCTATTGTATTTTGTTTTTCAAAAAGTAGAAAAATTCATAACTAAGCTATAACTATATAATTTAAAAATTTAAGTTAAAATTTGCAACATAGTATATATATATATATATATATATATATATATATATATATATATATATATATATATATATATATATATATATATATATATATATATATATATATATATATATATATATATATGTTGATGACCATATGAAACCATGTCTATGGATTCTATCAACATAATATCAATATGCAACCATGTCTATGGATTCTATTAACATAATATCAATATGCAAACATGTTTATGGATTGAGAAATAATGCAACTAATAGAAAAAATATTTATAGAATCCTACCTTTTTCTTGAAAAATGCTTGCAAGTTGGCATCCTCATCTTCTTGCTCCTCCTCAAGCCCTTTGCATTTCACTCTTGCTCTTTCTTCTTGCGCTTGCAACTCTCACTCTCACACTCATACTCACACTATCAACTTCTTGTTGATTTGTTTTTGTGAGTTGAAATGAGGGTAGGAGGGTATTTATGGAGTGTCTTGGGTTTGTGTGGAGTTTGAAGACCATTAGGGTTTGGCCTTTGGCACGAGACTGAAAAAAATGTTTAATGTTTCTTTTTTCAAAAATTAAATTCCTTTTATTATCTAGCCATGTGAGACGCATAAGCATCCTTGAGACGATTGAGAGACTCATGAGACTCACATGGATGTCTTGAGGATGTTTGAGTGATGTCTTTTAGATGTCGGTGTTGGTGGCAAGATGAGGAGGGGATGTTTCCTCCAAGCCCTTGTGTCTTGGAGATGGTCTCATCTCAAAAAAATGAGTTTCTTTTTTTTTTTTGGGGGGGGGGGGGGGGGGGGGGACACATCTTTTTGGAACACTGATTTTGTCAAACCTAGATCATTTTCAATTTGATGTAGGAACACAAATGGAATCTATTTAAAAACCTCTTTAATTGAGAGCCAAGCATCAAGGGGTATTCATTCTACCAAAGTTTCTTGTGGCATGATTCTGGCTTAATCCATTATGTTGTTTGGGCCTTATAGTCAACAAGACTTCGTCCTTGGTGGGCTTATTCAACTTAACTAATAAACCAAGGGCACTTTTTGTGAATACTTTGATTACCATTCAAATATGGTGTAAAGTCCCCATCCTGAGCGAACATCTGTGTTATTAGATTTAGCCTATCATTGGGTCCTTGTAGGCTAATACTAGTGATTAGAGGGTCCTGATGTGGGTTTTGGCCTATTTTGAGGGACTTACTATTTATAGTAGGTCAAAAGTTGGTTCCGATGAGCTCAAATGATTTAGAGGAATTAAATGATGCTCTTAGTTTTAATTTTTGGCTTTTGGTTTAGGCTCCAAGATTCTTGGAGGGAGCGTCTATTTTTAGAAAGTCACTTTGTCAAGTTCATTCATCGCCTTTCATCATCAGGATCATGCTCGTGCTGTCATATTTTTATTTTGATGCTTCTTCAATCATTTTCGCAAGATGGGTGAATTTTGATTATTATTTAATCAAATTGGCTAAGGTTGCTATTTTTATTGGGATTGTTTATTGGGCACTTTGGTGTTATAGCTCGTTGGAATTGGGTTGAGTAGTTTTAAATCTTGAGCTCATAAAATAGGGACCCTATGTGTCAGAATAGCATTATTTTAATGAAAGGGTCATTTTAAACATTAAAGTGAAGGGAAATATAATAGTTTATTATATTTCAAATGTGCAACCATAAAACAAGTGTCTTTTTAAGTGAAAAGTGTCATTGAGAAGCTATGGAAAAATATTATATATACAACTTTATGAGAATTCAAACCCCATTCTATGACTTGGCTTTTATTTGATGGTGAATATTGTTGAGAAGTTCTTCAACTAGGGTTTGAGGACTTATTCCTCCCCATATTTGCACTTTGAATCACTGGTTTGGTGGTGAATTGTGCTTTGGATTCTGAGAATTAATTTTGATTTTCATGATTGCAAATTTGGTGTTGTTGTTAACCAAATTTGATGATTATTATGTATCTTTGATCAAAATTGAAATTGTAGAGAAAGAATGATGGTTTGAAGTGTTGCGAAAATAATCTAGTGTCACATACACTTTGAATTGGTCTTCATTGCCAATGAATTGTGTTTTGAATTGTTTTCAAATGCAAGTGGGTCGGTTTGAGGGTTTTTTTTGAGGGAACCGTTATTTCCTATGCAAAAATTGTGGCATTCATAGGGGTTGCAATTCCATTCATAGTGGCTGCAATTCCCTTCTTGGTGTCTGTCATCTTCAACACTAAGGGAACCGCCTTTGTGGTTGTGACTTATTCAATGGAGGCTTCAAATTATTCTATAGATGTTTCATTTTCATTATATAGGCTGTGAACCTTCACATAGAGGCGGCGATTCAATCCTTAGTAGCTACGTTTTAATATAAGGTGCCAATTTGCAATTAAAGTATATGTATTGTTTCTTAAATACTTAAAAGTACTTGAATTTAACAAATTTGTGAACATTTGAAGTTGGAAGTAGTTTGTTTTTTGGAATTATTTTCATATGTTAAAAAATTACACAAAATTATATATGTTCAAAAACAAAAAAATTGCAAAACAAATATACAAAAAAAACAAGTTTCCAGCATAGAGCCAACATGGCTCTTTACAGTGGTATCAGAGCAGTTTCATGCCATCTTGTGGGGTTGGAAATCTTGAGTTCCCATGTTTGATATATGAGTGATCAAAACTCTATCTTTATTTCAGTTATGGATAAATATAGGAAAATAGTAGATGGGGAAAGAAACTAAATAACATGGTTAATCTTAGGAAGCAAACAAATGCCATGATGGAAATTATGGAAAAGCTTAGAAAAAATCAGGAAAAGATGAATTCTTTGCTTTTAAATCCATCGACCATAGACAATGTGGCAAGGTATCTGGTTTCTATTTTTAAAATGTCTTCCTCGTATCTAGAAAACATGAAGAGAATCGGGAGCATTGTAGAGGGGTAGCATCAACAACCAACAACCATCAGGTAGTGAATCCTTTGCTCAATGAGGTAGTTACTAGTCCCTATACGCGTGATGTTGGAGGCTCTTCTCAGGAGCATGTGGTTATGATAGAATTTCTTGAGGACAACTGCATTGAGTCTCATCATTTCCATGAGACAGGAACTTGTGATCATGGGAATGTTGATGACATGATGGCCACCATTGATTGCAACCCTACATCAATTGGTAGAAATGAAATTACTAATGATACAGGTTCTAATTTTTATGACAATAGTCCAATGTTTGAGCCTATTAATGTCATTGATGACAAGGCAAGTGTAGAGGATGTTGTGGGTATCACTATGGGTTTTGACTCGCATGATGAGACTGTTAGTTTTTAGGATTGCATGGAAAACGAGAGTTCTTCTAATTCTGATTTCTATGACAATAGTGAGTCATGTCGGCATAAGCATGAGATATCATAGGTTTTACAAGTTGATGAGATTGGTATTGGTGATGTGGACACTATTGATGTTATCTATGAGGATGACTCATGCTATAGTGAGTCTGATTTGTCATATCAGACTTTAGAAAATGGTTTAGAGGACTCGTTGGTTGATGATAGGTCCCATGATCACAACTTGTAGGGACTTACAGTTGCTTTGGTAGTGGGTGCATGTGAGGAGACTGATGTAGTAACAACTTCTACTGATTCAGATAGTCATTTGTTGATGTTCTTAGCAGCAGTACCTCGATTGTTGATGTGTGCACTAGCGCATATGTTGTTGATTATGAGGTAAGTGATGTAGAGACAATGCCATGTTATAGTATAGATCAAGATAGTCGTGAGACTCACTTTGTGGACAATCCTCTATTCGAGATGGATGCAACATTTTCTTATGACAATCCAATTTTTGAGGTTGATCTTGATCACTCACCTGAGTGGAGATGGGAGCAGTTTACACCATCTGTTGACATAGTTCAATTTCCTATAGCAGCAGCTGGTGATGTCCCTATGTCCATAGATTATGTTTAGGATGTGGCTACATCCATTGTAGTTAAAAGTGTTGTTGATACAATTGGGATGAGTGCATCTATTGAGAGCAGCGAAGAACCACATGTTGCACCAGGTTCTCCTATGACTACGTCTATTGCCAAGGTTTTTGGTGATGGGTCAGATGACATAGGTTATATTTAGAACTATGAAAGTCAGCACTGGACTGAGGTTGGAGCTTTTTATCGTGGTTGCATAGGGAGTAATTATCACTACTTTTCTGATCCACACATAGATTTTGATGATGCATCAGTGTGGATTAGGTATGGGGTTGCACCATCCTTTGTGAGATCGGTATATGCCACTTGCAATAGATGGGATCAGTGGTTGCAAGTTGGATTGGTGGTAGTAACAACACATCCATGGGATCCTAGATGAGGATGGAGATAGTGGCTGTGATATAAATGCATTTGGATGTTCTTATCTCCACTATACAAATGGATGTGAGTTCATTGTTCTTTGGGACTTGAGTGATGTCAGGATTAGTACTGTAGTTCGGGCAGGTCTCATAGATTGGCTTCACCACTTTGGACATGGTGAAATTGAGTTCAAAGTTGAGTAATAGAAGTTGGAGGATAGTCTTCATGGAAAGCTTCTACTTAGATTTTGGGATCCTTCCAATGTATCTAGATTTCAGACAAATCTCGCAAAGGAGTTTTGGGGTGTGCACATGGTATCGAGTACATATGGTTTAACTTTTGAACTTCATGTGCATGACCCCTTTTAGATGCACAATTTAGTTGTGCATGGGTTGGACATTATGTATGACAACTCACCTTGTGCAATTTCAGGGAGCAAGCTTTGTCAACCTTCTGAGCTGCTTCCCTATGAGATATTCACTCTTGGGACATCTATCATCGGATTTGATTTAGTTTGGCAGGTTCAGTCAGTTTTACTAGTGATGATGTTACAAGAGCTAGTTGGTGATCACAAGGACATTATACATGTCTATCCATGGGATCTAGGTGGACTGTTGTGTTTCATTGGTTTCTGGTGATTGCTTGGGGACAAGCAATCTTAGAGAGGGAGGACTGTAATGTCCCCATTTTGAGTGAGCATCTATGTTATTAAATTTAGCATATCATTGGGTCCTTGTAGGATAATACTGGTGATTATAGGGTCTTGATGTGGGTTTTGGCCTGTTTTGAGGGACTTACTATTTATAGTAGGTCAACAGTTGGTTTCGATGAGCTCAAATGATTTAGAGGAATTAAATGATGCTCTTAGTTTTTATTTTCAGCTTCCGATTTGGGCTCCAAGATTGTTGGAGGGAGCATCTATTTTTAGAAAGTCACTCTGTTAGGTTCATTCATCGCCTTTCATCATTAGGATCACGCCCATGCTGTTAGATTTTGATTTTGATGCTTCTTCAATCATTTTTGCAAGATGGGTGAATTTTGATTATTATTTATTCAAATTGGCTAAGGTTGTTATTTTTATTGGGATTGTCTATTGGGCACTTTGGTGTTATAGTTCATTGGAACCGAGTTGAGTAGTTTTAAATCTTGAGCTCATAAAAAAGGAACACTATGTGTCAAAATAGCATTATTTTAATGAAAGGGTCATTTTCAGCATTAAAGTTAAGGGGGATATAATAGTTTATTATATTTCAAATGTGCAACCATAAAGCAAGTGGCTTTTAAGAGAAAAGTGTCATTGAGAAGCTATGGAAAAATATTATATATATAGCTTTATGAGAATTCAAACCTCATTCTATGACTTGGCTTTTATTTGATGGTGAATATTGTTGAGAAGTTATTCAACTAGGATTTGAGGACTGATTCCTTCCCATATTTGCACTTTGAATCACTGGTTTGGTGGTGAATTGTGCTTCGGATTCTGAGAATTAATTCTAATTTTCATGGCTACAAATTTGGTGTTGTTGCAAACCAATTTTGATGATTATTATGTATCTTTGATCAAAATTGAAATTGTAGAGAAAGAATGAGGGTTTGAAGTGTTGCAAAAATAATCTAGTGTCACATACACTTTAAATTGACCTTCATTGCCAATGAATTATGTTCTGAATTGTTTGCAAATGCAAGTGGATCAATTTGGGGTTTTTTTTTTAGAGAACCATTATTTCCTATGCAAAAATCATGGCATTCATAGGGGCTACGATTCCATTCATAGTGGCTGCAATTCCCTTCTTGGTGGTTGTCATCTTCAACACTAAGGGATCCGCCTTTGTGGCTGTGACTTATTAAATGGAGGCTGTGAATTATTCTATAGATGTTGTGTTTTCATTATAGAGGTTGTGAACCTTCACATAGAGGTTGTGATTTAATCCCTAGCATCTGTGTTTTAATATAAGGTGCCAATTTGCAATTAAAGTATATGTAGTGTTTCTTAAATACTTACAAGTACTTGAATTTAATAAATTTGTGAACATTTGAAGTTGGAAGTAGTTTGTTGTTTGGAATTATTTTCATATGTTAAAAAATTACAAAAAATTAAATATGTCCAAAAACAAAAAAAATTGCAAAATAAATATACAAAAAAAATAAGTTTCCAGCATAGAGCCAAAAAAAAACCTCTTTAAATATACAATTTGATGTAGGAACACAAATGGAATCTAAGAAAAAACCTCTTTAATTGAGAGCCGAGCATCAAGGGGTATTCATTCTACCAAAGTTTCTTGTGGCATGATTTTGGCTTAATCCATTATGTTTTTTGGGCCTTATAGTCAACAAGACTTCATCTTTAGTGGGCTTATTCAACTTAACTAATAAACCAAGGGCACTTTGTGTGAATAATTTGATTACCATTCAAATATGGTTTCCTATTTTATCAATAGTTGGTATATAGAACTTATCTCTTATGATTCATAGAGGTAGTACTAGCATGAAAATCCATGCTTCATTTAATCACCATTTGTTTTTTATATTGCTAAAAGTAGGGATCAAAGGGCTCAAACCCTTGTACGACATAAAGTTAACTGAGAAAGAGAATGCTTACCATGAGATATATGACCAACCAAATAATCCATTAGGATGAATTAGAGTGAGACATAACAATAACTAAGTTTCCACACACAAGAAGCGAAAAAGAAACAACATGGTACCCTAAGGCCCCACTTAGACAATGCTAGACCCATCCTTGTTTAATTTCACACTCTTCACTCCACTATGAGATTGGGAAATAGTGTTAGGAATACCTTTCTTTGGCCTACTTCATACAATAGTCCATGATGTTTATGCCTATTCATGTGGAGGAATTGAGGGTCCAAGGATATTTGGTAATGACTCCATTATCCAACTACAACTTAGAGACACAATTTTGTTATCTTCAAACTTTACAAACTATCTAGAAATACTTGGTATTCTTATCTCCTTGGAGCCACTTTATTCTAGATTTTTGCCTCTGGTAGATTTCATCTTATTTGCAGATATCATCGATTCTAGAAGAGATATCTATTTCTTCTTTAAACTTAATCGTTGTTATCTGAGATAAGAGATCATATCTTAGTCAGTATGGTCTCCAAAGTAGATTTTTCTTAAAAAATAAATTTTAAGTCCCAATAATTCTCTTCTTATCGTCTTCAACTTAAGTGATTTAAAATTTTATTGAAAGAATACAATTTTGTACTATAGAGATCATGTTGATTTTCCTAGTCAAAATAGGATGAGTTAATCACATTTCTTCAATATAAATTGAATACATATGGGGATAAAATTTGGGTTTATGGTAAAAGAAATTGGCCAATGAGTAAATCCTACCTGCTTAATAACTATAGAGTTGTCACTAAAATTGTTACCTAACTAAGAAATATAAGACACCAAATGGTTAATACTAGCCAAGATCAAATCATTTCCCTTTCTTCTATGTATTTTTGGTCATTCAAGTGAGAATTTGGGTCCTCTCCCAAGCTTACGTAGTATGTCCCATCTTGTGGGGGATAGAGAAGACCATTATCATTCTTAGAGACTAACTATCAGCCCAACTTAAAACCAGAAGCCCAACAAGACATTGAACATCAAACATTTCCAATCCAAAAGATTACAAAACATTCAATTTCAAAAAAAGAAGATGACTACCACCCATATTACCAACAAACTAAATATCATTAGTGTCAACCCCATAAGAATTGTTCTCTAGCTTTACTAGTGTTGCACGCTTGAGCAAAAAATTAATTGAGTTCTTAGCCTTGAGGTAAATACTCCTCCATCCCTTTCATACAAACAAGAAAGCATTGAATATTTGTCACCTCACAAACCAACTTCTCAAGGTTTCCTTCAATGCCCATGAAAAAGCCAACTCCAAACTCTACTCAAATGAAATACCTTCCTAAAGATTTCATGAGTTATTTGCCCCTTGTCAATCTTAATAGATTCTCAATAAGCATAGAATAAATTTTAATATCTATTCAATGAGTGGATTCACTTTTACAAAATATTTACCTAATATCTCAATGATGTTGTTCAACACTTCTTGTTGGAAAAAACTTACTTTAAATTGTCATTGTGATCTCTCCCCAAAACTCCATTTTGGTGTTTCCACCTCCACATATAGCTATATAGGAAGACTAAGATAAAATGTATAAACAATAGCATACTAGAAACAAACACTACTTAATGGAGGAAAACCCTTATTACGTAAGACACACAAATAGAAACATGCCCTACTTAATGGAGGAAAACCTATTGCATTAATTAAGAGATATAAACAAGCAATAGAAATGAGCCCTTCTTGGTGGAGGAAAGCCCCTATTCCATAAAGATCATTATATAAATAGATAATTCTTACAACCACTTAATAAAATAAAAAAATGTGTAGATAAGAGAGAATAAATTGTGTCATGTAGGCCCCTCTCTAAGGATAATAACTTTGTAGGCACAAATAAGAATAGCAAGCTACAATAACTATAGTGATAGAGTATGGATTTAGTAGAGCTTCACTTGGAAGAAAACCATGAGAACTGAGTGAGAGAGAGTTGTTAGAGAGCTAGAGAGCCAAGAGCTAGCGTGTGAAAAATTAGGAGGATGAAGGGTTTTGTCACTCAAAATAGACAATGGTAGTCATTTTGAATGTGCCCAAATGAGGAGCACATTTAAAAAGTGGTTCAAAAAGGAATATGCTCTTTTTGAAAATAGAATATTTTGGGGATGAATGCATGCCATGCAGACATTTGCATGTCGCATTGTCATTTGACCAAATTGACTCCAAATTTGGGCCAGGATTCATAAATACTTGCTCTTAAAATTCATGATGTCAAAATAAAAATATTCAACCATGGATTTTATCATAAATGCGTTGGGATTAATTCTCAAGTGTCATAAATGTACAGGGTGGAAATTGTGGCACTATATTTTGCTCCCACTTTAGTGAATCAATTGACTCAAGGGATTGAGTGCACTAAAGTAGCTCATACGATATGTTCATTAGACTCGTGTAGTATATTAAATGCATTAATTACCTTGAAAAAGGATACTATAGAAACCACAAAATCCAACTAGGTGAATGAAAATGATGCCCCTTGTGCTCAGTGTAAACCATAATATTTGTCATGAAAATTATAAGTGTTGCAAAATAAAAAAAATTGTTAGCACAAAAACAAAAGAATGTACTTCAGCGAGAAGAATGTTGAAGAGGTGTTAGTATCAATTAGAATGGAAAATAAGAATAAGGGGAAATATTTTCCCCTGATGTTTTTGCCTCCAATAGGTGGGAAAAAGAGGAATAAAACTTTGCTCGATCTGCCACAATTTTTGTTTTTAATTTTTGGCCAATGCTAGACTATATATGAGCAAAGTGGGCCGCTAGAACGATCATTTTCACTATTCATCATGAGCATTTCATTGAGTTTTCTATGGAATCTCAATCAAAATGCCTCAAAAATGTAAGTTATGGGCTACTAAGATCTAGGATATATGTGTGCTTCCATCAAGCATGATGAGCGCTTGCATGAGGTAGACCTTGTTTGAGTCCCCTTCTTTAATTTTAAAGCATTTTATAAGCAATTTTAGAAATCAAGGCATTGCATGGGTCCCTATTTCACGTGTGTGTCCAAAATTTGTGCATGTTTTCCAGAAACATTTCCATGTTGGTTTCCAGGTTCCATGCTAGCATCCACATACATCAATGACATTTTTGTGCTCAGGGCACACATGCATCTTAAGTGATTTTTTTGTAAAAAATATTAAGAAAGATATAATTTGTTTTGCTTTTTCATTGTATGGTCTGACATGCCATTCTTTTGTTTTCTTGAAAATTTTTCTATAGGCTCATGAGCATACATCATTATCCATGATAGAGTATATGAGCTATAAGTAGGCATAATAGGTAAGCTATGTCAAGTAGGCCTCTGGTGGGTCTACCAATGACTAGAGATGAGGTTTCATGTATTGATACTAGTGGTATTAATAGAAAGGCCAGATAAAAACACCATGTCATTCCATCTCCCACTAGAGAGATGAATGTGACCTTGGTGGATGTATACCAAATTCTACGTTTCCCTATGTGAGGGAAACAAGTAACCCTAGACACCCTGCTGATAATGCAACAACTCCAGGATAGTTACAAGTGGTATATCGACAAAGTAGTTGATGACATAGGACATGCATACGTATGATGGCTATAATGGGGCAGGGTAGAGATCCCTATTATTAGGTGGATCCTGATCACCATGGTAGCTATGTGAGGCACCTCAAATGGATGAGGTCCTCACCTTTTAGGGAGCCTCAATCCTTGTATCAGAGAGATGGGGGAGACTAGGAAGTTGTATGCTTGGGGAATAGTATGTTGGCCCATCTATACTATGGTGTTAGCAAATATATCCACCAAAAGTACTACAACATTAAAACCTACACCTTATTGTGATCATATATTGTGTATTTAGTGCGATCAATTTCTAGATGGCCTCTACAATTATGTTGTGGTTAGAAACTATTGGAAATGGTGCATGCAATACTTTGGGCATGCACAAATGTTGCATGTAGCACCAACCATAGGACTATTTGCATCATACCTTTGAGGAGGCATAGGAGATTCCATGAGAGTGGGGAAATGATGAACTCCCACCAATGTTGGATATTAACGACATTAGTGTTACATATGATTTTGCTGCATGGTGAGCCCAAATAGGTTCTACCCTTATTTTCACACTAGATGGACCCAGGGGAACCCAAGTCATGTTGATGGAGATCCAGGGAGGAGATGGTGCAAAGGCCATTGTGTAGCCCATATTCCACACCATCAAGGAGTCCACAATAGAGTCCTCCATAGTAGTGGATGGAGGAGGAGAGACCTAGACAGAGGAAAAGAGTGGCCTCTTCACAGTTGTCTCATGATATTTTTCCAACCTCCTAGGCCAATATCACCACTACTTGTGTCTCCCTATCCTTTAGAGGTACGCATACCACCTTGGTGATACTGAGGGAGACCCCTTGGGGATGAAATAGTAGAGATCCTCCACAAAATCCTAATTAGAAGAGGGGTAATCTAGGTATAGTTTATCTATTCATTTATGATGTAGGTAGATTTCCTTTGATATGGTAGATGTAGAAGAGATTATTATGATATGTATATCGATACATGCTTCTCTCTTTTTGAGTATGCAAACAATAAGAAATAGTGGCTCAAGTTCATCTTCCATGCACTAGAGGGGATGTTCCTAGATGTGTTTGTTCAAGGTCTTGTACTGGACCCTTACATGTCATACAAGATAGTTAGGCAACATGTGGTTTTGTTTGAGATTGTGGACCACCTGACGACATCCTATGAGAAGACACGAGTAAAGATCATTTTGCAATATGTCTAGATAGACTCTGTAATGGAGTAGAGGGACCATTTTGATAGTGTTGCATATGGTCCTTAGGGAATGAGATCAATCCATGGAGGAGTGTGACCAAGCAATGATGTAGGTAGGGATTTCTGAGAAAGAAAATGACACTTTGGAGAGCCAAGTCAATGACCTCAAGCATTGGGTTGATGCATCTTTGGGTGGTATTGTTGGACACCTCAACCATCCTTGAGTGTGTAAGTTGGTACATGAAGCTTCAGAGGGCTGATAATGAGATATGGAGTTTTAGGTGACTCTAGTTGAGATGAGAGGATAGTTACAGGGGCTTCTTGTACAAATCTTTTTAGCCACTCACTCTTGATTAGTGTCAAACTATCATGCATGTAGATTCAAGGATCTACCAACACCAACAAGATCAAGGACCCATGCTCGGGGCAGATTGAGATCAAATGCATACATTTTTGGTAGAGAGATATAAACATATACATTGATAGATCTAATGTATAACATTTTTTTGAGATATATAGATATATACACATGTATAAAGACATCACATGCTTTTTTAGTGATGTGACACATGTACATTTGACATTTATACATTGATGATATGCATATATAAATTTTGATCAGTCTATTTATGCTTTCTTGTGGATACTTTGTAGTTGATGTCACATATATTATGAATTCTCTAACTATGCATAGTTAGATTAGATGGTATCATGATTTAATATTTGTATATGTTACACAAATGTTAATTAAATACAATGATATAATTTTATGGATTGATATAAATGTTAGTATTATAGTATGCATGTGATGAGATCTCACACATATATATGTATGACTAAATCTTGAACAAAAAATCCATGCTCACCTATGCATCTACACATCATAACATAATGTACATAGGTTGTATTGATGAAGAAATGTAATAAGTTGATTACCTTAATGCAATAGATGCTCAAGATCATGCACATGATACATAAGTAGAATCTATGCATAGTATCAATGTTGGAAATCTATTGGGAAAATGTGACACTGAGAGGGGGGGGGGGGTGAATCAAATATCACTGATTTATCTATTTTGACATAAATGAAAACTTGCATAGCATTAACATAAAACTTCAGCAATGTAATGGATCTAATAAGCTAAACATCACCCATGAAAATAAGCATAACACAATAATCTTGGTTACCCAGAAACCCTTGAAAGGTAAAACTGGGGTGGGGATGACACCCACAAATCTTCACTGCTACAGTATAACATTTGCCTGTTAGGGTTACAAATTTGATCACAAAATATGATCTACCCTATGAGGGGTCTTCCCTGTTAAGAGCTTTGAGACTTATACAATCTACCTTGCAAAAGGATTTAAGACTTACAACTAAGTAAGCACTCGGTTAAGAGATTTACTAAGGTCTGTCAAAACCACTCTGTTAAGATATTTAACCTAATACACCTGTTAAAATGTCTCAGTACCCTATCCTTTGGTTTGCAATGTGATGCTGATTACAGATCTTCTCCTTCCTGTATATATTTGATCTCATCTATCAAATATATCTCTATTCTTCCCTTCACTGCTTTGCTCTGTTCTACTCGGTCACTGAACTCTATTAGAATACTTCTATGTTCTGAAGATATTATCTCTATCCTACTCTTACTTCCACTCATACATCATTTTAGGGTATAGATCACATCTTATATAGACAATAAATTTTCTCCAAGATTTAAGATCTACGATCTAGATTATCTCTTTTTGCCACTTAAGCTTTCCTTAATTCTGATTGGTTCCATGTGTTACATAGGGATCAATGATGTTAAGGTTTTAGGATCATTGAAAATGTAATAGCACTTGTTATGATTGTATATGTTTTCCAAATGCAACAATCTCTTACAATTATATTGAGAAAGAGCCAAGAAGAGACATGTCCTACATGGGACATGTCTATTCATTATTATGTAATTAATATAATGACAATTATGATTATATATACATATATATATAATATCTCTTGAGTATTATATTAATTTTTCTAATATTTACATAATAATAATATTTATATATATCTATATATATTTAAGTATATATATACATTATATATATATATATATATGCTCACTAGTATTGACTCATAGTGTTTATCCGACTGAAGCTACAAAACATCAACACTCTCTCTTAGCTATGGAAGATAAAAACCATCTATCTAAAAGAGAAACACAACGTTAATTGTGAAATTTTATTTTGATATCACATTACTGTGATGTCAGAGATATGAACTGACTAGGAATATCAAGTCTCATTATCTTCACCATAACTCATAGATTTATAAATATCATCTCATGATATTGGGAGTATTTGTCACAGAATATCAAGTCGTAATATATTCTCTCAATACTTAGAGTAATGGCCTACCAACATCAAGTCACATGATGTCCACCAAGTACTCAAAAGTTTACAAAGATATCATCTCATGATATCGGGAGCATTGGCCTGTAGAATATCAAGTCGCATGATATTCACCAAGTGCTTAGAGTAATGGCCTACCAACATCAAGTCACATGATGTCCACCAAGTACTCAACAAAATTATAAAGATATCATCTCATGATATCAGGAGCATTGGCCTGCAAAATATCAAGTCGCATGATATTCACCAAGTGCTCAAAGTAATGGCCTACCAACATCAAGTCACATGATGTCCAGCAAGTACTCAACAAAATTATAAAGATATCATCTCATGATATCAGGAGCATTGGCCTGTAGAATATCAAGTCGCATGATATTCACCAAGTGCTCAAAGTAATGGCCTACAGACATCAAGTCACATGATGTCCACCAAGTACTCAACAAATGTCCATAGGTAATGTGCACTTACCATAGGAACATTCACATCATCTATTGTGATCTGTTTCATCCATCACAAGATGTCTATCACAATAGACGATGCCATCTATTATGATCTGTTTCAGCCATCACAAGATGTCTATCATAATAGAAGATGCCATCTATCATGATTTGTTTCAGCCATCACAAGATGTCTATCACAATAGAAGATGTCATCTATCATGATCTGTTTCAGCCATCACAAGATGTCTATCACAATAGATAATCAAGTTATTGTAAGATCATTACCTTCCAATTACTTTTAAAAATACAAGTGATAATCATTTGGAAGTTGTCACTTCCTCATGATTTACACAGGGGGTAGGCCCATTAAAAAATATTCATGATTCATTAGTATAATAATCAATAATATCAAGTTTACCTCAAAAGTTTTTCACCTTCAATAGTAAACTCCCTCTTAATCAAGATTATCACACGTTGAATGAACCATTTACTCCCTTTGAAGCTCAAGTTTATCAACTTCTTGACCTCTTTTGAAATTTTAGACTCCCTTTTCATCTAGACTCAATCATCAATTCATTTGCAAGCATCAATTTATTTCTCCCTTGAATGCAATTATTTTTCACTTCTGTCCTAAAGGTATGTTATAGAGAGATTACAAATAGCTCACTAAACTATCTCGACCAGAAATACCAATCATAGAAGCATACAAGATTTTACTAACCCATAGTATAGCATGAATTACAAACTCAAAAATTATGTGCATTAATAAAACATGAAATACTTATCTTTTATAAATTTCAAGTATTTCATTTTGTAAGGTGAGCCCATATAGAAAATATCATGCAAAATCACAGCATGATGTCATCATTCTTGAACATTACCATAATTCTTCTTATGATCTTTCTTGAATATCCAAAGGTTCTATACACTATGAAAACCTTCAATATGATTGGATCTCCCTTCAAGTGGATAGGCTTTTAAAGAAGGAACCTCACTCTTTTACCAATTTTTGCATAGACTCATACACAGTCGGTCATAACTTTTAAATCTGACCTTTTTTCTCCAATCTATCTAGTGAGGTTGTTCTAAATTCATTTATCACCAACATATCCAAAATTTAGCGAAATCCAATAGTGCATTTGGGAGATATGGTCTTCGTACTGAGGCTGTATTTTCTAGGACAGTCACACATTCGCCATCAACAAACTACTCTCTTACGTTTGCAACTTGGCTCTGATACCATGTTAAGGTTTTAGGATCATTGCAAATGTAATAGCACTCGTTATGATTGTATATGTTTTCCAAATGCAACAATCTCTTTCAATTATATTGAGAAAGAGCCAAGAAGAGACATGTCCTTCATGGGACATGTCTATTCATTATTATGTAATTAATATAATGACAATTATGATTATATATATACATATATATATACACACACACATATATATATAATATCTCTTGAGTATTATATTAATTTCTCTAATATTTATATAATAATAATATTTATATATATGTATATATATTTAAGTATATATACATTATATATATATATATATATGCTCACTAGTATTGACTCATAGTGTTTATCTGACTGGAGCTACAAAACATCAACAAATGATTACAATATAAGAGTGTAATCACCTCTGTGATTTCCTAAACAAACAATAAATGAAATATAAATGTCGACCAAAATGGGTTACCTAAGTGTTTGTGCTATAACAAATACATATGTCAATTCTGGCTTGCTCGGCATTGGATATCTTTGGCACTCGGCATTCACTGTTCTTTATACCCTGTTGCTCGGCACTGTCTTCTTTACATAGCTCGACAAAAGTTGACTCGGCTAATACAAAAGTACTCAGTGACCACTATTTTACTCGGCAGTGACTACTGCTCAGTAAATGTACATTATACATGAGTCGGCCTATATATGATGACTCAGTCACAGTGATGACCGACCAACATTGCCTAGAAAATGACTAAGTGTAAGACACTAATAGAATAAAAAAACTTTAGGGATCAACAATCAATGCAAATGAATTTTTTTTATACATTTTTTCAGTGGCGTGCCATCCATTTTAGATAGACCATTAGAGCTAGAACCATAAATAGAGGTGATGATGTAAGGACCTAACTAGTTTGGGCTGAACTTCCCTCTTTGGTTTGGCAGTGTGTTTACATTTTTTTGGGTCTCGTAGAGAAAAAGATCATCCACTTTGAAAGTTCAATAAAGAAAATTTTGGTTATATTTCTTAGATAATGATATTTTATAAGCCTAAAGATGTTGAAGGGCCTTAAGGTGATGCCCGTCAAGAAACTCCAACTCATGCAAATGGTTAATATGGTGGGTGTCATTATAAATTACTCCTCTTAGGAAAACCTACAAGGCTGAGATTTCCAACTCAAGAGGCATTTTAGCATCAACACCATACATGAAGTTATAGGTCATATTTCTAGTATCTATACAAATACTTGTGCAATAATCCCATGATGCATAAGCTAATTGGACATGTCGATCCTTACCATTCTTGTTCACCATCTTGTGTAATATTTTCTTAATGGTCTTGATAGAAGCCTTAGTTTGGCATTATATTGTGGATAGTAAGATGTAGAGAAATGATGTTGAATGTGAAACTTCTCAAGGAATTTCTTCACTTCCTTGTTTTTTAAGGAAGTACCATTATCAAAGATAATGGTAGAAGGTAATCCAAAATTAGAAATGATATTGTTTAAGAGAAGACACAAATAGCTTCAGCAGTAGTGGACCTTAGTGAAACTACTTTGACCTATTTTGTGAAGTACTTAGTAGATGTTATGATGAAGGTGTGTCCTTAGAATAAGGAGAATATATCTTTCCAATGATATCCAAACCCCAATTTTGAATTGCCAAGGAGAAGCCTAAATTTAGAGCTCCTACATGAGAGATCAAATTAGATTAATATATTGTTATTGGGGACATTTCATGACAAAGGAAAAGGAATCATGTTCTACCATTTTCCAATAGTATCCCATATGAATGGTTTTATGTACCAAGGATATACCATTGGTGCACCCACCCGTGGAACCTAAATGGGCTTCACGGAGAGCAAGGGGTATTTTAACCTTAGTAAGACATCTTAAAAGGAGACCATTGTAGGATAGTTGTTAAAGAACATTAGATAAAATTATGTATTGAGGAAATATATTTTATATCTAGACATAAGTACCTTTACTTGCATCATTAGTAAAGATCACAAACTTGAGATAAGTGTATATAATAGAAAACCATTGTCCTAAATCTACATGATATTGCTAGGATTTGGTTTGTCTAATACAATAACAAAATGGATTACTTGAACCAAGAAGTGGTATTCATCTATGAAATAATTAAATAATACAAGGGAATTTGAACTTTCCATTACATATTCATGATGATTCTCTCTCCCAGGAATGCTATCAATGGTGTAGTGCAATAATTGTTATGGAGGGCCAAAGCCAATTTCAAATACTAGGTATATGCAATGAAAGTAATAGTAAATGGAATGCATAATAAAGTTAGAACATTCAACCAAACTATCAAAGAAAAATCTAGATTTGACATAAAAAGAGAGAAAATATAACAACAAATAAATATGAAAACCTCAAAAAAATTGATGAAGAGATCTTTTTGTTGTGTAGATTTGTCCAATACTTTTTCATGTATGCTCACAAGGATGCTCAAGCTTCAACTTTGGAAATGTTTTGGCAGTATAGTGATATGGTTGCTATGATTTAGGATTCAAAATGGCATAATAGCTTTGCATGAAAGATGGATATGAAAATGAAAGGAAGGGGCATCAATTTATAGGCTTGAGGAGGAATGAATCAATGGTGGAGATGAAAATTTTGTGAAGGGTTGAGATGCTCTTTGAGGGAAGCACATAGATTGTGCTTTCTCAAAGTCACAACATTGTGACAAGTGTCATAATGGGAGGAGTTGAGAATATATTGGGGGTGGAGTAGATTTCCTATAAAGGCATATCTTGTCTCATACCCTAAGGACAAGGATTGGGGAATGTGACCATTTCAAAGAATGTGAAGGGATTTGGAGAAGTGAAAGAAGGAATAAAATTTTCCTTGGAGGGGACAAAGGTGTAAGATGATGTAAGAGAATTTAGGGTTGACAAGAGGTATGGATTGACTTTTATGGCTAATCGTTTGGATTAGGAATGTACAAATGATTAGTAAGAGGATTAAACTTGGATAAGGATTAATTAGTGGGCTAGGTTAGGTTAGAAGCACAGGTTAGGTAGTTGGAGTGAGGTAAGGTGAGGGTTAAACTTAGGATATGTGCTAAAATATAATTAAATAGATTATTTAATTCTAAGTGGTGGAAAATGGATAAAATGAATTAATTTAAATAGATTAATACATTTATTTAAATTAATAGAAGAAGAGGGGTTTAATTAATTAAATGGTAATGGGTTGCCATTAGATTAATTGGACTATAGTTAATTAAGTAAATTAATTTGGATAGAAACATAATATCAACTAATTAAATGATATTTTAATTATTTAATTAATAATGCATAAGAGGGAACTAAATTTAATTAATTTTGTTTATAAAATTTAATTGTCTACATTTTGCCCCTTTTTGAAATGGTGTTACAATAATGTTTTTCAAAGAAGATTAAAGTTTCAACTACATGAAGAAATAGGGGCAAGGAGTTGCCTTAGACAACATGAAATGGTGTTAGTTAGACATGGTGATGCCCCATTGAGAAGGCAAACGAGAAAGAAAAAGGGGGTCTCAAGCGGTGTCTCATAAGGAATATTTCCCTACCGAGATTGAAGAAAAAAATGCATAGAACACAGTTTGATGGCAAAGACATGGCTAAAAAAGGAGACCATGAGAAGAATTGGTGCAAACAATGGCCCCATAGGGATTGGGAAGGTGAAAATGAGCACCCAAGAGGGCCTCATAAGAAAATTTGGTTAATTTACTATTCATTTACACCCTTAGAGATAGATAATTTAGAGAGAATATAGATGTTTACCCTATTTTTTAGAGCATTATAACACAACCAAGAGATGCCAAAATTCAATCAAGCAAGGCACCAGGTAGATGTTGTGAGGAAGGTGCGGCAATAGTGACGAATGAATTGAGAGGTATGCGTCAATAAAATTTACCTTTGTACATTTTTTATCGTATTTATTGAATATGTTAGATGTAGAAATTTTATTTTCTAGAGGTTATGTCTCATAGGAATGCTTACGCATCCAACAAGAATCTGTTCTCATTAGAGTTTGAAAGGGGTAAGTTGAATGATTTTGTGTAGTTTAGATGGGGTTGTTGGAATGTGATCCCATGGCTTTGGGATTACATAGGGGATCTATGGGTTTGTGAACCCATGAAAGAAAGATCGACAAGAATGTGTTCCTGCTAGAGAATAAAATGAAAGTTTAAAAGTTTTTTCTGGAACACGTTCCCACATAATTGGCAAAAAGATGATCAAGAATCCCTAGGGAGTTAGAACTCCCACAGGATCGCCAAGAAAAATAGCAATTGGTAGAATGAGGGGGGGAAGGGGGAAAGTTAGTAAGAAAAGAATAGGGGGATAACTAAGGGATCTTTATCTAACCTAACTTGTGGGTGTTTTTGGGTTGTAGTGGTATGTGGATTTTCTAGTCTCTTGAGAGTGACATGCAGTAGTATTGAGGGTGGTCAATTAATTTATATCTATGGAATGGATAGTGGTGGATAGGTTAGGGTTGGGACATTTGGACTGGATACCCCATGTATGAATATGTATGGTGATGTCGAAAACATTGTGCGAGAGGTATTTCTCTGAGACTTCTACCTTTCATCTCCTAACTGGGGAGATGAAAACCACTATAGAGGATGTGTATCATATTTTTAGGTTGGTGATTTGGTGGCCCACATTAGTGGTTTAACAGGTATCACATGAGGTGAAAATTTAGAGCTTGTTAGGGATGGATGTGCCTCTAGAGCATGGACAACTATCCTTGGATAGGTACCTTGACCAGAAACTATTGAATAGGTAGTGATATTTTTATGTTTGCGGATTAGTGAGCGGATAGATTTTCTGGATGCAAGGAGAGAGGAGTGACTTTGGGGCTGATTCCAATTATATGGAGACAATCAACATTGGGAAACTGGTGGCATGGGGGAATTTGATGTTGGAAAAGATTTATAGGGATCTACATTTAATCTATTACCATATGGGATGACATACAAGCTAGAGAATAGGGTTTATGCTACTAATATAGGTGTGGACACATGGGCATATAGTTATTGTGTGACTGGTAGGCAGGAAGGATAGACAAGCAAAGCATCCATTGGTATATAAGTGAGGAGGACAAGTTCACTATGAGCATATGGATGATGTGGACCACTGGATGGTAGCATTGGATGAGCTGAGGGACAACATCACATTAAGGTCATAAATGAGGATGGTAGGGTGGGTAGAGGATGGGAAGCATATTCCTTTTATTATCACATCCATCTACATAACATGTCATTGGGAGCATATAGTAGAGAGATATAAACTTGACAAGGTGATGAGGTAGTTTGGCCTTATGTAGGATGTGCCAAGTCTAGAGCATAGGTTTCAACATACTACCTAAAAGTGGGTAGGGGATTTAAGGAGGGCCTAGGATATAGCAAGGATATTTGCAGACTGGTGGGCACTGCGACTAGTGTGCTGGGATTTGAGGGGTGGGCTAGATGATGTAGGGGTTGCAAATGTATACATGGCATGGTTAGAAGGTCACCAATATTAGGGAGGTAGAGATTAGCAATGTTGAGTGTGTGATAGAGGGAGACAACAATACATTTAGGTGAGGTAGATGGGTGTTTACCAGGAAACATAGAGGAGACAAACCATGATAGTAGTGAAGAGATATAGGGTTGTCCAAGGAGTGGGAGAACAGGATGAGGATGGGTAGCTAGGTAGAGATTTATTGGAGGGGGACAAAGAGGAGGGGAAGAGTTGTAGGTGGAGGAGGAGGAGAATAGGGAGGATTAGTTGGCTAAGTACAGGGCTAGAGACGGATGGTCACAATAGCTATGGGGCCCTAGTAGGAGGAGGTGATAACTATGAACATAGATGATGGGACATTTGGACCATCAAATATATGTGGACATGCACCACCATAGATGGGAGGACATGGATTAATGGAAAAAACATCATAGGCATCATCAAACATGAGGGGGGAAACACCAAAAGTAGAGTCCTCATCACAAGCCAAGGAGACCATAAAATTTAGGATGAGATCTCTATAGGAGTTACTAGATAGGTCAGATTATATGCATAGGGAGAGGACCATAGAGAGGGATGATCTTATACAAGAGCATGAAAGACTCTAAGGAGAGAAGGATGTGATGAACCACAAGAGAGACTTTTTGGTGGTGGAGAAAGATGAGATTTGGAAATAGAGAGATGCTCTAAAGGTGGAGAAAGATGGGATGTAGAGAGAGAGATATAGAGATTATGGGGGAATCTAGATGAGTTATAGATTTATTAGGATGCACTGGAATAGTCATAGTTGATAAGTGAGGAGAGGATTTTTAGCTGCTAGTGGGAGGGGGAGGTTGCAGAGAGAGAGGGATGAGGCAAGAAAGTTGGCCAAAAGGGATGTTATTGGGGTAATGGGATCTTTGGTTGATAAGAATATAGATGAGATTAGGAAGATTCAAGATAATCTATACCATTATAGATCAATCTACTACCACATTGTGCCAGCAAGACAATGAGAGTACATGCCGACAAGGGACTTTAGTCACAGGGGAATCCTCATAGAGTAGGATTTCTAGTAGGAGAATGACTAGGTCTAGCTAGAGGGAGATAAATAGTAGGATAACCCACTCACATAGGAAAAGGCATACTCATAGGGTGACTCAGTAAGCAGGTTTTGTACAGGTTTCATAGGGACGTGTATGATTAGGGACAAGATGCATAAGTAATAGGATAGGAGGATACAAGTATCTTAGTTTTTAGGGTTTTTTTATTTTCCCATCCTACTAATATAGCCAAAAAGGGAGATGACTCATAAGGACCCTCTAGTTATGATGAAGGTTGCTCCCCTTAATACCACAAACACATAACAGAAATAGAGAAATAACAACAATATGCAAGAACAGAAAATTGGCTTCTTATTATCTCCACAAATGTGGAATTACAAACTTTTAGAATTACAATATGCAAAGCCACATGGGCATTCCCTTACAATATTCTTTAGGACAAAGCCTCGAACCAATACCCAGATCTACTACCCAGAATTATTCTAAACTGCCTAAGACAATAATACAGCCTTCCTTATATAGGCAATTTTCCACCGCCTGGGAAGGTTCCAGAATTTTAGCCAATAAGGCCGACCAACTTAGAATTATTTTATTTTACATTTTATTACATCATAGTCGGCTCAAGATAACCTTTGAAACCCGAACAGAAATTTTGAAGAAAATTATTTTTCACCATTTCAGGTGGCCCAACTTCCGAAGACCATAAGTCATCACCAGTTGACCCGCTCGGCTATTATAACCCCATTTCAGTAACGCCACGAAGTGCTCTACAGGCTTGACCTGCGCAAGCGCCCGTCACCCAAATTTTTGACCTCATCCGGGGCCTCTAAAGCCTTCAAAACTGAGTTCAAAGTTTCTGTACCCTGCTGCCAATACCGAAAATCTTCAATATCTTCCAACATACACTTGATCTGGAAATGAAACTTTACTGGCAGACTTATATGACCAAAATGAACCTCCAAGAAAGAAATCAGATCATTCTGAGCACATACAAAAATTACCAAAAATAGTAACTTTCCAAAAATAGCAGCTCTGCACAAAATAACCCTTATTGAAAATAAAAATAAAAATATTTTTGGGTGATGCAAGATTGCTCTTACACCCAGGATGCTCCTGCATCAGACACCCAGGCTAATTTGAGAAGTGACCCTGTCACGACTCAGGTGTGCAGAGGAAAACCAAGACGGCTAACCTCCTCCTTTGTCAGCCATGATGAATCTTCAACAGGTCATCCTTTCCACTTGACCAGATATTCTTCATATGTCCTATTCTTTGTGCTTCTGCCAACACGACTGTCCAGTATATCTTCGATCTCCTTAGTGTCTGAACTAGTTGCTGGAATACTCCACTGTGCTGCTGTGATCTCATCTTCAACACCTCCTTCATGATACTCTGTCAGATCTGAAATGTTAAACAGTGGTGAAATATTTAGCTCAGTAGGCAATTCTACCTCATATGCGTTTCCTGAATCATGTTTCTTCAGTATCTTACATGGCCCAAACTTTTTCATTTTCAACTTGTTATATGTACCAACTGGAAACCGCTCCTTCCGCAAATGAACCATGACTTCATCGCCAACTTGAAATTCCTTATACCTCTTTTTCTCATCTGCCTTAGCCTTATACTGTGCGTTCATCTTGGTAATATGCTTCCTCACCTCCCCATGGATGTTCTTCAAGTGTTCTGCAAAATCCTCGGCTTCAGCACTACTTATTTCTCCTTTATCTATCTTCCTCAATTCAGATGCATTTCTTGGACTACTTCCATATACAATCTGGAATGGTGATTTACCAGTGCTCCTATTGACAGAATTATTGTATGCAAATTCCATCTGTGGTAAAATCAAATCCCATCCTATTGGCTTATCTCCAACCAAACATCTCAGCAAATTTCCCAAACTTCTATTCACCACCTCTGTCTGTCCATCAGTCTGTGGATGATGTGATGAACTGAACTTCAAATCTGTCTTCAACTTCTTCCACAATGTACGCCAAAAATATCCAACAAACTTAGTGTCCCGATCTGAAACTATGGTCTTTGGCAAACCATGAAGTCTCACTACTTCTCTGAAAAACAATTCTGCTACATGAACAGCATCATTAGTCTTCTTGCAGGGAATAAAATGTGTCATCTTTGAAAATCTGTCAACTACCACAAAAATTGAATCATGTCCCCGCTGAGTCCTCGGTAAACCAAGAACAAAGTCCATGCTGATATCCTCCCAAGGCTTCTCTGGTATAGGTAATGGCTGATACAATCCTGTATTCTGCTTCACTCCTTTCGCCATCTGACATACTCTGCAACTCTGTACAAATTTCTTCACATCTTGCTGCAACTGTGGCCAATAATAATTCTCACTAACCAAACCAACGGTTTTATCACGACCAAAATGTCTAGCCAATCCTCCGCTATGCTTCTCCTTGATGAGATTCTCCCTCATAGAACTTCGTGGAATGCACAATTGACTCCCTTTGAATAGCATATCGTCCTGGATGATGAAATCCAGCCACTTCGTCCTGTCTAGAGTAACAGGTTCTGTACAAGCTTTCCAAGCTTCACCAAAATCAGGATCCTCTGGATACAAATTCTTGAGTTCCTTGAACCCAACCACTTCAATCTGCATTTCTGTCAGCAATAGTTGCCTTCTGCTAAGAGCATCTGCAACCCTATTAGACTTTCCACTCCTATGTTTCAAAACAAATGTATAACTCTGCAAAAACTCAACCCATTTCAAATGCCTTTGATTCAATTTTCCTTGACTATTCAAATATTGCAAAGCTTGATGATCAGTATACAAAACAAACTCTTTAGGAAGCAGATAGTTTCTCCACTTCTTCAATGCCTGAACTATAGCATAAAATTCCTGATCATAAACAGAATATTTCATCTTGGCATCATTTAAATTTCTCACTGAAATAAGCAACAGGTTTACCTTCTTGGCTCATAACAGCTCCTATTGTAGTACCACTAGCATCACAATCTACTTGAAACACCTTATTAAAATCTGGAAGTGCTAAAACTGGTTGTTCTGTAACTTTTTGTTTCAACAATTGAAAACTCTTTTCTGCCCCATTAGTCCACTTAAACTCTTTTCTATCCCCTCTCATTGTTTCAGTCAAGGGTCCACAAATACTGCTAAAATTTCTGATAAACTTTCTGTAAAAGCTAGCTAGACCATGAAAAGATCTTACCTCAGTAGCACTCCTTGGAGTAGGCCATTCAAGGATAGCCTGTACCTTCTCTGGGTCCATTTTTAGACCTTCTCCTGAAACTACAAACCCCAAATACACCAACTCTTTCTTTACAAAACTGCACTTCTTCAAATTAATCAACAATTTCTCTTCTCTCAACTTCTCAAATACCATACGAATATGCATCATATGCTCATCCAATGTCTTACTAAAGATCAAAATATCATCTAGGTAAACAATGGCAAACTTACCCAGAAATTTTTTCAGAACCTCGTTCATGAGCCGCATGAAAGTGCTCGGTGCATTGGTTAGCCCAAAAGGCATGACTAACCACTCATACAGTCCTTCCTTTGTCTTGAAGGCAGTCTTCCATTCATCTCCTTCTCTGATCCGAATTTGATGATATCCACTTTTCAGATCTATCTTTGAAAAATACACAGCTCCACTCAAACAGTCCATAATATCATCCATTCGTGGCAATGGAAACCTGTACTTGATTGTGATCTTGTTTATTGCCCTAGAATCTGTACACATCCTCCACTCTCCATTTTTCTTTGGTGCTAATACCGCTGGTACAGCATAGGGACTCAGACTCTCTTGAATCAACCCCTTTTGTAACAGTTCATGTACTTGTCTGTTCAACTCCTCACTTTCTGCAGGTGTCATTCTGTGTGCTACCTTATTCGGAAAACTCGCTCCTAGGATCAAGTCCATCTGATGACTGATCTTCCTAACTAGTGGTAATCCATCAGGCACGTTATCGGATACAATATCCTGAAACTCATTCAACAAATTTGCAACTTCTACAGGAACATCTTCTACTTCCTCTTTACCAGCTTTTGGAATTAAAGCAAAACATACACGCTCATGCCTCATACCATCTAGGAAATTTCTTCCATCAACAAAAGTTATCCTTGCATTACCACATACCTTTTCTTCAGTCTCCTTCAATGGTTTTAGCTTATGTCGCACTCCATCCTTTGTTAGGGAATAGGTATTCGCACGACCATCATGTACAGCACATCTGTCAAACTGCCATGGTCTACCCAACAACATATGACATGCATCCATAGATATAATATCACACAATACCTCATCTTGGTATCCGCCAATCTTGAACTTCACTAGGCATTGTTCATTGACCATGACCTTGTGGTCATCCTGTACCCAGGCAATCCGATATGGATGTGGGTGTTTCTGTCTCTTGAGCTTCAACTTTGTCACCATCTCTTCTGACACCAAATTGTCAGTGCTTCCACTATCAATAATCACATCACAGCATTTACCCTCACACTTGCATCGAGTGCGAAACAGGCTCCTCCTTTGCTCAGGTTCATTCTCACCACTCAACAGGACTCTTCTGTTAATCAACGTTTCTCCTCTTTCAGCATCTTCAGAATTTTATGATCTGGCATCTTCATCTACATGTGCAACTCTGGCCTGGCCTTCATTTCTCCTGTCTGTTCTTCCTTGGCACTGAGAACATTCAAATGCCCTATGACCTTCTTCTCCACAGTGAAAACATGTTCCACGGAAGCCACCTCTTCCAGATCCTTGTCCTCTTCCTCTTCCTCTCTGATCTCTATTATTCTGATCCTGGAAATGATTAGAATTATTTCCTCGCTGATTCTGACTGCTACTGGCCTCATCCTTATTTTTCAGATCTTCATTTCGGCCACCATATGACCGTCCACCAGATTGTCCACCACGACCTCTTCCGTTTTGTCTACTCTCAAACTTCTTGTTCAGCTTTTCCTCTACTTTTAGGGAAAACAGGTATGCCTCTTCAATACTGTTCATTCGAACCAGATTCAGCTCATCCTGAATGCTTGGCCTTAACCCATTAAGGTATCGGGCAACTTTCTACTTATCAGCTTCTGCATGGCCTATTCTGATGAGAAGTCGATAGAACTCCTCTGTATACTCCTGAACAGATCTTCCTGCTTGCTTCAAACTCTGCATTTTCTTTAGTAGGTCAAGCTCATAATCAACAGGAATGAACTGTCGCTTCAATTTATCCACCATCCGATCCCATCTTGTGATTTTATCTTTCCCTCTTCTATTTCGCTCTAATTGAATTTCTTGCCACCAGATCTTCGCATGACCTTTCAATCTGGCCTTCGCAAATTTGACCCTATCAGGATCTTCAACATCTTCATACTCAAAATATTCCTCATATTCATTGATCCAGTCGATCAATTCCTCTGGGTTAAGATTTCCAGAAAATGTAGGAACCTCAATCTTAGGTCTTTTCCCAATGTTGGAAATCACCCGAAAAAGTCTTTCTTCCTCCTGGTTCACAATTTCAACTTCTCCTTGATATTCTTCTTCGGCTTCATCCTCACTTTCGTCTCTGACATTAAGATTCATTCCTCTACAAATCTCTTCTTGCAATGCTCGCACTTGTCTCTGCAACTCTCTAACCTCAGGTGTCACAACACCAGGTCTTCCGCCATGTTCTCTTCGTGGAGGCATTTTCGTGATGCGCGCTGAAACCCTAACCACGGTCCTGGTGCAAACTACCTCACAGTCGGCGATCTGTTTACACACTCAAGAACCCCTGCTCTGATACCACTTGATGAAGGGTGCTCCCCTTAATACCACAAACACATAATAGAAATAGAGAAACAACAACAATATGCAAGAACAGAAAATTGGCTTCTTATTATCTCCACAAATGTGGAATTACAAACTTTCAGAATTACAATATGCAAAGCCACATGGGCATTCCCTTACAATATTCTTTAGGACAAAGCCTCGAACCAATACCCAGATCTACTACCCAGAATTATTCTAAACTGCCTAAGACAATAATACAGCCTTCCTTATATAGGCAATTTTCCACCGCCTGGGAAGGTTCCAGAATTTTAGCCAATAAGGCCGACCAACTTAGAATTATTTTATTTTACATTTTATTACATCATAGTCGGCTCAAGATAACCTTTGAAACCCGAACAGAAATTTTGAAGAAAATTATTTTTCGCCATTTCAGGTGGCCCAACTTCCGAAGACCATAAGTCATCACCAGTTGACCCGCTCGGCTATTATAACCCCATTTTGGAAATGCCACGAAGCGCTCTACAGGCTTGACCAGCACAAGCGCCTATCACCCAAATTTTCGACCTCATCCAGGGCCTCTAAAGCCTTCAAAACTGAGTTCAAAGTTTTTGTACCCTGCTGCCAATACCGAAAATCTTCAATATCTTCCAACATACACTTGATCTGGAAATGAAACTTTACTGGCAGACTTATATGACCAAAATGAACCTCCAAGAAAGAAATCAGATCATTCTGAGCACATACGAAAATTACCAAAAATAGTAACTTTCCAAAAATAGCAGCTCTGCACAAAATAACCCTTATTGAAAATAAAAATAAAAATATTTTTGGGTGATGCAAGATTGCTCTTACACCCAGGATGCTCCTGCATCAAGTTAGCATCTCATGAAGTGATGTTTTGAGCATGTTGTATATTACAAATGATTATTTTTATTACACATAATGTATTTTGTATATTTATTGATGGACTCTATTATTTTTTATCATATTTTTTTGAGATTTACATATGGTGGAGATTCGATGGGGATCATGTGTATGTGTGTTCTTTTTATGTTTTATATGATGCATGGATGTATTTTTATATGATGGTGTATTGACATATTTGTGATGTAGGATGTGATGTGCCTATGTGATATGGCTATATGATGACATGTGTATGCTTTTTGAGTATGCACATATAAGGATGGTTATGATATGCTACCAACATGTGATGCAAGATGTAATGTATGATGAGTGATTTATGTTGTGTAGTTACATGACTGGTGTTGCAAGATGCAAGGGTTTTATTTCTTATGTCTAATGGATATGGTTATGATTTAAATTTATGTGATTATTAGATGTTGTGGATATTCTATTGAAATGAAAAATGATGTAGTGATATGATATGGATGTAATATCATGACCTATATGCCTATGATCATGATGCATTTATATGATATGGATGTAGTGACATGACCTATATGATGATTTTAAATGCATGTGATTTTTAAAATGACTAATGAAGTAACAAATTATGAAATGGACATAATGATTTAAAACAATATGATGTTAGTGATGATAAATAGGATGAAGCGGCGTGAGAAATATCATTAAAAAAACACAATGTAATGATATAATAATGAAATACACCTTAATGATATGATAATGTAACTTAATGTCATAATGAAATGAACTTAGTGAAATGCTTAATTAATGTATTTAATGATATGAGGAAGAAATCTAGTGAATAATATGATGGTAACTAAATGAAATGGAATGATAGGTTAATGTAATGCAATTATGATGAAAGATAATTAGTATGATACCTAAGATGCAACAAAACCGAGGATGTAACTAACACTAAAAATTAATGTAACAGTATGAAAGTTAGGATGAAAATGGATTTTTAAAATGTAATGCAATTAATATGTAAATAAATATGCAACAAAACCAAGATGTAATGACTATTATGAGAGTGTAAAGGAACCTAATCATGAATGAAAAAGAACCTAAACATGAATGCCAATAAAATTCACATACTCCTAAGCATGAATGTGAATAAATTGCATATGAACCTTAGTGTGAATTGAAATAAAATGCATATGAACCTAAGCATGAATACAAATGAAATGTGTATGACATGCAAATGGAAATGCGGGATGCTTAAAAAACTACTCACAAAATACTAATTGAAGGGAAGGGAAAAATGATGAAATCATTTTCACATTCTAACTTAAAAGGATTAGGGGATAAGTGGAAAGGGAGGGGGATATTGCATGGATGTGCCAGGGGAATGAAGGCTTTTGAAACTTGAATTGGGGTACTTGTAAAAAGTACCATCATATTGTGAGCACTTATTTTGATTTATAAAAATCTAGGACCTTATAAGGTTGTAAAGAACCAAGGTGTTGTCATAGAGATTGCATATAACTAACACAAAAAATATGCAAGGATTATCCTAGCATCAAACCTATGCCACAAGTGACTAGGGTGAATATGATGCTAGGAGAATCCAAAAACAAGAGATATTCACCAATTGCACCATATGACCATAGGGGTCGTATGTTGGAAATGCAAGGGTCATATCTAACTGACACATAAAAAATTAAAGATAAAGACCTTGCCCTAGGTTTTACCATTTGCAACACTCCATGATATAAAGGATTGTGATGACCTTGAGGAGGTAGAAACTAGGGAGATAAAAAAAAAATCAATAAAAATTTGAATGTCATAATAAGTATCCACAAAACATCTTTTTCCAAAGTGTCACTGATTAATGGGGATTTGATGAGGTCCAATATGAGGAAGGATGTATCCTACAAAGACCAATGATGGGTGGCATTGAAAACTTGTTGTGATGATAACATGAATATTGGGGAGAATCATGATGAAAAAATACCACTCAAGGATACTTGTTGAAATAGTTAGCTAAAAAGGGACATGGATCTCGATTAGGCTCAACATGAAGTATGACCTATGGTAATGATATGTAAAAAGAAACCTAAGAAAAAACTAAATGTACATGAATATACAACAGGTGGAACACTAACAACTATATAAGAGTTATATGTACAAAGCTTAGGAATTGGGATTGTAGAATGCCATTCATGATGCACATTTAATAATAAAATACCCCCAAAATAGGGATTCATGAGATGGATTTGGATGGATACAAATGGATAAAAATGGATATGATGGATGGTTGGACATGGAACAAGGACTTGAAAGATAATAGAAATTCCCTTTTCACATGGTGCCTATTTCTATGTTTTAACCATGTGTACCTATCTAGTGTACTTGATTGAAAAATTTTCACCATTGGATGTTTATTGCTCTTTACTTTTTTACCCTTTTTTCCTTTTTTTAAAGGAATTTTTATATTTTTTATGATTTTTTCAGATAAGTGGGGTATACCACTATGTGTTGGAAAAATGATCAGCACTCCCCTTGGGATTCATGACATGGCTTAACTACCTCCTGTGTCTTCTATAAGTCTAGTGGTTGTATTAGGCATTAACAGGTCAATCTTTTGGTGCAATGACAACCACTACTTGTAACAAGTGGTATCAAAGCTTGGTCACATGTTTAAATCCCCTCGAGTAATGCTGAGGGGGAGATTGTTGGAAAAATGGTCAGTGCTCCCCTCAGGATTCGTGACATGGCTTAACCGCCTCCTGTGTCTTCTATAAGTCTAGTGGTTGTATAAGGCATTAACAAATCAATCTTTTGGTGCAACAGCAACCACTACTTGTAACACTATGATTCAAGAATAGAAATATTTTAGATGAATGATATTTAGAGGATCATTCAAAGGTTTTCCTTCTAGAGTGGACAAATGATATGCCCCTGATCCATAGTTTGTTATAATCACATAAGGGCCAAGTCAATTGGGTTCAAACTTGCCCTTCTTTTTATGGTCTTGTTGTACCCTCTGATTTTTTTCTTAATACCAGATCACCCAGTTGAAAGTATTGAGAGTAGATTTCCTTGTCATAGATTCTTTTTAACCTATTCTAATATACAACTAGATGATCATATGTTTTCTATCTTTTCTCATCCAACAGTTCTAGTTGGGTGAGTTAGGCCACATGATAATCCTTGTCAGTAACCAAATGCTTTAGTGATATGTGCAAGGATGGAAATTAAACCTCAATTGGTAAGACCACTTCAACATCATAAAAAATGGATTATGGAGTGGTGTTTATAGGAGTGCAAAAGGAAGTATGGTATGCCAAAAGGGAAGGTTTAATATAGAGGTTCCAGTCATGACCAATTTCATTAATAACTTTTTTGAGGATCTTTAGTATCGTTTTATTGGTTACCTCAGATTGGCCATTACCTTGGGGGTAATATGGCCTGGAGTATTGATGCCTCATGTGGAACTAGGAACATAGTTCATCAATATGCTAGTATTTGAAATATGTACAATTGTCCATGAGGATAGTGGAGGGGATTCAAAAATGACAAATGATATGGTAGAGGATGAATTGGGATATTTGGACATCAGTGGTGTGAGAGAGGGGAATTTATTCCACCCAATTTTTAAAGTATTATGTGGTTGTGGTAATGTATTTGTGTCCATCAAATAAAGTGGGGTGGATAGATTACCAATGATGTTGAGGCCCCAATTAACAAGAGAAGGGCCACAAGGTGATAATAGGATTCACCACATTGGCATGCAAATCAAATATGTGTGCTTCTAACACTACTAGCATATTTTAACAAACTCATAGCCATCATGCTCCATTGTAGGCCAATAGTATCTAGCTCTAAAAAAATTATTATCTAAGACCATGTCATTCATATGGGCATCACTAGTTCTTTCTTTAACCTCTTGTAACACTTGGGTAACCTCATTAACATCTAAAATTCAAGAGAGTATTTCCTGATAGCCAAAATGATATAGGGTGTTGGCAATAATGGTGTGATGGGAGGATCAACAAATGAGGTTTTTACATTAGGTGCAAGTGAGATGGGGGATATAATACCATATTTTAATTAGGAATATATGCTATGGTGCCAAGGGGTTGAGGACTAACCAACACACCCACTATTTTAGTATCAATTATTTTGTAATATGGTGTGTGTAATTACTTGACTTGGAATTCATATTTTGTGGCATTGTGTGGAGCCTCTAGGAGAGATCCAATGGTGGCCATTACATCTACTACTTTATTTTGCTACCTATGGAACTTGTGTGAACTATAAGAATTGGAAATGTCATTTTAGATTATCCACCATTTCTTTATATGGTAGAAACTTATCATCTTTTTCTCATAATTCATCCAAGATTTACTTGATTATAAGTTGCGAATCTCCAAATAATTGTAGCTCTATGACGTTCCATTGCATTTTTGTTTTGAGGCTTGAGATAAGAGCCTCATATTCAATGATAGTGTTTGTGCATGGGAAGTGCAGTTTAAATGCCTTGGGGATGTAATCATCTTGAGGACTAACAAACAAAATTCATGCCCCTAATCCACAAGATGTATAAGAGTCATCAAAGTATAGCTTTCACATTGGTTGTTCCTCTACCATATAGAGGTGTTAATTAGGAAAATCAATAACCAATGGGTAAGAATATACTAATGATCCTCTTCTAATTGATCGTCAATAACCCACACCTTTATTTCCTTCTAATAGATACAAACTGGATGTAAAATTAACTTAATAACATGGCTGATAAGGCATATTAATGTCATATTTTAGATACCCTAGGATAACTTCTATTAGGTCCTTTTTCCTTGTTTTATCATATTTGCTCAAAGACTTTATGCTCAATCCTGCTATTATGTGGCATTCAGCTACTAGACTTCTGCTATGGTTTTAAACACACTTAATATGCTATATTTGGATGGATATGCTATGTTACTTACTTTGAAATTATGATTATGTCTTTATAAGTAAATTATTTGTTTGAACATAAATAATGCATGCGTGTCTTGGTGTTTATTACCATGAATGTCTTTATCCTAACATCTGAGGTGCAACACATTAATATAGAAACCGTCATCTTGACCAAGTAAAACACACCCATGCAGTGGACACTCGACCTAGTCTTACAATAGACTCCAATGGAGAAACATTAGCTCAGCACCAGCAAGTGGTTTCTGGGTGATCAAGGTGGCAGCCGTCAAGCAAGGACTGAGATAATGTAATGAATTTTCCAAAGAAATCTAGGAGAGACTGGGAAGTTAGATCTATTGTCTAAGTGGCTCTTTCCTCTTTTCTAGATCTATTATGTTTTCAATTTTATAGCTTTCTTCCTTTTTGTTGGTAGTGTTGTAATAAAAGCTCTACCTATTTTTGTGGTATGATTAGTTAGCTGTTAAAATTTTTCTCTTTAAATAAAGCCCCACTCCTATGTGAGGAGGGCATTATCAGTTTAGTTGCAATATAGTTTCATTCTATTGTTTACTGGTTTTCATATATCTTTGTACTCAGTTATTCAATTAATGAGCAAATGAAGTATTGAGACTTAACTTTGTGTAATTGAGTGTTTGGGTACTCATCCAAGGGGGGACACTAGGTGAGGAATCCATACTTAGATTCATTCTAGTTAAGTTCACTTTCCTGCATTTCTATTATTTCAGTATTAGTGTTGAACTGTTCCTACAACCAAAGTGGCAGAGTAGCTAAATCATTATAGCTTAGTTTGAAATTCTTCATATTTTTCTAGCATCTTCACTTCTACAATTTCCATTCCAGTATTTTCTTTTCTACATCTATAGTTTAGTTTCCTTTCAAGCATTTACTTCCTGCATCCATATAATAGTTTCCTTCTAGCATTTGTTTCCTGCAGCAATGGTTGAATGTGTGGTTGAGTAGTACTTGGTGCATATATCTGGCTAGCCCGTTTCAAGTAACACGTCCCTAGGTTGACATATTAAATGAGTTTTGATAAGGAGGATAAACTTCTCAGTTAGATGTCCAATCCCTGCATTCTATATTATGCCTAGTTTCTGAGCCTTTATAAAAAGAGATCATTTTTGGCCTCGTTGCCAGGGACAGTGCCAAACCTAGTTCTCACTCATCCATTCCTAGGATTTTCTTTCATTTATGCTTTCATTTACCACTATGAGTAGAATAAATTTCATCTTGAGAAGAACAAAAATCCACGTCACTTCATACTAGCTGCATGCATAATAGAAGAAGAGACACTTGATGAAGGTACTTTCCAAATCAATTTGATAAACCATTAGAAGAAGAAGACCAGATTGTTGATACTATTGTTGAACTTCCTAAAACCACATCATCATCCTCATCTTTTGAAGGAGAACTCCTTGGTTTCTTTGAGGACCGACTTGAAGCCAATATATTTGCCAAAGCTTTCACCAATCTGAGATTCTATTATATCTTGATGAAGAAGAAAATCCTTTATCTTTGATCATTTATCGATCTCAGCCTAGAAATCCACCAAGGATGGAAAATCCCACTACATTTCTTTTTCCCATCTCCGAACTACATGACAATAACAACCTCAAGAACATACCCTCTTATGATCTTCCAAAATTATATGGTCTTGTGACAGAAGACCCGAATACCTTTCTTTTCGAGTTTGATATCCTTTGTAGGAGCTATGACTACACCACTAATGCCCACAGGCTTAAACTCTTTCCCATGACTCTTAAAGAGTCTGCATTACAATGGTTCATGGGCTTAGGATAGGATGTTGTTCACAATTGGGATGAAATGGAGGTTGCTTTATTGTTGAAATATAAAGAGTATTGCAAAGGAAATAACATGTGAGGGGATGACATTTTTAAGATGACACATGAAGAGGATGAGAGTCTTGAGGATTATGTCTCAAGGTTCATGTTAAACTTACAAAAGAACACACAACATGAGATTAATGAGGAATCCAAGAAGTTTCTCTTTCTGCAAGGCATTCATGATGGATGCACAGAGGCACTGGACCTGATGGCTGGAGGCGATATCACCCAAGCTTCATGGGATAATATCAAAAGGATATGTCTTAAATACTCCAGAGCTATTGTTAAGAAAGGAAGGGTATATAGGTCCACCTTAGGAAATTCAAATGGTGTGGGTGCTTCTAGGACAAAGATAACACATCTCTTGTCTGACTTCAAGAAAGACATCATTAAAAACATGGCCACACAACTGGACACCATGCAGGCCAAGAAGAAACATGAGGAAGAAGAGGCCATACTCACTAAATTATGTCCCCATTGTAGATAGAAGAAGAGAGACTGCTGGTGAAAATTGGTTCCTAATGTGGAGACTACACCAATGCCAACTAATTACAAACCAATTGAACTAGAGGATGAGAAGTTGTTCTTCGTTGCCCAGTGATGACCATGGGTGCAAAGACAAGGTATGCCTCATGACCCTCTTACATTTAGTGGTCCATTTTATAATATTCAATGGAAACCCCCCATGAATTATCAAAATCCTCCCTGGAATAATTTCTAGAATCAGTTGTAGAATTACCCCAATACACAGTGGAAAAACCTGTTGGAATTAGGAAAGATAGGGTAATGAGAGGGGAGGGGTGAATCAGTGCCCACAAAACTTTTACTTATAAACCTTTCAGATCTAAAACACCAAACATTAGTAACCTTGCAAAATAACTTGTATCTAATGCATGTATCATTTATCCATTCAACTTGTGAAAGTAAATAACATGAAATCAAAAATATAATAGTCCCAGAACACAAGTATTTTGGTAATGTAGAAACCCTTGTTAGAAGGTAAAAACTACAATGGGGATGACACACATAAATTCTTCACTATTACAGATAGAAAAGGTTTTCCTGTTAGGGCTAAAAGTGGTGATCACTTCTGGTGATCTTACCCTGTTAGGAGTAACATATTAGATCAGCTAGATCTACCTAGTGATAGGATTTTAACAACACTACTTGAGTGTGTACTCAGTTAAGAGATTTACAAAAGAGTGTTAGGTCTACTCTGCTAAGATATTTTACCAAAAACTCTATTACAATGATTAGAAAGCAATAGGTAACTATCTGCTAATGATAACTTAGATTGTCTGCTACAGATCAATAAATTACTGAATGTATATCACCTTTACTATGATGAATCTCTGCTTTGATTTGCTTGGTTAGCCTGCTCTGATTCTGCTCAATCTAATTACCTCTAAATATTTTTCTACTATGTCTATCAACTGATAATATTGAAGGTTGGCTAGTGCTTCAAGTGCTTCTTCATTCATACATCAGTTCACACAAAAAATATGTAAAATACAAATATATAGCATACTACTTTATGCCGCTTATACAAAATTAGGTTTCAACAACTTAGAGAAAAACCCTAAGATCTACGGTGTACAAAAATAACCTAGATCAAACAATTACATAAGATCTTCATCGCATTCGATGAATATCTCAACAATAAATTATCCTCGATCTTGGTAAAATGTTTTCTGATTCTGTTGTAACCATTTGCATAGATAGATGTACCATTTCTAATTACTATGTCATTTTCCTGTGATCCTCGGTAAAAACTGTAAATACTGCTTGGTAATTACACTGATTCTCCATGTTTACTATCTCTCGGTATTAGTGTCTGATGCTCAGTAAAACTATTATGTGGTCAGTGTAAAGAGTAAACTGACTGGCTCATGATGCTCACTTTTATCGACTAGGATAATATAGGTAACCGACTGATGTCTTTGATAACCTTTGATACTAATGACAACCTTTAATGCTCAATAGAGATAAAAATCTCCCCCTTTGGCATTAGTATCAAAACTTGAATGTATATAGACCTTATGTCTCAAAACTTATATCTTCACCATATACATATATCCTTATCAAAAAAATTTCTATATACTCCCCCTCAATGCATGCTCCGGTAATGTGTATTATACTTAGCAAAAGTTACATATTTGGCATATACATTATTATCTGCCTTTTTGTTATTAATGCCAAATACAAAAATGTATACTTATAGCTTGTCAAAAATGTGTTGATGGGTTTTCTTCAACGACTCCAAGAGGTTTTCCCATTCCTCTTTCAAGTTGGTGAGAGCAATGTGCTCAAGACCAACTTGTGCATGCATATAAAAAATGTTGTCCAACATAGAAATCCCTGGTGTTGCAACAAGAATTTGTGCCCTTGCTATGTACTTCTAAAAAAAATTTAGGTATTGTAGGAGTTATGTCTGTAACTCAGTAGCCTGATCAGTTATCCCTTTTTCTTGCTTCTTGACATCTCCTATCAATCACCTGAGTTCTTGCACTATGAGTATATGCTTTGAAAAAGCTTGTGGCTTGGTTGTAGCTGCATTTTCACTGACTGTGATTTCATTATCAAATTGTTTAATCTTTTCATTGATCTCTGTAGTAAATGTTCTAACAGTGCATAGCTTAAACAAGATTTGGCAAATAGAATTAGTAATACATTGAATCTCAGTTATTACCTCTGAAAGTTTAACCTTGTTAATAGCCACTTCTTGGCTGATTCTCTCAACAAGTTTATCTTGAATCTTGGACTTTTCCCTTTCCTCTATTCTTTTGTCAGCTTCAATATCTAGTGCATTTATCTTCTCAGTAAGTGTTGCAAGTTGATCCATAATCGGAGTATCTTCATCTATGTTCACCTCAGGTACTACCTATTGTAAGATATCCCAGACATTCTCTAATACTTCCTTGTTCTTATTCTCTTTCTTCAACTTCTCTTGTGTTGCTTTTCTTGTACATAATTCCCCATATTTTTGCAATTCCTCGAGGCTAAGGGTCCTTGGGTCACACTCGAGTATCGCAATGACTTCATCTAGAGTGACCGACCCTTTTCCTTTCTTCTTCTTCTTCTTCTCCAATGCAAGTGGTGACTTCTTAGCAATGGTGACAATAGCTTTGTCTTCTACCCTCAGAGTGTTCTGCCCGGTTGACACACTATCTTCCTTCTTCTACTCCTCAGTAACCTGTGTGTCAGTTGAATGAGGTAGAGCCTCAGATGTGGTGTCAGGTGGGCTATCCTCAGTTGCCTTAGGCTCTTCTTGTGCCTTCATTTATGTTTCAGTGGCCTCTTTTCCTTCAGGCTCATTTATCTCTATAGGTATCTTAGTGCTTTATTCCCCTGTTGTATCTTGAGGTTGCTTGAGGTTTGAGCCTTCGGGTTGTTCCTATGAAAGAATTTCAACTGCTTCTGCTAGAATAGGAAGCTCACCTGGTAATGATGTAACTGCACATTCAGCAGCTTGTGCTTCATCCTGTGTATGATTTGGTGCAATGTTCACATCATCATCATCATCTTTTTCATCAAGATCACCATTAGTGATGTCCTTAATGAGTACAAAATCATCATTTTTCTGCTTAACCTGGATCTCTGCTAGATCGGGTGCATCCTGTGAACTATCCTTGATTTCTTGTGCAAGTGTTGTATCAGTTACCTTGATAATAGATACACTTGTGTCCTTTGTCTTCTCAGTTGTTGTATCATCAATATAGATACCTTTTCCTTTGGACTTTTGTCTCTTCTTAGACAAATTTATAAAAGCATTTTTCTTAACTTGTTCTCTGGCTTTAAAAATTGAATTCCGTAAGAGATGACCAATCTCATCTACATCTGCCATATTCTCATCCAAAATTAGCATAGCTTGGTTTTTCACTTGGAATCTATGATGATAAGTTGATTTGTGTTCTTCAATTTTTGCAAGGCTTAGATGTGGGGATGCCTGGACTAGAGATCGCTCTCTCATTTTCTTCTCGATATCTAATGCATAAGCCCATTTATAGTTTATTCTATCATCTAAATTCCTAGGCAGTGACAATTCAAATTCTAATGGAACCTTTTTAAATTTTATCATCATTTGGATGACCGCCTCCTCAATTTTAGTTTGGTCTTCATTTGACATCTTGTCAAATCTACTAAGTTCTAAGTTCTGGATCAGTAAGATCTCCATTCTCAATTATATCTTCAATAATCTCATCAATTGATCTTACCTTATTCCTGACCACCTTGAATTGATTTTGATCATCTTCATTTTCTTCATCCTCAAGGTCTTCTCTATTCCTTACTAATCATCTCCTTTTCTTCGGTGTTACAGCTACAACCTTAGCATTTCTTTTAGCATAGGTCTTTGTCAGTGTAGCTTCCCTAGGCTTAGTTATCTTCTCAGCTCCCTTTTTCTGAGGTGAGGCTTTGGTTGTTGACCTTGTTCATGCACCTGTCTACACTGGAAACTGCATCTTCTTTTGAGCTTTAGCGGGAGGAACCGATATAGAATTGAATAGTTGTGATTTGGAATCACCACTATTTGTGTATGTGTGTGGGGAAAATGTAAGATTCACTCCTAAATCCAAATTCCCAAAGGAGAGATCCAATTTGATCAACCAAGAGGTTAATACACAATTGAATCAATCTATGAAGAATACGAAAAAGAGAGAGAAACCCTATACTTCCCTATAGTTGGATTAAGCTTCAAATTTGAAATAATTGAAGTGCAAATACTAACCTTGAATTAGGGCAGATCTAGAAAATGCTGAATTCTAGCTTTTGTATGAACTTTCTAAAGATTTCTTCACCTGTTTTGGACTGGAAATGTTGAGGCAGACAAAACCCAGAAATCTTTTCTCCAAATTCACACAGGTTGACTTTGACCTTTTAAAAGGTCAAAGACCACATTATTTTTTTGAAGTCCGATTCTGATTCTGTTCATAAATCCTGAAAGATTGCCAAAAAGGGTATCCAAATTCACTCTTAGATCTAAGATTCCACACCTGTGCCTGCAAGAAAAATGGTTTTGTTGTTTGTTTGGGGGGTTTGCCTTGGTCAAACCCCAGTTTGGAATCAACCTTAATATTGAAATTGAAATAGGAGAATGCTAGCAAGTAGTAGAAATGAATCTAACAATGAAGCTATGCAGTTCAATAGATATGCTAATGTATTTGGAATGTAATCAAATATATTGATATGAAAGCTTGAACATAACATCATCAAACCTCCATGATTGTATGCTTGAAATCCACCTTGAGGAAACAATGATATGGATCTTGAAGATGAACAAAGGATCTTGAAGGACGATCACACCACCATGGTGGCTAGATCTAGGGTTTGAATGATAGATCTTGAATGCTTGAGCCAAATCCCTTCAATAGATTGAATGCTTGAATCCTTGATCTTCAATGGAGAACTTGGATGAAGAAGAAGACTTGAATACTTGAATGAATGCTTGCTTGATCACCTTGAGAACTTGAGAGCTTGATTGCCTAAACTTGGTATCAAAATGAGAGAGGAAGGCCTCCTTTTATAGTGATCAAGGGCACACTCCTCTAGATGGGCCACCTTGAAGAATTAAATCCCAATTAGGTCCTCACCTTTAGAAAATATACCTTGATTAAATACCATTAAAGGATTTACCGTTTTGGAACCCAAAATAGCCGACCCGGAGGTGGAGAAATAACTTTCCCAAAAGATAAATTACTGGTAAATGACAATTTGAAATCCTAGTGGGAAGAGGTTAAGGTCAAGGTTGACCCTGACCTAGTCAGGGTCAAGGTCGACTTTGACCTCAGACCCTAACTTTGTCAAGTTTTGCAACAGAGATCCCAGAGATGCTAGAAACTTAGAAATTGATGTCTGAATAGGACCCAATGTCAGGAATAGATAGAAAATCCTTGGAATGATGTGATGAAGTACTAGGAGGTCTCATTTCTGAATCCTACCTAGAAAATGGAGCCATGGAAGAGAGAAAATCAAGAAAGTCCTTAAGACCTTAACCCTAATTTCACCTAGAATGAAGAAATCAAGTGCGGAGAAGAAGTGGAAGACAAGGGAGAATGTAAAGATGCCAATTATGACCCTAAACCACTTACTCAAAGGGCTAAATTCTCTTAACATGGAAGTGCTTCCATTTTAAGATGATACATTAAGCCCCCACTTTAGCAAGAGTATGGATTCAATGCAAACTCTTGGTAAAGGAGAAGAGAGAAGAGATCCTAGTGGATTCAAAATGAGATAAAATAACACTTAGCTAAAGACATAAGCCCCCAAACCAAGGATTCTAACTCAACATACATACATGAGAGTATACAAAAGAACAAGGGTTAGTAAAAAACAACCCAAATTAATTAGCATAAGAAACCTTGCTAAGAAATATTTCTCATACCAATATCATATTTGGAAATCTATCATAACAGCATAAATGATTACATAAGAAAGACAAGAGCAACACTATAGACAACATAGCTTCATGATCCAGTCCTACTAGCATGAAAGCGAAAAGAGAGAAAAGAGAAAGTGATTACCTCACCTAGTAAGATGCCTACCTTACCGTGAATCACCCTGGGGGGAGAGCCCAATAGGTTCACCCATAAACTATGCTTGCAATTGTAATGCATCTTCTGATGGCTTCTAGAATACCCATAGATCCACCTTCTTGTATCACTATGAATATGAAATGTGTGTCTCCTCAGGATTTAGCAACTTATGTGCATTACCTTCGGAAGATTTAGCATATAGGTGCGTGTCTTTTCAGGATTTAGCAACTTATGTGTGTTACCTTCCAAGATTTAGCATATTTGAAATTGGAAATGCATGTCCCTTTAGGATTTAGCAACCTATGTGTGTTACCTTCAGAAGATTTAGCATATTGAAAAATTTGAAAAATGTGTCTCCTTAGGATTTAGCAACGTATGTGCGTTACCTTGGGAAGATTTAGCATATGAATGCATGTCTTTTAAGGATTTAGCAACTTATGTGCATTACCTTCCAAGATTTAGCATGTAAAAATAAAAAACTATAGTACAAGGGAGGCCCTATATATGCCCCCCTCCTTAATATGGCAAAAAAAACATACTATTTTGTCATGTTAAGGAAAGAAAGAACAAGGATAAAGCCTTTTGCAACATCAGGAAAATATCCATAGACAACACCCAGTCCAAGCCAAGAAGGTCACAGATCCTATGAGGCCATGGAAGTGACAAATGTAAAAGATATCATGCAAGAAGTGAAAAGATAGTAACCCTTAATGAGGGATAGCACACTATTCAGTTTCCAAGGTGAGAGATGTATCAACCATGGAAACCCAATGTCAAACAACAAATAAGGTTTACAGAAAGGACATAGGTCAGCAAATGCAAACTATAATTTTCATGTATGATTGGATATCACATAATAGATAGATACTGCTTAACCAAGGAAAGAGGTGAATCCCTAGAAAAGAAGAGAATACCGGATGAAATAATAATGCATAGATTTGAATAAGATAGAAAAGCATACCAAGCCTCCAAGGCTAAAGTAATTCTACCAAACTCACAACCCATATTTGTGACTCCATGTGTGAATGTTTGAAGATAGAAAAGAAGGATAAGGCATCTTTTCCCCCCAAGTGTAGGAACAAAGATGGAAGAGGATACCTACTTCACAAAGCAAGGAGATATCCTGCTTACAACAATGTATAGTATATCCTTAGCGAGAGATATTGACCCCTACATCCAAGAGTATAGATAATTGTGAAAAGGATATGTCACTTATGGAAAAGGACCCTCAATAAAAAAGATCTTATCACCAAGACCTCCATCAAAGAAGAGTGCGTTTAGATAAGATATCATCTTTCAATTGGCGGGAACAAAGATTCAATCATCAAGCCCCCTGTGAAGAAGAGAAAGAGGAATCTTAGGAATGAGGGAAACAACTCTAACACTAAAGCAAGGGTGAGAGTTTATAAAGAACATAATTTGCAACATAGAGAAGAAGTGACAACCTAGGACAACAACTTCTCATGTAAGAAGGTTATCCATAGTCAAAATATCTATCAATATGATGAAATAATATTGCAATATAAACAAATACTACTAAGCTAAGGAAAGAAGTTCCCCTAGAAAAAGAGAAAGAAGGAAGAACCTTGCCCCCCCAAGGGATAAAAGACAAGGGATATTTTTACAAAACACATGTCCTAGAAAAGATTTCCTAAGAAGAAAATATAATTCCTAGGAATGGATAAAAACATCATGCAAGACTATGGAAGAAGGAAACATAAAGAATACCAATTAAATCTTAATAAAAGACCTAAAGGATCCTAAAAGACTGGATAAAATGATGCCTCTTGCCCCCCAGTCATGAGACAAGAGGATAGGAACATTTACTCCAGCTCTAATGGAGGGGAATCCCCTATATCAAAATTATGAAGAAGTTGTAAGATGGCACGAGAAAAAGGTATAATACCACGCGCAGCCCTATCCATAACATATAATTTGAATTTATTACAATCAGCAAGCAAATGAGTATTACAATAGTGGAAAGGACATTTAAATTTGTACAAAGCATCAATAGGTATAGGTCTAAATCTTTCCTTCTTAGAATTCATTAGCTCCACATATACTGTTTAGCATTTTCTTGACGAGTGTTAGGATTATCCATTAGAGATGTAGAGAGATGAGCATTAAGGGGAGGATGAAGATCCACACCTCTTAACTTGACTTGAGATTTAGAAATTCCAACACCACACATATCCAGTTTAGGAGGTATATTAATGGGAAATTTAATACCATGTTCATTAACTCCTAACCCTAAACCTTTATAGCCTTGTTTATTCACCATATTATATCCAGTAGTGTACATATCATGCAAAGCTTCTACAGGAGGTGATTGTTTATCATGTTCATGAGTAAAATTTGTATAAGGTGGGATAATAGGTTTGGAAGAAGTTTCTTTACCCTTTCCTTTAAGATCATCATGATTAGGAGGAGAAGGTAAATCAAAGAAATCTTGCACATCCACATCCTACACTATAGCTTGAATCCCATCATAAGTACGGGAAGAGTGAGGATTAATAGATGGAGAATCAGGTATCGGAATAGGAAGATTAGAATGAAGAGTAGGATGAAGATTAGGAAGATTAGGAGATGGTGTATCATCTACCACATTCTTCACATAATCCAAAAGATGAATAAGGCTACCACATAAATCCCTAAGAAAAGTTTTAAATGTAGGTAGACTAGTATCAATCAACTTCACAAAAGCATAAGCAAGAGCAAAGTGAAGGGTCATCAATGTTATGAAATGAATAATACCCTCATAAACATCATATGCATTATAAATAGATGCTAGAAGAAGAGTAATAACAAACATGATTATGCACCAAAACATCTTAACAATCTTCATGATAAATAAAAATGCAAGAAATATGTTTTTGGATTTTATTCAATATATAAATGTTTTTGAATTTTGGAAATATAGATGCAAGAGCAAAATGTAAATCTAACACCAAAAAGAAAGAGAGTAGTCGGGTTCACCAAAATGAACAGTTGTGATTTGGAATCACCACTATTTGTGTATGTGTGTGGGGAAAATGTAAGATTCACTCCTAAATCCAAATTCCCAAAGGAGAGATCCAATTTGATCAACCAAGAGGTTAATACACAATTGAATTAATCTATGAAGAATATGAAAAAGAGAGAGAAACCCTATACTTCCCTATAGTTGGATTAAGCTTGAAATTTGAAATAATTGAAGTGCAAATACTAACCTCGAATTAGGGTAGATCTGGAAAATGCTGAATTCTGGCTTCTATATGAACTTTTTGAAGATTTTGTCCCCTATGCTAGACTGGAAATGTCGAGGTGGACAAAACCCAGAAATCTTTTCTCCAAATTCACACAAGTCAAATTTGACCTTTTAAAAGGTCAAAGACCACATTATTTATTTGAAGTCTGATTCCGATTCTGTTTGCAGATCCTGAAAGATTGTCGAAAAGGGTATCCAAATTCACTCTCAGATCTGAGATAACACACCTGTGCCTACAAGAAAAATGGTTTTGTTGTTTGTTTGGGGGGTTTGCCTTGGTCAAACCCCGGTTTGGAATCAACCTTAATATTGAAATTGAAATAGGAGAATGCTAGCAAGTAGTAGAAATGAATCTAACAATGAAGCTATGCAGTTCAATAGATATGCTAATGTATTTGGAATGTAATCAAATATATTGATATGAAAGCTTGAACATAACATCATCAAACCTCCATGATTGTATGCTTGAAATCCACCTTGAGGAAACAATGATATGGATCTTGAAGATGAATAAAGGATCTTGAAGGAAGATCACACCACCATGGTGGCTAGATCTAGGTTTGAATGATAGATCTTGAATGCTTGAGCCAAATCCCTTCAATAGATTGAATTCTTGAATCCTTGATCTTCAATGGAGAACTTGGATGAAGAAGAAGACTTGAATACTTGAATGAATGCTTGCTTGATCACCTTGAGAACTTGAGAGCTTGATTGCCTAAACTTGGTATCAAAATGAGAGAGGAAGGCCTCCTTTTATAGTGATCTTGGGCACACTCCTCTAGATGAGCCACCTTGAAGAATTAAATCCCAATTAGGTCCTCACCTTTAGAAAATATACCTTGATTAAATACCATTAAAGGATTTACCATTTTGGAACCCAAAACAGCCGACCCAGAGGTGGAGAAATAACTTTCTCGAAAGCTAAATTACCGGCAAATGACAATTTGAAATCCTAGCGAGAAGAGGTCAAGGTCAAGGTCGACCCTGACCTAGTTAGGGTCAAGGTCAACTTTGACCTCAGACCCTAACTTTTTCAGGTTCTTTAACAAAGATCCCAGAGATGCTAGAAACTTAGAAATTGATGTCTAAACAGGACCCAATGTCAAGAATAGATAGAAAATCCTTGTAATGATGTGATGAAGGACTAGGAGGTCTCATTTTTGAATCCTACCTAGAAAATGGAGCCATGGAAGAGAGAAAATCAAGAAAGTCCTTAAGACCTTAACCCTAATTTCACCTAGAATGAAGAAATCAAGTGTGGAGAAGAAGTGGAAGACAAGGGAGAATGCAAAGATGCCAATCATGACCCTAAACCACTTACTCTGAGGGCTAAACACTCTTAACATGGAAGTGCTTCCATTTTAAGATGATACAAGAATCTTCCTCTTTTTCTTACTCGGTTTCCTTACTGTCATATGGTTTTTCAGCCAACATTAACTGACCTTCAGTTGTTGCTTCAACTAGTGACTCCTCAAATGAGTCAGATACATTCTCAAACTTCTCAGACAAGAATTTTCTCATTTTCTTTTCTTTTCTTGTCATTTTACTGATGACATGACCAATTTTAATTATTGACTTTGCTTCTTCAAAGGTTCCAAACCTTTCAGCCTTTGTGTCCTTTGGTAATGCTAGTAGTGTCGTGATTGATTTCAGACCAAAATCATAATCCATTTCATAGCCCATTGGTGCTAGCCATTTTATTCTTGGTTCTATGGCTTTAATCATTGTATGGTCGGTGTTCACTAGGAAACAGATATCCATCTAAAATTTCTTGACCAATTCATTAGGAATCCTACTTCTCAGATTCATCTTAGCTCTAAATTTTTTAAAATATTCATTGAAAACTTTGTTCATATCATCTTCCAAACTGTTCAACAACTCAAAAATCTATACAGTGATCAGTTTATCTGTTGTCCAGTTCATTTTACCAACTCCTAGAAAACACTTTGGAAGATAGAAAAACAAACAAACAAGGAGTGAACCAAACTTACATGTGTTTGTCTTTTGTGACCTTATTGTCTTCATGTTCTCCTTTAATTGTGTCAACAATACTTCTACAAGATCTACCTAGTGATCTTTCTTTATCAGCTTGTATGCCATGTCGACTGCACTACATGGTATGTTGTTTAATCTGCTCGACTGAAATATTTTGTATCCAATTACATGTGATGCAAATTTTACTGTTGGGTCTTTGATTGTAGATATCTTCAGTGCACAACCATCCCATGTTTCTCTGGTATTCTTTTCAACATCAACTCGAGATGAGCTTTGAAAACCTTTTGTTTTGTCACTTGTAGGATAACCAATAACCCTACTTATCATTTTCTTTGTGACCTCAACTGGTTTACCCAACCAGAACTTTCCATCATGGTACCGACTCAACAAAACTCTAATCCATTCTATTTTGAATTTCTATAGAAAATGTATGGTGCACGACAAACCTATTTTCTCAATCTGGTTAAATTACAGTTTCAACTTTCCATCATTGCCACACAATTGTTGATACACAAAAATAGTCTCAAAATCTCCTACTTCCCCAATCTTACAGTGAATGTACGATTGTATGTCTTCAGTTAACAAAACCCTAGGTGGGATGCTTGAAAAAGTGCCCACTAAATCCATTTTTGATGCAACTTCGGGGTGAGGTTTGTACTTTGGTTCACCAAAATTTGGTGAAACTATTAGGTCTACCTCTTCTTCAATATTTTGTGATTTTCTTGCAGTAGATGTCGATGCCATAGCTTGATTTAGGGTTTCGACAAAAGTAAGTTAAGAATGTGTCAGGTAGAAAATAAACTTACTCATAATCAATAAAGAGTGTTGTTGGTTTGATCTACAGTAGCTTTGAATCCTTCTGAAAAATCTTTAGCTCAAACTCTCTCTGTGAAATCTTTGCTCTTCTCAATCACTTTGTGAAAATGAACTCAATCTTCTGTGTATTTATAGAATTTTTTCAATATTCCTGCTCAAACTTTATGCAATAAATGCTTGACCTACCTTTCAGTTCATGACAGCTGTCAGCTCGGTGATGACTATAGATTATCAACAGCTTGGTTAACACATGCCATCTTTTCTCAGTTGATACTAACATTCGATTAACCTTGAATAGTGATTACTAATGGGTAACCAACACTTGGTCTAACTCTTACTGAATATGTGACTTTATCAGCTCATAACATATAAACCATAATGCATCTTTATTCATGCAAATTTGGTATTTGCACATCATATATAAGGAACTGTATGTAAGATGTTCTTATTTGAAATGTCAATCCCATACATACCTGTATCACCTTAGGTGGAGGTACTGATGTCACCCAATCCAGTGGATGAGATTTCACCAACATCATTACTTGACTCAGCATTCTCATTAGATGCCTTCTTCTATATGTCATTCATTATTCTCATGATATCTGTAATAGTGTTTCCACTCTCAAATACATGACCTTCTTATGGTGCTCGGTCTCTGCAATCTTTGCTTAAATGACCAACCTTATGACAATGCAAACATGTCATTCCAGTGCTTGTCCAACTTCTTGATTTTCTAGCCCATCTTTCCCTATTATAATTTTCTACAATGTGCCCATATCTACCACATGCAACACAGTTAGCCCATGTGTTATAATCCCAAACATAAGAATTACCTTGTCTCTTTGGTTGATAAGGCTTGCGTTGTGTCTTCTGCTTAGGAGTCCATACTTGCTTCATTTTTGCCTTACACTCTCATGCAGTGTGTCCATGCTTATTACAAGTATAACATAAATTCTCCACAGTAGTATTGTTAGCATTCTGTTTAGCTCTACATTCATAAGCTTGATGACCATACTTTCCACAATAATAGCAATATCCATTGAACTTAGGAGTGACATGAGGTTGACCTTGTGCTTTGCTTCTACACACATTAGATGTATGTCCCGGTTTGCCACAGTGATAACATGTCAATACTTTAGGTCTCTGATTTTGATTGTTGTTGACCTGTTCAGCTTTTTTTGATGATTCTCCTTCACTGGTATAGCCTAGTTCATCTTTGCTTCCAAATCTTCTTTGATTAATAGAAAATCATCAATCTTCTTGGAATTGTTCTCAGCTAGCCTCATCATCTCATTATGTTGTTTGTGTGTCTTTATTTCATTTCTCAAATTTTCATTCTCTTCTCTAAGTATTGCAACATCTTCAATTCTTCTAGACAATTCTCCATTCACTCGGTTGACTTCTTGATTCACAGTCATCATCTGATTAGATACTTGAAAGTGATGATCAGTGAGTCTTTGTATCTCACTCTCTTTAGCTTGTATTTGTTTAGTTGTCTATCTTCGGTCTTCAATAGCTAGATTCCTTTCTTGCTTAGCCTGTCTAGCATTGTTCATTATTTCTACCATTCGCACCATCTGATATTCTTGACCGATTTGTAGTGCTTTCACTTGTTTGGTTAAATGTTGATTCTTCTAAAACAAGTCAGAGATTATACTTTTAGATCCATCATAAATACTCCCTGAACTAGATCTAATGTGGTCAAATATATCATCAATTTCTTCTTCATGGTATCCAATCTCATTTTGTAGAATAGCTAGGTTCTTCCTTTCAACCAGTAATTTCTTCAGTCCTTCCTTCGCTTGCTTATACTGTTCAACAAACATTTGCATTTGAATCTTCTGATTCTCAATAGTCTTATCTAACTTATACCTCTCCATGAATTAGATCTTTACCCTTCAGTGGTTAAACTATCCAATAAGAGAACTGAGCTCTGATACCAATTGTTGGCATTAGGAGAGATAGGGTACTAAGAGGGGAGGGTTGAATCAGTACCCACAAAACTTTTACTTATAAACCTTTCAGATATAAAACACCAAACAGTAGTAACCTTGAAAAATAACTTGTATCTAATGCATGTATCATTCATCCATTCAACTTGTGAAAGTAAATAACATGAAATCAAAAATATAATAGTCCCATAACACAAGTATTTTGGTAATGCAGAAACCCTTGTTAGAAGGTAAAAACTGCAATGGAGATGACACCCAAAAATTCTTCAATACTATAGATAGAAAAGGTTTTCCTATTAGGGCTACAAGTGGTGATCACTTCTGGTGATCTTACCCTATTAGGAGTAACATATTAGATTAGCTAGATCTACCTAGTGATAGGGTTTTAACAACACTACTTGAGTGTGTACTCGGTTAAGAGATTTACAAAAGATTGTTAGATCTACTCTATTCAGAGATTTTACCAAAAAATCTATTACAATGATTAGAAAGCAATAGGTAACTATCTACTAATGAAAACTTAGATTTTTTGCTACAGATCAATAAAGTACTGAATGTATATCACCTTTACTGTGATGAATCTCTGCTCTGAACTGCTCGGTTATCCTACTTTGATTCCGCTCAATCTGATTATCTCTGAATATTGTTATGCTCTATCTGTCAACTAATAATATTGAAGGTTGGCTAGTTCTTCAAGTGCTTCTTCATTCATACATTAGTTCACATCAAAAATGATGTAAAATACAAATATATAGCATACTACTTTATGCCGCTTGTACAAAATTAGGTTTCAACAACTTAGAGAAAAACCCTAAGATCTACGGTGTACAAAAATAATCTAGATCAAACACTTACATAAGATCTTCATCGCATTCGATGAATATCTCAACAATAAATTATCCTCGATCTTGGTAAAACATTTTTTGATTCTGTTGTAATCGTTTGCATAGATAGATGTGCCATTTCTGATTACTATGTCATTTTCCTGTGATCCTCGGTAAACACTATAAATACTGCTCGGTAATTACACTGATGCTTAGTGTTTACTATCTCTTGGTATCAGTGTCTGATGCTTAGTAAAACTATTCTATGGTCGGTGTAAAGAGTAAACCGACTAGCTCATGATGTTCACTTTTACTGACTAGGATAATATAGGTAACCGACCGATGTCTTTGATAACCTTTGATACTAATGACAACCTTTAATTCTCAATAGAGATAACAAAACCCTCAAGGGAGTTGGCAACAACCCCAAGGGGTGTGGAAACCACCACAGGGTAATTGGAAGCAGAAATCAAAGTGGTGAGGAGGTCAGCAATGGCCAAATCAACCACAAGGATTCATGTCACTGCCTCTTCAGCCTCCACAACAACAAAACCTTTTGTCACCTCCTGCAACCAATAATCCACCTCCCAACCCTACTCAATTACCTACACAACCACACCCAAACCCAAACAATAGACCTCCTACACCTCAACAAAATGTGTATGCTACTAACCCAATGCATTACCCAACACAATATCCTACTTATGCAATCACTCTTCATGATATTCACCTACAGTTTGATACTACTCTGCTTGCTCCTGATCCTCTAATTATCACTAAAGTACCCTCTAAGGAGCCTAACCAAGCCGAATGTTCTGCTACTCTAGTAGCCCCTAAGCCAATGCCTGAAAACAACCAGCAAGCTGACCCTCCTTTTCTACAAAGGCTGCAACATAGCAATCCAAAGCCTACCAAAGAAGTATCCTTCAACATCCTTGGTCAATAAAAGAACATTAGTGTTCAAATTCCCCTTTTCTAGGCAATCAAGGATGTCCCCTTTTTATGGAAAAGCTATCAAGGAAGCTTTTTTAAAAAATCCTGGATGAAAGAAAAAGGATCCCTAGACTATCTATGTCTTGGGAAAACTAGCAGACATTATGCTAGGAAAGCTTACCATCCTACAATATTCTGACCCTGGTAGCCCTATTGTCGAGGTCATTATCAATGGGATAAATATAAAAATGCCTTGATAGATCTTGGAGCTGCTATAAAAATCATGACTAAAGATATCATGCAACAACTTGGTATCACCAACCTCAGAACTACACTTACTATCCTGCAACTTACAGACAATTCCACTATGAAGCCTGATGGGATGGTGGAGGACATAGTTGTTGACTTTAAATCCTGGTCTTACCCTACTAATTTTATGATCCTTTCACCCAAAGATGAACTAGGGGGCTATCCAATTATCCTTGGCTGACCTTGGCTAGAAACTGATGATGCCTACATCATATGTCACTCAGGGGATATGACCATCTCTGATGGTTAGCACACCAAGACTTTGGCCTTGTATCCACCTGCCTAACCTCAGATGGAATTAGCCTTACCAATATGGTCTGATGTAGGAGAAGAAGCCAAAGTAATTAACTCAGTGTCTTAGTTGATGATGTTAAAGAGAGATATTTTCTTGAAGCTTCGGGAAGAGGATAAAGTAATCACAAACATCTTGCATAATCAGCATGGATCAAACTCAGATTTCCTAGACTGTTCCTCCCATAATGACTTACTATAGCCATTGAACCCTGATTACCAATTGTCTTCTCCTGCAACCAAATAGCTCTACCACCAGTTGCTTCCCCATGAGATCCAAGTGCCCTCATTAACAGATTCATCTATGATAGAACTAACTAAGAAATTAGAGGTATCTCCTAGCCGTTGCTTGCATATTAATAACCAGCTCACTTCTCAGTAGTAAACATCTTTGACTAAATTACTAAAGGACCATACTGCAACTTTCGCATGGGATTATGCAGACATGAAATTCCTAGACCCAAGGCTGTGTACCCATAGGATATACCTAAAGGAAGACAAACCCCTGTTAGGCAGTTTCAAATGCATATTAACCCTACATTAAGAGAAATAGTCAAGACCGAATTGTAAAAACTGCTCAGTGTTGGTTTTATATATTCTATCTCAGAAAGCCAATGGGTTTCTCTATTAGTAATAGTTCCCAAGAAAGGAGGTAAGTGGAGGGTGTGTGTTGACTACAGGGAACTTAACAATGCCACTAAGAAAGATCACTTCCCCCTTCCATTCATTGACCAAGTCTTAGACTCCTTAGTAGGCAAGAAGTATTTTTCATTCCTAGATGGGTACAATGGATACAACCAAATCAAGATTCTCCCTAAGGACCAAGAAAAGACCACATTAACCTACCCATGGAGAACTTTTTCCTATTCAATTTTTCCTTTTGGCCTCTGTAATGTTCCATCAACTTTCCAAAGGGCAGTTATCAGCATTTTTGCTGATATCTCTCATGATTGTATGGAAATCTATATGGATGACTTTACAATGTATGGAGAAACTTATGAGGAGGCTTTGACAAACCTGGGAAAATTTCTTACAAGGTGTGAAGAACACAACCTGTCTCTAAATAGTGAAAAGTGCTTCATGATGATGCAAGAAGGAGTAATGATGGGTCATTATATATTTGTTGTTGGCATCCAAGTGGATCTTGCCAAAATTGAAGTTATTATGAATCTGCCCACACCAACCAAGCAGAAAGATGTCAGAAGTTTTCTTGGACATGCTGGATATTATAAGCGATTCATTAAGAACTTCAGAAAAATAGCCAGTCCCATGTATTCTCTTCTCACCAAGGATTCAGAATTCTTATGGACACCAAGTTGTGATGAAGTCTTCATGTAGCTGAAGTCTGTCCTAACTCAGGCTTCCATTCTATGGGGTCCTAACTGGGATCTTCCATTCCACATTCACACTGATGCCTCAGATCATGCAGTAGGAGCTATTCTTGGACATTAGGAAGGTATGGTAGAGCATGTCATTTATTTTATCATAAAAAAAATGCAAGGAGCAGAGTTGAACTATATAGTCACAGAGAAGGAACTTTTGGTTGTTATTTATGTTCTAAACAAATTTTTCCATTACATCACTGGCTATCAAATATTCATGCATACTGATCATGCAGCCATAAAATATTTGGCTAACAAAACTGCTATCATAGGAAGGTTGTCCTGATGGCTTCTGTTGTTGCAGGAATTTGATATTACAATAGTGGATAAGCTAGGCAAGTCTAATGTAGTTGGATTTCCACTCAAGATTGCAGAATGCAGATGAACCTCATGTCATCGATGACAACTTTCCTAATGACCACATGTTCTCCATTTTAGCTAAGGCCCCCTATTATGCTAACATTGCTAACTATTTGGTTTCTCAAAAGGTACCTCCATATTTCTCCTCAAAATAAAAGAGGTTGCTAATAGAAAAGACTTTCAAATTTTCATGGATTGTTGATTGTCAGTTCTATACTGGCCCTAATCAAATATTAAGGAGATGTGTTAGGGAGGATGAGACTTATGACATCCTCCATGTCTGTCATGATGAGTCTTGTGGAGGGCATTTTTTAGCCAAAAGAACAACGATGAAGATATTGAACACTGGCTACTACTAGTCAACCCTATATAAGGATGTGATCCACTACACTAGGAAGTATGATCGATGCCAATGAATGGGGAGACTGACTAAGTCTGATGAAATGCCTCTCTTTCCTGAAGTGGTAGTCACTCTATTTGATAAATGGGGGTTGGATTTTGTCAGGCCCATCAATCCCTCATCTAACAACAATTCATATATCTTAGTATGCACTGACTACGTGACAAAATGGGTAGAGGTGTGAGCCATGAAGCATGCCTAGGATAACAAGGTAGCTGAGTTTCTATGTGAGGAAATATTTACATGTTATGGTGTACAGAGAGAATTGGTCACTGATCAAGGTGCTCAATTTACCTCAACATTGATCACTGCCCTAATGAATGAGTATAATATTTGTCATAGAAAATCAAGTAATATCATCCATAGGCGAATAGTTAGGCATAAATCACTAACAGGAAAATAGAGGCAATCCTAACCAAAATAGTTCAGATACATAAAAAGGACTAGAGCACTAGATTACAAGAAGCAGTCTGGACATATAGGACCACATGGAAGAAAACAACTAGGTTCACCCCTTTTGAATTGGTTTATGGGAAGAATATTGTAATGCCCATTGAGTTTGAGCATAAAACCTTATGTACAACATTACAGCTCAACATTGATCTTCCTACAACATAGCACGACAGGATCCTGCAGCGTAACCATCTGGACGAAATGAGGAAAGCATCCCTGTAGCAAACTAAGATGGTCTAGTTACAGCATAAAAAGTGGAATGATTCACATATCCTAAACAAATGGTTTGTTCTTGGTGACTGTGATCTTTTGTATGACTCTAGATTTCAGGAGACACAAAGGTAAGCTCAGTACAAGATGGCTTGGCCCCTATGAAATTGAACATGTTTATGCTAATGGTGTAGTTCAGCTATCCACCATCGACCTTATACATTTCAAGTTGCTAGTGAATGGACACAGACTTCATCTATACCTTAAGCCAGAAATGAAGATCGACTTCCTACAGTAGTTTGAGATTCTCCTGACAGAGTTGAACCTCCTATAGCTAATAAAGATCCTGTAGCCGATGAACCTCTTGCAGCTGATGGACCTCCTCTAGCTGAAGATTTTCCTACAACCAATGTACCTCCTCCAACTGAAGACTCTCCTGCAGCCAATCAAAGTAATTACTTCCTTTGGTCATCTCTTTGACTCTACACGAGTGCAACCATAATAAAAAATTTGTTTCCCATGAAAATATCTTTTTCCTTAATATAGCATCCATCACATCATATCCCATCACCTTTTTTTTCCATATTCATTCATCTATCACATCATCATTGTGCCAGTTATTACTTTTGCTTGGCCCATATCATCTGATCTTTCTAGATTTGGGCATTTAAAGGTTTTTATACTCCTAGGTATGCATTCATTTATTGTTTAAAATATTTTTTTACTTAATTTGACATCATTATTAGTTGCATCATAATTAATTTAGTGATTCATCCAAGTATTTTTGTACTTACAAACCAAGCATGTGCAGACACCTGCCCCATTTTTCATGGTAGGTAGTCCATTTAGTTGTGTGTTGCAATAAATACCCTTTCTTAAATCCACCATCATTTATTTGCAAAGTTGTACTACATAGTCATTTCGACCAGTTGATTTAACAACCCACTGCATACAAAATTCCCTAATAGCCTTATTTTTAAAATCCAAATTTTCAATTTTTCAAAATACCTCTACCATTTGTCCAAACTACCCATTAAACAAACTAGAAAGCTCAACAGGTTGATCATCCAACCCTGGTTCAATAGAATATGGGGTAAAAGAACATTGGTATAATAGAGGGAAAAATTATTGGGAAGGCAGTTGGAGTTGAAAGGATTAGGAGTTTTTAAGGTTACAGAATTTCTCAGCAGCATCATGGGTGGACAACCCATACGGCATGAGCCAGAAAATCATACATCCCTATTGCAAGATCAGGCTAGTGTCCAGGCTTTCAACTAGATAGGTTGGCTTACATATTTTGTGAGGTTATGTGGTTATGATGAGGTCATAGCACTAGAATTTTTGTGGACCTACAACAATGGGGTTTCCTATGTGAAAGGGTTGCGAGTAGAGGATTCTGAAGCATGAATTATGAAAGTTTCTAGACTTCCTACCACTGGAGAAGCCTTTCCACAAGAGGCACGATTCACGGACAGCCCGAGCTAAATTTTCTTTGCCCACAGACACTAGACTAGAATATAATAAACAAGGTGCCAAAAGAACATCTCTTCCAGGTGAGTACCCTCAATTAGAAATTCATATTATAAGGTACATTACCTGTGAGGGGTGGGTTTCTTTCTTGCATGTCATACATTTTAAGCTCTTGAATCATTTGTGGCATGGTCACCTGGTAAATGTACCCAATTTTCTTTATTCCCTATTAAATTTGATTTTTGAGAAAGTTGGGAAGGGGAGGAAAAATGTTGTCACCCACCATGGGTTGATAAGTCTCTTGGTTGAAAGGTCTCTTTGAGATACCTCTCCCATGACCTAGGACAAGTTTATCGCAGCACCCCATGTACATTTCACGGTGAAGGGCCATGACCTATAATTCAAGAAGAGTAGGGAAATATCCCTAATGAGGCTATTTCTAAAAATGTTAAGTCTACTATTCCAGAAGAGTATCATGAAAACCCTTCTCCTTCGGGAGCTAATAAAGAAAATGTGGCATCTGGTAATCCAAACCCTAACCTAGGGGGTGGTGAAATCGAGGTTCCCATAGATTTCCAAAATCCAAGGGTAGAGTAGAGTGCCCAAAAGAAAGAAAAGGGAAAAGAAAAAATGGTTGAGTATGTTATGGATGACACCCATGTTCCTCCTACAATTATTGTTCCTCCTGCAACCACTCCTGTCATAAAGAAAAGGACCTTGCAGAAGCATCTTGCAGCACCATTTGATACCCCACCATGGATAAGTGTTCATTTGAACACAAAACAAATAGAAAAGGACTCAACACATAGATAGAGGATCCTAGGCAACCGAGAATAGGTTTTTGTAGAGTTTGAGAGAATCTCGTTATCAGAAAGGAATAGGGAAGCAGAAGGACTAAGTCAAAGATGGGGCAGGTTAAAAATGGCATTAAAGAAGCCAGAGCCTCATAGTCTCATCAATCTTTGAGCTACAATACAATGAGTTCAGTGGTATATATGCCTGATATGACAACCGTGACCTGAGAAATGGTTACCTCTTACCTTCCAACCTCCTCTTCTCTTATGGCCATTATATAGAAGTGTGGACCATGACGTGGATGAATAGTTAGAGATGAGTTGATGTATCAAAATAGAGCAGACAAATAAATTCTACTGGTGTGTGTGCAGCTCTATGAGTGGTGAGACTCAGGAAAAGGATCTCCATGTGCTCACAAAGATCTAGATTGTCTCAGTGCTTGAGGACCGGTACTAGTCTTCATAGGGGAAAAATGATAAGGCATATTAATGCCATATTTTAGATACCCTAGGATAGCTTCTGCTAGGTCCTTTTTCCTTGTTTTATCATATTTTCTCAAAGACTTTATGCTCAGTTATGCTATTATGTGTAATTCAGCCATTAGACTTCTTCTATGGTTTTAAACATACTTAATATGCTATACTTGGATGAATATGCTATGTTACTTACTTTGAAATTATGATTATGTCTTTATAAGTAAATTAGTTGTTTGAACATAAATAATGCATGTGTTGTTTGGTGTTTATTACTATGAATGTCTTTATCCTAACATCTGAGGTGCAACGCATCAATATAGCAACCATCATCTTGACTAGGTAAAACGCCCCCATGCGTTGGATGCTCGACCTGGTCTTACATCAGACTCCAATGAAAAACATTAGCTCAACACCAGCAAGTGGTTTATGGGTGATCAAGGTGGCAGCCTTTGATCAAGGACTGAGACAATGTAATGAATTCTTTGAAGAAATCTAGGAGAGAGTGGGAAGTTAGATCTATTGTTGAAGCGGATCTTTCCTCTTTTCTAGATCTATTTTGTTTCAGGTTTTATAGATTTCTTCATTTCTGTTGGTAGTGTTGTAATAAAAGCTCCACCTATTTCTATGGCGTGATTAGTTAGATGTTAGAAATTTTTTCTTTAAATAAATCCCCACTCCTACGTGGGAAGGAGGGCATTATTAGTTTAGTTGCAATATAGTTTCATTTTGTTGTTTACTGGTTTTCATAAATCTTTGTTCTCAGTTATTCAACTAATGAGCAAATGAAGTATTGAGATTTAACTTTGTGTAATTGAGTATTTGGGTACTCATCCAAGGGGCCCCACTTGGTGAGGAATCCATAGTTTGTTAGATTCATTCTAGTTAAGTTCACTTTCCTACATTTCTGTTATTTCAGTAGTAGTGTTGAACTGTTCCTACAGCCAAAGCCATGGGTTAGCTATCGCTTTATGCAACCAAAGTGGCAGAGCAGCTAAAGCATTATAGCTTAGTTTGCAAGTCTTCATATTTTGTTAGCATCTTCACTTCTGCAATTTCCATTCCAGTATTTAGTTTTCTACAAAAATAGTTTACTTTCCTTTCAAGCATTTACTTCCCGTGGTCATAGAATAGTTTCCTTCTAGCATTTGTTTCCTGCAGCAACTATACAATGTGTGGTTGAGTAGTACTTGGTGCATATATCTCGCTAGCCCGTTTAAAGTAACACATCCATGGGTTGACATATTAAATGATTTTTTATAAGGAGGATAAATTGCTCCATCAGATGTCCAATCCTTGAGTTCTGGATTATGCCTAGTTTATGAGCCTTTATAAAAAGCAATCAACACACTTAGCCATGTGGCCCATGAGTGTAGTTCGAAAGAGTAGGTACATGAGTGGATCTACATGTGATATGAGCTTTTAAAGTACAACTAAACATGTAGTGCAAAATCTTTTGGGTGGAAAATACCATAACAAGACATATTTTTTCAATAGGGGAGTAATTAAGCTCATCGCCCACTAGTGTGTGGTTGATGTAGTAGATGGAATTTTCTTTTCCAACATTATCCTATTGAGAAAGAATTGTCCCCAATGTTATTTTAGTGGCTCAAATATAGAGTATTAGGGGATTTCTAGGTATAGGAGGCATGAAGATAGGTGGATTTTCTAAATATTCCTTCATCTTTTCAAAACCTTGTTAACAATAGGGGTCCCACTTGAAGTTGGTTACTTTTCATAGTAAATGAGTAAAAGGTTAGGGCTTATCTACTAGTTGTGTAATGAATTTATGGACGGATTGAAGTTTTCCATGTAGAATGTGTTGTTGCTTGAGATTTCTTGGTAGAGGCATTTCTAAACTATCTTTGACCTTCTTGGGGTCTACCTCTATACCTTATATGGATACAATGAATCCCAAGATCTTTCTTGATGCCACTCTTAATACACACTTTTTTAGATTTAGCCTCAAATGATATTTCTATAGGTGATCAAAGATGCATTCTAGGATGTTGAGGCAGTTGATCCTAGTTCTAGATTTTCCCAAGATATTGTCTACATAGTCTTTGGGAATTTTTTGAATCATGTCATGAAAGATGACAGTCGTGGCTCTTTGATATGTTTCCCTTGCATTTTTTAGGCCAAAAGGCATTACATTATAGAAGAAGGTACCCCGTGGGGTTGTAAAGGTTTTCTTATGCTAATATTCTTATGTGATATGGATTTGTTTATATCCAAAGAAGTTTTCCATGAGTGACAACATCTCATAACCTATTTTGAGATTGACTACAATGTCTATGTTAGGTAGTGAAAAATTATCTTTCAGACATGCTTTGTTTGGGTCTCTGAAATCTGTACATATTATGATATCTTTGGAAGGCTTAAACACTAGCACAATTTTAGAGATCCATTCTAAATAATTAATAGTACATATGAACTTGGCATCCAATAGTTTATCTAACTTTTCTTTGACCAAGAGGGACACCTTGGGATATGTCTTCCTAAGCTTCTATTTAACTATTTTTTATTAGGATACACAAAAAGATGATGGACCACTAGGTTGGGGTCTAGTCAATACATGTGACTGTAAGACAATGAAAAATTTATGGATGCCTTATTGAGGAGTCTCTCAAAAACCACATGTTTCACTTCTCATAGTGAGGCCGCCAGGTATGTAATGTGTGGACATTCCTCTATTCCTAGATTTATGCCTGCTTAGTTTCTTCAATCAAAATAGTTGATCCCTTAGATCAATACACATTGATAAGGGGAAGAGGAACACCCTCATCGTATAGAACCTTAGATAGGTTTTCACTAGAAGATATGTCTTTTATTTTTAATTTTTGAAGATCTAGAAGTGCTCCAGAGGGCTTTTCACTAGCTTGACAAAGGGTTTTCCCCTTATTCAACCAAACACACTCAACATAGCAGGGAAATAAATAGAAAACTGAAAGGACATAAAAATGGAAAGAACATAAACATTTTCTTTCTATTATCTCTAATGAAATAACAGTACAATAATCAAGAAAATAACATGCTACAACCACATAGGAATTTTCATTATAATAATCTGCAAGACAGAGCCACAATCTACACTTCTAGAAATAAACCCTAAAATCCCCCTTCAACCCTATATAAGTAGCACAATTAACCACCTTAGAATAATTTGGAAAGTGGTTTTTTTTTTCATTTTTGCACCCAACGGCTCAATTTCCCACCTTAAGTAATTGTTTTTCTCTCTACTTCTTTTGTATTGAAACTAGAGTCCTAATGGCACAACTTCTGAAAACTATAACTTGTGAACCGTTAGGTCAATTGGCTATTATAACCCCATTTCAAAAACCTCTCAATGCGCTCTACAACCTTGTTCTAGAAAAGCATAAGATGATCAAATTTTGACCCCTTTTGGAGCCTCTAAATCCTTCAAACTGAGTTCAAAGTATTTGTAACACCCTACCAAATAGAAAATTCAATATCTTTAAAACCAAACTTGATCTTCTCATGAAACTTTACTGACATGCTTATATATCCAAAATGAACCTCCAGGGAAGAAAATGGAACAATCCATGCTCAAATGAATAACCTAATAAAATAGTAAATTTTTCAACAATTGTAACTCTTCCCAAAGATAGCCCTTGTTGAATAAAACTAGACAATATTTTTTGGGGTGATGCAAGATTACTCTTACACCTTGGATGCTCCTCCATTGAACATCCTAGGTAAATTGAGAAGTGAATTTGTCACATATCAAGTGTTTAGGGGGAAAATAAGGTGGTCAACCTCTTCCTTTGATATCCATGATGAATCCTCAATAGGTCATCCCTTCTTTTCTACAAGGTACTCTTCATATTTTCTTTTGATTATGCTTCTACCCACATCATTGTCTAGGATATCATCTATCTCTTATGTAGTTTAATTAGGTGTTGGAATATTCCACTCTACTTCTTCTAGTTCATCCTCTGTACTACCTTCATGAACTTTGTCAAATGTAAAATATTAAACATGGGTGAAAAGTTGATTTCACTGGAAAACTCTACTTCATAAACATTTCTGAAACCATGCTTCTTTAAGATTTTGCATGGTCTAAAATTCTTCATTTTTAACTTATTTTATGTTCCCAATGGAAATATCTACTTTCTCAAATGAACCATCACTTCATCTCCAATATGAAATTTTGTATGTTTCTTTTTCTAGTCTACCTTATCCTTGTACTGAACATTCATTTTATTAATATGCTTCCTCACCTCTTCATGCAAATTCTTCAAGTGTTCTATAAAGTATTCAGCCTCAACACTCTTTTTTCTCCATTTTCCAACTTCCTTAATTCTAAAGCATTTCTAGGACTACTTTCGTATACAATATGGAATGGTGATTTACCAGTGCTTCTATTGACAAAATTATTATATGAAAATTGTGCCTATGGTAAAATCAAATCCCACCCCTTCGATTTATCCCAACTAAGAATCTCAACAAGTTTCCCAAACTCCTATTCACCACATTTGACTGGTACACTGAGCTTAACTTCAAATATGTCCTTAATTTTTTCCACAGTGTCCTACAAAAAATCCAACAAACTTAGTGTCTCTATCTAAAACTATACTCTTTGGTAGACCATGTAGTCTCACCACTTTAAAAAATAATTTTTCTATGTGAGCAACATCATTAGTCTTTCTACAAGGAATGAAATGTGTCATCTTTGAGAACCCATCTACCACTACAATGGAATCATCCCCTCTTTGAGTCCTTGGTAAACCAAGAACAAAATCTATACTAATATCTGTGTGTGAAAATTGTACCTAGCTGCAGACACAACACTTCAGTAAAACATTAGAGGTTAGCAAAATCAAAATCTGCAAATAAAGGAAACTATGCTAACCAGGCGATTTATTGCCTTCTAGTACGTGCGAGTATGATGTTCTCAAATTGAAATCAAGATCAGTGACAATGCAACACCTAAATGAAGGATTTGAATGCACAAGAATAAAAGACTATATGAATGCAGATTAATCTATATTTTGTATTTTCTGTGCAATAATATGAAAAACTATATGAATCTAAGCTAGATGAATGAAATTGAATGCAAATTAAATCTAAGAATGATATGAATCGATATGAATACTATGATATGAAAACTATGCAAAATTATGATTAATTATGAAAGATCTCACAAATTGCTTGTCGCAAGTGCTTAATCCTTCAATCGCCAATTCACCAGAGTAATTGTGCAAATTCGAGTGTTGATAATTATGAAGAGCTAAGCCTTGATTTTATAGAAATCAAAGGCTTGAGGATGCATTGAGAAAAGCCATAAATCACTCTTGATAAACTCAGGTTGATTTTTGAGTTATCAAGAAATCAAAGATAATTAACTCACAAAAATCATGTAAAAGCAAGGTTTAACTCAAAATAGAGTTTAGATCAAATTTCAACTCATCGTCAGATGTTGAGTTCAATTTAAAATTGGCAATTGATTTCTAGTTTCCTGCTTTTCTGATTGTGCATGATTTAATTATAAATTAATTTAAAAATAAAGTGATTTATTCTCAACTTAACTGACTTTTGAATTAAAACAATTGATTTATGGGTTAATCAATTATTAAATCAAACTTTTATTCTAAAACTATATTATTAAATATTGACAATTGACATTAATTAATTAAATAAGAATTTAATCAATTAGTCATGAGATTTTAGATTTTATTGACAAAATTAAATAATACAATTTAGGAATAAATAGAATTAAATTATTAAATAAGTAAGTGGCAGTATTAAATCTAATTAATTAAATACTCACAATATTCAATTAATCAAACTTTAGGATAAATAGGATTTATCGCCAAATAATTATTAAATCAAGGATAATTAGGATAAATAAGAATATTGCTAGGAATATTCTCCGATGCAGAATTAAGATAAAATCAATTAGGATTTGATAATGTGCAGATGTGCCTTAAGTTAGGACTTTGATGTCGATTTCATTCAAATTGAAGATGTAGGAGGTTAATGAACCTATAGCCCATTTTTGGGGTATTACATTTTGCCCCTCTTTGAATCACTGTGCAAAGCATAGTGATTCAAAGAATAGTCTGTGTATGATAAAGATGTATGAAACTAATTTGAAAGATTACCAGATTCCAAGACAGAAACTGAATGAAAGATTTAAAGATGTAAGGTTTAGGTCCTGATTGACCAAAGATAATGTTAACTATAGCAACAATGAACCGGTGATTATGAAAAAGTGTCAAAACGCCTGATTCTAAACCTTATGATTGCAAAGAAGTGAGTGACAGATTCCAGACCTGATTGTCCCAAGAGAATCATATTGGTATCACATCCTGAACCCATCAGTTATGAAGAACCAAATAAATGATGCAAATGAACCATTGGTTACGAAAAGATGATACAGTTTACAAAATAGATTTAGGATACCAGATTGATATGGATCTCGATGAATCTGATATGCCCCAAGAAATGATAGATTTGCCCCAAGCGACAAGGACTTTAGATGAATCAGTAACTAGACGTGGTTGTTGTCTTGATTACTGAGGAAAGATTTATATTTACAAACTTTGAATGATGTGTAATACCATGCCCCCTTCGGGATTAAAATTGAAATCTGACAAGAAAAGTCAGCGTTAAATGGTTTAGAAGCATGTTAATTGATTTGAGAAGTGGTTATACATGTTCAAAAATGTGTTGTGCATCGTTTGGAGGTCCTGGACACCAAGTTTGACTAGGTTTGACCATGATTTGACCATGGTTGACCAAGTTGAAATTTTGATAGTTTGATGTTAGATAATTAGTTAAGTTGAATTCTGGATTTCTATGATGACTGAAGGTTGAATATGCAAGCAGTCGACCATCCTGGGTTTGAAAATTTTAAATCGCATTTTTGACATAGTAAATGATCTCAAATTTTGATTTTGATCCTGAAAATGGGTTCAGAACATCGAAATTAGCCAAGGGTGCAATTTTCATGGAAAACGGAGCACTTTTGAAAATTAGGTCAAAAAGCTATATAAGGACCAAAAGGGTCAAATTCATTATTCACTTTTGACTTTTGAAAACTTGTGGAGCCCTCTGAGTGAGAAAAATGGCCAAGATGAAGGTACCTATCTCTTCCCACCAATTTAAGTGCAGCTGGCAGCATCAGCGGCCTCCGCAATATGGACATCTGATAAGCGGACCTCTGTGCCTCTTTGTAAATTCCATTTTTGCATGTTTGTAGCATTTTTAGGTCATTTTTCATACATTTTTAATTTTCAATTCTCACATGCATGGAAACTCGTACGACTGTCCTCCATGACTCATACAAATTTTCAATTCCCTATAGATAGTCATACCATAACCCCCAAAAACTCTTATGAGAGGGACCCAAGAGTCGTACGACATTTTGTTGGGTCCCTCATATGTCGTACAATGAGACCTAGAAAGTCGTATAATCATGGTTTGTCGTATGGGACCCTGTTGAAACTCATACGAGTTTTGCTGCTAGTCTACATTGTCGTATGGAAAATAGTGAGCTTAAAACTCCTTTTTAGGTCAAAAATCATGATTTTTTGATTCCTTAGGTTGATTGTTGAGAATTTAATGTACCTTCTGAGATAGTGAACTTTTGAATTTTTGTACTATTAGCCTATTTTTCAACCAAATTACTGATAGGATTCCCTATTTCTATTCTATGTAGGTCATATATACTGATGTGCATGTGTGTATCGCTCATCCCAGGACACAAAGATTATGTGTGTCTCTTCCAGATCCTATGAGGGTACACCTTGCTACCTGTGGTTTCAAGTATCTGATTCGGTTGCCCGAGATTAGGGTGAACCACAAATTGCTGACGGCTTTGATTGAGAGGTTTCAATCTGAGACCCAGACCTTTCATCTCCCTATAGGAGAGATTACTGTTACACCAGAGAACGTGTATAGGATTTTTTGGATTTCATTCCATGGTCCTTGTCCAAATTATGTGATTTCATAGAACTCTAGATTACATGCCTTCATATGTTTGTTTGGAGATGATACACAGCTCACTGGTTCTATATCTTGGGAGACTTTAGTGCAGTGCTATGGGAAGACCCATAGATTAGAGTGCATCATAGCTGGGATGATAGGAGGCATTATCATGTCTGACCATCAGCAGAATGGTCCCTTGATGGACTAGGCCCCGATGATCACATGATTGATGGCCACTCCTTATGAGTTGGGTTGGGGTCAGTGTATGTTGGCTCACATGTTCTCTGAGATGCATGAGATCATGTATCAGGAGGGCAAGTCTTTTGCTTTCAGAGCTTTGGTTCTTCAAATATGGGCCTGGGAGCATATCCCAGTTTGTAGACTAGTATGTCAGGGTCAATGCCAGCCATAGGAGCCGGTGATATATGTTTACTTTGGATATGTTACATAGGTTCATATGGGTCATATAGAGTACTAGAGATGTTGCTTGGATGATAGTACATATGTCATATGGTGTCCCTATTTATAGATTGAGGCCTGGCCTACTGAACAAGAGCAGTTCATCTATTTTTGGCAGAGTCAGATATTGATTGGTCAGTCCACTGTTATGCTTGAGCACTTTCTTATTACCAAACTATGGAGATAGTATGGCATCATTCAGGATGAACCATAAGAGCACACTACACATGCACGGATATTGAGAGAGCTTGGATTAGGATGGGGCCCTCGATTGTCATATGCTCTTTGTACACAAGAGTACAGTGGTATTGTTGGTAGAGATTGGGATTATCGAGAAGATGTTCCAGATGCTAGGGTGATAGATGGTTTCATTGGATGGCTTGCAAAGCATCCCATATATGGGTTTTCAGATTTGAAAAAGTTGATACCTTCCATGGAGGAGGTGATGGATGTTACAAGTGCTTAGATGAGTAGAGGGTAGAGACATACAAGTGCACAAGTGTCGATGCCCCAACCTACACCTTTGAGGCTAAGAGTAGTCATGAAACCTCCTTAGAGACCCTCTGGATAGATGAGACCACCTCGTCCCTCTAGTTCTTCAGCAGGTAGACCTGCAGTTTTACAGAGGAGATCGACTAGAGGAGAGAGTGGCACTCTAGGTAGTGTTGGTATAGCAGATGAGGCACTTGGTGCAGAGTAGTATGTAGGTGTTGGTCTTGATCCTGTATAGGATGATACTAGTTTTGATCTAGGAGCTGAGGTTAGACATCGTAAGGTGTAGAGAGTCGAGACTATTGAGCAGCCAGCTGGAGATACTGATATGCCTACAACAAATGTAGATCCTGGTGTATCACTGACTCCTTAGGAGATTATCAGATAGCTCAGATTATAGGTCAAGGACCTGAAGGTACAGAGTGCTCATTGGGAGGAGTGATTCACTGAGGCAGATAGACAGTGATTTGAGCTCTAAGAGGAGAACAGGAGATTATAGACAGAGGTGACTCATCAAACCTCTAGAGCTACCTATTACATTTATGCTTACTATGTTGTTGTTCTTGCTACTTAGAGAGTACCCACATACTCTTAGTACATAATAGCTTAAGAGGGAGCTAGGGCACCTAGAGCTGAGGCAGTGCCTGATGCACCACCACCACCTCCACCAGATGGAGAGGATCAGGAAAATAGTTGATCTGTCTAGATATTCTGGTATATTTTGCCATTTTTGTTCATGTATACTATTCTGACATTTGATAGCTCACATGAGCTCATTATTTTGTACTCTGTGCCAGTAGTGCACCCCTGACTAGTTTGAGTTATATGATATGAGATCAAGATTTTGGCCATGACTTCATTTATACTTATCATGTTTTGATTTTATGATGATATCATGTGATGTAAATGCTATGAGTAGTGTAGAATGTATGTATGGATTTATGTAATGCAATGGTTTCTTTCATATGTATGGATGTTATGCAAATGTAATTGATTATGGAAAAGTATGATTTTGATGATGCTCATTTATGTAATACAATGCAAGAGATGGAATGATCATCAATGTGTAATGTAAATTCAATGATACACATGATATGTTTTGTAGGTATTGATGAAGACAAGTACTCAATCTTATGTCAAAAAGGATGTTTAACCCAGGATGGTGACTGCTTGCGGTTTTGTGAGGAAACCTTCATTGGAGATTCAACTCTTCATGTCAAGTTTAAGTTTAGTTTTGAAGGATTATTTAAACATGCAAGTGTGTTCAAGCAATTTTGTGAGATCATGCAATCATGCAAAGTGCAAAATGACATGCAGAATGAAATGCAAACCTAAGAACTAGGACCTAGTCACTAATCATGTGTTGATTTGTTGTCATCATTGAACTTTTTAGGTAACCGGATAAATCAATACAAAATCCACTAGTTAGGAAACTATGAATATATGAATATTGATTTGTATGCACAAGAATCAATACAACATCCACTGGCTAGATAACCATGGACATATGAATATTGATTTTATTTTTAGAATGTTGGATTAGATATAACCACCAAGGCACAAATGCCAGGATGACCTGAATATCATGTCCATTTTGATATAGCAATTTGTATAAGCATCAAAACATAGACGTCGTGATGACCAGAATATGCCTTGTGGAAGAAACACATCAAGAAGTCAAGAGATCATTCTAAATCTAGTGTGAATTACCCATAGTGACCCTTTCTCATTCACATCCTTAGGTAAGATCATGTTTCACAGTAGGTGTAAGAAATTTCTCAAAAAGACAATGGTTAGATCAAACTTCATTGAATTTTCTAGGTATCAATGGTCGAGGTACTCATGGCCATCCAATACGAGATAGAGGTTCTTACAAATGGACACCATTTCAATCTAGAATTTCCAAAGTTATTAGATTTTCACATACAAGCAGAAAACAAAGAAAAGATTATGCCCCCAGTCATCACTCTCTAAATCCTATAAAGGACATCATCAAAGAGCTCGAAGGGACACAATATGAAAAAATCTCAATGTGAATCAGTAAGCATGCAAGGAGATAAAAGCATGTAAAAGCATAGATTATTTTCAATTTATGTTGGTGTTTGATTGCATTGTTGTAGATGCAAAATCCTTTCTAGAGAGGAGACTAACTGACTGACTCAGATGTAGCTTCAAAGGACTCTGTCTGAATATGACACATCTAAAGCATACTGGAGGCCATAGGATATGACTTTTTTTTCCCCCAAGTTTGAACTTTGATAGGATACAGAGGCTTGAGCATATTGGTGTATAGACTGACTTATTGAAAACAGGAAGGCAAAAACAAACTGGGAAATATGTACAAACTAAAGCAAGACTGAAAGTTGGGAAAGACCAAGATTGCGCTGATAGATGGAGCATTTTGAACAAGTGGTGCTCATTTGCTAGGTTTTCACCATCTTGGTAGAGATTCTATTTTTGCTACCAAGGCACCTGTTTCCAAGTTTTCACCAAGGCACTTTTTCTTTTTCTCATTTTTTTGTATTTTTCATCTTTTCAATTTTTTTGTACTTTAGATATTTTTTGATATTTTTGTGATGCATCAAGGTGCCTATTTGCTAGGTTTTCACCAAGATGCTCATTTTTTTAGGACTTTTTCTGATTTTTATAATTTTTTCAGGACATTTTTGAATACTAAATGCCTTAGGTGTAGAATTTCTTCAGATGCAGAACATTGATTGGTTCTCAGAGCTGTTCTCCTTCAGTCGTTGAGAGTTGATAGGATCTAGAGCCAAAAGTAGCAGTGATAACAAAAGGACCCAACTAGTTGGGTTCAAACTTCCCCTTGTGCTCTCTATGTGATCAATTTTTAGGATTCTCTCTCAAGACTAGATTGCCAACCTAAAATTCTCTGTGTCTGACTTTCTTGTTGTAACCTCTAGACATTCTCTTCTGATCTACTCTGAGATGATCATATGCTACTTGTATGTGCTCATCTAGTAGTTCAATTTCTTGCAACCTAGACACTCTGTAGTCATCATCAGTTACTAGACCATTCATTTTGATTCTTAGTGATGGGATTTCAACCTCAATAGGCAGTACCACTTCAGACCCATAAACTAAAGTGAATGGTGTAGCCCCAGTGGATGTTCTAATACTTGTTCTATAGGCCCAAAGAGCTGGATTGATCATGAGATGCCAGTCTCTTCCTATTTTATTAACTATGTGGTGTAGAATTTTCAACAGATTCTTGTTAGAAGCCTCTTCTTGTCCATTCCCTTGAGGATAGTAGATTGATGACCAATGTTGTGTAATCTTGAATTTGGCACATAGATCATCTAAGTCTATGTTCTTGAATTGTCCACCATTATCTGTGACTATAGAATTTGGAATACCATATCGACATATGATGTAGTTCAAGATGAACATTGAAATTTGTTCGCCAATTGCTTGAGTCAAAGGGACTGCTTCTACCCATTTTGTGAAATAATCTATAGCTATGATTATATGGGTATGTCCATTAGAAGAGTGTAGATAGATAGCACCTATAAGATCAAATAACCATTGGTGAAAAGGCCATTGTGTAGTAAAGAGAATTAGATCTCTCCCTAGTGCATGAATTAAGTTACCATGTACTTGGCACTTTTGACAGTTCTTAGAAAACTTGATAGCCTCTTTTTCCATTTCAAGCCAATAGTACCCAGCCCTAATAAGTTTTTGAGCTAGTGTTAATGTTATACACTAAATTTGCACCCTTAGTTCAAGCTCTCATAGTCTTGATAACTCAGTATAACAAGGGACTCATCTCAAGGTTGTGGGACCTTTTGCTAACTGAGATGAGACCTCCAGATTCTAGGTTGGTTCCTCTTGGATAGTCACCCAAATTTACTCTTAACATGGAATGTAAATTCTTTGAAGGAAAGGGATAGAAGGAGTGCATGGAAAGGGAAATAACAGAAAAGAAAATCTATCCTACCAGGTGATGCACCGAAACTAGGGTTTGGATCTCAGTATAGAGGGATGAAACCAGTGGCAGAAATAGGTCTAGGAGATTACAACTTGTTGAATAGGCTTGAATGAGTGCTTCATGGAAGGGTTTGCAAACAAAAGAGGTTGTTTAGGGAATTAGAAAGATTCTTCCACAACAACAAGGCTCTCAGGATTTAGACATCAATCCATAACCTGCAAACAGACATTCACTCCTATAGCTCAGTGCAAGATTGAGACAAGACTGTTAGGGGCTGAAATATACCCACAAAACATCTAAATCAGATCAAAACAAAATAACACACACAGCTACAGAAAGCAAGAGGAATTAGGAAACTAAGATACCATTGAAAGCATTCATAAACTTTGATTCAATAAGAAATAATCCAGACATGAAGGCATGGGGACAACAAAATTGTCACAGAATGCTTTGCTATGTTTGTATTATCAATGGGAATTTACAAAAATGTGGAAAAACAGAGGGCAAGAAAAATGCCACAGATAGGTTCCCAAGAAAGAGCCTTTCTTTTTTACAAAATGTCCATTCCCCGCCCAACTGGCTCCAAAAAACAATATATACATCCCTACACGCAGGCAGGAATCAAACCTAATTAGGGCCACAAATATCTGCAATAGAATAATCACCCCTAAAATTGGTCACTTCTAATCATAAATGTTCACTGTAAACATCAATGCCAAATCAAATATTCCTCCTTGCATGCCCATCTCTGCACTGATCTCGCCTACAGAAAAACATTCATCCATCTACTCCCCTGCAAGATGGACTCTGTCATAAAGGCTCCAAATTTGATCTCAGATCTTAGAAAAGACCCAAAACAGCACCCCAAAAGATCTTCAACAAATTCCTCAACTACAACTGCCCTGGCGACATAAGTTTTTGAACTACCCGTGCTCGCAACGTCTACCTTGGAAGAGAGTCCGCCAAAACAGGCTATATCTACTTGACCAAGCAATGGTCGCATGATCACATGGGCCGAAAGGCCTTTATGCGATCATGTGATAAGCTTTCAAAAAACTCACCTCTGCCCTTTGAAAATGCCAATGGTCGCATGATCACATGGGCCAAAAGGCCTTCATGCGATCATGCAACATCCCCTTGGAAACTGCCTTGCCACTGCCACAAATGCCATCCGGGCCCCCGCAAAATCTGCCACCTGCTAAGCATTGCCACGTGGCCCAACTAGAGCTGACCACATGGCTAGACCCACGACCACACCACCTTGAAAAAAAAAAAAAGGTCAGTGGTCGCATGATCGCATGGGTCGAAAGGCCTCATGTGATCATGCGACAACCCTTAGAAAACCCACCTCCGCTATAACAGACACCTCGGCTCAAGACTACACTGCAACCTAACTCCTGGCTTCACCTCGGGTTTCAATCTTCCTTTTGTCACTGAATCGCTTAACCTTTTAACTAACCCTGGCTAAGTCTGGTGAATGTGAGATACCCCTTTAGTCGCTGAGTCACAAAATATATCTAACCCTGGGTCCACCTTGGGTTCACTTCTTCATATTCGCCAAGTCACGGGAACCTCTCCTTAACCCTGGGTCTATCTAGCGACTACGAGAAACCTCTAACCACGCACCTGTGAACTTGTCAAGCCCACACTGCTTTGAAAAGGTCAGTGGTCGCATGATCGCATGAGTCAAAATGCTTCATGCGATCATGCGACTACTCTTAAAAAAATATCCCCCCTCCGCAAGACCAAAAATTATCGGGCCCACAAGATCTACCACGTGGCACATCCTCATTCATCCCAGCCACCACCCCAGTAAACACCTTGGCACCCCTGGCATAGGACCCACCGCAACTACAAGATTCTAATCAGACGGTTGTCACATGATTGCATGGGATTGAAAGATCCCATGCGAACATGCGACCACCATTGATCTTCATCACACTTGCACCAGTTCTTAGAAACCTCGGGCCCCACCTCCAACTACGCAATCGCGAGCCACCGCCACTGAAACTACTAACGGTTTGCCGCATGGTCGCATGGGCTTGGGAGAGCCCATGCAATCATGCGACAAACCACATGATGCTTGCCGCTGACCGTAAACCACCCCTGTGGTTGACCACTGATTGGAGATACCACATCAACAATTGTCGCATGATCTCATGAGATCGGGAGATCCCATGCGATCATGTGACAGCCATCGAATCGGGACTGTACTGGAATGGCCATACGCACTGGGACACGCCCGTCGGAGTTGCGTGCTTAGGATCAAAACACAAAGGATGCCAAAAACATAGAGGGTTTTTGAGAAAAGGATGAAAACACACTGACTTTCAAAGCCAAGAGGTCGAAAACACACTGCATTTTTGGACAAAAAGCAGAAAACATCCCGAGACTGCAAAGAGGAGGTCGAAAACACACTGGGTTTTTGACATTTTGAGCGTTTCACTTGGTAAAATAGGGTTGTGGCCAAAAATGAAAGACAAGGAATTTTTAGGCAACAGTTAAACTGTTTGAGTGTGACCCACATATACCTGCATGGACTTTCTCTAATGCACGTTAAGACTCTTCCTATTCTAAACATCTAAGGAGTGTACCATCTAGACCTTGTTTGTACAAATCATGACCAATGATGACATATCGGGATGCATTTTAGATAAGGTATCATTTCTCATGGTGATTGAAGGTATCGGGACTGATTTGGTCTTGGAGGTAAGAGAAAAGGTTTTTGCATCTGGATGAATCATGACCAACAACAGTGCAGATCATACGGGTATTAGGGAAATCATATGCAGGATAAGATAGTGCTTCCACCAGGAACTCGTAGCGGAGCTCATGTTCAGGTTGTTGTAATAAAGTAGATAGTGTTGCCATAGCATCAGCAGCCTTGTTCTCTATTCTAGGTATTTGCTCAAAGGTGATAGATATGAAATATTTATTTAAATCATCTACCATTCCCTTGTATGGGATCAACATTCCATCTTTCATTTGATACACATCATTGACTTGGTGTATTACAAGTTGTGAGTCTCCATGAATGTGTAGTTCTATTACTCTCCATTTAATTGCTATCTTCATGCCATTAAGAAGAGCTTCATATTCAGCTATATTGTTTGTACAAGGGAACTTGATTCTAAATGCTTTAGGGATTGATTATCCTTGAGGTGTAATGAACAATATGCCTACTCCAGATCCATTTTGTGTATAAGAGCCGTCAAAGAATAACTTCCATGATCTAGAGGACAAGTTCATGATAGAGGAATCTATAAATTCCATTTGCATTGGTGTATCATCAAACAAAGGTGCTTCTGCTAGTTGATCTGCAATTACCTGTCCTTTGATATATTTTCTTTCAACATATTCAATGTCAAATTCCCTTAATAACATCACCCATTTAGCTAGTCTACCTGTGAGGGCAGATTTTCTTAGTAAGTACTTGAGTGGATCGATCTTAGCTACCAAATGTGTGGTATGAGCTAACATGTAGTGTCTCAATTTCTATGATGCAAAGATCATAGCTAAACTAGCTTTCTCAATCATTGAATAGTTCTTCTCATATGCTACCAATGTTCTACTAATATAGTATATAGCTCTTTCCTTTTTTTTCTCATCATGTTGTGTTAGCAATGCCCCCAGTGATGTATATGTTGTGGAGACATATAAGATCAATGGCTTCCTTTGTATAGGAGGCATCAAAATAGGAGGATTTGATAGATATTTCTTGATATGGTTAAAGTTCTTTTCACATTCCTCATTCTATGCAAAGGTCACACCTTTATGTAATGTCCTTGTGAAAGGTTGTGATATGTCTGCTAGCTGAGATATGAAGCATCTAATAGATTGTACTCTCCCTTGTAATGTTCTCATTTGACTGATATTCTTGGGAGGTTGCATCTCCATGATAGCTTTGACCTTAGCTGGATCTACTTCAATGCCTTTCTTTGAAACAATGTAGCCTAAGAGCTTTCCAAAAGTGACACCAAAAGCACACTTCTTAGGGTTCAAACTGAGACTAAACTTCTCCATTCTTTCTAATATTTTGCTCAAGTCATTTAGATGTTCAGATCTTATCATAGATTTTGCCAAAGTATCATCAACATAATCCTCCATAGTTTGATGCATCATTTCATGAAAGATAGACGTCATAGCTCTCTGATATGTAGCACCTGCATTCTTCAAACCAAATGGCATGACATTCCAATAGAAGGTACCCCACACACATGTGAAAGTAGTTTTCTCTTGATCTTCTAGAGCAATTTTTATTTGGTTGTATCCAGAAAAACCATAGTCATGTCCACTATCATATCAATTTTAGGTAGTGGAAAATCATCCTTAGGGCATGCTTTGTTTACATCTCTGAAATATATGCATACTCTTATAGACTTGTCTAGTTTTGATACATGTACAATATTTGAGATCCATTCAACATAATCAATAACATGAATGAATCTGGCTTTTAGTAGTTTCTCTAATTCGGCTTTGACCAAGAGTGCAACATGTGGATGCATCTTTCTCAATTTTTGTTTAACAGGTTTGACGCCTGGAACTATAGATAAATGGTGCATTATAAGATCAGGATCCAAGCCTGGCATATCAAAATATTTCCATGAAAACTTGATCTTCTTTTTTGTTAAGAATGTGGTAAATTTTTTCTTTTCTTCTTTTGATAAGGATTGTGCTACATGGATCAACTGTGGCTCTTCTACTATTCCCAAGTTGATAGATTGAGTGGGCTCAATTAGAACTAGAGATCTGTCTTGTAAATGACTTGGAAGGACATCAAATATCTCATCCTTAGGTGCCTCAAAGAGGTTTTCACTTTCAGATACATTTTTTATTTTTACTTTCGTAGGTTCTGAGACTGCCACAAAGTGGTTTTCACCCTCAAAACTCCTTTTCTTTTTATTTTTAATTTTATTCTTTTGACTAAGATACTTGATGTCCGACTCCATCATGCTAATGCTCGATTCACTGATGGAAGTCCTCATAGGCTCAACTGCATTGAGATAGAAAGCAAGGGTATAGTCATTTGGAAAGGTATAAATACCTTGGCTCGAATTCATGGAGGTTAGGTCAAGAAGTTCAGGATGTTGGATGGTCAAAGTGGTGAAAGATTGGAAAATAGTGTTTACGGATATGGATCTGTCATCATTGGTCCTAACTCGACTCTCAAGTTCAAAGTGATATTACAACTTAAGACATTCAATTCATGAATAGGCTTAACGTCTTTTGAAAGACCAAATAGCATGTATAAGCACTATACTAACGCTTCTAAATACTCATTTTCCCTATGTCTAAACTTCTCTCAACGTATAACTGAAAGCTTTATGATGCTTATAAGGGGACTCAACACTTATGATCATTGTTTTAGTGCATAGAACTATTTAAAATAACACTCTTAAATCTTTTTGTAGCTCATTTAACTACTTTTGTAGCACTGTTAAATGTTTATGTGGTGTTTTTAACTATTTTTGTAGCACTTTCAATCCTTTCTGTAGTGCGTTTAAATAACATAGTAGCATGTATGATTATTTTTGTAGCGCATATGACTATTTCTGTAGCACGTATGAATATTTCTAGAGTGCATTTAAATTTCTATGCAAATTTTAAAATCTGATTACTGATTGATAATTCTATATTTTTGCAAGTAATAGAAACATGAAATAAATCCATGAAACATATCTCCAAGACATTTTCCAAATACATATCTTGAGACTACTAAAGCTATTTGTTTTACAGGTTGCCTTGGAGATACAAATCAACTTTTTGCTTTCATAGATTTGATTTTCTAGGCACCTAGCTTAACTAGGAAGGCTTCTTTTCTTGTGAATAGTTGGGTAGGAGGAGAGTATTATCTTCGCCCCCTAGAGGTTGAATCATAAATATTGACCTACCTAGTTTTTCACTTGCAAAAGAACCTTAGATAAATGAATATGTGCTTGATGTGATTGGGAGAATCTATGGAGTAGGAGAGTATGCTATTTTTCCTTGTGGAAAATTAGAAATCTAAACCTTCATTATCCTATCTATTTCTCTTTTCATTTTACATTTAGAGGGCCTACCATTGAGGTAAAAATCTTGCGAGAACAACTCAAGTGAGACAAAGAAAAGCTATCTCTATCAACCCACTATAAAATTTATGCCTTGTTAGCCAAAAACCACAAGGACGTAGCTATTAACTATGTTGGGTCACTCATTTGACAAGGAGAACACACACAAAAGAGTGATGTTTAGGGTCGCAAGCTCTCAATCTCACTTGCAAGACTACCTTTACTTGAAGTGCTTGTAGGGATATAGGGCTCAATTCAGCTAAGGAGAACTATAAGAGATAGTTATGAATGGATGCCCTTATTAAACACTCTTGCTTAGAAGCTATCCAACTTACCCCTGAAAGTATCATAATCTTTGTGCAAGGATTGATCCAAATGGACTTACCTAGATCACCCCAAGACTACTCACCATTGTTACTATAACTAATAGTAATGTTAAAGAGTGATTATCTGATGGAGATGATGATGAAGACCAAGAAAGATCAGAGGAATACATGATGATAATAGAAAGGTTAGATTAGTTATTGTCTTGTCATTGATGTCAAGCAATTAATTTCTAATTTATATTATGTTGTCATTGCTGGTGCCCAAAAATGATGGTTTGGATTTGGCCAACTGATAGGTACAAATTGATACCTCTGTAATTCTGGCTTAATCAAGCCAAGGCCGGTAGGCCCAAATTCACTTTGAACTATTAAATTCTCTGTGTCACACAATTGCATACACAAAACAAGATTCCTCCAAAGGTGGTGAATGATCCTTTGAGGAAAGCAACTTGTTGGCACTTCAATTTTTCAGTATATAAACCTTGTGAAATTTTTATAAATTTGAAGTGTGCATAAGTGTTAAAATATTGTGATAATTTTGCTACAAAAAACCCATAAAAATCCTACAAAATTATCTATTTTTCCTTAGTATCCAGTGAGCCCTAACTAAGAGTTAAACCTGAGAAAAACCCTAAATGTATGCCATTTTCAAAAAACCCTAGGTCACTCTTTTCGTGCGTTTATTTTGTCATCACATGGAAGTCATATCTTTATTTTTCCTAAGTCTAAAGGCTCGGTGATATAAATAATATGTCCTAAGTCCTAAATACCTTATATTCTAATGTTTCAGCTTTTATTTAGCTTTGAATCTTTAATGAAGATCTAATGGTGGTCGTATAAACTCATAGAATCTTTGAGGCCTATGCGATCAGATGACTAACGATCGATCTTGCTTAAAGCTTAGTGCGATTCTTGGGTGGGACCATTGATAGGTGTACACGATTGGTAGTTTCTTATTGGTTGTAGAGCGGAAAGTTGGCAATTGTCAGAGATGACCGGGCAGTAAGCAATGAATGGTTGGTTAACAGGTGGCACTAGGTGAGCCCATGTGTGGGTCTTTCTTTGAAAATTCATTTGGCAAACTAGCGACTGAGTCATTTTAAGCATTTTTCCAAATTTGGTGGCTCTGACAAAATTTTTGGCGAAGGTCTAAAGTTTGCTCTGTTTGCTCATTCTCATAAAAAAATTGGCAGGGTTTTAAAGTATTTGGCGAATGGGTGAATGTGTGTATTCATGGAATCTCAGAGTAAGTTAGTGGATCCCTAAATCATTTAGTGAATAAGAAAAATCTTTGGTCACCAGTTCTCACATTGAAACTCATGGTTAGAAGTATGATTAAGTGACTTGGCGAATAAAGGCTTTCGCGCATTCTCAGAATGTGACTAGGGGTTAAGAAAAGGTTAAGAGATTCAATGAATGCTTCATTCGCTGAATCGCTAGACCTTGCTATGGTTAAAGGAATGTATTCAGCAACTTTAAGAGCCCTTTTTAGTCGTGTATTCGTTGAAAGGTTAAAGGGTTAAGTTTGCTGAGAGAAGTGGGACCCTTGCCATGGTGTCACTGAGGTGTCGAGTTCTGATTGGTTGAGCTGGAAAAGTGACGAGGACATGTCAGTGAGCTCGAATCTTCAAGTGGAAAGGTAGTATGGAGGATCTGACAGTTATCTGATGTTCACATAGAATCTTTCGTGGCTATGAGATCATCAGACCACCGTTCGATTAAAGGCTTATGCAGAGTGGGTCTAACGTGCCGTTTCAATGTCGATGTGCTCGATTTTCATTCGCTGAGAGATTTATGATGTGGCCAAAGACTTTTAAAGGCTCAGTTGACTGTTGTAAGATTTTTACAAGCTGCTCGATCTACCGGGAATGTTTTGAATCAACGGTCATGTTTTAAAATTGTCCTGTAACTATTATGTTTCAATTTTGAACCTTTTGTTAGAGTTTTTACCAAGGTTTTCTAAGTCAATAAACCAGAAGCAAGAGAATGAATCATCAATTTTTTCTAGGGTAGTTATAAGTTGTAAGTGAAGAGACTTATATATCATACGAATCAACATATCCATTAGATGATTTAGAAGAGGAGAAAACAAAGCAGTTATCATAAGCACATAAATAACACCTGGCAGAATTTGAACTGCCCTTGGGAGTTGATTACAAAATTTTGGTGCTTATTTTAAATCTATTTTGAGAATTTGTAACAAGAATATGTCCATTTATATATTTTGTCCTATATGGTGGGGTATTTTCTTGTCTTTTCTAAAGGGATCCGAAGCTTGTATGCAATCCTTATTCTATAAAAGGATTACCAGGATCAGTGAAAAAGGACCGAGAACTTGATCAATTTCACTGATAAGTTTCTTTAGTCCAGGATATCATAGACTATTTTTAGGCATATTTCTATAGAAGAATAATATTTTTGGTTCAAGTTAATTTCATAAGGTTATACTATAAAGCATTCTGCAAGCATGATTAATATAGCATTTGAATGAAATCCAAGATTTATATCTCTCCTTGAGTATCTTTGTTTGAGTTATGAATTGTTCCAATTCATTGCATAGATAATCTCTACATGTATGTTTATATTTCTCAGCTCTGATCCAAGATCCGATTAAATAAGCTTTGAATATGACATAAATTCTTTGAAGTCTTGCTTAAGGATGCATCAGTAAGTAGTGTGAATCTAGGAACCTTTGATAAAATCCACTGCAGGGTGATTAGTATTTTCAAAGGGTAAAGATAATTCGAAGTTCAATATATTTTTTCATGTATTATAGTCTTGCAGTGGAAGTATTCCCCAATAGATAAGACACTGGCCAGTAGTGGAGTTTTCTTATAGAGATCAATGTTTGAAAAGGTTCTATTGATATTTCCATCTTTGATTAAAATTATCGAAATTCTTTGAAATACAGTGATTTGCAGGGCAGTTTACTACCTAATGATAGTGAAAGATCTATAAATGAATGGTTATCATTTAGATTTCTCTTATCATTTATCTGTTACATTTAAATCCAGTCAGTGATTATTGATTTAAGTTTTGTTTTACTGGATTAGGAGCACCCTCTTTGGTTTTGCAGAGCTAGAAGTGTAGAGGGTAGTCTTGTCCCTATAGTTGGTCCAGTCATCATTAGAACTCCATATTTGGATCTAACCCATCCATAAAATCTGTAGATGTACTGGTTGCTTGTTAAAGCATAAAGTCCATTTTGGGAACCAACAAAATGGTGACTCTGCTAGGGAAATAGAGATTGAAATATTTTGATAAATCTAAATTTTAGATCTCTAGTGTTATAAATTTGAATATCAAATAACGTAGGTACAAGTTGAGCTAGACTCCTGGCCTTCTTATTTGTCAGAACCAGTAAGTACCATTGAAGAATAGAGGACTATTTGCAAGCTTTGGATTCTATTTGAATTTGAAAATCTCTTAAGCTTTGCATTTATTTGTAATAAATTCTATTTGATTACTTACCAAGTATTGAGTACTTTGATGTGCTAAGTTTGTGAAAAATATTTCCCAACTTGTGTTGGTGGCGACTCTGAAAATCTCTGCAGTAGTGCTGAGTAAAGATAATAAAAGAATAAGAAATTGTTTCACATACTTTCAATTATGATTCAAAGGAATACTAGGGCTTGGAGGAAGGATCACCCAAAAAGTAGGTTAGAAGGTGAACTTCCAAGCACTTCTAGGACTTATTTACCTAGAAGAAATCAAAGTAGTGGTGATGTGTCTCAAGCGTGGAGACAGAAGAAAAATATGAAAATAAATAACCAACTTATTCATGACTAGGAAGAAAATACCTCTGAGTATGAGGAGGCAGTTGATCTAGGTTTAGGAGCATATGAGGACTTTTATTCTCATAAGAATGATGAAGTACATCATAAGAAAAAGGCATACTCAGATGTAGAACCTCAAAAGGAAATCAAAAGGTCAAGAAATAAGAGCAAAGGCATGGAAGGAAGAAATGATCCCCCAACCCGGGGGCTTTCTCCTTCTGAAAGCCCTAATAATCCTAGAGATTAGCAAAGAGATTCTAGGTTTGAAATTTTATAATTGGATACCACTCTCCCAGACTCAGAAGATATTTTTGAAGAAGTTTATAATTTAGAGAAAAATATCCAGGAACAAATTGCAATTAGGAAGGAGAGGGAGATGGAAAAGGAAACTGAAATAAGGCAGGCCCAAATTAGGGCAGACCAGCTCAAAAGACAATTGATAACCCTAAAGGCCATAAATTGTGTAAGAGTTCCCAAGGGGAATGATCAACAACCTATTGTCCAACCCATTGCTAAAGTTAGGAAGCCTAAGGATAAAGGAAAATAGATTTCAGCAGGAATCACAATAAATGAGCCCACAAATCACAATATCCCAATAGATCCTTTGTCCAAATTGGATAATGATTTGGAAAGGGCTAGAAGGGAACAAGAGGTTATTGCTAAAGAATTAGAAAAGGCGGAGGTTGAGGCTGCTACCTTGGAAATGAAAAAGAAAGTTGATTTTCTTAGACAGTCTTTTACTCCTTCAATTCCAACTAACCCTGTGATGACATCTAATGTTAATGTTGGAAATTCTACTACTCGGGCTACCATTGTCACACTAGTGATTACTGCAAATGTTGCTAATGTAGAAAATAACAAAGCTTCCACCTCTCAAACAAATGCTTCATTACAAAGAGGAACAGTTCACATTGAAAGGTACAGACAGCTTCTCTTAAATAATATTGCTAGTTATCCTAATTTGATTCCTGCAAAGATTAGAGAGAAATTACCTAAGTTTACTGCAAATAATGTTGTTTCCTATGAAAAGCATCTAAAGAACTTTATTGATATGATTGATGACTATGAAATAGAATATGAAGATGTCATCATGAAATTGTTTGTTCAATCTTTAACTGAAGATGCAAGAGACTGGTTCAGAGGGCTTCCTTATGATTGTATTGGTTCTTGGGATGATTTTATAAATTGTTTTAAAGATCAGTACGGTGATAAGACTAATGAGGGTTTTATGTTAAATGAATTTAACAATATAAAGAAAAACCAAAATGAGGAAGTTTTAGAATTCAATGTAAGGTTTCAAAAGGCGATGTACAAACTCTTCCAAGTTATGAGGTTGGATGAGAAGGTATGTTTGGCAACATATTTAAATGATTTTGATGCCAAAATGGGATACTTACTTAGGGATAAAAACCCTAGGACTATCAGAGAAGCTCAAAGATTTGTTGTGAACATTGAGAGCAATAGAAGGGTATTAGGAAAATTAGGAAGAAGAGAGGATCCTAAGGCCCCTAGGTTCAAAAATAAAGAAGTTGATAAGACTGCTAATGTGACACCTAGGGAGGATGATAACCTCAAGTAGATCCTTAATGCCTTAAAGGATCTAAAACTAGGAGAAAGTAAAAATAAATTTCAGGGAAACGATAGACCTCCTCCAAATAATTTCAATAGGCAGCCTAGAATGCAGAACTATCCTTACAATACACAGTGGAAGGATGGAAAGCCTATAGTCCTAGAAAGGAAGGATACTAAGCCAAATGATAAAACCCCTGACCCTTTGTAAAAACATTCAATCAACATGACTGGTGATATTCCATGGTGCACAATATGCCAATCCCCTCATGATTTAGATTATTGTGTGATTTCTCAAAATATGTCTAAAAGTAATGAACAAGGAGAAGAGGAAGATGAATCATATGATGACAGAGGCTATGGAATGACTTTTGCTAAGTTATGTGAAGAAGTTGATTCTGAAGAGGAAGATGAAAATTAGGATGTAAATGGTTCTTAGAACAGAAGGGAGGCTTACCATCAGCAATTTTTTTCTAATGAAGAAAAGGAAGAAATTGAAGACATAAATAGCAACTCCAAACAAGTTGAAGAACCTGTTATGTTAAGAAGACCCTCTGATGAAGAGATAGCCCAGATCATCGCTGATATGGTGACACAAGCCAAAAGCAACTATGTCCTTAGAAACAGAACTGTTGATAAAACAGTTGGTAAACCAGCAGGTATTTTTATTAAAAGGAATAAAGAAGATGCTAAGCAATCTGCCACAAAAAATAAGGTTGTAGATGATACCAAGAATTCCAAGTCAAAAGGGATAGAAAATCCTGCTGATCCAATCAAGGTTCTCAAGATCAAGGCTAAAAATCCAATGGTTAGCACTCCAAATGCCGAATCAAAAAATAAATCAAAAGATAAAGAGCAATTGGATACAGCCACACAACCTAAAGTCAAGAATGCCCCAAAGGGCAAGACAGACTTATATATTTTAAATTATATACCTGTTGACATGAATCAGTTATTATCTCAAATAACAATAAAAGTGCCTTTATTAGAAATGATGAGGATAAGTGAACACAAAGAGAAAGTCCTTACATGGATAAATGGTCTTCAGACCACAGACAGCCAGGAACCAGTAAAAACTAAGATAAAGGGTCAAGATCCAACAAAAAAGAAGGACACAAAAGAAATTATTTCAAAAATACCTCAGATCTATTTGGACACTAATGTTGTGAATACTTATATGGGAGTTGTTGATCCTTTTTTCCTAACATTGGTCATAAATGATAAAATGTTGAAGAATTGCATGATTGATTCAAGAGCTTCAAATACTGTTATGCCTACTGAAATTATGAGATCAATGGGATTGCAGGTTGATATTCCTCATGGGAGATGCCAGGCAATGGATTCTAGAGAAGTACCAGTGATTGGAACAATCAAAGCCCTGCCTTACAGACTTGTTGCCTGTCCTGAAAAATAATTGACTATGAATGTCCTAGTTGTTGACATTCCTCCACAATATGGAATGTTGTTATCAAGGAAATGGAGTGTAGCAATGGGGGGTAGCATCCAGTGTGAATTATCTTATGCTACTTTTAACATCACTGGTGAAAGTATTAAGGTACTCAGAGAAGTCAAAACCCCCCATATGATTGAAGAGGAAACCAATGATAATAACATGAACTATTTCTTGGACACTAACATAAATTATTTTCAGGTACAGAGTATTGAAAATAAGAATGAGGTTGATTTTCCTCTTTTAGCTGAAGAAGAAGAAAATATCATAGATCAGAATGATCTCTAGACTATGTATTTTGATGGTGCAAGCTCTAAAGAAAGAGCTGGTGCAGGTGTGTTGTTAATTTCTCCCACTGGAAAATCTTTTAAATTTTCCTTCACCCTGTTGTTTACTTGCACAAATAACATTGCAGAGTATGAGGCTTTGTTGATAGGATTAAGAATAGCCTCAAAAAACAAAATAAAAAATCTCAAGGTTATTGGGGACTCAGAATTAGTTGTATCTCATATCAGATCCAAATATGCATCAAGAAACCAAAGGTTAAGACAATATAGGAATGATGTTTGGGATGAGATAGAACAGTTTGATGCTTTTTGTATTGATTGGATGGACAAAGGCCATAATAGGATGGCTAATTTACTAGCTAACATTGCATTAAGACTAGAGGATATCACTTTTACAGGGATATCTAGGATTGAGATTCAAACTAGGCCATCCATACCAAATAATTATGAAAATTGGTAGGTTTTTTATGATGACCTAGATATTTTAAGATTTTTGCATTATAATGCAGGTTTTGGAGACAAAGAGATAAATTTTGGTGAATATGTAGAAACATCAGATGATAAGGACTTTCTCCTTGGCAAGGAGATCTTACAGTTAAAAAAAAATAAAGTCCCAAAGGGTTTGGTAGTGTTAGAAAGAGCATTTGATAGCCATGATAGCTCTTCCCAGGCAAAGCTTTTAAGCAAGCCTGAAGATGTGGAGGAAATAAATTTAGGAACTAAGGAAGCCCCAAAGAATGTATTTATTAGGGGAAGCCTGACTCCTAAAATAAAAAAATCTCTGATAAATCTTCTAAGAAAATATAGACATGTTTTTGCCTGGTCTTATGATGATTTGAAAGCATACAAAGAAGATTTATTCCAGCATGAAATTCCTTTAAAGGAGAATACCAAGCCTTTTAGGCAAAAGTTGAGACCTGTTAACCCTAATTTGGCACCCAAAATGCAGGATGAGCTAAAAAAGATGAGTAATGCAGGCATCATTCACCCTATTAGACATTCAACATGGGTTTCTAATCTTGTCCCAGTAAGGAAAAAGAATGGAGACATCAAGTTGTGTGTAGACTTTAGAAATTTGAACATAAATTCTTTAAAGGATAATTATGGTCTACCAAACATGGAAGCCATGTTGCAGAGGGTTACTGGATCTGAATTAATGTCTATGATGGATGGTTTTTCAAGTTACAATCAAGTAGTTGTCAAAGAAATAGAACAGTTCAAAACTGCATTCACTACTCCATGGGGTACTTATGTATATGTTAGGATGCCATTTGGTTTAACCAATGCTGGGGCTACCTTCCAAAGAGCCATGGATGTAGCATTTGCAGATTTTATAAACAAATTTCTTGTTGTTTATCAGGATGACTTGACAGCTTATTCAGAAAAGAAGGACCAACATCGTGGTCACTTGGAAAAAATCTTTGTAAGAGCTCTAGAATATGGGGTCTCCCTTAACCCAAGGAAGTGTTCTTTTGGAGTAACTGAGGGTAAGCTTTTGGGACACATTGTATCCAAGGATGGAGTCAAGATTGATCCTGAGAGAGTAGCAACAATAGACAAAGTACCATTGCCAAAAAATGTAAAAGGTATCCAATCTTTCTTTGGTCAGATTAACTTTGTTAGAAGATTTGTTACAAATTTTGTTGAAATCAGTGTTCCCATCTCCAAAATGCTAAAGAAAAATGCAAAGGTCGAATGGAGTAGTGAGGCCAAGAAAGCTTTTTTTGACATCAAAATGGCTATTAAAACTACCCTTGTGTTAAGATAACCAAATTTCAGTAAGCCCATCCAAATCTTTTCATTTGCTTCCTGTCATACTATAGCTGTAGTACTATTATAGAAGAACTCAAAAGGTTTTGAATAGCCCATATCCTTTTTCAGTAAATCATTGCAGGTAGCTGAGTTAAAGTATGACATAAATGAGAAACAAGCCTATGCATTGGTCAAAGCTATCAAGAATTTTAGATGTTATTTGGTAGGAGCAATTGTAGTTGCATATGTACCCAGTGCTGCTGTGAAATACATCTTGGTTCAACAAGAAGTTTCAAGGAGAAGATGCAGGTGGATAAATAGAATCCAAGAGTTTAATATTGACATCCAAATCACCAAACTAGTGAGAGGATTGGGGTTAGCAAAACTTATGGCCCAAATCAATTTGGATGCTAACCACATCAACACTCTTGAAGAAGAACAAAGGCCATACATCTGTGATCTATACTATTGTGAATGGTACAAGGATATCATTAGATACCTGCAAAAGATTTTACTTCCTTCTAACATGGATGACCACAAAAGGAGGACTGTCAAATTGCATGCTCTGAAATATGTGATCATTAAAGGGGAGTTATGGTGGAGAAGTAATGAAGGTGTCTTACTAAAATGTGTTGACCCTCAAAAGGCTAATGATCTGCTGCAAGCAATGCATGAAGGTGTATGTGGTGGCCATTATATGGCCAAGACTATTGTACATAAGATACTGAGGTCTGGTTTTTGGTGGCCTAGTATTTTCAAGGATGCACATTCCTTTGTCAAAAGGTGTGATGCTTGTTAGTGGTTCTCAGGAAAGTTGAAGTTTAATGGAAATTTGCCTTTAAGCCCTGTGAATGTGGAAGCCCCTTTTCAAAAATGGGGCATGGATTTCATAGGAGAAATCCCAAAAAAATCTAGTGGGGGACACTCTCACATATTGGTGGCAATTGATTACTTTACAAAATGGGTGGAAGCCATTCCCACTAAAAAAGTAACTAGTAAAGTGGTTATTGATTTCCTGATGCAAAATTTGTTGATAAGGTTTGGATGCCCTAAAATTTTGATTGTAGACAATGCTATGTGTTTTAGATCTGAAGAATTTGTTAATTTTTGTTTACAATATGGTATAAAAGTTTCATACTCTGCTCCTTACCATCCTCAAGGAAATGGTCAGGCTGAATCAAGTAACAAAAGCTTGATAAAAATTCTGAAAAGAGTCTTAGATGCAAACAAGAAGGCATGGGACTCCAAATTACAGCTAGCTCTGTGGGCTGATAGAATAACAATTAAGAAGGCTATAGGGTGTGCTCCCTTTGATTTAGTGTATGGTATCCATGCCAGGTTACCTCAAAATAACTTGTTGCAAATGTACAAGTTCATCCAATTATATGATGATGATCAAGATGATGAAATGAAGATCAGCTTACAAGACTTGATACAATTAGATGAATCAAGGAGGGAAGCACATGATACAAATTTGAGATCTCATCTCAGGTATAAAAATTTGTATGACAAAAAAACCACAGTCAGAAGTTTTCAAGCTAATGATTTGGTCCTAATGTGGAATGCTAGACTTGAAGACAAAGGTAAACACAGCAAGTTTGACCCTATTTGGTTGGGTCCATATTTGATCAGTCAAGCATGGGGACCTGATTCATACATTCTAAAGGACTTGATTGGAAATGAAGTGGAATTTCCTGTTCATGGACAATTCCTCAAGTTGTACTTTTCTTAAGGTACTCTCATTATCCATGAATAGTAGTTAGTTTCCCTTTCCCAGTTGTGTGAGTAGGTTAGTTGTTTTGTTTCAGTAGATGCTCTTCTTATCCTAGAGTTTTTGAATTCTTGTCATGCCTGCAAGAGGCATACATCCCTAGATAGAGCCACTATTGGCACTTCAATTTTTCAGTATATAAACCTTGTGAAATTTTTATAAATTTGAAGTGTGCATAAGTGTTAAAAGATTGTGATAATTTTTCTACAAAAAACCCATAAAAATCCTGCAAAATTATCTATTTTTTCTCAGTATCCAGTGAGCCCTAACTAAGAGTTAAACCTAAGAAAAACCCTAAATGTATGCCATTTTCAAAAAACACTAGGTCGCTCTTTTCATACATTTATTTTGTCATCACACGGGGGTCATATCTTTATTTTTCCTAAGTCTAAAGGCCTGGTGATATAAATAATATGTCCTAAGTCCTAAATACCTTATATTCTAATGTTTCAGCTTTTATTCAACTTTGAATCTTTAATGAAGATCTAATGGTGGTCGTATAAACTCATAGAATCTTTGAGGCCTATGCGATCATACAACTAACCATCAATCTTGCTTGAAGCTTAGTGCGATTCTCAGGTGGGACCATTGACAGGTGTACATGACTGGTAGTTTCTCATTGGTTGTAGAGCGGCAAGTTGGCAATTGTCAGAGATGACCGGGCAGTAAGCAGCGAATGGTTGGTTGACAGGTGGCACTAGGCAGGCCCATGTGTGGGTCTTTCTTTGAAAATTCATTTGGAGAACTAGTGACTAAGTCATTTTTCAGCATTTTTCCAAATTTGGTGGCTCTGACAAAAATTTTGGCAAAGGTCTAAAGTTTGCTCTGTTCACTCATTCTCATAAAAAAATTGGCAGGGTTTTAAAGTATTTGGCGAATGGGCAAATGTGTGTATTTGCGGAATCTTGAAGTAAGTTAGTGGAGCCCTAAATCATTTAGCGAATAAGAGAAGTCTTTGGTCACTAGTTCTCACATTGAAACTCATGGTTAGAAGTATGATTAAGTGACTTGGTGAATAAAGGCTTTCACGCATTCTTGGAATGTGACTAGGGGTTAAGAAAAGGTTAAGAGATTTAGCAAATGCTTCGTTCACTGAATCGCCAGACCCTACTATGGTTAAAGGAATGTATTCAGTGACTTTAAGAGCCCTTTTTAGTCACGTATTCACTGAAAGGTTAAAGGGTTAAGTTTTCTGAGAGAAGTGGGATCATTGCCATGGTGTCACTGAGGTGTCGAGTTCTGATTGGCCGAGCTAGAAGAGTGATGAGGACATGTCAGTGGGCCCAAATCTTCAAGTGGAAAGGCAGTATGGAGGATTTGACGGTTATTTGATGTTCACATAGAATCTTTTGAGGCTATGAGATCATCAGACCGCCGTTCGATTAAAGGCTTATGCAAAGTGGGTCCAACGTGTTGTTTCAATGCCGATGTGCTTGATTTTCATTCGCCGAGAGATTTATGATGTGGCCAAAGACTTTTAAAGGCTCAGTTGACTATTGTAAGATTTTTACGAGCTGCCCGATCTATTGAGAATGTTTTGAATCAATGGTCGCATTTTAAAATTATCCTGTAACCGTTATGTTTCAATTTTGAATCTTCTGTTAGGGTTTTTACTAGGGTTTTCTGAGTTGGTAAACCAGAAGCGAGAGAATGAATCATCAATTTTTTCCAGGGTAGTTACAAGTTTTAAAGTGAAGAGACTTATATATCATAGGAATCAACATATCCATTAGATGATTCAAAAGACGAGAAAGAAAATTAGTTATCATAAGCACATATATAACACCTGGCAAAATTTGAACTACCCTTGGGAGTTGATTACAAAATTTTGGCGCTTATTTTAAATCTATTTTGAGAATTTGTAACAAGAAGGTGTCCATTTATATATTATGTCCTGTATGGTGGGGTATTTTCTTATCTTTTTCTGAAGGGATCCAAAGCTTGTATGCAATCCTTATTCTATAAAAGGATTACCAGGATCAGTGAAAAAGGACCGAGAACTTGATCAATTTCACTGATAAGTTTCTTGAGTCTAGGCTATCATAGACTATTTTTAGGCATATTTCTATAGAAGAACAATATTTTTGGTTCAAGTTAATTTCATAAGGTTATACTGTAAAGCATTTTGTAAGCGTGACTAATATAGCATTTGAATGAAATCCAAGATTTATATCTCTCCTTGAGTATCTTTGTTTGAGTTATGAATTGTTCCAATTCATTGCATAGATAATCTCTATGTGTATGTTTATATTTCTCAGCTCTGATCTAAGATCAGATTAAATAAGCTTTGAATATGACATAAATTCTTTGAAGTCTTGCTTAACGATGCATCAGTAAGTGGTGTGAATCTAGGAACCTTTGATAAAATCCACCGCAGGGTGATTAGTATTTTCAAAGGGTAAAGATAATTCAAAGTTCAATATATTTTTTCATGTATTATAGTCTTGCAGTGGAAGTATTGCCCAATAGATAAGACACTGGCCAATAGTGGAGTTTTTTTATAGAGATCAGTGTTTGAAAAGGTTCTATTGATATTTCCATCTTTGATTAAAATTATCAAAATTCTTTGGAATATAGTGATTTGCAGGGGAGTTTACTACCTAATGATAGTGAAAGATCTATAAATGAATGGTTATCATTTAGATTTCTCTTATCATTTATTTGTTACATTTAAATCCAGTCAGTGATTATTGATTTAAGTCTTGTTTTACTGGATTAGGAGCACCCTCCTTGGTTTTGTAGAGCCAGAAGTGTAGAGGGCAGTCTTGTCCCTATAGTTGGTCCAGTCATCATTAGAACTCCATATTTGGATCTAACCCATCCATAAAATCTGTAGATGTATTGGTTGCTTGTTAAAGCATAAAGTCCATTTTTGGAACCAACACAACTAATCTCCTAAAAATATCTACTCTATAATACTTGACTAAATGGATTATACTAAAGACTGAAAATTAATGCTTTTAAATAATGATTTAATGATCTACAAACTACAAATGAACTGAATATAAAATTTCCAATTAAAGATTAGATTAATTGGGTGAAAAGACACAACCCTTATTACAAATTATTTTGAAAAACAATAAACTAACTAAAAATAACTACCTAACTTTCAGATTTGGGTCTAGTTGAAAAACCAAAACACCTCGTGGAAAGCTAATATTTTTTAAGGAGATAGGAAAATTGATTTTCCGAACTGGGTCATTTTTAGGTTTTAAAAATACAACCATCTTCAGGCTCTGTCGGCATCATCTTTGTAGAAGGTCAAAATTCTAGCATTTTCTGAAGGCTTTGACCACAGAATTTTGATTGTTCCTATCACACAGTTTCCTTTCTTAATCTCCCAACTTTTAATTGAAAATTAATATAATTTTTTCATCCCATTTCATTTACTCCATTAATTATTGGGCATGGAGTTTAAGAGGCCATTTTTTAGGTTTTATCACTATATAGGACTCCAAATTTTTCCCAAAATTTAGAGCTCCAACAGGGTCTTTCTGGGGATGTATGCTCTCTGTGAGCATAGCAAGATTCTAGCTATCTCTAGAGAAGCATGCCAAGTATCCATACTTAATCTGATGTGAAGTAAAATTGGGTGGCCCCAGGCCCCCCAAAATTGAACATTGATCTTTTCCTCTATCAAAGACTTGATTTTGATCATGCAATAACTCCCTCCTTGTTGCATTGGGTGCATCTTCCTTATGGAAAATTCTCATTGTTTCATCTATGTAGTCCTTGGTGTTTGACCTTTGTTTCATCTTTGAGGAATCATTAAGTGCATCATGATTTTTGCTGAATGGAGGATCTCTATGCATTAGACTAGTTATATCAAAACAAAATTTCTTTACTTGGACAACTTCTTGCTCATAATTTTCTTTTTTATACTCCATATGTTGTTTCTCATCATAAAATGGTTTTGAAGATAACTCATATTTGTGAGACATTACTGTAGTTTTATCAAGAATCTGATTAGATATAAGGATATTTGGAAAACTTTCAGCACTATTCCTCAACACATTCTCCTCATTATGCCTGGATAATACCATCTTAGATTCACGTGTTTGATACAACTTTTGTTCATAGGATGAACTAAAAGATGTCTCACCTCTTGAATACACTTCCCCACACATATTTTGAGTTTCATCATCCTCAAAATTATCATTAGGCCTATTATCTTCATCATGATGTCGATGGATTTGATTGCATAGAAGATCTTCCTCAAACAATGGATTCGTGAACATAGAGAACTTGAACGCATCTTCCTTTGTATCCTCTTCAAACAATGGGTTCAAGGTCATAAAGAATTCAGACATACATCGATGAGAGCTTGTATTTGGATCATCAAGTGTTTCATCAACAAGACTAATATCTTCATTAACATTATTTCCTGAAACTTCCTCATGTTCATGCAGTTCTATTTCATCTCCACAATTTGATCCCTAGGAATTATCATCTCCTTCATCTAGTACCCCCTGAATATGTGTTGATCTATCAACTTGTTTACCATGATGGATTGAGAAAAAATTTGGGTTGTTCCTCTCAATATGTTTATGATATTCTATGTCTAAAAAGGCTGAAATCTCTTCCTCACTGAGAGAATCCTCTTCCTCATTTTTATATTCACTGATGTTTGATGTCATACAAGTATCATCCTAGAAATATCCTTCCTCAGATTCTCCTCCATTCACATCTGAAACCTCACTTGACTTATATGCTACTTCTATCTTGCATTCATTCTCCTCAGCAACCAATTTATTATTATTGATAAGTTTGAGAAAAACAATAAATTGATGATTATATAAGAGACCTAGTTCTTGCATTCTATTGAAAAGATTAGAGGATGGAGGTCTGGATTTGAAAGGTATTTCTTGACAAATATTAAACATCCTTATGAATAATTGTACTGTAGATTCTTCTTCTTGTTTCTCTAAGTTCAAAAATGCATCCAAAGGGGATATGTAATTTGGATCTTCTTCATCATCACTAAGATTGTCATAAAAAACAAGGCCTTGTTCAATTTGATCATAAGCATCCTCTTCTCTGTCTTCACTATCCTCTTCTAATATCATAAAAAAAAACTTTAGATCAAGATCATCTAGCGAGATTCCCAAGTTTTTGACCTTTCTCATTAATTTTTTTAGTGAAGGCATAATTGTTATAGGTATCCTTTGATACATATTCACCATCCTCAAGAATAAGTGTGTTGAAGACTCCCCTTCAAATCTCTCCAAACTAAAAAATGCATCAAGTAGAGACATACTATGATCCTCCTCCATGATGCAACTTTGGTCTTCACACTGTTCATAACACATGTTATCTTCATCGCTTGCATCATATAATTCATATAGAAACCATTGTTCAAATTCTTTCCAAGATGAAATACTTTGTGTAGGTAATGATTCATATGCCTCTCTTGCATTATCTTCTAATGTCCTGACAAATAGTTTCATTGTCTGATCTTCTGCACAAATTTCATAGTTCTTTATAAATACATAAAATGCATCCAAATGTTCAATTGTTGATTCATCCCATTCTCCATGGAACTTTGGTACAAGCTATGAAAACTTAGGGATAAAATTAAAAGGATTACAATGGAATCTCCTAAGATCCAATGGCCTGATACCATCTGGAATAAATGGTTTTCTCTGAAATGGTTGTTTATTCTGAAACATTCTGAATATCTGAATTGGTAGTAAGTTGTTTCTTTATACATTAGGTTCTTGACAATAGATTCGCCGCCTCTTTCAAAGAGGAAAACTTTACTTATCTCCTTCTGGGTCTTCTTCCTCAGTAGAGTCACTGATTGAAATGCTTTATTGAATAGAGTCACCATCTCATTTGAGGAATGTCTTTCTTCTAGGTTCTTTCTTCCAGTAGAGTGTGCTTCCAAACAAACTAATATAACTACTTTCTGATTCTGATATGCGAAATCTGAAATTCTAGGTAACTTCACAATATATATTGTGAGCAACTCTCCACAGCAAAGTCGCCAATTTGTTGGTGCCCAAAAATGATGGTTTGAATTTGGCCAATTGACAGGTACAAATTGATACCTCTACAATTATGGCTTAATCAAGCCAAGGCTGGTAGGCCCAAATTCACTTTGAACTATTAAATTCTTTGTGTCACACAACTGCATACACAAAGCAAGATTCCTCCAAAGGTGGTGAATGATCCTTTGAGGAAAGCAACTAATCTCCTGAAAATATCTACTCTATAATACTTGACTAAATGGATTATACTAAAGACTAAAAATTAATGATTTAATGATCTACAAACTACAAATGAACTGAATATAACAATTTTCAATTAAAGATTAGATCAGTGCCTTCTAAGTACTTGGGTTATAGAGTCAGAAAACCTTTAGTCCTATGTATGATCAGAGACGGTTTTAAAACTTGCTTTAATAAGATAAGACCATCACTTCACAGGCTTCCACTTGACTTATAATTCAAATCAATCTATATAGCTAATCTTATCAAATTTAACTCAAATTAAGAGACCGATAAAAACAAGAGAAGATACACAAATCTTTCAATTGATTTTTAAACTATATATATATATATTAATTTTGAATTATGATACTCAGGGAATTCAACACAGTGAAATACTCTATTTAATAGAATATCTAAAAGAATAATTGAAAATATATAACTTATAACCACAAATAAAAAGAAGAGCACTTATCTTTATTAATGTTGAAAAAATAGTACATTAGAGTTCGTATTGCAGTTATGATCAAATTCTATCCTATGAAGATCTTAATTGTATTGTATTTTCTCTTTACATGTTACATTATGTATATATGTGTGTGTGTTTGAGTGGCTTTCACACCTCTTTAGGGTGAAAAGACACAACCCTTATTACAATTTATTTTGAAAAAAAATAAACTAACTAAAAATAACTACCTAACTTTCGAATTTGGGTCTGGTTGAAAAACCAAAACTCCTCGTGGAAAGCTAATATTTTTAGTGAAGATAGGAAATTTGATTTCCCGAACTGGGTCATTTTTAGATTTTTAAAATACAACCATCTTCAGGCTCAATTGGCATCATCTTTGCAGAAGGTCAAAATTCTAGCATTTTCTGAAGGCTTTGACCACAGAATTTTGATTATTCTTGCCACACAGTTTCCTTTCTTAATCTCCCAACTTTTAATTGAAGATTAATATAAATTTTTCATCCCATTTCATGTACTCCATCATTAATTATTGGGCATGGAGTTTAAGAGGCCATTTTTTAGGGTTTTATCACTATATAGGACTCCAAATTTTGCCCAAAATTTAGAGCTCCAACAGTCATAACATTCGGTAATGATATAAGATGAATGAGTTAAGGATAAGAAGAAATGAGAAGTTGAGAAGTTGTAGAACTTAATTGGGCAACTGATACAAATCATAAAATGATTAGATTATGTTGATATAATTTTTTTCTACCTAACATATGATTATGTTAAGTCGGCAAAGCATGGTGATGAATATTTGACAATTCGATAAGATGAGTTGTTTTGGCTACCAATCAGGAGAAGTCACTTGGTAAGGTAAAGGTAAAAAGATAGGTCACTTGGTAAAGTAAGAGAAACTCAAGACACTGAACATCAAAGAAAGGTTTAGGCACCGAGCAATGTAATCAAAATTCTAATGAAGAACATCTAGCAAGGAAAAGAGATTAAATAAGGATTGAATCGACATTTAATTATTAGCTATGATGAGCTGGATGATCATGATGATGAGGAAAGTTAGTTACAAGAGATCCACAAACAAGAAAATTTAGGTTGAAGATCTATGACAAGATCTAAGTGACAAAAAGAGATGGAACAAGTTTCTAGAAAACTTCAATTTCCTAGGTGAAAAGGAAACGTGTTACCGAGATCCAGATTCAAAGTATAATGAATTGAGTGGTCAAGATTGATTAAAGGAAAATATAATAGATGAGATTAAGAGGCAAAAATTTTGCTATATAAAGGATGATCTTGTATGGACAAATGGTTGGCAAACTGAATAGTTGAAGGGTTACTGACTATTGTAGAGAAGAAGGAACAAAGATATTATGAGTGGGAAAAGAAGGATTTGAGAAAGTATTGATGCTAGTGGATAATGAAGAATTTAAGTGAAGATAGAAGATCACACAAGGATCTAATTGAGAAAATATAGTTGCAAATCTACAGGTCAATTTTATTATTGTTTCTTACTAGCATTTGTAACAGAGAAATCTCTTAACAAAATAGATCTAACAGTCTTATTTTAAAAATTTTGAAAAGGCTGACATTCTAAAGAGTTTTTAAAGCCCTCTAATAAGGTCACTCCTAACAGGGTGAAGATCCTAATAGATCTAAGTTAAATCCCTTAACTGGGTTACACCTAATAGTGTGTATTGTAATCTTTAACCAGATTGACTCTTAATCGGGCATACTTCAGAAGAGTATTTTCTTAGTGGGTGACAATTCCCATAGTGGTTTTTGCCAAAGTTGGGTCTCCATGTTAAATATTGGTGTTACATGTTGTGAATTATTTACTGATCGATATATTTTATTTACTCTTATCGGTAAATAGTGAACTGTGTTTCTACCGAGTTGTTACCGAGTCAATTCAAGAAACATTTTTAAGGTATATTGGATCATGGGTTACTGATTAACCCCCCCTCTTTGTAATCCAACAATTGTTATTAGAGCTAAGTACTTTAAAGAGATAATTTTAAAAGACTTGACTAAAAGATCTAAAGATGTATAGGAGAGAAGTACCTAAGTTGAACAAGGAAAGTTTCTCTACATGGAAAAGTAGAATGAGATTGTATCTATCTAGGATTAGAGATTTTGCACTGCATCTGATTGATAATGACTACAACTCGGGTCATTATACAAGTTTTATAGTCTAATTGGACTTGGGGAATATTTGAATTGGATGCTTGATTAGTGAAAATAATGTCATCCTCGTCTGTCATCTAGGGAAATAGAGCATGGTTAGGAGAAATTTATGGCTCTTGTTCTAGAGACATTCCCTACATCTGGGTTATTAACATGGAATTTTCTATTCTTGGAGAAGAAAATCTATAATTACCAGTAGTAGGGGTCATTCCTTGGCTCCTATGATCTTATATATGTTGTTGTAAATTTCCTCTCAAATAATCCCAAGGTGTGTGAGTATCATTTCATGGGAAGCACCATGCATTCAAGTCTTCAACAAAGTTGTTATGGGTGGCCACTAATTCTTTATTAAAATTAGGTAGAATGAACTATAATGGTGCCATTAAAGGAGGAACAACAACCAAATATTTGGAATTTTGGCTTTTCCCATTATTTCTCTCATTGTTATTTCCTTGGTTATTTCTATTCTTATTCTAGAATTGATTTGGCTAGTATGTGCATCTCTTGTTCTAGCAGCTCTAAAAGTTCTAATATGAGGGCTTCTAGGGGACTCCTTGTTATATCTTCAATCTAGTTAGCTCATTTGATACCATTGTCAATAGGTTCTCCATCTCATTCATCTCTGCTACAAAGAAAGGGGAAGCTACATATGGCACTTGAGCATATGGATAGATAGACATGGATTGTGGTAAAGTAGCGCAGCTAGTAGAGGTTTCGCCTTGGGTCTAGTCTAGGGTTTGTAGGAAAAAATCAGGAAACACTAGTAATGGAGGTGTTGACAATAATTCCCCTACATCAATCAAGTTATTTTCAACCCTTATGACTATATCATAAGCAACTGGAAAGCTTACACCTTTGAGGGACTATATTGTCCATGCTATATATGCATTGAAAGATTTTAAGTAGAAAAAAAAAGTCATGGGCACCAGAGGACATGTTTCTATGGGGATTCTATGCCATGCCATATTAAATTCACTATTGAATTTGACAATAACTTCCTTGGGAGCTCTCTTGATATTAATTAGTTGTTGGAGTAATGAAGAGAGGTCACCCTTCTCACAAAAATAAATATAAAACATATTACCTAGATCATCCCAGATGCCTATGCTATTTGGTTCAAATGTGATGACCTAAAACTGATTGAATATCTTGATAAACTAAAGAGACAGTGATTCAAGATCACCGAGCTATTAAAGTGATATGTAAGATGATTAAATCAGTTAATATGTTGCCATTGATGTCAACTATTTTTTACTATACTTATCATGATAGTTATAAACATCTGAACATCTATAGAAGGAAGAAATGGTGAAGAAATGAGACATCTACATAAGGAAAAGATGGATATGATGTTGGAAACTGCAAATGAAACAATTGTTGTATTGTCATTGATGTCAAACCTTAACTGGTAAGACTGTTGTGACTTAGGAAAGTACTATATCTATTTGAGTGTTTCTAAGGGGCTAAGCAAGGTTGGTAACAATAGCACCTAAGGAAAGGTTGAGTTATCTTGATACTACAAAGTGTACTTGACTATGTTGCATGATAATGAGATAATGTATTGTTTATCTTAGTAACACTGAAGACTAAACTCGTAGGCTTAACCGAGAAAAGAATGGAAAAATTATATTTAAGCCGAGTAATGTTAGTGTCGACTGAGTTAGTATATGCCGAGCAAAATTATAGTGTCGACCAAGCATCAGTAAATTGCCGAGGAAGATAGTGTAAGCCAAGGAAACAGTTTTAGTAATGACCGAGCTTTCTACATGAAGACCAAGTGAACAATCATAGTATTGACCGAGCATCAGTAATTTTATATTTCAAGAGAATTTAATTTTGGAGCCGACATTGTTGAATTCTTGGATTATGTAAAATATGTTGACTTTATTTATTGATTGTTTGCAAGCATTAAATGCACTGTAAAACATTTTATTGTAAATCTTTAAGAGATTTGAGATGATTCTAGAAAAGGAGCCAAAGAACATGAAGCGGGTAGATTCAATGAATTTGACCTAACCCTAAGATCTACGAATGAGATTGAGCGGCAAAAGATGAGTTAACCTAATTGAAGAAAATATAAGGGAACCTAAACATTTTGATATGGATGTACATGGAGAACAAAGAATGTTGGAAGAAGAAAGTTTTATTGACTGAATAAGCAGAAAAGGCTAAAGGAGAATTATGGTGATTGCTTCAAGAAAAGTTCCAAGCATATCAGAGATGGAAATGGAAAAGTTTCAAAGTCAGTAAACCAGCATTAGTGTACGGAATCGGATATGATATTTGCAAAGTGAGTTGTATATTTTTCAGATAATACTGTTGCTACTTTCTAACCATTGTAACAATCAAAATCCTTTTAATAGAGGTTGACCTAACAGTCATATGTTAAATCCTTTGAACAAGGTTGCATTCTAATGGAGTGCATGTAAGTCCTATGACTAGGCTCACTTTTAACAGGGTGATTGAAATCTTTTAACCGGGTCACACCTAACAGTGTGTATTGTAACCTTTGATAGGGTTGGCTATTTACTGAGCTCACTTCAGAAGAGTGAAAATAATAGTAGCATGTTACAAAGTGGTTTTTCCCAAATTGGGTTTCCACTATAAATCTTGGTGTTAATACTTGTGTGAATGTTTTGGTTTGAACATTACTATGTTTTGCAAGTTAAGTTACAGCTGGGTAGTGGACTGCATTGTTAGATGTTTCTATTATTGAATCAGTGATGACCGAGTTTGTTTTGGTTATTGGATCTGATTTAAGGATAAGTTTTTGAGATTGTTTTATACATCAAGACTTGAGAACAACTGATTCACCCCCCCTCTCTGTTATTCTAAATCATATTAACAATTGGTATCAGAGCTTTGTTGCTTATTATTAGTGTTGATAGAAATCAAGTTTAAAGGGGCTTGAAGCAAATGATCAGGATGTATAAGAAGGAGGTACCAAAGCTGAACAAGGAAAACTTCCCCGCATGGCAGAGCTTGATGAAGCTACATCTGGCCGGTATTGGTGACTCTGCAAAGTACTACATTGAGAATAGTTATGTCTCACCTGTTGCACCTTTGATTGCCAAAGAAATGAGAGCTAAGCAAGAACATAATCAGGCAATGCTGGAAATGGCATCTGCCCTAAGCTATCCAGAGTTTGAGGACATTAAGGACTACAAAACTGCTAAGGATATGTGGGACACTCTTGCAAGGATCTATGGTGGTGACTTGAATGTGCTAAAAGCAAAGGCCGAGAGTCTTAGAGGTAAGTTTGATGAAATGAGAATGCAAGAAGGTGAAAACATTGGACAATATTGTGGTACAATAAAAGAAGTTGTGAATGCTATTAGAGGAGCAAATGGGGCTATTGATGATGAAACTATAATTGGGAAAGTACTAAGAACCATCCATCCTATATATGCTATTAAGATCTCAGCTATTCAAGAATCTAGATGTAACTCTGCTAATGTGCTTACTTTGGAAAGTTTGGTTGGTAAGCTGACTACTTTTGAACTCTCTAACTATGATAATTTCACTGTTGGAAGCATTGGAAATGTTGAATCTACTTTTAAGTCACAGCTAGTTCTGAATAAGCCAAAGAAAGAAAAAGAAAGATGCATCAATGAAAGTGATAGTGAAAGTGACAATGACACTTCTGATGAAGACCTAGAAGATCTAGAAGCTCTTATGGCTAGAAGACTGAGAAGGGGAAAAGGAAATTATAAAGGTAAACTCCCTATTATATGTTTTGCATGTAATAAAGTTGGTCATATAGCTGCTAGATGTCTTGACAAGAAGGATAAAGATGATGAAAGGAAAAGCAAACACAAAGACAAAAAAAGATGATAGAAGCTACCGATGGAATAGAGACTACAAGGGAAAAGGTAAGAAATCTTATTACATTGCTAAAAAAGAGACTGACACTGATAGTGATGATTTTGAAATTGAGGTAGTCTATGGGGCAATGAAAGATGAATCTGATGAGGATGAGAAAACTACATTGATATCCTATGTGAACAAGAATGATAAATGGATTATTGATAGTGGTTGTTCACATCACATGACTAGTGATAAAAATAAGTTTGAGACCTTACATCATTACAGAGGTAAAAGTGTAAAATTTGGTAATGATGCACCATGTCCTGTTAGAGGAAAAGTTTTGATTAAACTGACTAATAAGATATCTTGTTAAAATGCACATTGGGTTGAAGGTCTTAATTACAATTTGTTAAGTGTTGCTCAGCTTAACAAAATTGGTTACCGAGTGAAATTTTATCACAAGCAAGCTAAAATATTTAATTCTACTGGAGAACTGATTGGAAGTGGCAATTAGACTAGAGGTAATTTGTTCTATCTTGACCTATCTAAAGAAACATGTTCAATTGCACAACTTGATGATATTTGGTTATGGCATAAAAGGCTATGTCATGTTAACTTTGACAATCGGGTAGACATAAGTAAGAAGAAAAAGGTAAGAGGTCTACCTAGATTGAAGAAACTTGAGAATGTGATGTGCAGGAATGCCAGTTGGGAAAAATGACAAAGTCAAGTTTCAAGAGAAAATCCTTTACTTCTGAAAACATTTTAGATTTGGTTCATACTGACCTTTGTGGACCTATGGGTGTACAAAGTTACTGTGGTGCTAGATACTTTATCTTATTTGTTGATGATCATACTAGGATGATGCATGTGATGTTTCTAAAAGAAAAATCTGAAGCTTTTCAATTCTTTAAGTGGTATTTGGCTAAGGTTAAAAAGGAGACAGGTAGGAACCTGAAATGTCTTAGATCTGACCGAGGTGGAGAATTTACATCAAATGAATTTAATTTATTTTGCAATGATAGAGGAATTAAAAGATAGATGTCTGCACCTAGAACACCTCCACAGAATGGTATAGCAAAAAGGAGAAACATATCTATCTTGGATTGTGTAAGGACATTGATGATTGAAAAGAATGTGATACAAAAATACTGGAAATAAGCTATAAGCACTATTGTCTACACTCTTAACTAGGTACAGATCAAGAAAGGTACAAATCTGACACCCTATGAACTATGGCATGGGCATGCACCGAGTGTTAAATACTTTAGAATCTTTGGAAGTAAGTGTTATATATTAAAAGACAGTAGGAATGAAAAGTTTGATGATAAGAGTGATGAAGGCATATTCCTAGGGTACTCCACAAAAAGTAAAGATTATAAGTGTTTGAACTCTAACACTAACAAAATTGTGGAAAGTGTGAATGTCAAAATTGATGAGTATGCAAAAAGAAATGAAGCTGTCAGCAAAAGAGAACCAGAAGATTATAGATCTTTTATGTACATTGAAGAAGAAGAAGAGGTAATTAACAGACTTGCACTTGATGCCGAGTCTCGAGTAAGCAATGCTAAGCAACAGATAGAAGTTGCCAAGTGTCAGGAAAATAGTGCCAAGAGAGAACAAGAACATGTCGAGCTACAAGAAAATGTTGTTGAGAATCAGGAAGAGGTTGCCGAGCATTCTGAAGTTGAATCTGGCAATCTTACTAAGGAACATGATGAAATAGAGGAGAGAATAGCTAAACCTGTTTTGGCAAAATATGTAAAAAGACATCATAAGCTTGAATAGATAATTGGAGACAAAGATACTGGAATCCAGACCAGAAGTAAGACTAAGGATCCAACATGTCTACTATGTGAATTTGAACCAAAGACAACTAGAGAAGCATTGGAGAATGAAGACTGGATACAAGCAATGAATGAAGAAATTGACCAAATTGAGAAGAATGATACTTGGACTCTGGTGCCGAGACCTGAAAACAAAAATGTTATAGGAACAAAGTGGGTGTTTTGGAATAAGATGAATGAAAATGGTGAAATTACTAGGAACAAAGCTAGATTGGTATGCAAAGGCTATGCATAAGAAGAAGGAATAGATTATGGGGAGACATTTTCCCCTGTAGCTAGATTGGAAGGAGTAAGAACTTTGCTTGCATATATTGCTTATAAAGATTTCAAGGTATATCAAATGGATGTCAAGTCTGCATTTTTGAATGGTATACTAGAAGAAGAAGTTTACATAGAAAAACCAGAAGGTTTTATTGATCCAAACAAAAGACACATGGTGTGCAAACTGAACAAAGCATTATATGGATTGAAGCAAGCTCCTAGAGCATGGTATGAGAGGTTGCACAACTACTTGATATAATACCCCAAAAATGGGCTATAAGTTCATTAACCTCCTACATCGATATATCGAATGAAATTGACATTGAAGTCCTAACCTAAGGCACATTGGCACATTATCGAATCCTAGTTGATTATCTCAAATTCTGCATCAGGGAATATTCCTTATTCCTATTTATCCTAATTATCTTTAACCTAATGATTATTTGGAAATAAACCTTATTTATCCTAAAGTTTGATTAATTGAATATTTTGAATATTTAATTAATTAGATTTAATGCTGCCACTTAATTATTTAATTGGATTCAATTATATTTATTCCTAATTATTATTATTTAAATTTGACAATAAATCAAAATTCCTATCATTAATTGATTAAATTATTATTTAATTAATTAATGTCAATTGTCAAATTTAATAATATAGTTTTTGAATAAAAGTTTGATTTAATAATTGATTAACCCATAAATCAATTGTTTTATTTAAAATCAGTTAAGTTGAGGATAAATCACTTTATTTATTTAATTAATTCATAATTAATTATGCACATCCAAAAAATAGTTAAACTATAAATCAGAAAATCAATTCAAGTTGTTTTAAAAATAAACTCAACTCTCTTTTGAGTTAAAAGTTGATCTCAACTTCTGATTTAAATCAAAAAGTTGTTTTTGCATGATTTTTTGTGAGTTAACTATCTTTAATTCCCTGTTGACTCAAAAATCAACTAGAGTGATTTATGGCTTTTTTTCATGCACCTCAAAAGCCCTGGATTTCTATAAAATCAAGGCTTAGCTCTTCATAATTCATCTCACAAGTTTGCATACTTACTCTGCCAAAATCAATCCATGAATTTGTACAATCACGCTGGTGAATCGACATCTAAAGAATTGAAGCTTCTTTGCAAATCAACAACTTTTGTGAGATCAATCTTGTCATTTTAGTTTCATATTTAGCATATCATTGTAGCTTAATTTCCATATCAGTTTTTCATCTAGAATATATTCATATCAGTTTATTTTATCTTATTGCACAAAAAATCCAAAAATATAGATTAATTTGCATTCATCTCATATCTAGATTTCGCATTCAAATCCTTCATTTAGGTGTCATTAAGGTCACTGATCTCGGTCCAATCTGAGAATACATACTCCCACCTACTAGAAGGCAGTAAATCTCCTGGTTAGACTAGTTTCCATTTCACTGCACAATTTTGATTTTAACTAACCCCTAATGTTTTACTGAAGTGTTGTGTCTATAGCTAGGTACAAAATTCACACACACATTTCTGGTGCCCACTGTGGGGCCCTGAAATGGGTTTCCCTTCTATTTCTATCAATTTCTATCATCTTCTTGTCATTTTTTGTTCCAAGCCATGATTTTTAATTAATGTTTGTACAATTTTCATACGAGTTTTGTCATAACAGAAACTCATATCAGGAGATACCCATTGTTGTACGATAGTTGATTTGATCGAGGATCGTACCATCATAAATAAAGTGTCATTTGGAAACTCTTTTATCATATGATCTAATACCCATTGTCGTATGAGTTTTTGGATTATCATCTGGTAGGTGACCCACTATCGTACGAGTTTCAATGCCAGGTTTCAATTGTCGTTTCACTTTTTTAGGCAATTTTCCAGATTTATTTCCCTGATTTGGATTGACAACTAACATTAACAATTGAAATTTGTTTTTTCTGATTGATTTCTACTGATTTTGATTGGGAAAAAGTGTGAGAATTGTTTAAAATAGGTAAGAATCTACTAAGTGTGTTGCGAGGAATTCAAGTAATCTTCTTAGCTAATAACATTTCAATTTGGATTAAAAAGAACTCTTGTGTGTCAAGCTTGTGTGACCTTTATTGCTTTCATAGCACAGACTTCATTTTGGGCTATAAAAATGAACATAGATTTTCTTTTTAGCATCTTTGTTACACATAGTAAATAGGCCCTATAAACACTATTCATGGTTCTTGATACAGTGGGTTTCCAGTGAAACTCTTCTCAATGAAGGAACCCTTGTAGGTAGGGAGGTTACTAAGAGCGTCTCACGTTCTACTAGATTTATGCATCTTTAGCTTCTGATTGATACATTCTCTCTCTGGAGAGGTTGATAGATCATAAGTGGTTGACATCATAGATCTTTGTGAGATAATCTTGGTCTTAGCATGTCGGATTAATATGTCTGCTTTGTTTGGGTTAAAAGTGAAAAGGCTAGAGGATTATGCTCTACTCCCTTTTTGGGTAGTACCAGAAACTCAGATCCTTGAATCTAGAACCAGTCTCCATGTGGTATATTTTGTGAGTCACCTTTAGAGAGGGTTAATCATAGTGGACATTCCCTTAATTGGGTCAACCACGTTGATGGAACCTCAAGTGGTAATAGCCATTTTTGTCATGGTAGCAGTAGCCGCTATATAAATGTCCTTGTGGAAGAAATCTTCACAGGTGTGGTCTCTTGTTGGGCTGTCAGATCTCCCTAGCAGCTCCTGATTGATTAAATTCTCAGACTGTGTAAAAACCCCAGTGCACCTGGATTGGAGTTCACCCTCTTGAGATCACAAAAGTTACAAAGTTAGACCATTACTAAAAACCCTAGTGAGGCCAAATTTTCATTTTCTAGGAATATGTGCATTATTACAAAACTTTTTGGAGCATACACTATTAGCACTCCTAGAGATTAGCACAATTTAGTCACTTGATTGTTCATGCACAGGGTTACTTTGTCCCCTGTTCATTATTTTTAGACATGCTTGAAATCACTTGCTTGTTGTTTTTTGTTCCTATTTATCTATCTGGTTACTAAGAATGAATCAATCCGATACAATCTTCAAATTTGGACAGACAATTTGGTGAACAATCTGAAACTGAAAATCTAAAAAATTGCAAAATCTGATGTCAAACACCTTTCTAGAGTCAAAAGTCATCTTGTAAAGTCAGAAATTCGTACAACTTTTGGCTATTGTCATTTCAGAACCCCTAGATTGTCGTATGGTAGCTGGTATATTGTCGTACGAGTTTTGCTGCCAGTCAATTCAAAAAGTCAAAAACCCTGTTATCAACTGTCGTGCAAGTTTTGCAATAGTCGTACGAGTTTGTCAATTGTTGTTTCATGCTATACCCACTATTGTACAAGCCTGTAGAAAGTCATTTTAGAAATTTTGAAAAATTGCCAGAAAGTTGTCAGAACTGTCAGAGACCCAGCTTTTCCAGCCTATTTCTAGAGTCTATCAAGAAAATCACTGTGTCAGAAACAGAGCAGCAACTAATGAGAATCCAATCATTTTCCTAAAGTGGCCTTTTGAATCTTATTTAGCCCTTTATTTAATCGATTTGAGTCTTTTTATCTTGTGTGAAAACCTTGTCATAACTATCAATCTTCAATTCATCTTCAAAATGGCTAAGTGTTGTGAACTCATGTCCGCTATCTTTTGGGAATCTACCCATACATCTAGGGCACAGTCTCCTTCATTCACGTCTAATCTAAGCTTCAATCAATTAAACCTTGACAAGGTTGCATCATTTGATCTTCTTGAATCAGATCTTTCTTCAGTTGTCTTCATCATATTCTTTTGCTTCACCCAAGGTTAATGGTGGAAACTAGAGCTTCCTCTCACAAGAAATCTAGATAAATATCCCATACCATACCTTTGAATACTCTCCAAGCTCCAACTCTTGAGCAACTCTACAATTTTGGTCTTTATGAAGATGACAGTCTTGGCAATTTTTGATTGAAAATTGGTTACATTCCTCCTTCATCAACTCACAAAGGTAATCAACAAACTCCTCCTCAATCTATCCCAGGGAGAACTCCTACCATGTCTCAAGCAGGGACAAACTTTGGCTCTCAAAGAGCTCAATCTCAACATGGTGCAAATCAAGAACCTACACCTTCTAAAATTGCTCAATATCAAAATGATGATAACTTCAAAAGAATGATGAAGCATTTCTTGAAAGAAGACAGAGAGGCATACTTTTTACAATTAGCTCATCAAGGGGCTAAACTTCCTCCGAACTTTAATGTTGAAGATATCATTACACATGAGGAAGAAAATCCACTCACAGCTATGATGAAATAGATGCATGCCATGCAAGTCAAACTTAATAAACTTGAGAAAGAAAAGGAACCCAAGGAGTTCTCCATGGAGGCCCTATGTCCTTTTCCATTTGACAATGACTTGTACATGCCACCATTCCCTAAAAGGGTGGAAATGCTGAAATATGATAAGTATGATGGACACTCAGATCCTCAATATCATGTCAGAGAATTCTATACACAATCTATGGAGTTCATGCACGAACCAACTTATCTGATGTGTCTCTTTCCTCAATCTCTAGGAGGAGCAGCCATTCATTGGTTCTCTAGATTGCCTTCTACTATCAAAACTTTTGAGAATTTGATCAAATTGTTCTATCAACAATACTCCTACAACATTCAACATCCAGTCACCATGATTGATATCTACAATCTCAAACAATATCTAGGAGAACCATCCCTGACATTTCTCAAGAGATGGATGAAGAAATTCTCCCTATATGCTAGGCCTATTCCAGAAACTGAGAAACTAGAAATCTTCATCAATAATCTTGTCACAGAGATCAACTACCCTTTACAAATGCAAGATCATATATCTTTTGATAAGATGGTAGACAATGCGATCAAAATTGAAAAAGTACTTGTGAAAAAAAGAGACATCAACACTTCAAAAGGACAAGTACGAATTAGGATCCAGTTCTAAAGATAAGAACAAAAACTGGAACAAGAATAAAGGCATCATCGCAGATGGCATTGTTGATACTATATGTGTCCCATCAAAGGCACCAGCTTTCAATCTAACTATTGGTACCCAAGCAATCAAAGCTTCAGAGAAAAAGGTGTCTGAACCATCTCAAAAGAAGCTAGAATACAAATCTTGGTCCATTGATAATAAACAAAAGTTCACTCCTCTTGGAGAATCTTTGGAATCAGCTATGAGAAATCTGCTAGCTAATAACATTATCTCTTTACCTGAGATTTGACAATCTGATCCTAAACCTAAACCAAAATGGTGGAGAGAGAATGAATTCTGTGATTTCCATCAGGGTAAAGGTCACAAAACTAATAACTACTTATGCTTGAAACATACTATTCAAGATCTGATTGATAATGGAGACATCAAGATTGACAATCATAAGAGCAATAATGATCATACAGCATTCACAGAACCATTTTTGAAACATGGTCAAGAAGTTTCATCTTCTCAGCCTAATATGGGGGCAAAGGTCAATTATGCTTACCTTGGAAATAATGTTGTTATCAATATGGTTGAACCTTGTCTCTCTGAGCATTGCAATGTCATCACAATTATGTGAAGAGATAGAGATCATACTTCAACTAATTTAGTGACTCAATCACAGGCTCAAGCACATCTGAATGGACAAATCTCATATTCATCAAATGTCCCTAAGATTCCCTTCAATCTTTCTTTCACTTCCAAACAAAAGGCTGCTTCAAAATCTTCCAATCCTCAAGATACAAGGCCAACATCTTATAGCATTGTTCAACAACTCCAACACACTAATGCAAAAATCTCCATGTTTGAGTTGCTTCGGATATCTCTAGTTCATAGAGCTATTCTAGATAAAGCTTTGCTCGGATCCAATGTTCCTGATGACCTTGATTTAGATAGGTTCTAGACTATGGTTGGACATCTTACATCTCTGCAATATATCTCCTTTTTAGAGGAAGATGACAACTCCTTGAGTCACCCACATAACCAGCCCTTGCATATAGAAGTCTTGATCCAGAATCGTAGAGTCAAACATGTGTTGATAGATGGGGGCACTGGCCTAAACATTTGTTCTTACAGATTGGTCACACAATTGGGATTTTTAGAATTGTCTATTGATCCTAGAAAGAAAATAACTATAAAAGCCTATGATGAGCAAGAAATATCTTCTAAAGGAACCATTGTCTTACCTATCAGAGCAGGTCTGGTTATCAGAGATACTATATGTCAAGTTCTTGATCTACCTTTGTCTTACAACATTCTTCTAGGGAGACCATGGGTACATGAGATGAAGGATATTCCCTCTACATTCCACCAATGCTTGAAATTTCCTTATGAAGGAGTAGAGGTCACTATTCCAAAAGACATATCCACCACTTGCAATACATTGAAGGAAAGTGTGGATAAACTTGTGCCTAATAACAGAGAATCTTCCATTGAGCCAACAAAAGAAGCATCCACATCTAAAATGGAAGACCTTGCAAAAGAGGTCAATATCAAAGAAAATGGTATGGGAGAATATACTATAGAGCCAGTCTTATCTTTGACATCTCTACCTATCTCACCTAAGTCTTATGGACAATCTTTAAAATAGTCCAAACCAAACTCTAAAGAACCTCTTGAGGCATATAAAAAGAATTTTATGGTAGAACAAGTATCTAAACAAGAGTTTGAAGAGGATGAAGCTATGCTTACATGGCTATACAAAGATGAACCTGAATCTCAAGCTGTTCCAACTAGTGATTCTACAGTATCCAAGATCCCTTCTAAGTCATATGGTCCAGGAGATAAATTGATAGCTAAGATGGGATATTTAGGTAAAGGACCTCTAGGAGTCAGAGGAGAAGGTCTTATAACACCTATTTCACATACTAGTAGGATGAACAAAGATATTGTTGGCTTGGGCTTTAGAAAGAAACCCTTCCACCTCAAAGGTAATTGTTCTCATGTCATAGAGCAGATCACACCAGGAGAACCCCTTATTAAGAAGGAAGAAACTAAACCATCAGATAGTGATTCAAATAGCTCAGAACTTGTTCCTTATGAGTGTTTGCCTAAGGAAATCAAAGACCTCCTTGAAGCTAAAGATGATCCAATAAAAAGAATCAATGTAGTAGAAAAAAAAGAACCTACTATAGAGCAAGAGATAGTTGCAACACAAGAACCAGCTATTCTTGAAGACAATCAAATAGACAAAGAGGAAGGTGGTAGTTATTCTGAAATAGACTCCCATGAGTATGAATTCAAATCAGAATATGAGGGTAACCCTTCTTGGGGTATTCATCCTGACTTTACTTATGTTCTTAGATTTCCTAGAGGCATAAATGAAGAATCTAATGACTATGAATGGGGAGCCATTCCAAAATAAGATGAGCTTATTACAGAGAGACATGTTGATATTATTCACCAATATGCACCTAAACCCAACGTGAGTCTAGAGTGAACTAATGAACTTATCAAGTTTGATCCACCGATGGCTGAATTGGACTCCCACAATGACATTGAGCCTATTCACGAATTGAATGTCTTAATTTTTAATATCATCTTTGAACTCGAGCATTGGATTAGGACCAATGATGATAGATCCATATCCGTAAATGCTATCTCCGAATCTTTCCCCATTTTGACTATCCAACATCCTGAACTTCTTGATCAAACCTCCACAAATCTGAGCCATGGTATTTATACCTTCCTGAATGACTATGCCCTTGCTTGCTACCTTAATGTAGTTGAGCCTATGAGGACTTCCATCAGTGAACCGAGTGTTAGCATGACGGAGTCAGACATCAAGTATCTTAGTCAAAAAAATAAAAACAAGAATAAAAAGAAAAGGAGTTCTGAGGGTGAAAACCACTTTGTGGCAGTCTCAGAACCTACAAAAGTAAAAATAAAAGACGTATCCGAATGTGGAAACCTCTCTGAGGCACCTAAGGATGAGATATTTGATGTCCTTTCGAGTCATTTATAGGACAGATCTCTAGTTCTAATTGAGCCTACTCAATTCATCAACTTGGGAACAACAGAAGAACCACAGTTGATTCATGTAGCACAATCTTTATTAGAAGAAGAGAAGCAAAAATTTACTACATTCCTAATAGAAAAGAAGATCAACTTTGCATGGAAATATTCAGATATGCCAGGGTTGGATCCTAATCTTATAATGCATCATTTATCTATAGCTCCAAATGTCAAACCTGTCAAGCAAAAATTGAGAAAGATGCATCCTCATGTTGCACTCTTAGTAAAAGCTGAATTAGAGAAGCTCCTGAAAGCCAAATTCATCTAAGTTATTGACTATGCAGAATGGATCTCTAATATTGTACCTCTTTCAAAATTAGATAAATCAATCAGAGTGTGCACAGACTTTAGAGATGTAAATAGAGTGTGCCTTAAGGATGATTTTCCATTACCTAACATTGATATGATAGTGGACATGACTATGGGCTTTGAGATGTATTCTTTAATGGATGGTTTTTCTGGATATAATCAAATAAAAATTGCTACAGAGGATCAAGAGAAAATTGCTTTCACATGTGCATGGGGCACCTTCTGTTGGAATGTCATGCCATCTAGGCTTAAGAATGTTGGTGCTACATATCAAAGAGCCATGACATCTATTTTTCATGACATAATGCATAGGACTATGGAGGATTATGTTGATGATACTTTAGCAAAATCTATGATTAGAGCTAAACATCTAAATGACTTGAGCAAGATACTAGACAAAATGGAAAAATTTAGTCTTAAACTAAATCCTAAAAAGTGTTATTTTGGCGTCACTTCTGGAAAGCTCTTAGGATACATAGTTTCAAAGAAGGGCATTGAAGTTGATCCAGCTAAAGTGAAGGCTATAATGGAGATGCAACCTCCAAAAAATATTAGTCAAATGAGGACATTGCAAGGAAGAGTCCAATCTATCAGAAGATTCATATCACAACTAGCAGATATATCACAACCTTTTACAAAAACATTACATAAAGGTGTGACATTTGTGTGGAATGAAGAATGTGAGAACAACTTTAACCATATCAAGAAGCATCTATCAAATCCTCCTATCTTAATGCCTTCCATTATAGGGAAGCCTTTGATCTTATATGTCTCCACTATAGATGGGGGCATTGCTTGCACAACATAATGAGAACAAAAAGGAAAGAGTTATATACTATATCAATAGAACATTGGTTGCATGTGAGAAGAACTATTCAATGATTGAGAAAGCTTGTCTAGCTGTAATCTTTGCATCATAGAAACTGAGACATTACATGTTAGCTCATACCACACATTTGGTAGCTAAGATTGATCCACTCAAGTACCTACTAAGCAAAGCTGCCCTCATAGGTAGATTAGCTAAATGGGTCATACTTCTAAATGAATTTGACATTGAATATGTTGAGAGAAAATCTATAAAAGGATAGGTTACTGCTGATCAATTAGTAGATGCACCTATGATTGATGATACACCAATGCAAATAGAATTTCCAGATTCCTCTATCATGACTCTTTCTTCTAGAGAATGGCAATTGTTCTTTGATGGCTCCTATACATAGAATGGATCAGGAGTAGGCATATTATTCATAACTCCTCAAGGATACTCAATCCCAAAAGCATTCAAATTAAAGTGCCCTTGCACAAACAATATTGCAGAATACAAAGCCCTTTTGAATGGTATGAAAATAGCAATTGAATGGAGAGTAATGAAATTACACATTCATGGAGACTCTCAACTTGTTATCCATCAAGTCAATGATGTGTACCAAACTAAAGATGAAAAGCTCATTCCTTATAAGAGAATGGTAGATGATTTAAAGAAGTATTTCATATCTATCACATTTGAACAAATTCTTAGAACAGAGAACAAGGTTGTTGATGCAATGGGACCATTATCTACTTTATTACAGCAACCTGAACATGAGCTACTCTACGAGTTCCTAGTGGAAGCACTATCTTATCCTGCATATGATTCCCATGAGACCTGCATGATCTACACTATTGTGGGTCATGATTCATCTAGATACAAAAACCTATTCTCCTATCTCCAAGACCAAATCATTCTCGATACCTTCAACCACCATGAGAAGAGATACCTTATTCATAATGCATCCTGATATGTCATCATTGGTCATGATCTGTACAAACGAGGTCTAGATGGTACACTACTTAGATGTTTAGAATGGGAAGAGTCTCAATGTGCATTAGAGAAAGTCCATGCTAGTATTTGTGGGTCACACTCAAACAGTTTAACACTAGCTCAAAAACTTATTAGGGCTGGGTACTATTGGCCTGAAATGGAGAAAGAGTCTATCAAGTTTGCTAAGAATTATCAAAATTGCCAAGTGCGTGGCAACTTAATTCATGCTCCAAGGAGAGATCTAATTCCCTTCACTACACAATGGCCTTTTCATCAATGGGCCTTTGATCTTATAAGGGTTGTACATCCTCATTCTTCTAATGGACATACTCATATAATCACAGCTACAGATTATTTTATAAAATGGGTAGAAGCAGTCCCTTTGACACAAGCAACTGGAAAACAAATATCTATGTTCATATTGAACTATATCATATGCAGATATGGGATACCTTATTCCATAATCATAGACAATGGTGGACAATTCAAGAATAAAGATCTAGATGATTTATGTGCCAAATTCAAGATTACACAACATTGGTCATCTATCTACTATCCTCAATGGAATGGACAAGCAGAGGCTTATAACAAGAATCTATTGAAAATATTGCACCGAACAGTTAATAAAACAGGAAGAGACTGGCATCTCATAATCAATCCAGCTCTCTGGGCCTACAGAACAAGTATTAGAATGCCTACTGGGGCTACACCTTTTACTTTAGTTTATGGGGCTAAAGTGGTATTGCCTATTGAGGTTGAAATCCCATCGCTAAGAATCAGAATGCATGGTCTAGTAACTAATGATGGCTATAGAGCATCTAGGTTGCAAGAACTTGAACTACTAGATGAGCGTAGATAAGCAGCATATGATCATCTCAAAGTATATTAGAAGAGAATGTCTAGAGGTTAAAACAAGAAAGTCAAACACAAAGAATTTTAGGTTGGCGATCTAGTCTTGAGAGAGAATCCTAAAAATCAATCACATCAAGAACGTAAGGGGAAGTTTGAACCCAACTGGCTGGGTCCCTTTGTTATCACTGCTACTTTTGGCTTTGGTGCCTATCAACTCTTAACGACTGAAGGAGAACAGCTCTGAGAACCAATCAACGTTCTCCATCTGAAGAAATTCTATGCCTAAGGCATTCAGTCTATGGTAAAATGTCCTAAAAAAATCTTAAAAATCTGAAAAAGTCCTGAAAAAATGAACATCTTGGTGAAAACCTAGCAATAGGCACCTTGATGATTCACAAAAAAAAAGTAAAAAATATCAAAAGTGCAAAAAAAAAATTGAAAAAATGAAAAATACAAAAAAAAAGAAAAAGAAAAAAGTGCCTTGGTGAAAACCTAGAAACAAGAACCTTGGTAGCAAAAATAGAATCTCTGCCAAGATAGTGAAAACCTAGCAAACGGGCGCCACTTGTTTCAAAATGCTCCATCTATCAACACAATCTTGGTCTTTCCCAGCTTTCAGTCTTGCTTTAGTTTGTACATATCTCCTGATTTGTTTTCGCGTTCCTATTTTCAATAAATCAGTCTATACACCAATCAGCTCAAGCATCTGTATCCTATCAATGCTTAACACTTGGGGGCAATCAATGTCATATCCTATGGTCTCCAGTATACCTTAGACAAGTCATATCTAGTCAAAGTCCTTTGAAGCTTCATCCGAGTTAGTCTATCTATCTTGTCTCCAGAAAGGATTTTGCATCTACAACAATGCAATCAAACATCAAACACAAACTAAAAACAATCTACGCTTTTTACATGCCTTTATCTCCTTGTATGCTTACTGATTCACATTGATATTTTTGCATATTATGTTCCCTCGAGCTCTTCAATGATGTCCTTTACAAGATTTAGAGAGTGATGACTGGGGGCATAATCTTTTCTTTGTCTTCTACTTGCATGTGAAAATCTAACTACTTTGGAAATTCTGGATTGAAATGGTGTCCGACTGTAAGAGCCTCTATCTTAAATTGGATGGCCATGCATACCTCGACCATTGATACTCATAAAATTCAAGGAATTTTGATCTAACTATTGTCTTTTTGAGTGAGTTCTTTCTCCTATTGTGAAACACGATCTTACCTAAGGATGTGAACGATAAAGGGTCACTACGGGTAATTCACACTAGATTTAGAATGATCTCTTGACTATTTGATGTGTTTGAATGCAAGGCATATTCTGGTCATCACAACATTTATGTTTTGATGCTTATACAAATTGTTATATCAAAATGGACATAGTATTCAGGTCATCCTGGCATTTATGCCTTGATGCTTATATCTAATCTGACATTCTAAAAACAAAATCAATATTCATATATCCATAGTTTCCTAATCAGTGGGTGTTATATTCATTCCTACGCATACAAATCAATATTCATATGTCTATGGTTTCATAACTAGTGGGCATTGTATTGATTTATCTGGTTACCTAAAAATTCAATGATGAGAATGACCAACACATGATCAATGACTAGGTCCTAGGTCTTAGGTTGCATTTCATTCTGCATGTCTCTTTGCATTTTGCATGTTTGCATGATCTCACAATGGTTGGCTAAACTTCAATGCTTAAATGATTCTTCAAATCGCATCTTCAAATCTAACAAGAGTTGAATCTCACATGAAGGTTCCTCCAACGAAACAACAAGTAGAATCATTTTTTGGGATCAAAATCAAAATTTGTGATCATTCATATTATTAACTACTTGCACAATCGACCTTCGATCATCACAAAAATCTAGTATTCAACTTAACTGATTATCTTACATCAAACTATCAAAATTTCAACTATGGTCAAATCATGGTTTAACCTAGTCAAACTTGGTCTACCAGACCTCCAAATGATGTAGAATGCATTCTTGAACATGTTTAACCACTTCTCAAATCAATTAACATGCTTCTGAACTATTCAACGTTGACTTTTCTTGTTAGATTTCAATTTTAATCCCGAAGGGGGCATGGTATTGCACATCATTCAAAGTCTGTAATCTAAATTTGAAACCATATCTTTCCTCAATAATCAAGACAACAACCACGTCTAGTTGCTGATTCATCAAAAAGACCTCATCGCTTGGGGCAAATCAATCATCACTTGGGGCATATCAGATTCATCGAGATCCATATCAATCTGATATTCTCTTAATCTTGTAAATTGTATCAGTCTTTTGTAACCATGGGTTCATTAGTGTTATTTCCTTGGTTCTTCATAACTGAAGGGTTCAAATGTGATACCAATGTGATTCTTATCGACAATCGGGTCTGGAATTGGTCACTCACTTCTTCACAATCATAAGGTTCAGAATTAGGTGTTTTGACACTTTTTCGCAATCATCGGTTCATTGATGTTATAGTTAACATTATCTTTGGTCATTCAGGACCTATTATCTTCATATCAAATGTTAATCAGTTTCTGCTTCATATCAATATCAATTTCAAACATTAGTTTCAACATCATACACAGACTCTCTTTGAACCATTGTGCTTCGCACAACAATTCAAAGAGGGGCAAAATGTAATACCCCAAAAATGGGCTATAAGTTCATTAACCTCCTACATCAACATATCGAACAAAATTGACATCGAAGTCCTAACCTAAGGCACATTGGCACATTATTGAATCCTAGTTGATTATCTCAAATTCTGCATCGAGGAATATTTCTTATTCCTATTTATCCTAATTATCTTTAATCTAATGATTATTTGGCAATAAACCTTATTTATCCTAAAGTTTGATTAATTGAATATTTTGAATATTTAATTAATTAGATTTAATGCTGCCACTTAATTATTTAATTGGATTTAATTATATTTATTCCTAATTATTATTATTTAAATTTGACAATAAATCAAAATTCATATCATTAATTGATTAAATTCTTATTTAATTAATTAATGTCAATTGTCAAATTTAATAATATAGTTTTTGAATAAAAGTTTGATTTAATAATTGATTAACCCATAAATCAATTATTTTATTTAAAATTAGTTAAGTTGAGGATAAATCACTTTATTTATTTAATTAATTCATAATTAATTATGCACATCCAAAAAATAGTTAAACTATAAATCAGAAAATCAATTCAAGTTGTTTTAAAAATAAACTCAACTCTCTTTTGAGTTAAAAGCTGATCTCAACTTCTGATTTAAATCAAAAAGCTATTTTTGCATGATTTTTTGTGAGTTAACTATCTTTAATTCCCTGTTGACTCAAAAATCAACTAGAGTGATTTATGGCTTTTTTTCATGCACCTCAAAAGCCCTGGATTTCTATAAAATCAAGGCTTAGCTCTTCATAATTCATCTCACAAGTTTGCATACTTACTCTGCCAAAATCAATCCATGAATTTGTACAATCACGCTGGTGAATCGACATCTGAAGAATTGAAGCTTCTTTGCAAATCAACAACTTTTGTGAGATCAATCTTGTCATTTTAGTTTCATATTTAGCATATCATTGTAGCTTAATTTGCATATCAGTTTTTCATCTAGAATAGATTCATATCAGTTTATTTTATCTTATTGCATAGAAAATCCAAAAATATAGATTAATTTGCATTCATCTCATATCTAGATTTCGCATTCAAATCCTTCATTTAGGTGTCATCAAGGTCACTGATCTCGTCCAATCTGAGAATACATACTCACACCTACTAGAAGGCAGTAAATCGCTTGGTTAGATTAGTTTCCATTTCACTGCATGATTTTGATTTTAACTAACCTCTAATATTTTACTAAAGTGTTGTGTCTACAGCTAGGTACAAAATTCACACACACACACTTGATACAGATTGGATTTTCAAAAACAAATGACACAAGCAATCTGTACATGAAGGATGAAGAAGGTAAAGGTATCATGTTGGCAAAAAAATTTGTGGATGATATTATTTTTGGTGGACAATATACATTATGTAAAAGTTTCTCAAATGAAATGCAAACTGAATTTGAAATGAGTATGTTTGGTGAGATCAAATTCTTTGTTGGTTTACAAGTATATTAGAGGAATAATAGAATTTTCATTACATAGTCTAAGTATGTTAATGAAATACTGAAAACTTTTGGGATGGAAGATGCTAAACTAGTGGGAACTCCCATGGTTACTGGACAAAAGTTATCTAAGAATGATGATGCTGCAGAAGTGAATCAGACTCTATACAGATCCATGATTGGAAAATTGCAGTATGATGTACATAGCAGACTAGATATTGCATTATTTGTTGGGATTGTGGCAAGATTCTCTATCAATCCTAAGGAAACACATATGATGGCCATGAAAAAAATTATGAGATACTTGAAAGGAACTGTTGACTATGGTCTATATTATAAGAAGGATGACAAATTTGAACTCTGAGTTTATACAGATGCTGATTGGGCAGGAAATGTAGATGACAGAAAGAGTACTAGTGGTGGAGCTTTCTTTCTTGGACAGAGATTAGTCTCTTGGACAAGAAAGAAAGAAAATTGCATTTCCCAATCTACTACCGAGGCCGAGTATGTTGCTGCTGCAGTAAACTGTTCAAACTTGGTATGCATAAAACAATTGTTGATAGGCATGAAAGAAGAAATCACAGAACCTGTTGTTATTTTCTGTGACAACACAAGTGCTATCAATATTTCTAAGAATCTAGTGATGCACACTAAGACCAAGCACATTGCAATCAAGTATCACTATTTGAGAGAATTAGTACAAGATAAAGAAGTCCGAATGGACTATGTGAATACAAAAGAACAATTAGCAGACATATTCACTAAAGCTTTACCTAGAGAAGCTCATGAGTATTTGAGAAGTCAATTAGGGGTTCTTCCCCTAACTGAGGCTGCCTAGACAAGCTAGGAGCACTGCATCAAATGTGCTACAGCAAAAAATTTGACAAATTGATGTAGAAGATTGTCACACTTTAGGGCTGGCCTAGAGTTGTGAAGAGAAGCAAAGACAAAGAATCAGTCATAAGCAAGATGACAGAGGGAGAAACACTGAGCTACATAGATATTTTCTACATCTGATGGATGTATGTTTTAGTTGTTGCTTTGGCATTTTTGTCAAAGAGGGAGATGAACTGATATGATAACACATGAGATATGATAACACATGATACTAAAAAGTAAGAGGGAGATGAACTAATGGAACTGAAGATAAGGCTGATGAACTGAAATGAAGAATCAGGATAGAGGGAGATCTAAATACTTATGACGGTCACAGAAGTGAGGCTTATAAGATTCTGGATCAGAATGAAGCTAAGGCTATTATAAATAATTTTCTGATGGACAGATAAGTTTTTGGATTGGTTGGTAATCCATGTGTTATTCAGGTGATATCATATGGTGTTGCCATCAATGCCAAAGAGGGAGATTGTTGGAAACTGCAATTGAAACAATTGTTGTATTGTCATTGATGTCAAACCTTAACTGGTAAGACTATTGCTACTTAGGAAAGTACTATATCTGTTTGAGTGTTGCTAAGGGGCTAAGCAAGGTTGGTAACAATAGCACCTAAGGAAAGGTTGAGTTATCTTGATACTACAAAGTGTACTTGACTATGTTGCACTATGATGAGATAATGTATTGTTTATCTTAGTAAGACTGAAGACTAAACTCGTAGGCTTAACTGAGCAAAGAATGGAAAAATCATGTTTAAGCTGAGTAATGTTAGTGTCGACCGAGTTAGTATATGCCGAGCAAAGTTATAGTGTCGACCGAGCATCAGTAAATTGCCAAGGAAGACAGTGTAAGCCGAGGAAACAATTTTAGTAATGACCGAGCTTTCTACATGAAGACCGAGTGAACAATCACAATATTGACCGAGCATCAACAATTTTATATTTGAAGAGAATTTAATTTTGGAGCCGACATTGTTGAATTCTTGGATTATGTAAAACGTGTTGACTTTATTTATTGATTATTTGCAAGCATTAAATGCATTGTAAAATGTTTTATTGTAAATCTTTAAGAGATTTGAGATGATTCTAGAAAAGGAGCCGAAGAACATGAAGTGGGTAGATTCAACGAATTTGACCTAACCCTAAGATCTACGAATGAGATTGAGCGGCAAAAGATGAGTTAACCTAATTGAGGAAAATATAAGGGAACCTGAGCATTTTGATATGGATGTACATGGAGAACAGAGAATGCTAGAAGAAGAAAGTTTTATTGACTGAATAAGCAGAAAAGGCTGAAGGAGAATTGTGGTGATTGCTTGAAGAAAAGTTCTGAGCAGATCAGAGATGGAAATGGAAAAGTTTCAAAGTCAGTAAACTAGTATTAGTGTACAGAATCGGATCTGATATTTGCAAAGTGAGTTGTATATTTTTCAGATAATACTACTGCTACTTTCTAACCATTGTAATAGTCAAAATCTTTTTAACAGAGGTTGACCTTATAGTTATATGTTAAATCCTTTGAACAAGGTTGCATTCTAATGGAGTGTATGTAAGTCCTATGACTAGGCTCACTTTTAATAGGGTGATTGAAATCCTTTAACTGTTTCACACCTAAGAGTGTGTATTGTAACCTTTGACATGGTTGGCTTTTTACCGAGCTCACTTGAGAAGAGTGAAAATAATAGTAGCATGTTACAAAGTGGTTTTTCCCAAATTGGATTTCCACTATAAATCTTGGTGTTAATACTTGTGTGAATGTTTTGGTTTGAACATTACTATGTTTTGCAAGTTAAGTTACAGCTAGGTAGTGGACTACATTGTTAGATGTTTCTATTATTGAATCAATGATGACCGAGTTTGTTTTGGTTATTGGATCTGATTTAAGGATAAGTTTTTGAGATTGTTTTATACATCAGGACCTAAGAACAACTAATTCACCCCCCCTCTCTATTGTTCTAAATCATATTAACATATGACAGATAAGGATAAGGTATACATTAGGTAACTTATTGATGAGTCTATGGCATTATATTATTGACTTGAGCATGTTACATTATTCTATTATGAAGAAGAGAGCATAATTGAACAAGTTAATGTGGTCAGTAATTGAAGATTTGTGTATACACCAAGTCATTCTTGGGTATACCAAATGACAATAATAACTGAGTTAGTTATCACTGAGGCATTCAATATTAACTTAGCATGGATGAAAACATTAAATACTATAACAACCGGTTGAAATTGATGAGCTGGAAATTAATTATGATTTCAAGGTAAAAGATGAAGTTTGTTATAAGATCCATGACTAACAAAATTTAGAGTTGATCTAAGGGAAGAGAATGAAACATGTTATTGACACATCTGCCAAGGAAGGTTTAAGCGAAAAAATGGATGAAGGAGATTAAGAGGCAAAATCTGATGGCTGGTATGAAAATGGTTTACACATCTATATAATAGACATGGAATTCATTGTTGAATTATGTCAGATGAATAGAGACTGCAGAATATTTCACGTGAAGACATTTTTCATGCATTCTTGATCAAACTAGTTACAAATAGAACTGAACTGCAGGCATAACCGAGCGTTAAAGATATACATACACCGAGTGAAGTAAGTTGATGGATATGAGGAAGTGAATTGATTATTGATAAGAAGACTTTTTATGAGCCTAGCATAGATCAGAATATTTTCAAATTGAGTTGTATTTGAATCAGATCACTACTGTATCAGTTTAACCATTGTTACAGTAAAATCTCTTAACCGATTGGACTTAACAGTCTTTTGTATGATATTCAAGGAATGTTAATTTTTATCTTGTTGACCCCAAAGTGAATGTTGGTCAAAAGTTAACTGTTAGTGATAAATACTTTAACCATGTCACACCTAACAATGTGCATTGTAACCTTTAATAGGGTTGACTCCTAACTGAGCTCACTTCAGAAGAGTGAAATATTTTTGGGTTACCATTCCCAAGTGGTTTTTCCCTTAGCAGGGTTTCCACATTAAATCATTGTGTTATGTGTTATTTTTTATGATTTTTTTGCTATTATACTTTACATATTGCATATTTGATTAATCGGTAAAGATAGATTTTGGATAATTACTAGTATTTGGTAAATGAACAGAAAGATAGATATTTTATCTTATCGAGCTGTTTGAATTGTTGATTAAGTTTGAAAAAGTACATCTAAGAGTTTGGGACTGTACGATAACTAATTTAATTGATTCACCCCCCCCCCTCTCAATTATCTAACAATTGGTATCAGAGCACATTGGTTTCTTGAAGGAAAGTTTCAAGGACTTGAGCAAAAGATCACAAGATGTATAATATGAAAGTGCCTAAGCTAAACAAAGATAACTTATCCATGTGGCAAAGTAGGATGAGGCTGCACATATCTAGAATTAGAGAATCTTCTCTACATCTTCTAGACTATGGCTACATACAACTGACTATTGGACCTTTGACAGTTGATCAACTGAGAGACAGACATGAATACAATATAGCTATAATAGAGATTGTTGATGCTCTATCTAATGCAGAATTTGAAGATATCAAAGCATGCACTACATCGAAAGCGATGTGGGACAAACTTGCACTATTTTATGGTGGTGATGTAAATGTAATGAGGGCTAGAGTTGAAATCCTAAGAGATAGATTTGATGATATGAAGATGAAAGAAGGTGAGAACATCACACAATACTCTAACTGAATCAAAGAGGTGGTCAATGCTATCCAAGGAGAAGGAGGTATTATTTCTGAAGAAATTATTGTAAGTAAAATACTAAGAACCTTGCTACCTATCTATGCTATTAGAATATATTCTATTCATGAAATGAGATCTGCACCTAGTAGTAGTCTTACACTTGATAGTCTAATTGGAAAGCTGACTACTTTTGAGATGAATAACTATGACAATAGTATTATACCGAATGTTTAGTCTGCTTTTATGTCATCCCTGAAGATTGTTAAGTCTAGTAGTAAGCATAACATAGGAAATGAAAGTGGCAGTGATAGTGAAGATGAGCTTGATTAGCTTGAAGCACTTATGGCTAGAAAACTTTAGAAAGGTAAAGGAAGGTATAAAGGAAATTTACCTTTAACTTTTTTTAAGTGTTAAGAGCTTGGCCATATTGCTGCTAGATATCCTAACAAGAAAGATGAAGATAAAGACAATGACCAATCTAGTGATGGAAAGTTTGGCAGAAGAAATAACTGAGGAAATCGACACTATGATAGAAGAAACAACTAATACTACAAAGACAAAGGCAAGAAGGCATGTTACCTTGTTGGAGATGATGATAAGGACATCGACACTGAAACTGATGATGAAATTGAAGTGGTATTTGTTGCAATGAAAGATGATTCAGAAGAAGAGGAAAGGTATGTAGAAACAACACTTATATCTAAAGTTAGCAAGAATGAAACTTGGATTATTGATAGTGGTTGTACACATCATATGACTAGTGATGAGGATAAATTTGAATACCTTGAACACTAAAATGGAGGATCTGTTAAAATGGAAAATGATACACCTTGTCTAGTGAAAGGAAAAGGATCTATCTTGTTGAATGATAAGATTAGATGAGATAATGCATATTGGGTGAAAGGAATTAACTACAATTTGTTAAGTGTAGCACAACTAAATAATTGAGGTCACCGAGTTGCATTCAAAATTAAGAAGGTGAAAATCTATGATGAAACCAGAAAGCTAATTGGTACTGGTGGACAATCCAAAGGTAATTTATTCTATCTTGACAATTTTGAAACTTCTTGATTGTTGGCTAGAAATGAAGATGTGTGGTTGTGGCATAAGAGACTATGTCATGTGAATTTTGATAAAATGGTTAAGATCAATAAGAAGAGAAGAGTTAGAGGTTTACTGAGTCTAACTAAACATGACCATGTTATGTGCAATTAATGTCAAAAAGGAAAAATGACAAAATCTAGTTTTAAAAGAAAAGACAATTCTTCTAAAGGTATTTTGGAGTTGGTCCATACCAACTTATGTGGTCATATGAGAGCTCAGAGTTATTATGGTGATAAATATTTTATTTTATTTGTTGATGACTACTCTAGGATGATGACATTTATGTTTTTAAAAGAGAAATCTGAAGCTTTCAAATTATTTAAGTGGTATAAAGCTAAAGTTGAAAAGGAAATCGGGAAAGATTTAAAATGCTTGAGATCTGATAGAGGTGGTGAATTTATTTCTGATGAATTCACTAACTATTGTAATGAGCATGGAATTAAAAGACAACTTTTTGCACCGAGGACACCACAGCAAAATGGTATTATAGAAAGAAGGAACCAATCTATAGTTGATTGTGCTAGAACATTGATGATTGAGAAAGATGTTGCACAAACATATTGGAGAGAAGTTGTTAGCACTATTGTATACACCTTGAATTGAGTTCAACTGAAGAAAGACACAAATAAGACACCTTATGAGTTATGGTTTGGCTACACACCGAATGTAAGTTAATTCAGAATTTTTGGAAGCAAATGTTACATTCTAAAAGATGATAGAAATGGTAAATTTGACTCTAAAGGTGATGAAGGAATATTTATAGGATATTATACTAAGATAAAAGCATAAAAATATTTGAACAAGGCTACTAACAAAATGATTGAAAGTGCTAATGTGAAAGTTGATGAGTTTGCTGAGAAGAATGATGAAGAAAGTAGGAAGGAACCATAAGACTATGGTAGGTTTACATATGTTGAACATCCAGACTATCTACCCAAGCCATAGGTTGAGTCTACCGAGTGACAGGAAAATGCTACTGAGAATCAGCAAATACAAATTGAGAACCAGGAAGAAGCTACCAAGGAAGAAAATGAACTTGAACCGAATGATGAGCAAAGAAGAGAGCAAGTACTGGAAACATTTTTTAGAAGACACCATCCACAAAACCAAATCTTTGGAGACAAGAAAGTTGGCATGATGACACAAAGTAAGTTAAGACATAACACATGCTTAGTTTGTGAATTTGAGCCTAATAATGTTAGAGATGCACTTGAGAATGAGGAATGGATTAAGGCTATGAATGAAGAAATTGAATAGATAGAGAAAAACAAAACATGGACATTGGTACTGAGACCGAGTGATAAAAATGTAATTGGTACTAAGTGGATTTTCATAAACAAGTTGAATGAGAATGGTGAAGTGACTAGAAATAAGGCAAGACTTGTATGCAAGGGATATGCACAAGAAGAAGGTATAGACTATGGTGAAACTTTTTCACTAGTAGCAAGACTTGAAGGAGTCTGAATATTACTTGCATATTCTGCACATAAGAGATTCAAAGTATATCAAATGGATGTAAAATCAGCATTTCTGAATGGAATTCTTGAGGAAGAGGTCTACATAGAACAACCTAAAGGTTTTGTTGATCCAAATATGAAGAACATGGTATGTAAACTGCACAAAGCATTGTATGGACTAAAACAAGCACTAATAGCATGGTACAAAGGATTACATGCTTATCTTATTAGTATTGGCTTTGTAAGGACAAGTGACAATAGCAATTTGTACATGAAAGGAGAATCTGATGGCAATATTTTGATTGCTGAAATTTTTGTTGATGATATAATATTTGGAGGACATGATATTATTTGCAAATATTTTGTTGATGAAATGAGAAAAGAGTTTGAAATATCAATGTTTGGAGAGATTAAATTATTTTTAGGTTTGTAGATTATACAAAAAAATGATGGGATTTTCATAACTCAATCAAAATACATCAAGGAAGTATTAAAGACTTTTGGCATGGAAGATTCAAAACTGGTAGGTACACCGATGGTGACAGGATGTAAGTTGATAAAGGATGATGAATCAATTGAGGTAAATTAGACATTGTATAGATCAATGATTAGAAAACTGATGTATGTGGTACACAGTAGGCCTGATATAGCACATGTAGCTGGGATTGTTGCCAAATTTTCTACTAATCCTAAGGAGTCACATATAGTTGTTGTTAAAAGGATTATGAGATATTTGAAAAAAATTGAAGATTATGGTTTATGGTACACAAAGGAAGGCAAGTTTGAACTCCGAGTTTACACTGATGCAAATTGGGCTGGAAACATTGATGACCAGAAGAGCACAACCGATGGAGCATTCTTTTTGGGAGAAATACTTGTAACATGGATAAGTAAGAAACAAGCATGTATTTCTTAGTCTATTGCTAAAGCAGAGTATGTTGTTGTTTCTAATTGTTCAAATATTGCATGGATAAAAACATTGTTGTGAATGAGGTGATCATTGATCCAGTGATTATAATTGTGACAACACAAGTGCTATAAACATTTCAAAGAATCTGGTGATGCATTAAAAAACAAAGCACATATCTATTAATTATCACTATTTGAGGGAACAAGTACAAGAAAAGAAAGTGAAACTGGAGTTTGTGAATTCTAAAGAACAATTTTCTGATATATTTACCAAGCCCTTACCAAAGGACACTTTTGATTACTTGAGGACTAGACTAGAGGTTTGTCCCCTGTCTATCGGTCACTAAGGTGACCAGGAGGTTGCATCAACCTATAATTTATCAAAAAATCATTCATGTTGATGCATATAGCTCACACTTTAGGTTTCTAAGGTTGTGAAAGATTGAAGAAGCTGGAACAAAGAATTGTATATCAGTACATGAAGGTACTTGATCTTCACCGAACAACAAAGAACTAATTGGCTATTGCAGACCTATTTATTTTCTTTGGCATTGTTGTCAAAGGGAGAGAGATTTCATATGAAATGTCTGTTGATAAGAACACAAAAGAGGGAGAGAATCAGAGAAAGAATCAAAAAATTGAAGAAGATTAAATCCACAGGGAGAGTCTGCATGGAATGTTGTTTTTTGTGATTAAACACATTAAATATCAAGCTAGGGAGAGCTTACCGAGCTACAATATTTACCTATATAGTTGTAGAACATATGTTTGGTATGGTATGGCATATATCATATTGTTTGTGTTGACATCAATACCAAAGGGAGAGATTAATGACCTACAACTAATTGAATATCTTGATGAACTGAAGAGATGGTGATTTGAGATCACCGAGCTATTAAAGTGATATGTAAGATGATTAAATCAATCAATATATTGTCATTGATGTCAACTAGTTTTGACTATACTTATCATGATAGTTACAAACATCTGAACATTTGTAGAAGGAAGAAATGATGAAGAAATAAGACATCTACATAAGGAAAAGATGATATGATAGATAAGGATAAGGTATACATTGGGTAGATTATTGACGAGTCTATGGCATTATATTGTTGACTTGAGCATGTTACATTATTCTATTATTCTTGTGTATACCAAGTGACAGTAATAACTAAGTTAGTTATCACTGATGCATTCAGTATTAACTGAGTATGGATGAAAACATTAAATGCTATAATAGCTAACTGAAATTGATGAGCTAGAAATTAATTATGATTTCGAGGCAATAGATGAAGTTTGTTATAAGATCAACGACTGATAAAATTTAGAGTTAATCTAAGGGAAGAGAATGAAACGTGTTATTAACACATTTGTCGAGGAAGGTTTAAGTGGCAAAATGGACGAAGGATATTAAGAGGCAAAATCTGATGGCTAGTATGAAAATAGTTTACACATCTATATAAGAGACATGGAATTCATTGTTGAATTATGCCAGATGAATAGAGACTATAGAAGATTTCACGTGAAGACATTTTTCATGCATTCTTGATCAAACTAGTTACAGGCAGAACCGAGTTGCAAGCATAACTGAGCGTCAAAGATATACATTCACCAAGTGAAGTAAGTTGATGGATATGAGGAAGTGAATTGATTATTGATCATAAGAGTTTTTATGAGATTAGCATAGATCTGAATATTTACAAATTGAGTTGTATTTGAATCAAATCACTACTATATCAGTTTAACTATTGTTATAAAAAAATCTCTTAATCGAGTGGACTTAACAGTCTTTTGTATGACATTCAAGGAATGTTAATTGTTATCTTGTTGACCCCATAGTGAATGTTGATCAAAATTTAACTGTTAGTGATAAATCCTTTAACCAGGTCACACCTAATAGTGTGTATTGTAACCTTTAACAGGGTTGGCTCCTAACCGAGCTCACTTCAGAAGAGTGAAATATTTTTGGGTTACCAGTCCCATGTGGTTTTTCCCTTAGCGGGGTTTCCACGTTAAATCATTGTGTTATGTTTTATTTTTTATGATTGTTTTGCTATCATACTTTACATATTGCATATTTGATTAATTGGTAAAGACAGTTTTTGGATAATTACTGGTATTCGGTAAATGAACAAAAAGATAGATATTTTATCTAACCGAGCTATTTGAATTGTTGATTAAGTTTGAAAAATTACATCTAAGAGATTGGGACTGTAGGATAATTATTTTAACTGATTCACCATCCCTCTCAGTTATCTAACACAATGATCTATACTAATGTAATTCTTTCCCCTTGAAAGACACATCTAGCAACCTTAGGGCCACATATTATGTATTGTGTAGGTATTAACCATATTTTTCATATGTTCAACAAAGGTTTTTTCATCTTCACTAGTAAACTTAGGCAGGGCCTTCAAAGTGCTAGCAGAGATAACATCCTAATTCACACTAGCAACTAGCGAAATGAGAGGGATCCCACTATCCTAGGTAACAAAATTACATGCTTCCATTGGTACTGCAGTGTTGGAAACTACAATTGAAACAATTGTTATATTGTCAGTGATGTCAAACCTTAACTGGTAAGACAATTTCTATCTAGTAGAGTACCATATCTTTTGATTGATGAAGAGGATTTGAAAAGAGGAGATAACAAGAGGACCTAAAAAAAAGGTTGAGTTATGTGATACTTCAATGGGTACATGATTAGTTGGCACATTGACAAGGTAATGTGTTGTTTATCTTTAACACTAAGTGAAGAAGTCAATAGATTTGAAGCATAGGCTTAACCGATCAAAAGAGAAGAAATTCAATTTAAGCCGAGTGATGCTAGTGTTGACCGAGCGCTAGTATAAGCCAAGCAAATTTAGTGTCGATCGAGCATCAGTAATTGTTGAGAAACAGATAATTAACCGAGCGAAGACAATGTTTTTCGAGAAGAATAATTTTAGCAATGACCAAGATATCCAATGATGACCAAGTAGATGAACACAGTATTGATTGGCGTCAATAATTTACAGTTTGTGAAGGAATTAAAAATCCCAATTGACATAGTTGAATTCTTGGGATATGTAAAACGTGTTGAAATTATTAGTGATAGAACTTGGGATAAAATTAGATTTCACCAAAAGAGTAATATTCTTTCATCCAAAAAAGTGTAACTCACTATTGTGGGTTCACCCAATAGGGTTACCAAATCGGAAAAATAAATCTCAACACAATACTTAAACAATCATTATTCAAGATCAAATGGAAGATTACAACCAGGGGACCAATTCAAAACATAATGAGGACTCCTAATCCTCTAGTAATCAACTTGAAAACCTTTACCCCAAATCCTAAAAGACTGGATGACAATAGTCTTAATGATAATCTAACAACTTGTCATCAACTCTAAGCTTGACTAGTTCACAAAGATTGAATTAATAATAAAAATTGGTAATGTTCATATCATAAACAATATTTTATAGTTGATACACTCTAACTTATAATTTAAACATGACAATCTTATAACACATCACACTTATCAAGAAAGGTTATATGAACACATTTTTATAGTGTAAATTATGTTACTACCAAAATCTTATGATCCTATATGTGCATAGAACACTTTAACTAAAAGAACTAACATTATTAAATTAATAACTTAATTCTTAACTAAGGTGATACTTAACTTGATGAGATATGTTTCATATAACTATAACAACCATAATCTAACTTTAACAATATTGAATAAATTAGATTGATTCTATCTAAAATTATAAATTACCAAATAAAATTATTAAAAAAAAACTTATTCTATATCACATTAACAACCTAATTAATTCTATAAACCTTATCTAAACAAGGAACAAAACTATCTAAATAAAAACCATTTTATAAATATCTAAGTATCTATTTTATTTTAAATAAATAAAAACATTCTTATCTTTTTTGAAAAAGTACAAATCCAATTTATTCCTACTACTATTGGAATCTATTCCATTATTCTAAAGCTAAGAAGTAAGGAATGATTTCATAAGAAATAAAACTACAAGGAGGATTCAATTCAAGCCATGAGAGAGGATAAAAATTGACATAAATTTGTAGCTTTATTGTATAATAAGGATCAAACTTAAGAGCAAATACATGGCTTTTCTATGAGCAATTTGCAACCTTTTAAGTTCAATTAAAAAAACAAGACTCAAAGCCAAAAAAAACCATTAAAAACTCAGGCCAAACGTATGGTGTTTCTAAGAAGGAAGTCATTCCCAACTTCACAAGAAAAGAAATCACAACTTCAAGTATTAAAAAATACAGCTAAATGAGAATATTTTCAATGAAAAAATTCAGACCAAATACGTGGCAGTCTAGAGGGAACTATAACCAATAAAAAGCATGACATAAACAGGGAGAGAAGGTACTGTTTTATGGATTAACATAGTCAAATAACAAGTTCATCTTTAATCTAAAAATGACCAAACAAATGGAAATGGTGCAGTTGATTAATAGTAAAAAGAAATGTTCAACCATGCTTTTGAAGGAAAATTAACTAGAGCACAGATTACTGACAGAACCATACACTATTTGTAAAACAAGTATAAAGATGTGATTTCATACCTCAAATATGCAACTTAGAGAAGTAAAATTACTATGGATACAAGACTATGGTACGAACACTTCTAAGTAAAATTACTATGGATACAAGACTATGGTACGAACACCAAATTCAAACAAGATAAGCATTTTGGAAAAAAATCTTCAAACTAAACTTTTGTATAAAATTTTAAAAAATGATTTTTCTAACTATTTTTTTTTTCTCAAATTTGAGATTCCATAAGTCTACTTAAAATCGAAAAATATTGAAGTTTTTAGAAATGAATTCTTAAAAGACAAAATCAATTTCAAAAATAGAAAAGACTTCAAAAAGAATTTCCAAAAATCAAAATCGATTTTTTATTTTAGAAAAATTCAAATAGATATTTAAATAATAAGTCTTTTTGAAATCTTTTATATTTTCTTCTATTGGACGTGTGTCAAGAGGATTGTGATTCTTGTTCACCAGCATGCCAATGGTGGTTTCCTTGACTACCACAATAATGATGTTTTTGGTTAGTTGTATTTGGAGTGTGTGAAATTGATTGGGGAGAATATTTTCTGGTTGGAGGGTTTTCCTATAAGAGGGGGACATTAATTCTTTTTAGGAGGTTGGATTTTTTATATTCAGCTAGACAATTATATTTTTACCAACAAGACTATTTGTTCTTGATATTATTCTGGGATACCATACTTGCAGATTTTATTTCTAATCACTTTTATGTTAATTGAAAGTTTGATTGTGCTCAACTGAGCCTTTTAGATTTTGTTTAATACTAAATATACCTAAAAATCTATGTCATTTGAAGTAATGGTTATCTTATATGACTCTAGCATTTATGTATGAGATTACTTTTAGTGATTAACTATGTTATATAATCTTCCGGTTAAAAGTAATTGAGTTGCAAAGAGTGTTCCATGTTTGTGTTGTTGTCAAGAACAAATAAAGGAATAGGATATCATTGAATGCATTTACTATTTCACTGCTTTTATATATGCACCCATGAAATGATATAAATATTTTAACATGTGTCTAGGATGTGGTTAATTTTTTCTCATTTTCAACTATGAAGGGATTGTGGTATACTATGCCAAATTGTGAAATAGTGTTTGCATTTTGATTTGAATTGTTTATATCTTTTCATTAATGAGAAGCTTTGACTCAATAGTGGAATGATCTAGCGCATCGCCTTACTTTAGTTTCATTCTAGTATTCTTCTCTTTACATCTTCCCATGTTCATGGAGAGTTGGATGCTCAATCCTGAAGATTGTTTTGAATGGTAGCAAATTTGTCCCACACCATTCAAACTTTCCATATGACGTGTTACCTCTTTCTATTGCAATTTTTAGGATCAATAGTTCCTTTTTCTGGCACGCCTGATGGGACCAACCATCTTTGAGCTTGATTTAAAATATATTTATGAGACATAGGCCTATCACAAGATCCTAATCTACTCATTACCTAAGATCATCGATCCCTCCCTTGATTATTATAGCCAGATCTAGAGCCCAAACTTCCCCATCAAGTACATTATGGTAACACCACCACCTGCAATACTAATGGAAGCATGTAATTTCATCACCTAGGATAGTGGGAGCCCTCTCATTCCACTAGCTACTAGTGTGAATTGGGATTCTATCCCTGTTAGCACTTTGAAGGCCCTACCTAAGTTTACCAGTGAAGATAAAAAACCTTTGTTGAACATATGAAAAATGTGGTTAATACCTGCACAATACATAATATGTGGCCCTAAGGTTGCTAGATGTGTCTTTCAAGGGGAAAGAATTACATTAGTATATATCATTGGCACCAAATAGCATAGGCATCTGGGATGATCTAGGTAATATGTTTTATAGTTATTTTTGTGAGAAGGGTGACCGTTCTTCATTACTCCGACAACTAATTAATATCAAGAGAGCTCCCAAGGAATTTGTTGTCGACTTCAATATTGAATTTCATATGACATGGCATGGTGCTTCCCATGCAATGATGTTCACACACCTTGGAATTATTTGAGAGAAAAATTACAACATATAGCAGATCATAGGATCCAAGGAATGACCCCTACTACTGCTAATTATAGATTTTCTTCTCCAGGAATAGAAAATTACATGTTAACAACCCAGATGTAGGGGATGTCTCTAGAACAAGAGCCATAAATTACTCCTAACCATGCTCCATTTCCCTAGATGGCAGACAAGGATGACATTATTTTCGAAAATCAAGCATCCACTTCAAAGATGCACCAAGTCCAATTAGACTATAACACATGTTCAAAATGAAGGTTCACTGAGGAAGTGACTCCACTAGTCTTATGAGATAAAATTGTTCAGTTGTGGCGTCCAAAATTTGAAGCAAGCAAACATGTTTCTCTAGAGGTTTAGCCACAACCAATCCAATGACCAATGGAATTTGTTCCCTAGAAACAAAAGGATCATAAGTTTACTTTGGAAACAAAGGTGGATGTGGTAGAATAATTGAAGAAAGCTTGTGCGAATATATCTATTTGGGACATATTGGCAATTCTAGAATAAAAGAATTTATTGAAGGAAGCCCTTAACAGTCAGAAAAAATAAGCTAGGGATGAAGTCATTTTGAGCAAGTAAAGTTAAAAGGAAAGACACCTGTAATGGGATAAGGGACTCCAAAGATCCAATATTCAACTATGTTGGTCAACTCAGACAACATGAAAAAAGAAAAGGAAAAAGGTAAATCAAGACTCGTGCCCTTCTTTTTAACTTTGATAGTAGGGGATAAACTATTGCATAATTCAATGATAGACTCAGGAGCTAGTAGCATCATTGTGCCTTTACACATAGCAGAGGCCCTCCATATAGAATACAAGCCTTCAGATAGGGGTATTATTCAATTGAATGGTAATAGAGTCCAATATATAGGGGTAATAATTGAGCTTCCCTTAACCCTCTTCTCTTACCAAAATATCATGGTCCCACAAGAGATTGTAGTTATTGATATTCCCCTATTTTTGGCATTTGACTTTTGAGCGATTTTATTGCTAAAATAAGAGGTTATATGTTGCTTGACTAGTCCCTCCTAATCTTGATAACCAAACATGGAGTTAAGTGTAAAGTATTATCAAAACCCATGCATAACACTCATGTGGTAGATGAACTTGTGCTAAAGTTTGATCCTACCCACACCTCCATCTCTAAAGAAGATATGTATTGTATTTAGATGTTACAGGATGAAGAAGTAACTAGAGATACGACCAAGGAAGAAGAGGTCTTACTAAATCATTTTATTGAAAATTACCCTTTCAAAAACTTTTATGCTACCAAATTGGGCACTTATATAAAGTTTGACAAAGACCACCCAATGTCAAGAATTATTGGTGAAAAAGGAAAATAAGGCATCAACCTCTAGGCATATGAGCTGTAAACAATGTATTTTGATGGAGCTAGATGTTAAACTGGTTCAAGCATGGACATTCATCTAATTTCCCCTTCTGGAGAGGAAGTAAAGAAGGTCTTCCATTTCTAATTCAGTTCTACCAACAATGAGGAAGAATATGAAGGACTAGTACGAGGACTAGATCTAGCTGAAAAAATGGGAATTAAGCAATTAAAAGTGTTTGGTGACTCTAAACTAGTAGTGAGGCAAGTCCGTAATGTTTCCATGGCCAAGAATCTTTGGATGAGATCTTATTGCCTCAAATTATGGGATATGATTGAAATTTTTTATGCTTTCAACATTAAGGTCATCCCAATGAAGCAAAACATCGATGCTGACTAGTTAGCCACAATCAGTTCTCAATTTGAATCTATTACTAACATATTCACAAACAAGAACTCAATCTAAGTAATAGTTAGACCCTCTATACCAGATAATGATAATCATTAGCAAGTATTTAAAAATGATGAGCAAATCACTTTATTCATCCAGTAAGTTGGAGAATTCACTAAGCAGTTGCAACCCAAAATCGACGAGACATGTGAGGATCATATCATCCAACTAAGAAGGAATAAACTTCATCAAGTCTTAATAACCTTAGAGAGATTATTTGATTATGATGATGTGAAAAGAGACAAATGCAAGTTTCTTGCAGACCAGAAAGATTATGAGAAACTGGAGGTCAGAGATGGTAGAAAATTAAAAGTGGAAAAAAAACATATCCACAATTAATAGAGGAAAACTCAAATCTATGTTCCAATAGTATGGAGTCATAGAATGGACCTATGATGATTTGAAAGGCTATAATAGAGATATTATAGAGCATAACATTGAGTTAGTAGAAGGGGTGAAATGCATTAGACAGAAATAGAGGCTAGACAACTCAAAGATAGAAGCTTTGATGGCACATGAACTAACAAAATTCATTGATTCTAAGATCATCTATCCAATAAAGCACACCACATGGGTGTCGAACCTAGTACCATTCCAAAAAAATAATGGTGATATTCATCTGTGTGTGGATTTATGAGATTTGTATAAGGCTTCTCTAAAGGATCACCACCCCTTGTCGTCAATGGAACAAATTTTGCAAATTATTGTTGGGTCAAAAATGTTTCTTATGTTGGATAGTTTTTGGGATACAATCAAGTCTGGGTGGCAGAAGATGACTAGCACAAAACAACAACCACCAAGTGGGGAACATCTGCCTATGCTAAGATTTATTTTGTTCTAACAAATGCAAGAGCAACCTTCCAGAAGGCCATGGATATAGCCTTCAAAGAATTAGTAAATATGATCATTCTAATTTATTTAAGTGATTTTACAGTGCTTTCAAAGGAGGATCATTTTGATTGTTGGTGAGACAATTTATTGTCTCTATTTTATGATAATCTTTATGCTTTGTTAAAACATTTCCAAGACATTCATGGACCTATAACTATTTGAACTTGTGATAATTACAGTTAGAACCACCAAGATTATGGGTAGTTAGATATGACATGTTTTGTTGAACATTATATATATATATATATATATATATATATATATATATATATATATATATATATATATATATATATATATATATATATATATATATATATATATATATATATATATATATATATATATATATTGCAATACTTCATATAGCTAATTGAATCTGTGTTCTAATATTTGGGTAAGAATTGACTAGATGACTTGTATACATATCTGCATGCTACTAACCTGCCAGGAAAATAAGGAACAGTTGGAGAGTGGATCGACTGCGTTAAAGAAGAAATATTGAAGTTCCAACTATGACAAAGAGAGCCATCATAGCACCGAGTATCATGCCGCTACTATGGAGGAGTCATCATGCCAGAAAATATAGGAAACAACTCTGCTATATTTCCTCCGTGCTCATTATTCTATTGAATTAGTTAGCTAGACTTTATTGTACTCTATCAACCCATATTTCCTTCTTCTATGGAGAGACTTAGTCAGAACTTACCTTCATGCTTTCAATAAGTGTCAATCCTTTATATAAAGGGATTTGATTTATTAGTTGTGTAATGTGAAAATATATACGATTATTTTGTTTAGCATAGCAGAGCTACTCTCTCTGTTTTTCATGTATTATTCCATTACTATGTAATCAGTTTATGAGAATATAATGAAAGAGTAATTTTGAGTATATTCTATGTTAGTAGTTAGCAGAAGCCAACCAAGGGGGCCCACTTGGGAGGTGGAGTAGATTAGAGTAGAGTAGAATTGCTTTCTATATTTCTCGTGCTTTCAAGTAGAAGTTACTGTTTTACTCCTGCAACATCATTGTTGTGAATGTTCCTGCAGCACTTGTAGATATAGACATAGTGAATGCTTTGAGTTGCTAAAATAGGCTTAGGTTAAGTTTACAAGCTTTCAACAGTAATTTCATTAATTAGTTTAGTGTGCATACTTTCCTGTGGCAATAGCATAGGTTTCTTTCATGCACTTTATCTTCCTGCAACATAGGTAGTATGACTCTTTGAGGGACTTAGTGGACAAACTGTGCTATCCCATTTCAAGTATACGTCCCTGGGTTGACAATCTAAAAGCATTTCATGATGGGAAAATTAATCCTTAGTATGAATACATTATTCCTAAGAGAGACATTGGCATGTTTATCATTACCTATTGTGAGACTGTTCATTTGGCATCATTGTCGGGGATGGTGTCATACTGAGAACCTTAATGAGTCATTCATTTTTAAGATATTTTTCTATTATTAGTCATAGTTAGTAGTTGTGAGCTTGTTTCACAAGCTCATTAACTCACTTGCACACATCAAAGAAGGTGAGATGCTCATGGCAGATTTCTTCCAAAAGAACCTGTTAACCTGAATGAAGAATTTGAAGAAATTGAGTTACCATTTCTTGATGCAAGTCCTAAGTTTATTGCATCACCTTCAACACAAGGAGATCCTTTTGATCCATTTGACCTTCGCCCCTTTGCAGAGATATTAGCTAGTTTCCTTGATAGCTCTACTTCAAGACTGTATGTTGGCCAAAGCCTTTTGGTTAATAATACTTACCAGCCACAGTTTCATTACCCAACACCTCCAGTAATGACAGTTCCTACCTTTCCATTTACTATTCCAAGCCTTATCAACAATCCTAATCTCAAGAACATACCTGGTTTGGCCCTTCCAAAGTTCTATGGCCTTATTACTGAGGACCTTGACACCTTTTTATTCAAATATGACATTTTGTGTCAAAGTTTTGACTACAATACTAATAGTCATAAGCTCAAGTTGTTCCCAGCAACATTGAAGGAGTCAACTCTCAGATGGTTCATAACCTTTTAATGTTGACTTTCTATTGTGCTATTACAATTAATTACAATTTGAAGTTTGAACAATAACCAAAATACTAACATATATGCTCAAAGATTACTGGTGATGTGGACAAGGTCATGACCATGCAATCTTACTTTTGGGTGGGATCACAACCTCCATCCTAATTCCTACTATGTGGCACCTTCCTATGCTGATGAGTTGCATAATATTTTGCAATAAAAACTTATGACCTTCATAGAGTAGGGATTTTATTGAATATTACAAGGCAAACAAGTGACATTCTTAATTAGTCTTGGAGACAAGTGAAGCCCCTAGATTTTGATGTTAAACATCACAAATATGTCATAGGGAAAATGTAAGATGATGGCACCTGTAGGATTTGAGCAATACAAATCCACAAAACCCAAAGATCACCTGCATACAAAAACCTGTTACAAGGAAGTAGAGACAAGAAGAGGGCAAGGGTTTGACTCAAAAATATGAAGAAGAAAATATCCTCAAATAATGAATGAATAAAATATACAATGGATCATCCATATAAAGGAGATCAAAAGCCTTGAAAGGCAAACCTAAAAAGCATAAGTGAATGTAATAATTAGTTAAATTATTACAAGACTAATGCATGCAAGTTTATATTTAAAACAACTAGTGCATAAGTTTGAATCAACTAGTGCATGTGTGTTTAAATATAAACAACTAAAAAATAAAGTGTTGACATCTTAAGAAGGGAGTAAAGTTAATTAATATAATTAATACTTTACTCTAACACCCCCCCTTAAGATGAGCAACAATGCAGCTACAAACAATGCAAGAAGAAAGCAAAGGAAACTATAGTGCTGAAAGCATAAAAATGGGTCCCGACAACATGGCCTGATCAAGTACCCAGCACAACCAAATCTCTGTAAAATGAAGAAATAGAGAAAACCCAGTGGGAAAAAACCCTACTCCAAAAAGAGATAGAAAAAGAAGGAAGGAAGGCCTCATCACTGAGACCCCCCAAGGACAACTTCCTTCACCCCAAGCATAGAACATAGTTGAAGATATCGTGGGGATGCAAAAGGTTTGGTGAAGATGTCAGCAACCTGCTTAGCAGTGGGAATATACTCCAAACTCAGAGAGCCATCTTGAATCAAATGTTGGATGAAATGCATATGAAGCTCAATGTGCTTGGTCCTCTGATGCTCAACTAGGTTGCGAGAAATATGTATAGCACTCTAATTGTCACACCAAAGAATAGTGGGACTATCAGGAGAAAAACCAAACTCTGTCATCAACTGGCGAAGCCATAAAACCTCCTAACTAGCTTGTACAGATGCTCGGTACTCTGCCTCTATAGATGATGATGCACGAGTTGTCTGCTTCTTACAAGACCATGTGATAGGACCAGAACCAAGATAGAAGACAAAGCCAGAAGTAGACCGTTGATCAATAGTATCACTAGCCCAATCTGAGTCTATGAAACCAATAATGTGAGGATCCCTTGATGTATAGTGAATGCCATAAGAAGTAGTACCCCGAATGTACCTCAAGATACTTTTGGCCACTTGCCAATGACTTTCATGAGGATCATGTGAGAATCAAGAGACGAGGCCAACTGTAAAGGAAATATTAGGATGAGTGTGTGTTAGGTACAAAAAACTACCCACTAGTGCTCTGTATAATGTGGGATCCATGGTAGGAGTAGAGCAAGTGGTAGATAAAACAACACCTAATTGAAAAGGTGTGGGAGCAGGCTTGCAATCAACCATGTTGAACTGCTGAAGCATATCAAGAGCATACTTCTCCTGAAGTATGGAAATCCCATCCGAAGACTGAATAACCTGTAGGCCAAAAAAATAGTGGAAAAGTCCAAGATCAGTCATCTCAAACTACTCACTCAATGCGCACTGAACACTCTGAATCATAGAGGATGAGCTACCTGTAATGATGAGATCGTCAACATATAGCACAACTATCAATAGATCAGCCCCATGATGTTGAATGTACATGGTAGGATCAGAATGACAACATGTGAAGTGTGAGGCAAGCAAAAAAGAATCCATCTTCTCATACCAAGCCCTAGGGGCTTGTTTGAGACTATAGAGACCTCCGAAGTTTGCACACCATAGAAGAGTCCTGCACAAAACCTTGAGGTTTCTCCATGTAGATCTCCTCCCGTAGGTCTCCATGCAAAAAGGCACTCTTTACATCCATCTGATATACTATCCATCCCTGAGAAGCTGCAAGTGAAAGTACAAGGTGAATAGAATTCATCTTGGCAACAGGAGCAAAGGTCTCAGAGTAATCAATACCCTCCACCTGTGAAAACCCCTTCACCACAAGACATGCCTTATACCTATCAATAGAACCATCAACAACATATTTGGTACGGTACACCCACTTGCACCAAACCAACTTCCTTCCTTTTGGAAGAGGACAAAGATCCCAAGTGTGATTCTTCATCAAAGAAGAATACTCCTCATCCATAGCCCTATCCCACTCAGGGTGACTTGTCACCTCTAAAAATCACCGAGGATCATCTGAAATAACATGACTCAATAAACCAGTACCAGATGTTTGAGCACGTGTGCAACGAGTATCTGAAGGATCACCTACCAAAGGTCCAGCTGCATCAATAGTATCACGAGCCCATTTGGGCACATGTGGAACATCTGGTGGTGGTGGGGAAGGTGGAGCATCATCTGACTCTTCCTCAGAGGAGATAAAATCTTGTAGAGGAGAAGATGAAGAACTAGGTAGTGAAGAAGAAGCTGATGATGGAGGATCCATCTGAGGATAGCGCTCATCAAACTGAACATCTCACCGAAACAAGACTTCTCTAGAATCAGGATCAAACAACCTGTATGCCTTCACATCCTCTAGTAGCCAACAAATATGAGTGGTCGACTTTTCCTCTCCATGGCTTTCCTTTGAGCATCTGGAATAAATGCCCAAGCCTCACTACCAAAAACTCAGAATGTAGAAACCTCAAGCTTGACATGAGTCCAAGCCTCCTCAGGAGTCAAATGTCACAATGCTTTATGAGGCATCCGATTCTAAATATAGTTGGTGCAATTGATAGCCTCAACCCAAAAGGAAGCACTCATAGCTCGTGATTGTAGCATACAATTAGCCATCTCTCGTAATGTTCTGTTCTTTCTCTCTGCAATGCCATTTTGCTGAGGGGTATGAGGAACTGTGAATTGATGTTGTAAACCATGCTTAGTGCAAAAATATTTGAAATAATAATTCACATATTCCCTCCCATTGTCAGTGCATATCAGTGCATATACGCTTGATAGAAAGACCAAATTGTTTCTCTACAAATGTCTTAAAGATTCGAAATGAATCAAAGACATCAGACTTGTACTTCAAGAAGTACACCCATGTGCATCTAGAGAAATCATCAATGAAGGTGAGTACATATCTGGCACCAAAAAAAGGAGTGGGAAATGACATAAGATCACTGCGTATCAACTCCAAAGGTGTGAGAGCACGCGAGGATCTACTTGACGAAAAAGGATCTCTGTGATGTTTGCCAAGCACACAACCTCGACAAACACTGTCAGTACAAGATATCTAAGGTAGCCCAATCACTAGCTCCTGTGTACTCATCTGCTATAAATATCTATAGTTGACATGACCAAAATGCTCATGCCAAAGCTTGCTCACTATGTCTGCATGAGAAACAAGAGAAACACTAGTAGAATCAGAGCTCTCGAAGCCATCAAACTGGTATAAGTGAGTCTCTGAATCAACACTCCCAATAGCAATAACCAAGTCAAGATCATGGAGGTCTCAAATAACCACATCATGTGGTGAGAACTCAACTATTTTATGAGAGCCAGAATGACAAATCTGATAAACAGATAGGAGGTTCGTAGAAATGGCCAGAACCAAAAGAACATCCTGTAGAGAACCACCATCTAATGAAATAGTGCCAGAACCTGTAACTGAAAGTAGTGCTAAGTCACCAACTGTAATCTATGTGGTAACACTCTAAGCAAGTGAGGTAACCACGTCGGGTGAGTGTGTCATATGGTGCGAAGCACCTAAATCAATGATCCATGGAGTAGTGGAAGCCAAAGCTTGAGTAGAAAGAGCATGACCTTTCCCGATGGGAGGAGGTGGAGGCTTTGGAGGAGAAAGACTATGCTTCTACATGGCTTCTTCTAGTGCCTCAAGGCATTTCCAACACCTGGAAATTGGATGCCCTTCCTTGCCACAAAAACTACAAGGATCACCTGTGTACTTCGTAGTCTTGGAGGAAGACTCACCAAACTTAGAATATTTTCCTTTCGGAGTAGATTTCTTTGGATCTGATTTGGGAGGTGACTTGGAGGAATTCTCATTGCCAGCTGAATCTATTTTGGGCTTGGGCTTCTGCTTCTGCTTTCCCTTGGATGGCTGGGCAACCAATGCTTGGTTCTTTGATCTTGTTAGAGAGTCCAACTGAGTAAGTTTGGCCTGCTCTCTAGTCAAATGATCATAGAACACCTCAAAAGTGGGCATGGTGAATGTAGGTCCCAAAGCGTCCATAGTAGAATGAAAGGTAGAAGAGAAGATCTGAAAGTTTCCACTAAGCTTAGACAGAATCAGATAAATGCACTCTTTATCGATCTTTTGCTTTCCACATCCGTGTAACAAAGATCTCTGCTATTTGAACTTCATTAGAAAGTCCTCAATAGAGGGAAAATAATCAGGTACAAGAGAGGTAAGCTCTGCCTCAATCTAAAGTGCTCAGAACTCATTCACTATACCAAACAAAGTGTTAAGCTCAGTCCACATAGCTAGAGGGGTATTGCACCCATCAAGATGAAACTGCAAGCTATCTGATACTTGTAAAGCAATCAACCCCATAGCCTCATCCATCTTGTTTCGATGCTGCATGATCTCAAAGGGCCTTTGTAATACTGGTTGCACTACATCTAGACAAGACTAGAGCCCTTTTGAACAGAGAAGTCGTGCCATCAGGGTTTTCCATGTGTGATAATTATGTGGGGTCAGAAGTTCTAGAGAAGAAGAGGTCTCGGCCATGTTTTTTTAGAGGGAGTTTTGTTTTGATAAATATCTGGTTTAACTGATAGAAACAAGAAAATAACACCCCCCCACAAGCTAAATATCGAACCCCTAAGCCTAGAATGATATGCTTTATCAAGAGAAGAGCAAAAAAGCTTCAGATCTGAATCTTGTGTACCTTGAAATTTTTTTGATGAAAATAGGCATAAATCTGGATGGTGCTCGAGAAGAGCTTTCTGGTGCTTCTTCCAGATCGAAAAATGGAGCTAATTTGAGCAAATTAGCCCCCCCAGAATGCAAAAGGGATAATCTAGCATTGATAGAAAAAAAAGAAAGCTAGATGGAAAAAGATACTAGATTAACCTCCATGAGAGTGTTGGGCTTGGAACTAGCTTTCCGACGATATCTTGTTTGTCGAAAAATGATGCTTGGAGCTCCCGGAAAGCCAATTTTAGTGAAAGATGCTCCAAAAGAGAAAAGAAATCCAAAGAAAATTTTGGTTTTGAAAAATGGTCGTTGGCCCCTGGTCACATGTTGCTGGCAGTTAGCTGGGCGGTTTAGCCAGTGTTGGCGGTGATGGAAGCTGCTAGCGGCTGGGCAGAGACTTGGTGGTAATTGCAATCGCAGGCTTGGTGGTGACTGAGCGGTGGAGCGTTGGCGGCCAGAGGTGGCGTGCTGGTGGTGCATGGGCGGTGAGCCCTTTTGAATTTTTTTTTAAATTTTTTTTTTTGCCAAATAAATTGTACGGACTAGTTGCCTCGGGGTGCGTGCACAATTGTATGACCCTGGGGCAAAAAAAAATTGCCTCTCCCTGCAATGTTGTCCAAATTAGACGTGTTTTATATTGAAATAGGGGTTTTTGGGCATTATGAGGTCAATTGTGAGGTTCGTTTGAGCTCAAAGTGCACCAAAATTTAGGGACCCCCCTAATTTCAATAAAAAATACAAAAAAAGCCCTAAAAGGTGCAAAATTTTTTTTAACATCCTACAGAGAATACCAGATCTGAAAACTATAACCAAAACTTCTCAAATCCGTCGAAAAATCTATAATTTGAATCCTTCAAACATGAACAAGCTATAGCAGATTAGGCTCTGATACTATGTAGGATTTGAGCAATACAAATCCATAAAACCCGAAGATCACCTACATACAAAAACCTATTACAAGGACGTAGAGACAAGAAGAGGGCAAGGGTTTGACTCAAAAATATGAAGAAGAAAATATCCTCAAATAATGAATGAATAAAATATACAATGGATCATCCATATAAAGGAGATCGAAAGCCTTGAAAGGCAAACCTAAAAAGCAGAAGTGCATGTAATAATTAGTTAAATTATTACAAGACTAATGCATGCAAGTTTATATTTAAAACAACTAGTGCATAAGTTTGAATCAACTAGTGCATGAGTGTTTAAATATAAACAACTGAAAAAGAAAGTGTTGACATCTTAAGAAGGGAGTAAAGTTAATTAATATAATTAATACTTTACTCTAACAACACCTAATGAACTAGTAAATATACAAAGATGATGCTTTCATAACAGAAAGAGAGGATTTGATCAACATATAAGTGAAAGTTACACCAAGAAGTAAGGGAAAGACTTGATTGAAGCAACCAATAGTACAAAAACAAGTGTTACATCAATAGGATATGGATTTCATTTGATGTGGTAGAGATCTAGAACAATTATTTGAGCTGCAAAGAATGAGTTAGATGCAATAATGAAACTAAACATGTAACGCAAAGTAATAACATAAACCATGCATTGAGACTCCATTAGTGTCTTTGAATTGGATGCTTGACATTAACAAGATAAAGTCATTTGCCCATTACTAATGATATGGATTTACAAATTAGAAGATAATTATAAGAAGTGGTTAGTTATCCTAATCAATTAGTTAACTAGGTGGATGAACTAAAAGGTAAGAATAATTAATTAATTGACTTTAGGAACAAAGAGGAAAAAATGATAAAAATTATGAAAGTAATTAAAATAATAATAATTTAGTTATTTAATTTCCAAGAAATTAATATGAAAAATTATAAATAAATTTGAGACCTGTACATCATATATCTACTTCATATATGTCTTTTTATCATTAATTTTACAATTTATGTTTTCTATTTAAAAAAATGTCAAGGGATTCTCATGAGATTTAATTTAGCAATATTTTAGATGACTTTATTTCTTTCACCCGCACCAGGGCATCCCATAGTAATAGTCTCATCAGATATAAAAATTTATTCTAGACAACACAAAAAGAACAACAACAACATCCCATCAACATGGAGCTAAGATATAACCATCCTAAAAATTATATATTGAGGCACCACTCAGTGGGTTATTAAAATAAGATGAAATAGAGGAATACCGACAAGATCCCAATGTTCAAAATATCATAGATACACTAATAAGAAAACTTGAATTGTCAATTTTTGTTGTCAACACAATAAAAACCTAGTTTAGCACTGCACTTTTACTTTTCAATGTTAAAGAGATGACACAAAGCATCCCATCAAAAAATGTAGGCTCATCCAATCCAACACCCCCACATGACAACTAAACCTAAAAAAAAAGTATCTCCCAACCAAACACATCCTACAATTTGATACAAGTCTATATACCCCATCAACTTGATAAAAATTACAATTCAACAATCTGTTTTGCAATGTACCGCAACCACCTCAACCATCCACACATTAAAAAACATCAACAAAACATCCATCCTAATGCAATCACATCTAGTCAAACTATAAACTACTAACCAAGACAACAATGTACCTTGATACCTCCACATAACAACATAACAACCAACCCAAACACTTATACCATAGCCATAAAAATCATACTTGTTAGTGTACCTCACACTCACATCCCTTGTAACCAAAACTTAAAACAAAATATTATGCCCCAACTTTAAAATTAAAATACACTTTCAACTAACACTACCTAAAATACTAATCCCATGAACAATTTCCAAAAACAATGTAATATAAAACAACATCTTACCAAATCAACAATCCACATAGCTAAACACTAACCTAATCACACACCAAAAAAACTACTAGTTTAACCAAAAACAATCCATGCCATACAAAAAATTCAGGTATAGCCAAAACCTTCCACTATTAGATCAACAAGACATTTACGAAAATGCCATTATGTATACAAAATTCAGTCAGTAGATTCTATTGTGCTTGCAAATGCATCCATAAATGCATGTCCATACTATGAGAATCAACAATAGTCATCTATAGTATCTTGATCAACACAAGTATGATCCATATCAAAATAATCTTATTTATGAGATGCATTAATGTTATTGATATGATTTACATGCATGAGTTAACATAAATCTTCAAATTTTGATTACGGGGAACAATTAAAGGATTGCCTCTATCATTAATAAAACTCTCTATAGAACTATCTTAGTAGGGTGGCATGGCCAAGGTTTGAATACATCCAATATTTTTATTTTTAAAGTAGGCCTTTAGTTGAATGTAATGGTCAAATATGTGGAAGAGTAATCAATGTAGAGCTTAACAAACTTTGACGTATATTGTCCAATGACTCTTGTAACTTAGTAAACTTCCTAAACTACAAAACTAGAAAAATGGATTGGAAGTACTAGTTACATTCTATACATTATCCTTTGTTATGTAGAGTCATTACCTATTTAAAATTTATTAAGCTTTTCAAAGCTAGAATTGTAAGAAGATGTAGAAGATGATGAACTATACTTTGCCCATTATAGAGGATAAAAGTTGGTGACCTATTATATATAGTAGAATCACCTTAACCCTTTATATAGTTGATAGTTGGGAAGAAGTCCCTTTCCTAAAGTAGTGGATGGTTGAGCCTTATGGTTAGAAACTATAAGAAGTTGCCATAATGAAATTTAATTACTGTTTGCAAAATGACCATCATTATCTAGAAATAAATATGCAAAAAAAAGCCCAGATAAAGCATTGCTATTAGATCTGCTAAACCCATATTGTGAACACTATTATATACCAAACTAAAATATTTGCTATTATACATTGAATACTATTATGGAGAGAAGATTATTTAAAATTTCCCCATTGACTTATATTTTTTCAGGTTGTGTACCAGAGATATGGATAAAGCAAACTAATGGCGACTCAGGAAGACGCCCAATAAACCTTAGAGGATGAAGAATGATAATTAGTCAACATTTATTGTAAATGTGAAGTTGAAAACCAAATGCCAACAACAAACCTAAATAATAGAAAAAGATTGAATGCATTGGATCAACAATATGCAAGCAATGCTTCAATATTAAAGGAGTAAGATTCCCTTTTTTAGAAGAAAGTGTATATGAACACTGTAAGTTGTGTTCATAAACACAAACACTCAAAACCCATTGCCTCACAGTTACAAAAAATCAAATACAATAACAACATTGTCTCGCAGTCACAAAAAAATCATAAATGAATGCACAAAAAATAATTTGAAAGCTGTGAATGGTAATGGGTAGCCTTAGTGAGGATAGATTCCTCACCTCTATTGAAAACAAAGTGAAAGAGCTCCTCATCCTTGCTATTTTTGCAAGCCAACTCCACACCTGCAACACAACGAACAAATGAATAGATGAAATCGTTTCAAGCCATGAAAATAAATCCAAATTGAAGAAGACCCTTAAAAATACCTGCAAGGACAATGCATTTGTTGGCGATGAAGGCGTTACGTTTTGGTTCCATATTGCAGTTATAGGGGTTGCGATCGAATACGTTTCGATGCCAAAATAATTGAATACTCCAGAAAGGACATGATAGAATTGAATGTTTCCTATCTCAATTTGTGAGTAGTCAGGCGTATTGAATTTGAAAGATGTTGAGATAATCAACTCGACAGGTGGAAGTAAGGAGAGGTGACGTGTAGTAAATGTGACTGCCCATTCAAGTGTAAGGTGTCAGCAAGAAGCAATGATAGTGATGTTAGTGGATTGGGTGGCCATGTGCTCAAATGCCTTGTGATCACCCTCTCCATTTCAGACATTAGGGTGTGCATATTTTGGCTATGGGCTCACACATGTCCTCATCAACATATCGAAACAGGTGTTTTTGAACACGTTAGATGTTATGGGTCAACTGACGTGGCAAATCGCCAAATCATACACCAAATTTTAGATTTGGGGTTGCCAACTCAGCGTCCTCGATGGCAGGAATTTTTTGTTGTACTCACTACATTGACCCCACAAGTTAGGGTGCGCATGTTCTGGCTCCTCCAGTACATATCTCTCTTCTAATCATGGTTGATCCATAACATATAATGATTGATAATTTTATGAGGTAAACAAAAGTATCTAGCCTCAAATCAAAATATTACCTAGTTTAGTTGATGTGTAAATTTACCCATATTAATGAAGATATTATGATTTTATAGTCGTAGAACCGAGTTAGTCTATGAGTGCATAAACAAAATCCAAACTCAAATTGATAAACTATATTACGTGTAGTTTGGAACACCCTACCACCATTGAAGGTTTGGCGTGTTATGTTTAAATTCAATATTTGATTAAATCCCAAATATCGAAAGAAAAGCAAAAGGCAAGGCTATTTGAAATACTCGAGTTTACATGGGCATCGACGAATAGTATGATAGGATTCGTTAGGGCTGCACAAACAGCATTTGATGTATCATTGGGCAAATCTGACGGGAGGGTTCTACTCCCATCTAACAACAGCAGCAGCATGAAGATGATGCACAACAGGAAAATGAGCAGGCCAGTAGAGGCACTATTCAAACATGAAGAGAAACAGGTACCAACTACAAAACACCCATTATTGTTTTTACTCACTCAAATCAACACCCATCTCCTCTCTTTATCTTTCAGCACTTTCATAACAATGCCCTCTCCTTCTCGTGCTCCTCCTCAGTCTACAAGCCCACCGGAAGACACAAACATCAAGAGGGCTATACTTGAAATGACACACAAATATGATGTTGAACAGTTTAACAAATTCATTAGTGCGCTCTGCAAATCAGGCGACGCACACAAAGGGTGGGAGGCTTTTCATCTGGCAAAAAGTAAAGGGTTTTCTTTCGATGTCAGAACATTCAATTTTCTTTTGGATGGTCTTGGGAACGATGGAGATTTCTCTACAATCGCTTTGCTTCTTGCTGAAATCCAAGATATGGGAATAGCTCCAAACGTCGTTACTTATAATGTTGTTATAAAGGCTTTGTGTAAGTGGGATCAACTTGAGGAAGCACATGAGCTCTTGCACAAAATGAAGGATACTCATTGTTCTCCTGATATTATAACATACAACACCCTTATTAATGGGTTCTGCAAGAAACATAGTGTTGATGAAGCATTAGTTTTAGTTTCCAAAATGATACGAAACGGCTTTTCTCCAAATAGTATTACATACAATACCCTAGCTAATGGTCTCTGCAATGTGGGTAAAGTAAATGAAGCTCTTCGATTGGTGACTAAAATAAGGAATGCTCATTGTTGGCCAGATACTGTTACATACAATACCCTAATTAATGGTCTCTGCAGCAGAGGTAGAATAGAAGTAGCTCTCAAACTGGTAGCTAAAATGATACATGCACATCGTTCTCCCGACATTTTTACATACACCACCCTTATTGACGGACTCTGCAAAGAAGGAAGATTGTTTGAAGCATTCAGATCACTGGCAAAAATAATACAGGATGGCCTCTCACCTAATGTAATCACATATAGCACCCTACTGAATGGCCTCTGCAGGAAAGGTAGACTAAATGAAGCTCTTCGATTATTAGCTAAGATGAGGGATGGTCATTGCCCTCCTGATATTGTTACATACACTATCTTGGTAGATGGCTTTTGCAAGGCTGGCAAAATTAATGAAGCCTACAATCTATTTCTACATATGTTAAAATTTGGCCCGTTTCCAAATGTAGTGACATTCACGGTAATCATTGATGGACTGTGGAAAAATGGCAGGATGGACATGGCTCAGAAATGTTTCCATGCTATGCTCAGAAATGGTGTTAAACCCAATCTGATTACTTATAGTTCTTTGATATGTGGTCTAGGAAAAATGCATGAGATAGGAAAAGCTGAAAATCTGTTTAAAGAGATGCTAAGTAAAGGCTTCTCTCCAGATGTTGTTGCCTATACCACCTTGATTGCTGGTTTATGTCAGGTTAACAGAATAAGTGAAGCATACACGCTTCTTTCTGAGATGGAAAGCAATGGTTGTGTTCCCAATGTGGTGACATACAGTATTCTGATTTATGCATCCTGTAGGACAGGAGATTTGAAGAAGGCGTGTGAAATGTTAGGGAAAATGAAAAAGGGATTTGAAACCTACTGATGTAACAAACAGAACAATCATTGATGGTCCTTGTTAGGTGAGGGATCTTGGTAGCATACATACCCTGTCAAACAAGGTTTAAGATGAAGATTTGGCTCGGGGTGTGGATGACCGTATTGTTTTGATTACCGGCCATTCCAATGCCAGTGAAATGCACAAGTCCCTAAAATACTCTGTCAAACAAATGGAACAATCATTGATGTTCCTTGTTAGGCGAGGGATCTCGGTAGCACACACAATCTGTCAAACAAGTTTAAAGATGAAGACTTGGCTCTGGGTGTGGTCAGCCATACTGTTTTGATTAATGGCCATTGCATTGCCACTGAAAAACAGAACAATCATTGATGATCCTTGTAAGTCTAGGGACCTTGGTAGCACACATACTCTTTCAAACAAGGTTGAAGATGAAGACTTGGCTCTGGGTGTGGTCAGCCATACTGTTTTGAATAATGGCCATTGCAATGCCAGTGAAATGGACAAGGCCCTAAAATATTCTGTTAAACAGGTTTGAAGAAGAAAACTTGACTCAGGGTGTGGTCAGCCATACTGTTGCAATACCGGTGAAATGGACAAGCCCCGAAGGCTTGTATAAATCATAAGAAATGGCTGGCATTATTTCAAGTATTGGAACTTAAACCTTACTGATTGACATTTTTTGCAAATAAGGCAAACTTAACATTGCTTTTTTGGTGTTGAATGAGATGAAAGCAAAGGGTTTGATTCCAAAAGCTGTCAAACAACTAGTTGGTTTTTGGCATCCACAATTCGTTAATGGATCTAATAAAAAAAACATGGCCATGCTACAAATTGTACAACTGTTCAGTAACTTTCGTGGCCAGCCCACGTTGGTCAAACAGAATAATTAAGAAACTTGTAAATAGTGATTCTTCTATTATTTTTAGGTGAGCATAATTCTTATGACTTGGTGACTGATAAACATATGAAAGTCACTGTAATCAGTATATTTATTTATTCAGTTGCAAAATTTACCTGTATGTATTTGTCTCAATGTTCCTCATACGTGGAACTGTATTTTTGTACAATGACAGGAGAGTTATATAGAAAATGTTATTGACATTATTCTAGCTTCACAAACTCAAAACATTTATAATAGTTTGGCTTGGATGGTTCTCTCCCAGCATTGAAGATTGTCTTTTGTTAACAGGTTTGAATTCAATGCAATTTCAATAGTTGCATTCAAAATTTAAATTTTATCAAATGAGGTTAAAGCATTTTCATAGGTTAGGGTTAGAATAACAATCATTAGTTTTGTGATTATAATTGTGTGTGTGTCTGTTACATTCAGGTCATTACATTTTTTGATAGCTCAAAATGAGGCATCAGCAGGGGTCTCCTACTCATTTGCAACAAACAAGAAACTTAACATAGCCAAACTATAACCTTCGATTGTCCATAACTGTCAAGTTTCTTTGAAACCATCTTTGAAATCTATCACATGAGGAATTCATGACACTATATTCATTTAATATACACAACTATGAAACTGAAGAGATTTTAAATTTTGAAGATAAATAAGTATGCATGCTAAGATGCAGCTCAGTATTCACATCTATTTCCAAAGACCAGCTGAATACAAAATTGCTGCAGTGATCTGACAGTAGGAAACACATCATAACATTCAATAATATGTAAACAAAATAAAATTGCTGCGGTATATTGATCCAATGGTAGGAAGTACGTCATAACATTCAATTATTTGTATTTCCTGCCGAGACTGGATTGTTTTCCTAGTCACCTTCATTCAAAACCTGATTTACAGATCTGAATCAGTCTGGGATCTTTTTGCCCATTCTTCCCATTAATGGACTAGACTACTAGTGTATATCCAATCTGTTTAGTCGTCTTGTTTTGAGAAGAATCATGAAAAACTGAACCCTCACCTGATCCAACTAGTTTGTCTTCTGGCAGAAGCATTTTCTGGACAGTTAATATTATCTTTTGTATGATGAAGTTCCTGTTCTATGCAAATCTTCAATCCAAGAGGCAAATTGGGATAATTTAATCAGTTATAAGTTGAAATTGTTGGGCATTGTTGCTCATTGGACACTGGAATGACAGAAATGGCATACCCTGCAATTTTTACACTATGTTTTGTACTTGGTTTAACATGTTCGTAAGTCCATTTAGCCCAATCTCAGCTTTCATCCCACTCTTGGTCGCAGCATGGGTTTGGTGTTTCTGTATGTTCGTGTATTTTCTAAGTGAACATGTTTTTTTGTGTTGACCCAATGCCTTGCTGTCATCCTGAGCCATTTTTGGACTTACTGTACTTGGAAGGTAGCACAATGTGCTAACATTGTCTAATTTTGCAGCTGTACAGTGGCCATTTCTTTCCAATTCTACCACAGTTCCAACGTGAGAATATAAAATTTCAGATCCCTAAGGCAAATCCCAACAGCAAGTCCACTTGGCATGCCTCTACATCTTCCCTACAATTCATGTTTTGAATGACTTAAGCTATCAATTGCACTATTTGGCGTCCTCCTGGATTTTGAAGTGAATACTGTTAATGTTTTCGAACCAGAATATATAACTTGACATAACAAAAATGCGAAACACAAATAACAGCGAACACAAAAGACTTATCCTGGGAAAACCCTCCTACTCGAGGGAAAAACCCAGCCCCACAGAAAATATATCCTTTATTGTATTCTCAAAGCAAATACAATCTTCTCAAGCTTATAACTGTTAACACTCAACAGTTAAAAGAAACATATTCACAAATACTTCTCACTATGAGAATCCCTTACAAACATAAGTTGATCATACAGTGATCAAACACATAATGATTATCCATCATCTATGTAATCCTCATAACAGAAGATTTTTACTTATCCTGCAAACTGTACACACAGAGGTTGCATCAATTCTGAGAGATTGAATCAACTCACTACTGACTGCTGTAGACTTTTCAAACTGAAGACAAGAAAAAAACTTGAGCATAAACACAAGCGGCTCCTGATAAACCTAACAGTCATACAGGCAGCTCCCGATGACAATCAGCCAATCAGACAGACAGCTCTCTGTCACAATGATGTCAAACTTACATTCCTCAAAATAATCACTGCACACAATAATCTCACCCAATACATAACATAGCCCAGCTTATACTAAAATGGCTGGTAGCCCACAAATCATCGCATCCGACAATTACGAGACTGATGTTTTCCTTATCTACATCCACGCGGCTCTTGCCTTTTATTATACCTTCAATGCTCCAAGAAGGGTCAACGGCATGTATCCTTCATGCATCCACTATGAAACCGACGCCTCTTTGAAACAGTGGAGATAATAAATATTAGTTGAAACATCTTCTCACTGATCATCTGTTCAGCATAAAAAGGGTCAACACATATACAGAGCTTATATAATCATACACCGAATTGTCCCTTTTCCAATACTTCACACGGCAACAAAAGAACACTCCACCACACAACTGAAAAGGTATTTCCAATACCATTTAAGAGTCGATAGTAGTTACAAAACAATGAAGACAAGGAACCTCCAGCGATGCCACATAACATAGTCATAGAACAACAGCCGTTACTAAGCAAGGAACCAACATTGATAGGATGCCAGATGTACACGACACTTTCACGCTGGCAAAGAACCAACGATGCCAAGATAAACACACATGGTGCCATGACACGATAGAACATCTTCGATAGCAAACATAAGCTGTTCTGCTTCATAAGGAATGAAAGATACCTCACGCAGCTACCAAAAACATTAACACTCCCTCTTAGCAAGAGAGAGATCTTTCATATGATGTAGCGTGTCTCAACTTGACAAGCACAATGAAGCTGCAACCAAAAAGAATGTCAACAAAAATCTCATCACATATTTTCAATAGAATTGTTATCTCATCATAGCAGTATTCACCATAGCTACTCCTAGAGGGTGAAACAAAACATATAACAATATCCACCATAGCTACTCCTAGAGGGTGAATCAAAGAATCACAAAATGAGTCATGGTGTCACACACATGACTTTCACCATGGCTACTCCTAGAGGGTGAATCAAGGGCTTTCACCTCAAACTTCTCCCAGAGAATAATGCATTGTCACCTTACCTACTTGCAGATTGCCTACTTGCAGAGGGTGGTTCCACCATACCTACTCGCAGAGGGTGGATCGAGGGCTTTCACCTCAAACTTCTCCTAGAGAAGAATGCATTACCACCTTGCCTACTTGCAGAGGGTGGTTCCACCATACCTACTCGCAGAGGGTGGATCAAGGGCTTTCACCTCAAACTTCTCCCGGAGAAGAATGCATTACCACCTTGCCTACTCACAGAGGGTGGAACAAGGGCTTTCACCTCAAACTTCTCCCAGAGAAGAATGCATTACCACCTTGCCTACTCACAGAGGGTGGAACAAGGGCTTTCACCTCAAACTTCTCCCAGAGAAGAATGCATTAACAAGGGATTGCACCTCAAACTTCTCCCTCATGGAGAAGAACTCATTAACAAATCTTCATGAAGATAAGACTCTCTTTGAGACAGATATCAACTTTTTGGCTTCAAATTAGACTCCCTCAGAATCTTATATCAACCTTTTGACCTCCTCGTCCAAGGTTGCTTGTGATGAATAGATAAACTCCCTCTGAACCGGGGCAGCATACGGCATTGATTATCATAACAGAATAAATCTGAATATTGAGACTCCCTCTCAGCGGAGACTCCCTCTCAACAGGGACAGCATACTCAAGCTTTGATAATCACAATACCAAGAAATTGACTTCAATATTTGTCCAACAATGAGCTTTAGCAGTCACACTGCTACACGATCTTGCTAATCTTCTGCAAAAGGTCTTGACACTCTTTCTTTGCCACACAAGCTCCCTCTGAATCTCATATCCTCCTCTTATAATAAACTGATCACAAGATAATCTGAATAGGTACTTCTTCTTCAAGAGCCACCAACTCAGCTCAGGCTGCAATATCTCATCATCCTTGTGCTTCTTGATTCACCCGTGGCCTTCCAGCTCAATCAACATCTGAATAACATTAGAGTTCAATCTGCCTTGGCCACCCCTTTACATATATATCAATAGCATGATATATACCATCATCCAAAGGTCTAGCATAGTCAGGAAGTGCTGCTGCCAATGACTGGAATTAGGAAGCTTCAAATTGACATTAGGTGCAACCTCTAGCAAGATAATCATCCATCAACTTATCAACTTTGCAACTGTAGTAATCAGGGTAAGAGACGGAGAATCAATGAATTGCCCATCATCAACCGAATAGGGTGATGCATTTCTAGATGCTTGTTCCAACACAAGAAAATAATCTAGAATTCGATGAATACAAGCAACACCATACAGAGTTTCCATTGCATAGGAGTAGTTGAGAACAAGAAGATCTTCCAAAGAGGCCTTGTCCAATTGCATCTCTATTTTGGTTCTGGATCTTTACTTAGACCTACTCTGATACCATGTTAATGTTTTCGGACCGGAATATATAACTTGACATAACAAGAATGCAAAACACAACTAACAGCGAACACAAAAGACTTATCCTGGGAAATCCCTCCTACTCGAGGGAAAAACCCAGCCCCATAGAAGATATATCCTTTATTGTATTCTCAAAGCAAATTCAATCTTCTCAAGCTTATAACTGTTAACACTTAACAGTTAAAAGAAACGTATTCACAAGTACTTCTCACTATGAGAATCCTTTACAAACATAAGTTGATCATACAATGATCAAACACATAATGATTATCCATCATGTATGTAATCCTCATAACAAAAGATTTTTACTTATCCTGCAAACTGTACACACTGAGGTTGCATCAATTCTGAGAGATTGAATCAACTCACTACTCACTGCTGTAGACTTTTCAAACTGAAGACAATTTAAAAATTTGAGCATGCACATAAGCAGCTCTTGATAAACCTAACTGTCATACAGGCAGCTCCCGATGATAATCAACCAATCAAACAAACAGCTCTTTGTCACAATGATGTCGAACTTACATTCCTCAAAATAATCATTGCACACAATAATCTCACCCAATACATAACACGGCCCAGCTTATACTAAAACGGCAGGTAGCCCACAAATCATCACATCCGACAATTACGAGTGATGTTTTCCATATCTATATCCACGTGACTCTTGCCTTTTATTATACCTTCGATGTTTCAAGAAGGGTCAACAACATGTATTGTTCATACATCCACTATGAAACCGACGCCTCTTTGAATACCATCATGAACAACAATGACGGTGGAGATAATAAATATTAGTTGAAACATCTTCTCACTGATCATTTGTTCAGCATAAAAAGGGTCGACACATATATAGAGCTTATATAATCATACACCGAATTGTCCCTTTTCCAATACTTCGCATGGCAACAGAAGAACACTCTACCACACAATTGAAGAGGTATTTCCAATACCATTTAAGAGTCGATAGTAGTTACAAAACAATGAAGACAAGGAACCTCCAGCGATGCCACATAACGTAATCATAGAACAACCATTACTAAGCAAGGAACTGACACCGATAGGATGCCAGATGTACATAGTACTTTCACGTTGGCAAAGAACCGACGATGCCAAGATAAACACACACAGTGCCATGACATGGTAGAACATCTTCGATAGCAAACATAAGCTGTTTTGCTTCATAAGGAATGATGTCACGCAGCTACCAAAAACATTTACAAATATAAGACACTTCATAATATTTCTAACACTCTTGAGCATTTGAACACCATCCTTGCATCTCCAATGTTGTCTTCTATGAGCTCTTGCTGTTGTTGAGGACACAACTTGTGATTGTAGCGGTTGTCATCTCCATTTCAGTGTTGCAAGTGACATTGTTGAAAGTTTTTGTTTCAGTCTTGTTATTATTGTCATTGTTACAAGTTTTCTTTGTGTTCTTGTGTTCATATGTAATGACCCCCTCTTGGCTAGGTCTGAAGGTAGGGATAATTTGTTAGCATGAATGTTGATGGTATTCCTATGGGGGAGTATCCTAATAGTGTTGGAGACATGCTACAATGATTGTGTGTTGCATTCATGACAAAGTTTGTCATTGATGTCAACATATGTTACTGATTGGTTGTTTAGAAGCTTGCAGACAAGTTGCAGAGAATTGTACGGACACTGTACAAAGAATTAGCACGTGCGAACTTAGATGAAGAATCCACATACTGTCTTGGGTCACTAGCTGTGATCGCACATGCTTATGAATTGATTTGACATAGTTATGGTCGATTTACTGATGACTGGTTTTCAGGAGACAGAAATTGGGGTTTTCATAGAGTTGATTGCAGAACTTTGTGGATAGCATTCATGATTGTTTAAATCATGATGAGCGAACATATATTCGTGTTGGACACTGGCTAAAGAGCTTATTGCAATCATATGAAGTTTTGATCGTACAAGTGACGTCAGCTATGGCGTGTGTATTAGCGAAGACCTATTTGGAGGACGACTTGGAACACGTTTCAAGTAATTTGATGAGCGAGCTTAATCTACGGATCTGGATGATTAATTAATATAATTTTTATGTTGTAATATTGTAAAAGGTGTCTTGTGCATCTTTGCATGGGTCCATTTGTATTTTGTAAATAGGATTTATCCTATGTAAGCCGATCCAGATTTAATTGTTGTAACTTATATATAAGGATTGAAATCCTTAGAAAATAGAAGGTACTGCACATGCGAATTGCAGAGGTGAATGCGAGCTTGAGACTGCATTGGTCACTGTTTGGAGAACAGTAGTTGTGATCTTGGGCACAAGGTGGAGCTTGCTTGGCAGTGGTTGAATACTGGAAGCAATTTCAAAGCAGAATTATCTCAGTCTTGAAGTTGTGAGGTTTGGAGAACTTGAGGGTGGCCTTAACACTCAAATCTCTTGATCAAGTTGATATATTGTACACCCCTAACAGGGTTATTGCCTCTAGTAGGGCTGGACTCTTAGAAGGGTCGATTCCTTAACTAGGATCACATTGTAAAAGGCTCCTAATAGGGTCTGTCCTTTAACCAGGATCTGCCTATTGTAATACTCGGCTCCTAATAGGGTCATAACTCTTAATAGGGTTATTATACTTATAGTGCAAATATTTGTGGGTATCATCCCCACCGGGGTTTTTCCCTTAACAGGGTTTTCCTCGAAAACAAATCTTGGTATTCATGTGTATGTGTATTATTGCTGCATTTACTTTTCAGTTCAGTATTTTGGTTTCAACAATAAGTTTGAAGTTAATGATTAAAGCATTGAATATTCACATCAACTGATTCACCCCCCCCTCTTAGTTGATTAGGACATTGTTATTCTAACATAATTACTATATAAACTTAACAATGAGTGGCTTATTTCTTTGAAGCCCTCAATTTTAGTGTGAAAAGGATGTAATTTGACAAAGTAATATCCTTCAACGAACAATTTGCGGGTAGAATATAGTTTGCTATGAATTATAGTATTTATGCAAGTTGATTTGTATTTTTTTAAGATGCTTGCCTTATGAGCTATGACTATGACTGCTTATAACCATTAGATTACTATTCCTAAATTAATCTTTGAATGTATGCGATGAGAATGGATGAGAAGATTGATTATAGCAATCAAATTGTCATTACAAGAATGATCTTCCAACTCTTCTTCATTCCCGATCTGCAGTATTGTTCTTTAATGATATAGCTTCTATCTCCAATACTGAACGGGTGGTGTCATTTGAGACTTGACACGTGATAACCTTTCTTACTTTGTTATGACTAATGAATGAGTAGTTAGCGATCCTCTTCTTAAATCAATAGCGTTAAATACTATCTCTCCGTATACTTGTTTCAATCAGTGACTTGTTATTATTATTAATGGTTTATAATTGTTTTAACAAGCATTGGTTAGTAGTGATAATCGATCTCTTCCTTCACAAAAGTTCATTGAGTATTGGTATCGATAATTCCCTATTATCGATGGTGTTTGGTCTACACATTATTCACAGCTATACCATGTTCCTTCTATATGGCTTAGATAGGTATACAATATCCCGATCTCTTCATATTGATTGTTGATTACTAAATGTCTGTAGATGAATTGCTTCCACGGTCTTAGACGATGCCCAACATAGCAATTCGATATTCTGAATATCATTCTTTCCATCATGCTTAGTAAACCAGGTTTGCTTGTCATCCTTAATCGAATTGGTTACTATTCATGTTCCGTTTTATTTCAGATATAATCTCAGCCTTAATCGCTTATGTTTGAAGTTCATTCCAGTCTTCCTTGTTTGACTGGAACATATATATTATTTAGGCTAATATTATTATAATAATAGATTTATTATCTTATAGTTGAATTATTATTAATTTTAATATTTAATTTTGTTATCAATATTTATTTAATAATATTTAATTAAAAAATTATTTGACATGGGGACACGACATCATAGCACTATTGTTGACATTATGAGAGCTTCATCTCCTATTCATCCTCACTCACACACTAAGATGTTCTTCTCAGCATACCAATGAGTTAAATCACTTATAGTATACTTTTATATTGCTGGTTTAAGTTTTAGACACAGCTAAGGTCTAAAAGGACCTACATCAATTCAACTCCTTCAATTGGCTATTGTGGAGGTTGAAAGACCAACCCAAGGTCCTGACTGCCTTGGCAGGCTCATTTGTAGTTACTCATATTATCTCTGTCTCAATACAAGTATTTGAAGTCTCTTGAGCATAGAGAGGTTCCTTACTCTTTCTATTTTTTATTTTATTATTTCAATTGGCTTTAAATTGTTAATTTAAAGTGATTTTTAGCATCCTATATTAAATGCTATCGTGGAAAGTGGTCCCAAGTTTAAGTCATTATGTGTAGGCTTTTAGTAAGGGAGTTGTGGGCCCCTCTTACATTAGTATATCAAACAATACTAATGATCATTTTTCCTTATTGTGAGTCGCCTATCTTAGACTTTCAGGATGTTTTTGTGTGAGATTAGATGACCATCGATCTTTGTTTACTGCTATAACTGATAAATTACATACATGTAATATTAATACAAATGGCAATGCATACTAGGTATAGGAGTAAAATATATCAATATTTTCTCATGAATTCATTATAGGGAAGAGAACCAGAGATAGTCGGCCAAGGATTACAATTCATTCGACTATACACTACCCCCTTCCTTGGCGGTACACAGCATATTTAAAGGACCCGACGGTTGCCATGAAAAACACAATTGTCAACCAAGTGACACAACTACCCGGGAGTGACAACCAACAAACAATTATTACATTGAGGGATAACCAATACTATCAAACATAACAATAGGTATTGTACATTGACTACATTATCCCCCCCAAAAGGAAAAAGTCAAAAGTCGTCTTCTAGACGACAAGTATACATCAAGTAATATTCATAAAGACTAATGGCAAGAGTGTGGACAATGACTTGTACGATGCAAACTCAGCATTGTAATTTCAAGAATCAAATGGGGGTCTAGGGGCAGTGCCCCCAACGGGGTCAAGGGGCAGCGCCCCTTGGGGGGTTTGGCGCCAAGACCAAATTAACACCTTTAGAACCATGTAGAACTCCATTGTGCTCATCTTTTTCATGACTTTTTAAGTTGTCAAGAATAATGTTGAAGAAGCCAGAAAATAGGGATTCCATGTAATGCCATGTTGCTACCAAACTTCTCTTGCCAAGGTAATGCTAGATTGTTGCCGAGTAACTCATGTAATATACTAGATTCCTTAACTGTACAGATTGCTTGATATGAAGCTGTCAAACATAGTGCAGTAAACTCAAAACCCCGTATGTCAATGTTGCTGATTGCTTATGTATGTCGTACAACTGGATTGAGGGTGTGACGTACAAAAGAACAAATGATTGCCGTGTGTATGAATCATGTCGTACACCTTACGACAGGGATGGTGTCAGGGCTTGTAAATCAAAGGTAGAAATCCGTACATTGTACAATGTCAAGGCCCATAAGTGGGAAGTAAAAGCCCATACACCATGTGGAAAAAATGTTCACAAGTATATATGATATTGCATCCGTATACCATGCGATACTTGGTGTGTTGAAAAAATCCTCCGTATTGAAAGACATGAGATATGCAAAGGTTGTACGGAATGAAGTGCCTTTCGCACGAAGTGACCAACTGCTTTGCCCGTGTATGATGAAATTGTTGTACAATAACGAGTCCTTGGAACCTCAGAATTTGCACTGGCTGTAGAAAACAATGTACATAGGGTCCTAGTTGCTTGAAGTACTATATGGAAGGAAGTAGGTGCCGTACAAAAGGAAGCAGGTGTTGTACAGAGGTGTCGTATGGGTACAAAAGTTGCCTTGCCAAAGAGAAAACTCTCAAATGCCACATTGAATGTGTCATATGGTGCACAAAATGTTGGAGCTGTACATCGTATATTGTTAGTATATGCTGTATGAAGGATGGTGAAATCATTGAGTAGCTTCTCCAACCTTCGATTGGTGCAAGAATGATTTTGTTCTTTTGACTTCGTACTACCAAGTTGATGATGGTGTAAAATCTTGCCTAGGCTGCCTTCCATTGCTTTTGACAAAAATAATCACGCCCTCATTGAGAATGGAATTTATAAATTTGTCGAGTGTGAATTAAACAATGGCAAGGAAGTAGGTGTCGTACAGAAGGAAGCAAGTGCTGTACAAAGGTGTCTTATGGGTACAAAAGATGCCTTGCCAAAGACAAAACTCTCAAATGCCACATTGAATGTGTCATATGGTGCACAAAATGTTGGAGCTGTACATCGTATAGTGTTAATATATGTTGTATGAAGGATGGTGAAATCATTGAGTAGCTTCTCCAACCTTCGATTGGTGCAAGAATGATTTTGTTCTTTTGGCTTCGTACTACCAAGTTCGTGATGGTGTAAAATCTTGCGTAGGCTGCCTTCCATTGCTTTTGGCAAAAATAATCACACCTTCGTCGAGAATGAGATTTATAAATTTGTCAAGTGTGAATTAGACAATGGCCTCTGCATTATTTTTTGCTTTCCATTTTCCATCTTTGTACTGTGAGCCATAAATTTACACACTTTCATCAATTTCTTTTCATCAAGAGCTGTAGCTTCAAGAGAATTACACATTGGTGAAAATACCTTGTAGTCCTCCATTTGCTAGTGAAATAGTCAATTTAGAGAACTCATCTCATCTTCAAAACACTCTTCTAGTTCGAGCACTCCATTGTTTAGTTCTATACCTTTCCTTCTTTCGTCCATTCCCAACTCTCCATCTTCTGACTTTGATTTAGAGGATGCAAACTCTTCACTTATGGTCCGGTTCCTCATATCGATGATGTACTTCCTCCTTTTACTCTTGATCGAGAGTGTGTTTTTTCCAATGGTTTGCTTTTGCTGTGATCAACCAATCCCTTCCAAGCAGGGTGTTGTATGCCTTTTTTTCCAGTAGGATGACAACAAAGTCCAAGAAGAAATACTGAGTTCCAATGGTGATCTTCATTGCCATGAGTGTCCTGTGTGGTTTGATGCCATGTTGGTTGACACCTACCAAATGGAAGGTTGGTGGTCAGAGTGTTGGCTTGTCAAGGGCCTTCCATGTCTCCTCTAGTAGTACATTCACACCAGAGCCTCCATCAATAATGTTGTTTGTAAGCTTCCGTCCCATTATTTCCATCTCGATGATTGCTGACTTCCTTTCACTGCCTATCGTTTTTAGCATCAGATTGGTGGTGAGACTGTCTGTTTGTTCTTCCATTGGCTTTCCATGGTCCTAATTGATTGTGTCATTAATGGCCACCTTTAATTGTAATGAACCTCAAGAATTAACCTTTGTAATAATCATGAATAAAATTGACAAAGTGTAGACACAATATATTGTGATACTAAATTCACGGGATAATTAAGTTATTAAATATTAAATATTATTAAATATAGAATCTTAAATATAAAACATTAATATTAACATTAAATAATATTAAATATAAAATATTAATATTAAACGTTAAATATAATCAAATATAGAATCTTAAATATAAAACATTAATATTAACATTAAATAATATTAAAATATAAAATATAAAATATTGTTAAATATAAAATATAAAACATGAAATACTAAACATTACCATCCTTAACGTTGAAATATAGTCAACACTTCATATAATATCATTAAATCATTCACCTCTATCGTTAGGCGTATGGGGTCTAACCAACGTAAGGAAGACTCACGATAAAATAAAACAAAAACTAAACATAGTCCTGATGTTGTCACATATAAAGACGCGACTCTCTGCAAACTAAAATATATAACTTGCGTCGAGAATGGGAGGAAGAAAAACACACGACAGATAAAAAGAAAAGGTGACAGGAAGAAATAAGCGCATATCTCAGCGACAAAGTAAAATAAAACATTGCCTGCCATAGACTCATACACAGAGCGGGCGCAACAAGAGAAAGAAAACAGCTATCCTCCTCAACAACAAGAATAAACATCATCAACCAGAGGTTTCAATACAATGGTGCGGCTTGGACTGACAAAGGGAATACGTATTTGATACGTCCCAAAGGAAGATCATAAACTATTCAATCCAAGGAGTATATATTACAAAACGGAAGAAGCCATTTACAAGAAGAATATTTATCATAGCAGAGACCTCAACTTCTACATCGGATATTAGAGGTAATAACTAAATTGACCTGTGTATCAGAATAAACTATTTATTCCATAGAAATTACTAATTAGAGATGGACCGGTTGTTATCGGTAAAACTTTAAAGATTAAATTAAGGACCAAGCTAAGCTTGGTAGAGGACATTAATATGGAATGTCAAGTTCCTCCAATAGGAGACTCAGAGATCCAAGGTTATCTTGGCAGAGAACATTCTTAAGGAATGCTTGATTCCAGTGGGAATCTAGAGAGAGATTATAGAGAATCTCTTAGAGATAATATATATACATTATAGTGGTCAGTCATATGCATATATAAGAGATAAGAGGCTCGGTTGGAGGTGGGATCTTTGCCGAGTATTATGAATTAATGAGTTCACTCATTAATAGAGATCCCAGAGGCCTTAAGAAGACACTCTCAATGTGATGGTCACCTAATTGATAATCACTCTCATCAGAGAATTAGGCAAATCTGAGAAGAGTCTTTTCCTAAGGATTAGGTGGGTGTAGTATGAGATTAGTATGTGAGATGATTTGATGTTTAATATTCTTGTTTGTCACTAATAATTTACATTCATATATTTTTATATTATATCTTCATCTACTAATTGTTGCTTTAGGTTTTAAGCAACAAATATTCTAGGGAGAAGCAGGGACATTACAGTGGTATTAGAACATAATCCTGCCATCCTATGAGTTAGGGCTTATGCAAACCTACAAAAGAAGAGCAAAGAAAAATACAATGAATGAATTAGCCAATGAGATGAGATCCTATATGGAACAAACAAATCAAACATTAATAAGTCAAATGGAGAAATCAAATCAGGCCCTACAAAATATGGGGAATTCAATCAATAATTTAAAAGGCCATTCTCACTAGGGGAGAGAAACTAGCTCAAATCACTCAGAGAACAACAATATAACCTCTAACACTGGGGTACCCCAACCCCATTTCTTACCTAGAGAAGGGTCCCCAAGAGAAGAGGAAGGAATAGAATAACCCATGACCCGAACTGAAGACATAGCAAGGGCTTATGTGGAATTGGATCCTCATATTAGAGAAGTGGTATCATTTAGAGAATTTTGTGAAGATAAGCGAAGAGAGACATCCAAGAGGCATGTAAATAAAGAACTTAAACACAAAATGAACAAGGTAACACTTCCAAACTTTGATGGGTTAGGAAAAATCACAGCCCATGCATGGTTACAAAAATTGAACACCTTTTTTACCCTAAGCCCCATGACAGAAGAGGATGCCCTCCAATTCGCAATACTCCACTTAGAAGGAGCAACACATGAATGGTGGCACCATGGACTTACCTCCCTAGGACATCAAAATGTAAACTCTTATGGGGAGTTCTCCCAAAAGCTTATTAGTAGATTTGATGAAAAAGATTTAGAGTGGTATTTTCAAGAATTAACACATCTTAAACAAAGTGGAACAATTGTTGAATATGTTCGTCAATTCCAAGGGTTATCGGTAATGATTCCTGATCTTTCCCAAAAAAGACTCACTCATATGTTCATAGAAGGTCTCAAGGAAACCACAAAAAATATGGTGAAACCCTTTGAACCACAAGCTCTAGAAGAGGCTATCAGGAAGGCAAAAAAGGTTGAATCTAATAATACCAGAGAAAGATCCAAAAACTTCACTTCTAGAACATTTCCTCGAGGTGAGGGAACAGGAAGAGATAACCAAGACAAGCCATGCTATTTGTGTAAAAAACCATGGAGCACGAGACATAAATGCCAACAAAGGGAAGAATTAATCCAAAAGAATTTATGCTTCAAATGTAAGGAACCATGGGAGCGTGGTCATCAATGCAAAAGAGGGCAAGTAAACGAAATAGAAGAAACAAGTAAAAAGGCAAAATTTGGTGAATTAGAGCAAGGAACTTTAGCAGTTATCTCTCAAAATGAAAATAGGCCCTTACGAATTAAAGGCACACTCAAAGGACAGAAGGTGATTGCTCTAGTAGACACAAGAGCTTCCCATGATTTTATTAGCAAGCATTTGGTAGCCAAGAGAAGGCTAAAAACTCAAGATTTTGAAGGTTTTAGAGTGGCATTAGCCAATGGGTACATAGATTGTTGCACAAAAATTATTACTCAAGTAGAAATTACCACAGGAGGACATGTAATTAAAAGAGATCTTTATGTAGCAAACATACAAAATGACATTATCCTGGGAATGCCATGGATAAATTCCCTAGGACGTTTTATCATGGATGGGCCTAATCTTGAAATATGCTTTAAACATGAAGGGAAAGAAATAACATTAAAAGGAATGCGGAATGGAAACCCAAAGATGGTATCATGTAATAAAATGGAGAGGATTTTGAGACATGACCAAGGGGAGTGGGTGGCTCAGTGTATGGTCTTAGATAAAACCCCCCTCATGAACAAACATTCCATGGAGATATCCGTCCTATCCTTGAAAAATACAAAAGAGTATTTGAAGAAATTCCACCAGGTCTCCCCCCCAAAAGAGGTTTTGAACATTCCATCGAACTAGAAGGTGCAAAACCAGTAATTACAACACCTTATAGACACCCTCATAAATATAAGGAAGAAATTGAAAAAACTATCAAAGAACTTTTAGAAATGGGACATATTCAACATAGCTGTAGTCCGTTTGCCTCATCAGTAGTACTCGTCAAGAAAAAAGATGGAACCATGAGAATGTGCATCGATTACAGGGCATTAAATAAAAGAACTATAAAGAATAGATACCCTATCCCTAGAATTGATGAATTAATGGATGAATTACATAGGGCCTGCTATTTTTCTAAAATTGATCTAAGGTCAGGGTATCACCAAATTAGAATGAGGGAAGAAGATGCACCGAAGACAACTTTCAGATGTCATTACGGACACTTCAAATTCTTGGTACTCCCTTTTGGACTCACAAATGCACCAACAACTTTCCAATCCTGCATGAATCATACTTTTAGACAACAATTGCGAAGGTTTCTTCCTGTATTCTTTGATGACATCTTCATTTTTAGCAAAACATGGGAGGAGCATCTAAAACATATTGAAGAGGTTTTGAGTATTTTAGAAAAAGAATCACTGTATGCTAAAATTTCAAAATGTGAATTTGAATTAGAAGAGATTATATCTTGGGCATAAAATAAAAAAAGAGGGAGTAAGCGTGGATGAAGAAAAGATCAAAGTTATCAAAGAATGGCCAAAACCAAGAACTCTTACTCAACTCCGGAGTTTTGTCGGACTACGTAGTTACTATCATCGATTTGTTAAGGGATTTTCAAAGATTGCAGCCCCCCTTAGGATCTAACAAAAAAAGGAGCATTCACTTGGAATGATAGAACACAATAGACTTTCGAACAACTAAAAGAAGTTATGAGTTCATGCCGAGTATTAGCTATACCAGATTTCTTTATGCCATTCAAATTACAATGTGATGCCTCTGGAGAAGGTATAGGAGCATTACTAATGCAAAAGAAACACCCTATAGCTTTCGAGAGTCGTAAACTCACGGGAGCAAAGAAACATTATTCTATATATGACAAAGAGATGTTGGCGATAATACATGCCTTGGCAAAATTTCGTCAATATCTAGTTTGTGGAAGGTTCATAGTCAAAACAGATCATAATAGTCTCCGTTTCTTCTTAAACGGAAGGATCTAAATGACAGGCAACAAAAATGGGTGAGCAAAGTTCAAGCTTATGATTTTGATATAGAATATGTGAAAGGAGTAAATAATGGAGCAGCAGATGCATTGTCAAGATGTCCCCATATCAATACTATTTCTCATATCTCAGGCGATTGGAAGAAGGATATAATAGTAGACTGTGCCAACAATCCTGTTGCAACCACAATTTTGGAAGGAAAGGTACCTAATGAAGATTTCTGAGTTCTAGATAACATTATCTTCTACAAAGGAAGGATATACGTAACCCCGCAATCCAAAATGAAGGAAATCATTATGAGAGAATACCATAATAACCCACTAGCGGGTCATCCAGGATATTATAAGACATATAAACACATAAGGGAAAGATACTCATGGAAATGATTAAAAAAGGACATACAAAGATATGTGCAAGAATGTATGACCTATCAACAAAATAAAACCGAACAATCACTTCCGACTGGGCTATTACATCCATTGCCTATTCCAAACCAAAATGGGAAAGCATATCCATGGACTTTATAACAGGATTACCCAAAGTTTAGGGAAAGGATAGTATCTATGTAGTAGTGGACAGACTCACAAAATTTGCTCATTTCTTTCTAGTCTCTACAAAATACAAGGCACCCCATATAGTAGAAATATTCTACAGAGAAGTCTTCCGGCTCCATGGGATACCCCAAAATATTGTAAGTGACAGGGACAGTAAATTCCTTAGCAAATTTTGGCAAGAATTATTCAGGTTATCAGGAACATCACTCACTCCTAGTACCAATTATCATCCCCAAACTGATGGGCAGACCGAGATTGTAAACAAATGGATAGAAGGATATCTAAGAAACTATGTCACGGGGCAGCAAACAACCTGGATCAAGTGGCTACATCTAGGGGAATATTGTTATAATACTACACATCACATATCAATAGGAATGAGTCCATTCAAAGCACTATACGGGTATGAAGCAACTACTTTCGGAGGATTGATCATACCAGAAAGCAAGGTACCTAGTGCACATGAATTAACCCAGAGAAACATAGACATCATGAAGGCACTAAAAGAGAACTTGCATAATGCCCAAAATCAACAAAAACTCTATGTAGACAGAAATAGAGTCGAAAGATCTTTTGTGGAAGGAGATCTAGTGTTCTTACGACTACAACCATACAAACAAACCTCCATTAAGAAAAATGGAACCGAAAAACTTACGCCCCGATTTTATGGACTATACAAGATAATTCAAAAGGTCGGTGAAGTGGCCTACAAATTGAAACTTCCTAGTAATAGCCAAATTCACAATGTGTTCCTTGTGTCAAGACTAAAAAAGGTTTTAGGACAACAGATAATGCCATGTACAGAACCGCCTCCATTGGATGATGAAGGGCAACTCATTTTAGAACCCAAAGTAATCCTTGAGACCAGGGAAAAGATGTTAAGGAATAGAATTGTGAGAGAACTCTTGATCAAATGGAGAGGACTACGAGATGAAGATGCCACTTGGGAAAAAGATGAAGTTATTAAAATGCTCGAGGACAAGAAAATTCGGGACGGAGGGACTGTAATGAACCTCAAGAATTAACCTTTGTGATAATCATGAATAAAATTGACAAAGTGTAGATGCAATATATTGTGATACTAAATTCACAGGATAAATAAGTTATTAAATATTAAATATTATTAAATATAGAATCTTAAATATAAAACATTAATATTAACATTAAATAATATTAAATATAAAATATAAAATATTTATATTAAACGTTAAATATTATCAAATATAGAATCTTAAATATAAAACATTAACATTAACATTAAATAATATAAAATATAAAATATAAAATATAAAACATGAAATATTAAACATTAGCATCCTTAACGTTGAAATATATTCAACACTACATATAATATCATTAAATCATTCACCTCTATCGTTAGGCGTATGGGGTCTAACCAACGTGAGGAAGACTCATGATAAAATAAAACAAAAACTAAACATAGTCCTGATGCCGTCGCATATAAAGACGTGACTCTCTGCAAACTAAAATATATAACTTGCGTCGAGAACGGGAGGAAGAAAAACACACGACAAATAAAAAGAAAAGGTGACAGGAAGAAATAAGCGCATATCTCAGCGACAAAGTAAAATAAAACACTGCCAGCCATAGATTCATACATAGAGCGGACACACAGGAGAAAGAAAACAGCTATCCTCCTCAACAACAATAATGAACATCATCAGCCAGAGGTTTCAATACAGTGGTGTGGCTTGGACTGACAAAGGGAATACGTATTTGATACGTCCCAAAGGAAGATAATAAACTATTCAATCCAAGGAGTATATATTACAGAATGGAAGAAGCCATTTACAAGAAGAATATTTATCATAACAGAGACCTCAACTTCTGCATCGGATATTAGAGGTAATAACTAAATTGACCTGTGTATCAGAATAAACTATTTATTCCATAGAAATTACTAATTAGAGATGGACCGTTTGTTATCGGTAAAACTTTAAAGATTAAATTAAGGACCAAGCTAAGCTTGGTAGAGGACATTCATATGGAATGTCGAGTTCCTCCAATAGGAGACTCAAAGATCCAAGGTTATCTTGGTAGAGAACATTCTTAAGGAATGTTGGATTCTAGTGGGAATCCAAAGAGAGATTATAGAGAATCTCTTAGAGATAATATATATATATATATATATATATATATTATAGTGGTCAGTCATATGCATATGTAAGAGATAAGAAGCTCGGTTGGAGGTGGGATCTCTGCCGAGTATTATGAATTAATGAGTTCACTCATTAATAGAGATCCTAGAGGCCTTAGGAAGACACTCTCAATGTGATGGTCACCTAATTGAGAATCACTCTCATTAGAGAATTAGGCAAATCTGAGAAGAGTCTTTTCCTAAGGATTAGGTGGGTGTAGTATGGGATTAGTATGTTAGATGATTTGATGTTTAATATTCTTGTTTGTCACTAATAATTGTTTAACATTCATATATATATTATATCTTCATCTACTAACAGTTGCTTCAGGTTTTAAGCATCAAAATTCCAGGCAGAAGCAGGGACATTACATTAATTGTGACAGTTTGCAGAAGGTCAAATATCCATATGGGTATAGTGTCTTGCAAGATCTGTCTCATGATGGTTTTCTCGAACTTTGACCGCAATGGGGTACTGGTGGCATCATTTGTGGCCCCTCTCCTCCGCCATTGCCTATTCAATGTTAGCTCTCGCTTCCCGAAGTCTTTCCTTCTCTGTATGGGGGTCGAAATAGATTGCCTTCTTGGTCTCAAATCTTGTGATCACTAGTCCTTCCTCCTCTTGGTCTTTTATGTCCATCATATTTACTCCCTTTTTCTTTTGGCAATCAATGTCCTCATGGTTCCCCAAACCACACCACTTGCACACAAACTCTTGTTGTTCTTCCTGCTCTGACAATCCCACACAAAGTGATCCCACTTGTTGCACTTGCGACATTGTATGGTAGGACATCCTTTGGAGTTGTACTATATTTTATTCCGCTATTGATTTCCATAACTGCTTGGCGATACATTTTGTTGTTTCAATGTAGTAGAATCTTCCTATGTGAAGAGTACTCGCATGCTTCTAGTCTTCAAATTATATGGACACTCCTTTATTGAATGACCCATGACCTGGCAAATCTCACAAAACATCATTTTAGGGCAATTACCTTTCATGTGCCCCTCAATTGTGCACTCAGTACACCGTAGTTCATTACTTGCTTTATTGATTCCTTTCTCGGCCTTTAGTTCTTTCATCGTTCTCATCATGTCTCACCATACGACCTGGACTGTTGTTGATTCATCATCGCTACTACCCTCGGTGCTATTGTTATCGCGTGTCTTGCTCTTCCCTTCTTGAGGTCCATCACCCGATTGTAGGCATCGACGTACAAGGGTGGAGGCACCACTTTCATCCTTTTACGCAAGGAGGGAATCAACCCTTCAATGAACCACCTCTTCAACCCATCGGCTGGCTGATTCTCCAACTTGCCTAGCAACACCTTGAGCCTATGATTGTAAGCCCGTACACTCTTGTTCTTCCCTTGTTTGGTATTATAAATTTCGGTGGCAATCTCATTGTCATCTCCTAGCAATTTAAACTTGGCCTTGAATGCACTCCTAAGCGCGTCCCACGAGGCTATGGATAAAGCATCTAGTTTTGTGAACTAGTCGATGGCTATACCTCCTAGCATTGGTGGAAATGCTTTCAACCAATAGTCCTTGTCAACTTGATCGTTTTCTACCTAGATAGTTTGGCACGTCTTCCAGTGCCTCGTAGGGTCTTCCAACCCATTCTTCGTGAACTTAGACAGTTTTTGCTGATCCACATTTGGACTTGTTAGAGGAGTGACCATCTTTCTCGCCTGCTTGCTCCCTTGTATCGGACTTGGGTGGACTGTTCCAACCGCTATGTTCTGGTGCTTTCCCTGCACTCTCGACCACACACACCTCCTCTAAACATCCGCCTCCAGCGTTCCCAACACCTTGGGTACTTTCGGGCTCTAACCTGTTCTTGTACTCCCTCCATCCGATGGTCTTCAGTTTCGATCCTCCAATTCTAGGTTCCCTTGAGATGGGAAGATCCTCAATGCGGTGGAGTATGTTCGTTAGTTCAGGATCTCCTTCTTTGTACTCCTTGTCTAACATCGTTTGTACGGGCGACTATCTTGCTTGGTCAGCGAGGTATGTTTTGTCAGGGAGCGGTAAACTTTTGGCAATTTCTCGTAATCTTCTCCATTCTCCTTGTTCTACAATTCTTGAAGATCGCTTGATCACTTGGTTTTGACCACCTTGTGGCCTCTTCTTGCCTTCATTGGGATCCAAGGGCATGAATCATGCAACGCTGACCCGATTTATTTTAAGGCAACGTTACTAAATGTTGGCTGCTATACTTAGTAAATTACATACATGAAATAATAATACAGATGGCAATGTGTACCAGATATGTTGAAGATTGGTAGCTGCAGGAGCTATCTGTGTACCTGTGATTGCATCAGTATTATGTTTGAGATATTTGCTATGTTTACTCTGCTGCGTCATCTAATCTTTCCTTATGGTCGGGTATCTTAAGACTGCGAAGAGTCTTCAATGTCAGCAGATGAAAGGTCACTTCTTAGTAATTGCCGACAGCTCTTGTGCCGCGGCAGTCAGGAGACAGAGTCTCTCCTTCTTGTTCTTAGTTGAATGTTTCAAGAACTCCTTGCGTCTTCCATCTATAGCTGAACGGTTTGTGGAAGTTGAAGTACCACATCAAACAGAATATGAAAAGCCTATCATTCCATGAGAAAATGATTTTGGAGTTTAGTATCGTATCTGCCATGTGTGCTGGAGTACAGTGATGAGATGATTTCTTGTTTCTGATATGGTCATCAGTTTTCAGCATTGTCACTTTCTTTTCTTTCTGCAGGCGTCTATTCAAGAGATGAATGAAAGATGTCCTTTACATGTTTTGTTGCAGATGTTCAGTGATTCATTATCGTGCTTGTTTGTTCTGAGATGATTGTGAGCATCTGTTCTGAGATTATTGTGTGTGCATTTTATAGTGTTTATCGTTTGGTGGTTGTTATCAAAGCATTCTATGTGAAGTATATGTCATGCAGGTTCTATATTATTGTAAACATCATTCTATATATGGATTGTGTAGTGTTAGCAATCTCAGTGAAGGATTTATTACTGGTTCAGCTTGTTAGCTGTGTATTCAGAATACAATTACCATTCAATAAAGTATATTTTGGTGTGGCTGGGTTTTTCCCCTCGAGCTGGAGGGTTTTCCCAGGGTAACTTTTGTGTTTTGTGTTTTGAGTTATCCGCTCTTTGTTTTGTGCTTTTCCTGCTATAAAAAATCAACAAGATACAAGAGTAAAATATATCTTTATTTGCTTATGAATTCATTACAGAGAAGAGGACCAAAAATGGTTGGCCAAGGATTACAATTCATCTGACTATACACTACCCCCTTCCTTGGTGGTACACAACATGTTTAAAAGACCCAATGGTCTCCAAGAGAAATGCAATCCTCAACCAACCCGACACAACTACCCGGGACTGACAACCAACAGGCAATTAATACATTGATGGATAACCAATATTATCAAACATAACAATAGGCATTGTAAACCGACTACAATCTTCTTCCCTTTGTTCTAATCTCCACTGTTCATTTCTAGGTTTAGGGTGAGTGCAAGTTTAAGATTTGAAAAATGATAGGGTAGAGTTGGCTGAGACATGTTATTTACGGTGTGAGAAGAAGAATTATTCAAGGCAGTTTAAGCAAGAGGTTGCAGCGATAGCAACCATAATCCTTCAGCAGGAAGTTCGACCATGTGGTGAGAGGAACAGCAGCAGCACGTGTTGGCACAGCTGGAGATGTATAAAGAGACTAAGACTGGTTCATATTGAATGGTAATGAGCATGATGTTTGATTGTTTGATTCTCCTAAGAACAGAAGTAGGGTGAATAGAGATGCGAGAGTGTCTTACTGGGTTCTGGGCAGATTTGAACAGCATATGAGATAAGTAAATTTGAGATTAATAGTTTTACTGTTGTAACTATATCTCTGAGGATTTTTTTGCAATAAAACTTTTCTTCTGGGTTTTCTCCTTTGGGGCTTTTATCCCTGAGCTTTAGCTCAAACACCTATGTCACATTTTCATATCGTGTCATTTAGTTTTGTGTTTTTGTGTTTCAGATTTATACTTAAGATCAGTTGAAAATTTATCTCAGTTCATCTAATTTCATGTTTAAAATACTACTGTAAATGCATTGAGACTTTGAACAACATGTTGAAACTGAGATGATATAGTGGTGAAACAAAACAGTGCCCTTTAAACACTCACATTCCCACTGCTTCTATGCATTTATGGTATACTTGGTACTCTTGTACTGTGTGCCTTTATTGTCCTGACTCCTATGTGCGGAGCTGTATAGGATCTAGAAATAGTTTTTGGGTTTTGCATGAGCTGTGAAAGACAACGCACAGGTCAACCAATAGTGGGCATATTGGACAACAATGCATCACATTGGCACACTGGCCAGTGAGCTTCTTAGGTCACCTTGTAGGTTCTTTTTTATTTTAGTATCTGTTCTTTAATTGGTTTTCTGTTTCTATTTTTGAACCTTTTGCTATTTCCATAACCCAACCCAATCAATGTAATGTAAAGTTTAACATAGGCTTGAATTTATATGACATTTTGGTGAATTTGCAATCCTTTATTTCTTCTTCCGCTCTCTTCCAAAAATCAAATCAACATGATTTAATTTCCTCAATTTTTGTTTTATTTGAGGTGCTGATTCAAACCTTGTTCTATAATCCCGAAGGTGAAAAACAACAGCCTTCAGCTGGACTTGCCCACATCTTTCTTGACTTATTCTCTATCTTCCATACTTTCTCAAGGGTTCTTCTTGTTCTTTCTCTTGTGATTCTTTACATGATCACAACATAAGCTATGTATTATTCTCTCATTTCATCAATTCCTACTCCTATATCTTGGACGATATAACCTTTATCTAAAACATAGATACATATACATGTCCCATGAAGGAGATCCTTGACTGCTTTGATCTTTCTACATATGTACATCTTGTGCATGTCTTCCCTTCTATATTAGAAGACTTCACTGATTTATCTTCATGACATGCCAAGATAGTGCTTTGTATGAGATAGATAATGTTGATATTACAAGAGGTAATTGGTAAAATAATTGAATGATTATTAACAAAGAACAAATTGTTCTTATAGAGTTTACAATCAAGATGTTTCTAAAAAGAAACATACAAATAATAGAAGGAATCTATTATACAAAATATTTACAATATCTAGAAGTGACCATTAAAATATAAATAGAATAACTTAGGAGATATTATTTTAATACCCTCCCTTAATGGTCAACTTATCAACGACACCAAGCTGCCCCCAGAATTTGACAAACTTCTCTGGAAGTAGGGACTTGGTGAGAATATCAACAGTCTGGTCAGTTATAGGAACAAATTGCAAATCCATGGATCCATCTTCAACCAGTTGATGGATAAAATGACAATGAATATCAATATGCTTAGTGCGCTCATGGAAGACTGATTTTTGGCAAGTTTGAGGACCCCTTGATTGTTGCAAAAGAGGGGTGAAGGGCCTACCTAAGGCATATGGATGTCAGAAAGCATCCTACGAAGCCAAATTGCCTCACAACCTGCTTTGACTGTTCCTCTATATTCAGGTTCTATTGTGGATAGAGATACGGCCTGCTGCTTCTTACTAGTCCAAGTTATAGCACCTGTGCCCAAACTAAAGACATACTTGGAAGTAGACCTTTTGTCATCAACTGAGCCTCCCCAATCCAAGTTTGTGTAACCGATAAGTCGGGCATCTTTGGTTCGTCCATAGAGGAGATCAAAATCAGGAGTGCCCTTGACATAGCACAGGATGCGCTTCGCTGCAGCCCAATGATCTGAAGTGGGAGCTGTCAAGAAGCAGTCTTTGGAAGAGGCTTGGTTAGGCCGTAAGCCTAGAATTAGTCATCTCAAAGTTTTTGTCAATTTTTCGAAAAAAATTGAAGATAGCTTTGATACCATATTACAAGAGGTAATTGGTAAAATAATTGAATGATTATTAACAAAGAACGAATTGTTCTTATAGAGTTTACAATCAAGATGTTTCTACAAAGAAACATACAAATAATAGAAAGAATCTATTATACAAAATATTTACAATATCTAGAAGTGACCATTAAAATAGAAATAGTATAATTTAGGAGATATTATTTTAATAGTTGAGAGTGATTCTATTATCTTTCATTTTATTTCCTATCCTATTAAAAGTCCTTTTTCTGCTTCCACTTCCTCTTTCGTAGTCCATGATTATAATATTTCTTTTCCCACTTCTCTACCTCCATTGGCTACATTTTAAAACTCTATGGATCTCGCACAAAAAAGTTGAGGCCTCCTCTGAGGATCCTATTTTCAAAATCAATGATACTCCACCTTATGGTTCTCAAATTTCTATTGATAATCTTTCTTTTAGTTTCTTTGATGACTCTTCTTCAAGTGATGATGAGATTGATGCTTCTACTTTGATGGCTTATTCAATTGATGATGAAATTGGTGTGTGATCCTTTTTCTTGGCAAGATAGACTCTTCTTTGGTTCTTATTCTACTCAATATTTGGAGGGTGAACTCTCTCCTGTAGACAATTTGGAGCGTACTAGCATTATTCATCCTCCTTTGATAGATATAGGTCATCTTCTCATGATTCCTTATCTACTATTTTCTGTACTACATCTGAGCCATCATTTCTAGACCTCGACCTTGTCATTATGTTTCTCTGACATCTTGTCTATTACCACTTTTACACCACTTGAGGGATGACCATCTATTTCTTGTGAACTACCTTTTGTTGCTCCTTCTACATGGCTATGTTATCCTTTGTTTTATGAGATTCTTGCATACATTTGTTGGTGTGGGAACTCTATCTTTTGACAAATATAATGGCCATGCTCTCCAACATATGCTTGACTCATCCTATGATGACTTTGTCTTGGCAAAATTATTTCCTAGCGCCTTGATAGATATTGCCTTAGATTGTTCTACACCTTACCTATTGGCTCCTTATGCTCATTTTCTGATGTTGCTCATGCCTTTGTCTCTCAATCTCAATATAACTTGGAACCTAAAGTCACTCTTGCACATTTGGTTTAAGGAAAACAAGTTGTTAATGAGTGTCTAGGGCTTTGCTTTAGTTTTCTTTTCCTTGCTTATTTAATGTGGTTTCCAATCTTTTGATGACTTTCTTCAACTTGTTTTTTGAGAGAATTTTCTCCCACATAACCAACAAACTATGCTTCTTTGGTAGTGTTGTTCCCTTTCTAACTTAGTTTGCCATTACATTGAAATTGATCAAATCCTTCTAGACAAGCTTCACCTCAAATATGATGAATTGTCTCCTACCCCACCCATGGATCCTCTTGACGACTTCTTTTCATCCATCCAACCTTCGTCCTATCCATCAAACTAGAACCTATATCATATGCACCTCTTGTTGACACTCCTAAACATATCTTGTTCTCATAAAATCCAAACAAATTTCCAAAAACATTATATCACCACTCCTTCCACAATTTCCACCATCACACCTTTTCTTGTTTTGGAATCCTATGCTATTCTTGAAGCCTCTCATGTATCCACAATGCCCCCCTATTCTTATCACAAGTGATACTCTTCTTCTAATAAGAAGTTTTAGTCCATTTCTGACATTCCTCCTATAACTCCGTATTCACTCATGCCCCCCTATTCTTATCATAAGTGATACTCTTCTTCTAATAAGAAGTTTTAGTCCATTTCATGGTAGCACAATTTGGGGGCAATCTTTTTCCTTTATTTTGGGTAATGTTATAACCGTCTTTATCTTTGTTGTCCATGCTTATACTTTGGGGGCAAGCACAATTTCTTTTTCCTTTTTCCTTTTTCGTATGTCCTTCCTAAGTATCTTTTTTTTTATCCCCTTTCATCTACGCAAAAATCAATTGCATACATTTCTATGAGATTATTTTAAGAGTTGGTATACACCTTCCATTTGCTCATTCTATCATACTTTCCTTGCATTTGCAATTTGTGGTTCCAAGTATAATGTGTTGGCTTAAAGCTTAGTTGTCATCATTGGCAAACATCAAAGACACCAGTACTCAAGATTAGAACAACAATGGTGAACCGATAGACTTACTAGGTAAATAGTGTACCTTAACTGGTCACATTAATACCGGTCCGGTCTTGTCCAATTGGTCTAGTAGAACATCACCGGTAGGTAGATGACTCAACCGGTAGCACACCGACTTGTAGATTTACTGGTCAGTGCTTTATAATCCGATCCGGATTTTGCGGAGCGTTTTTGAGAAGAACTGGAGTTAGTTTTTTCTGCGAGTGTTTCGAGGTGAACTAAAGATCTGTTTGCAAGCTTTTTGATCAAGAGTTTTGCATGCGAGATTTTCAGATTGTTTTCTAGAACTGCAGCGTTTTGAATGAGTTACAGCTTGGCGGCATCGTTTGGTGTGATAACCCGAAAATTCTTATAAATACAGGTCATCATGCATTAGAGGTGTTGTTGAAAATCAAGAGTGCAAAGAGAGAGAAGAGCAGAAGAGTAGAGTCTTCTGAGAAAGGATACAGTCACTGAGAGTGAAAGAGAGAAAGATTCAACAACCAAGCAGAGCAAGAAGAGAATAGGTATGATCTGATCGACAAATCAAGTGTCAAAGAAGATCATTTCTTTTATTGTGGGAAGCACATATCAATCCCTTAATCAGGGTGAACCCTAACAGGTTCTGTTGTATAAATCCCTTCATCGAGTGACATCTTTGTTGATGTTTTTAAGTCCTTTGACAAGGCAACTCTTTACAGGGTCAAGATCTTAACCGATCTCTTTTAAATCCCTTTACTGGGTAGCATTCTAACCAGTGCTTTGTAAGCCTTTAACCGGGCAACTTTATTATTGCAGTAGTGGAGTTTTGTGGGTTTTGTCCCACCGTGGTTATTTCCTTCTAACCGAGGGTTTCCACGTATATATCTGGTGTTGGCCTGTGCATGTGATTTTTGTTTATGATTATTTAAGCATTCTTTATATTTTTAGTATAAACTGGATAATAAACAAAAAAAGATTATAAGAAATTGAATTTACTGATTCACCCCCCCTCTCAGTAACTGGTTAGGATTAACACAATGTACGCTTGGACTTGACACATTTTATCTTCAATCATCTAGCAATAGAGTACACTAGTCTAAGATATCATGCATTTTGTCAAGCATTTGAATCATATAGCAACATAGTATGCTAGTACAAGCAATTTGTTGATTCTCACAATTATTAGTGATAGAGTAAGCTAGAACTTGAATCATGCATTTGTTGACATATTTAAGTTGTCATTGGTTAAGTTAGAGGCAAACATCAATCTCACTGGAGCACCAATAGACAAATCTATCACCAGTACTCTTTAGTATGAACTGGTAGACCAAACAGAGTGTCTACAACCGGTCTTATAAGACATACAGGGGATGTACAATACCAGTCGACTGCATGATAATCCGAACTGGATTATGTGGAGCTGTTTCAATTAAAATCGGATTATACGGAGCATTCACAGTTGGAATTGGAGTTAGCTTTATTTCTACGCGAATGTTTCAAGGTAAACTCAAGATCATTTTGCAAGCTTTTTGCATGCATGATTTATGGGTGAGTTTATAGCTTGGCGGAACTATGAGAAAGTATTTTAATAAGAGTAATGTCTTATAAATACAGGACGTAGCATACACAAGATGTGTTGTTGAATATTTAGAGCAGGAGAGAGATATCTTTTGAGAGAAGCTTCGGTCACAAGAAGTGAAAGGCAGAAACATTCAACAACCAAGCAGAGCAGAAAGGGTATCAGGTATGATCTAATCAGACAAAAAGTGTCATTACAGATCATTGCTTTTATTGTTAAGTATATTCAAATCCCTCTATCAGGGTGAACCCTAACAGGTTCATTGTATAAATCCCTTAACCGGGTAACATCTTAATTGATGTTGAAAGTCCTTTTACAAGGCGACTCCTAATAGAGTCAAGATCCTAACAGGTCTTCTACCAAATCCCTTTACCAGGTAGCACTCTTACAAGTGCTTTGTAAGCTCTTAACATGGCACCTTTATTACTGCAATAGTAAAGTTGTGGGTTCTGTCCCATCGTGGTTTTCTCCTTCTAACCGAGGGTTTCCACGTATATATGCTGTGTTGATTTGTGTATTTCTATTTCTGTTTATGAGTAATTGATTATATTCTATTGATTTTGCAAGAATATATTCATAAGGTTTAATTGGAATAGAAATTGTATTTACTGATTCACCCTCCCCTCTTAGTAACTGATTAGGATTAACAACATTTTCTTTCATATTGACCATCTTCTTTCTCTTTGTGTTCATTATTGTACTTTCATGTAATGTCCCCTTCTTTGATGCAAGAGCATCCTTGGTTTTTGGCAATCTTGCATCAACAAAAAAATCTACTTTTAGTTTTTTCCTATTCAGCTCAGTTTCTGTGTTTCTTTTGGCATCCTTCTGCATTGGCTCATTTTCTCTTGCAGACCTATTTGGCATGTTCTTGTTCTCTTGTTCGATCTTCCTTAGGGTTCGCACCCCGATCCAATTCTTCTTGGTGGAGTTATCTAAGATATTTTGGTTCAACGTATTTCTTCATTACGTTCTCAACTAGCGGGAGTCCCTTAATCTTGCGAATCTTTTCCTTGGTTTGCGAACTTATTTGGCCCATCATTCAATGTTCCTAGGCTCTTGGCCGACCTCCCTTTTGGTTCCCACTTCATTCCAATTCTTAGTGGAGTTCTTCAAGATTTAGGTCCGACCTATATTTTGCACGTCACGTTTTCCTACCTTGGGGATTGTGATCCTTCTTGGCCAACTTGAATGCATTGAGATAGTCATATATTGTTGTATTGGATCCTTATTGAGAGAGCTTGATAGAAGAATAACTCTCTTAGATCCACATAAATAATAATTTGGATTTTGATCTGTAACTAGGCCTATATCTCTATTCTGTAAGCCTGCATGTTGTTGGCCAGTTGTATTTGAATTTATGGTATTGCGAACATCTGATCTTGCATTCTCTCTATTCTGTGTTGTTTCCATTGTGTGACTCTTGTTGCACGACTTGAATTGTTGTCTTTGAGGACCCTCCTGCCATGGCTGCATCAAGTGGTATCACTGCGAGTTTTCATATCCAAGGTAGCTAGTTTTCATTCCTGAGATTGCGAAGTCCTGTAAGTATTTGTTGTGGGGTGGTAGAGTGAGGATTTGGCCTGCAACTGCAGAGGACTTGCGTAAGGATGGCTCAAAGAGGAAATGCTAGAGGTGGAGCACGAAGAGATGCAATTCCAATTGTGATGGATATGTTGGGATAAATTGTAGCATGATTTGAAGCTGTTGAAACGGCCTAGAGAAGAGGTCGACATGTGGAAGATGTAAGTACTGAAGAGGAAGAAATAATGGAAGAAGAGCAACCAAAACTCGATCAGGGAGATGACAGACTCCTTAGAGCCCTACCTAGGTTAAATACTAGACCACATTTTAACCCACTAGACTATAATGGTAAGTTGGATTCAGATGAATTGTTTGATTGGATTACAAAGATGGAAAAGTATTTTGATTTTGAAGGTACAAGTGAAGATAAGAAGGTGAAGTATACTTCCACAAAGTTGAGAGGTCATGCATCACCGTGCTAGGAACACTTAGTCATAGATAGACAAAGAAGAGGCAAAGAGAAAATCAAATCTTGGGATAGGATGGTGAATAAGTTGAAGACAAAGTTCTTACCTGCAAATTACCAAGTGAATTTGTTCTGAAAGTTGTAAAACCTGAAGCAGAAGGAATCTAGTGTGAAGGAGTATACTGAGGAATTCTACAAGTTGGACATCAGATCTAGACATACAAAGGATGATGTTGAACACGTTGCATGGTATATCAATTGTTTGAGGATGTCAATACAGGATGAGATCAGTTTAATCAAGTTGCAAAGTGTGGAAGAGGCTTATTAGTATGCCCTAACGGTTGAGGAAAAGTTGAGCAAAAGGTATGAGCACAGACAAAGGAATAGGAGGAAGGTTTCAGAGAGGAAGAACATTTACTGGAGGAGGAAGATCTTTTATGGATTAGAACAAGGGAAAAGTAGAAGGCAAAGGGGAAAACTCACACCAAAGAGATGATAGGAACTTCAATCGAAATGGTGGACAAAATGGCTATAGAAGAGATGATAAGATGTTTAGAGGAACTTGCTTCAAGTGTGGAGGACACTGATCCTTTGAATGTAGTCAAGGGAATTCAAGTAAGAGGACAGAGAATAGTGGAAGAGCTGCTTTTGCTGAGGAAGAACCTATCGAACCCCTAAAACAACTAGAAGATGGAGAAGCTTTGATGATAAGGAGAGCCCTATGTTAGAATGAGATGGTTCAAGAGCCATTGCAGAGGAAGAGTTTGTTCGGGACAAGATATAAGGTTGAAGGTAAATGTTGCAAAGTTATCATTGACAGTGGTAGTTTAGACAATTTAGCCTCACAAGAGTTGGTGAACAAGTTGAAGTTGTAGAGATTGAAACACCCTAAGCCCTATTAGATAGCATGGATTTGGGATGACCATAAGGTATTGGTAAGTGAACAATGTTTGGTAAAATTTAAGATTGGATCTTATCATGATGAAGTTCTATGTGACATTATGCATATGGATGTATGTCATATCTTGTTGGGTAGACCATGGCAACATGATAGACAAGCATTGCATGATGGAAGAAAGAACACGTATACTATTGTTGCAAATGGGATGAAACAAGTTTTGTTGCCCTTGGAAGAGACTCCTAAGAGTGAGATTTGTATAAGTGTTAGAGTTTGGTTGAAGGAAGGAAATTCTTGGATGGTTTGAGAAATGAGAGTATGTGCTATGCTTTGATTCCTAAGAGGTTTGATTTGAAACCAAAAGAAGGAAAACTAATAGGGAGGTCTCTTTACTTGTCCTAATTCACCTAGGACTTGAGCTAGGTCCTTCTCCTGACCTAGTTAGGGTTAACTTAGACCCTATTCAATGAGGGATTACCGATAATCATCTCCCACTCCTCTAGACCTCCCTAACAAACTAATGATCCAATTCCTTCTTCATATCCCTTGTATGAACTCATCCCTTGAAGCTCATCCACTACTGTCCAACTGATTCTTTCAATGTGTTTTTGGATAGAAGACCGTTTTTGGTCAATCTTGAATGGATTTGAGGTGACAGCCTCCAACTACTTCCATTCATTAGTCGATCTCTTCAAAATAGACCCACGCCCTATTAGGCCTTACTAGGTCTTCAAACCTTCTTTCTGGAGTATAACTTTCAAACTTCCCACCCAAGTTGCAGAAATAACTTGATATCTAGACACCCTTTTCAGAGTTCTTGAGGATTTTCTGGTTCTTGGGTCCCCAAAGTGTCCGTACAGTACCTCCTGTAATCATGCCTACTTTTTAGGCCTAATTGGCTTATTGTGGCTGACACAGAAGAATTGGCTTTTACACCCTTCATCGGATTGTTCATGGTCTCACCTTCTTAGGATTGATTCTTTGATACATATCCTTCACTTCTCTATTCTTGGATTGATCCTTTCAATCCCCGAGTCTTCTATCCTTTGCTGATCACAGTCAAGCTCTCTAGTCTGGTTATCTTCTCCTTCGTACATCTTTGTACGGGCGTCGTCTGCTTCCGGATTAATTTCCCTGACTGGCAAGCCCATTGTGTTCGCACGCCATCCAAGTGCGTCTAGGCAGTGGCGCCAGATGCTTGCCCTCGTGGGGTAACAAACATTAATTGCATACAGACAAATAAGTACTTAGCATAGAATATAAAAGAGCATTTGTATTCATGTATTCACAAGAGTTTTCCGTACATAATCGTCGTGTCCCTACCAAAGGAACAAGTACATATATATAACGTCTGAAGGGATACGAGGCGAACCGTTGCACCCGTGTAACTCCTTCAGACGGCCCAACCGTCTAACTACCCAATTTACCCGACAAGTGCTAAATCCAAGATGACCTAATCTTCGATGCCAGAGTTCATTAATATTGGATACTTGATGACTTAGAGCTGATTTGATACTATTTCCTACTTTGTATAGGTTTCCATCTCTATACCCTAAGGAAATCACATTTTGAATATTAGAGTTCTTTGTCCATATTAAAACTATATTTTCTTGGAATGTGACACGATAGCCTTGATCGGCTAAGCCTGAAATAGAGACTAAGTTCCTTTTTATGCCTGGTACAAATAGAACATCTTTCAATAGTAGAGTTGCCCTTGATTTCAACTTGATTTAGCAGGTCCCAATTCCTTTTGCTGGATAAGTGGAATTGTCTCCAATTGTAACTTCTTCGGAGGAATCTTCTTCTAGGGTTTCAAATTGATCTCTGAATCCTGTTATATGTCGAGATGCTCCACTATCAATTATCCAAGTGTTTTTGCTTGAGTTAACTTCACTTGATAATGCCAAAAAGAATAAAGATATTTTTGCTCCTTTGACTTCAGGTAATGCCGCTTGAATTTTCTTCTTCTCAGGACAGTATCTATGTGTATGTCCGAACTTATCACATTTGTAACCCATGCATTAATGGACTGAATTAGTATTAGAAATGGCAAAGAATTACAACCCAACAAGAAGGGAGGTTATCACACCCAAGGGGCATATAGCTGTCACTCTTGTGGAGGATGCAATCAAGGATGCCTTCAACATTCCAGAGCATAAAGTTGATATTCAGAAGACGAAGAAGGATGCCATGAAGGAGTATGAAGCCAAAACAAGTTATTATATGGGCTTAATTAACAGAGAGTGGTCAACTGGACCTAAGATGACTCGTGCTCAATTATTCAAGTTGACAAGGTCTGACTTCAAAGAGGATGTGGGAGATTTGATACTGATGCTAAACTGAGTTATGGGTAGTCCCTAGGCAACACTTTTTGATACTTGGATGTGTTACTTCATTGATGTGATCCTTAATGGCAATGAGATGTTCGATTGGGCGTGGATGATTAGCAATAACATGGATGAACAGTTGAGAACCGTAATGCACACCAAGTCCTTTTGCATGACTTCTTATTTGATCTATATAATGGCTTGGATTCGCAGGTATCCTAGATTACAATGCCTAGGTAAAGTTAGAAATCAGAAAGGGGAATTCATGGTTTATGATTGTTACCCATAGCTTCATCTTCGCAATAGGAATGGTTTTCAGATCGCCAACGATACTTTGGTTATGCGTAATGTAAGGGTGTTGCGGAAGAATCCGCTTAGAAGACTGTTAAAGGAAGCAGAGGACCTGGTGAAGATGTATGGGTCATGGTTCATTCAATTTCCCAAGTTCACTTATTTCAGGATCCTAGGGAGTACGGTGTGCCCAAGGAAGCTTCCCTGGTTTCCAACGGATAGGCTAGTGTTAATGGAGGTGGCAAGGTAGCTGTTGGCATATGATAGGATCGAAAAGAATAAGCGTAAACCGGGGGTTGTGTTTCCGTTGAGCATCGGAAGTGAGAGTTGTTCGACTGTTGAAGTAGAAAAGGCAGCGGAAGGTGAATTTGAGTTTTACTCTTTAGGATTTTATCTTGGAAGAGCACATTTCGATCTGCTCCGTCAGATCAGAAAGGCATACGGAGCTCAATACAGGCATATAGCACATATTGAAGACCATTGGGCCAATGCCAGTGATGATGTTGAAATAAAAAGGCGGGCATTCTCTAGGATGTCAGTTGAGCTAATTAGGGCAACCAAGTGGATGCAAATTCCAGACTAGGTTGAGGATGATATGCAGTATCTCCACCCAGATTATGAGAAATCAAGAAAAGAAGGCATTCCGCCTATTGATTGGAACACTAAAAGTGAAGAGAGATTGGATGCACTTATGATGACGGTCAAAACTTTCACAATGGGATGGTTGCAAGACCAAGAGGCCCGCCTACAAGCATTGAGGTTGCCCCTAACTTATGAGCTCATGAAGGACATAATGGAGCCTGAGGATGAATCGTCTGGGCCACCACCGGAAAGGAGTAATGGTTTCGAGAGGTGGCAGTAAGTTTCCACAAGAAAAGGATAAGAAAAGAAAAGAGGCCAAGAGTCAGCAACCACAACAAAAGAAACAAAGACAACCAATTGAGGCCCGCCTAGAAGCATTGAGGTTGCCCCTAACTTATGAGCTCATGAAGGACATAATGGAGCCTGAGGATGAATCGTCTGGGCCACCACCGGAAAGGAGTAATGGTTTCGAGAGGTGGCAGTAAGTTTCCACAAGAAAAGGATAAGAAAAGAAAAGAGGCCAAGAGTCAGCAACCACAACAAAAGAAACAAAGACAACCAATTGAGGGTGTAACACCACAGCCAATGATAGTTGAAAAGGCACCGGTCCAAGCAACCAATGAGTCAACAAGTAAAAGTTCTAGTTATGTCCCACTGGATCATGGTGAACATGAAGTTGACTCGCCCCTCCGCATGATGTAGAACAACAGGAGGAAAATGAGATCGTTGATGTTGAGTCCTCTCAAGGTGATGTGGGTCAACCATTAGAAGTTGAAGAGAACTTGGAAGTTGATCAAGAGGCTCCAGCGCAAAATCAAGAAGATGAAAGGGTCGAGGATGAGCTTGGATTGGTCACGGCACCCGCTTGGCTGCGGAGTAGAATGACAAAACTAGATACATATGATCAGCCTATGGAAAGTGCGGAGGAATTAGTTAGAAGAGTTGAAGAAGATAAGAGCAAGGCACCGACAAGGAGGTTCTATCAAATCACAAGGGATGCCTGGTGACTTCGCATTGCACAAGTGGCAATCCCAAGGATAGGCAGAGTGAGAGGGGAGATCGAGCCAGACGACTATGACATACAAGAATATGAAGTAGGACGGGCAACAAAGAAACAAGAAGTTGAGGATGCACATGGGACTATCCAAGCTCTTGATGAAAGAATACATAAGGAAGTGGCCAAAAAGAAGAAGTACAAGGCTGAAGTCTTAAGCTTGAAGGAGTGTCTCCGGCAAATTATGAACCCAATACGGCAAGTTGATCCAAATTTTATTCCTACCAGGCCTAGTCCCAATGCATCTATGGAATGCTTAGGAGTTGGACTTATGGGGCAAGAAGCTAGGAGATGGGTGGCATCGGTAAGCGAAGAAGCAGGCATATTTCTCGAGCGGTTCGTAAGATGTTCGATACCGTGTTCTCCCTTCACGAGCGAGTTGAGAAGATATTGAGATAGTGCGGAGATTACTCATTTGGAATGGAGGAAGTTCTATCCCATTTGTTGGCACTTATGGAGGTTCCATTGCACACGTTGATAAAGGATCGGGTGGTAGAGGAGTAGGTAGTTGATTTTATTGCTTGGCATCAGGCGGTGACCCATAGATGTGATACACTTAAGCAGCTCGAGCCTTGTTGTCTGGTTACGAGAGACGCCATTCTGAAAATAAAGAACGAGATGCTTGACTGTGTAAGAGCTATGTTGCACCAGAAGATGGATGACACTCAGAGGCTAACTGTGGAAGGCCTTCAAGATAGGATGAATGAAATTTTCTTTGGAGGCGGAAATTCACTCGAGTTTGGGCAATTGGAAGCAGCGGCTCAGCTTAAAGGCTTCATGACTTTATATAATGTAGCTGAATGGAGGAGGTCATGTTCTACTTATGCAGGAGAGGTGAGCTATTACAAGTACGGGCTTTGATGCATGCCAAGTGTCCCCATGGAGATGATTGGTGAGATGGCGTCTAGATTTGTTGAACATGCGAGGGAAGATGAAGATGAGGCACATGATTCCCAAGGCGATGACATGGCGTAGGCCCCCAAGATCTCGAGTTTGCTGATTGGTTGATTAATAAATGCCTCATTTTGGGTTGGCCCATTTGGCACCAAGTGGCATAGGCCCTTGTGCCCCATCTTTTCATTGGTTCATACTTATTTTGAAATTTCTTATTGGTTTATAAGGTGGTGGCTTCTTCTACATGTGCTCTCTTCTCATTGATCCACGTGTCATTGATCCTTATCCGGTTGTTATGGATTTGAATTTTCTTATTGGCCCATGAAGGCAATGTAATTTTTCTATTGGCCCACGTGGTGGTGCTTAACTGTAATTGGGTGGGTATTAAATATTTGTAGTAAGTGGTTATGAAAATCCTAATTAAGGCTTTTGCCTCTTAATCTTGGCCCTTGATTTCAAGTTTTTGCCTCTTAATCTTGGCCACTCATTGTACTTGAAGCATCTATATAAGGCCATTTGCTCTCATTTGTAAGCATTGGAAGATTGAAGAAAATTGTTGCTTAAGTAATGCCAATATTGCTCTTCTTATCATTGTTGTGTTTTGCATGGTGATTGAGTTAGAACACTTGGTGTTATTGCATGGTTTCTACTTCCACAATTAAAATAAGATTTCATTTCAAAGTTGTTAAAGTAAGAGAAGAAGTAAATAGATTGTGTGGCGATATTGGTGGATGTTTGATTGGATTCTATAAAACTAGGCCACTAGCTCCTTGTAGATGCAAGGGCGCCTTGTGTGGTAATCTAGTAATTGTGTTCAAGTTCAATTGGCATTAGATCCTTAATTTGTACTCCAAGTTGGATTAAGGGGAAAGTGTTGATATGAAAACCATTTGAGTTCCTTTGAAGCTTTGCACTAGGTGGAGTTGAAGTTGTAGGCAAGCCTCCATTTGGTAGGAGTCCTAGTCCATCCATTAGTCTCCCATCCATAGTTAGAAATAATAGTCTAGATAGTAGAAGTTTGAAGAGCAAAGTTGGAAGTGATATAAATCACGGATATATTTTTATCATATATTACGAAGCCAAATCTTTAGAAGTGCAAGTAAGTTGACACCCTCAAATGAATCATGTAAGCCCGCCTAAGTGATTAACCAACGAATCACATCATTTCAACCAAAGAAACGAGAATCGAAATCGGCAAGGCCGAATCGAATCGCGAATCGGCCATGAATTGACAAATTTAAAAAACCCTAGATTTTAACAATTTAAAACTTATTTCAGACACCCTTTATTGAATATAACTTAAACACAGTATAACATCATCAAATAGAAGCTAACATGCATAAACAAGGAACATAAATGATAAATCCATCACATACGCTACATGTAAAATGTAAATTGTAGTTGAACTGAAGTAAATAGAAATTTGAAATCATATTATCATAACGAGTCAAATCACAGAATGCAATATCAAATATGTATGTGAGATGAAGATCCATAAGACATCAAATCATAAATGTATGTAAGATGAAGATCCATGAAACGTATGTCTATCAATAATAGTATCAGTCTATAAACAAAATGAAAAAACAAGACTATAGCTCAAGCCTCATCATCATCCTCAAGCTCGGCCGCAGCCTCAGCCTCAGCCTCTGAGTATCCTGTCTGCCTTCTACAAAGGTGTCTAAGGTAGGTCCTAGAGGACTGTTGAGCCATATCTCCCGCATGTAAGATGGGCTCACGAACAACATCACTAGGGCCTATGTTTGTGCATGCATGTGTGAGTCTACCAGTGCCTGAACGTGCTCTAGTCGCCTCCTCTACCATGGCCACAGCCTCAGCCTCTCTATCCACCTGGTCAACCCACTCATGGTCTGCCTCAGTGAAGACCGAATCCACAACCTCAGTGAGCCACTCTGATTCTGGATCAATCTCATCCAGAATGATCGGAGAGGAGTCAGGGCCCAAAATCTATCTGATCCTAATACGAAGGTTGTAATGAACAAAGACAGGATCATTCAATCTCTGCACAGTCAACCTATTTCTCCTCTTCGAGTGGATATGCTCGAACATGGACCAACTGCACTCAAATCCAGAAGCGCTGCTTGGCTGACTCAAAATACGCATGGCAATTTTCTTAAGTTTTGGGGTTGTGGGCCCAAATATTTGCCACCATCTATCTGAAATAAGGGAAAACAAAATCAATTAGTATCATTTACAACTTTAAAATTACAAAATAAAAAATTAAAATGCACAACTTATAAGCCATAAACTTGTTACTTAACATTCAAGAATATATTATTTTTACGGTTACCTGGCTATAGTTTTGTCCGAGTATCTATGGCCATCCTGCTAGAGAAAATTGACCCTTCCATATTATTGAATTTGTCTAGCTCAAGGGTTGCAGCTGTGCTATCCTCATCACTACTCAACCTCTGGATCACTGTATATAGGCCGGTAAGAACCTCCTCATCCGCCTTGAAGTTAGGACGAAAATGAAATGCTGGATTCAGATAATAAGCTGCTGCATGGATGGGTCGGTGGAGCTGATTCTGCCGTCTCCTATCAATGATATCCCAAATAGGGGCATACTTCTCTTGCACTCCTGCATACTTGGCTCTAATGACCTCCTTGGCCCTATCCATGCCCTCATATATGTAGCCCAGAGAGGGCTTCTCCCCATCAACAGTTCGTAGGAGAGATGCGAGGGGCTCAGTGACCTGCATATAATGTAAAAAAAATATTTGAGTCAAAACTTAAATATAAATAATAAAACTAAAAGTAAAACTAATTCATTAACAATTAAATAATAAATAGTAAAACTAAATACTAAATATTAAATTGTAAGAAATTTACCTCAACGGTTTCTTTAGTAGGTGTCCAAAAACCATCCTCATTAAAGATGCAATTTGCCACATCTACCCCTGCATTGGTCGTAGCATAGGAAGATGTAGTCCACTCCAACCTCGTGATGCTTGGACGAGCTAACTCCTTGCCTCCTGTTTAGGCCCTCATTGTGCTAAGGATGAATGCGTGATTGTAGATAAACTTGCATATATTTTTTGCTTTATCTACGCATGACTTTACCCACTCAAGCTTGCCAATTTCCTCCAACATGAGGTCAAGGCAATGTGCCACACAAGGAGTCCAAAATATGGTGGGGTGCCTCTCCATCAAAAGTTTACCTACAACAATTTTAAATTAATTAGAAATTGGAACATGTTAGGAAACTTAGAATTAGAAAAGTTCAAATAAATTAATTTTCAAAACTTGAAAAGTTACAAGTTTACCTATAGCAACATAACTTGCCGCATAATCAGTCACCACTTGCACCACATTTTGTTCCCCCAGCTCTGTGATGACTTCCTCAATAATCTCACATAAGTATGTGGCGTTTTTTACATGAGCGGAAGCATCAATAGACTTGAGGAACATGGTATATCCTAGAAAAGAATGAATTATCATGGATCATCAACAAATTAACAATCAACACATCAAAATTTAAATTATTCAGTCACGATTCACAATTCAAATTTCACAATGCATGTAGGAAAGTAGAATGATCAATCACCTCCACAGGAAACAAGAAAATTGATGAGTGTTCTATTCCTCCTGTTTGTCCAACCATCAGTCATGATGGTGCAACCCTTTACAGTCCAGTTCCTTCGGTGGTTTTGAAGCTCAGTCTTCATGTCCTCTACCATTTCATCTACAAGGTATCCACTCAACTCAGCCTCAGTTGGGGCTTTAAACCCCAAACCACATATAGCAACCACATCTATCATATTTTGCCAGTAAGGAGCCTTGTCACAAATAGATTATGATTAGAAATTTAGATGACAAATCATTATGTAAAGTGAATCTATGATTACACAAATAGATATAATTAAAATTTAACTTTAAACTTAAAGAAAACAAATAAAAAAGAATCAATTACCTAGCTGCAAAAAATGGAATATTGCAAAAGTACCAAAATTTGCAAATTTCTTTTCTGGTAGCATCATGAATCTCCTTGTTCAAACCCATGCCCTCAAGCGTGGGTTGTGAACCAGGAGTAGTGCGGGGCACAAAGTAACTATCCAATCTGTTCTTCCGCACTCTGGGCTGCAATAGGCCAGATTCAATATGACTATAAGAACAACTAGCACTAGCACTAGCACTAGCACTAGCACTAACACTAGCATCAACACTAGCACGAGCAACATCACTAGGACGAAAAGGAGGCCTGGAAGAACCCTCTCCAACACACCCTACAGATACGGACTTTGATGCAGGTGCAGATGCAGATGCAGATGCAGTTGTGGGAGCATGGGAGCCAATAGCCCTTATCTCTTCTAGTTGCCTTTTCTTATTTATGTTCTCTTGTTCAAATTTTTCTAATGCCACTAAACAAGTGCGTTTTGCCTCAGCTGTTTGTTTAGTGCAAATTGCAATATCATGTCTAGGTATGCCAGCAATGTGGAATTTGAATCTATAAATGCCACCAGAATTTATTTCTTTACAAAACGTACATTTTGTTTGAAAATTTGTTCTTCTAAGAAAGTCTTTGGTATATTTCCAACACTCATCTTTTTTACCCATTGTGGAAAATGAAAATGAAGACTGTTGCAATAAGAAATTTCAAGTAAAATCTCTATGTTTCAAAATTCAAAATATGATAAACTAATAAACAAAACAACAAAGCCTACTTTGCAATTTAGTAAAACTTAAAAACAAACATTCAAAATTTGCAAATGAGAACTAAAAAAATTTAACAAAAAATGAACAATACACTAACATACCAAAAAAAAATCAACACTTACCTCTTGCAAATGAGTTGAGTGTTGCTATTGACTTTTTAAAGCTCCCAATGCAATCTTATGGCTTCTCCAAATGGATTTTTATTCTTTTTGGTGCTCTTCCTTCTTGCTGTTTGCAAACTTCTGGTTTTTCTTTTCTCTTCTTCTCTCTCACTTTTCCTCTTTTTTACTCATGCTAAGCAAATAGAAGACCCTTTAGGGTTAAAACAAAAAGAAAATGCTAAGCTAAACCTAAAAAAAAATTTAAAATTTTATGTTTTTAACTTTATAATTTCTGCCTGATGCGGCCGATTCTTACCGATTTCCCGTGCCGATTTAGGCGATTTTATCACATGAATTGCCAATTTGGCAATTCAGGCGATTCATGTGAAAAAATTGTTTGAAACGATTTTCGGCTCCCAAAAAATCGTTTTCAATGAACTGAATCACCAAACTGGCGATTCACGCGATTCAATGGCGATTCTCGGAACTTTGATTTCAATTGAGTTAGGTATCCATAGGTGTAAGGAACCTTGGAGTCATTCCATGATCTTCATTGCAAAGCTTAGCATGGGAGATGACTTTATTCAAGAGAGGGTTTAATTCTCTATGTTTCTCGAAGCATTGAGTGTTTAGTCGTGCATGTTGTGTAAGTGGAACAAAACTCACATCAACACACCAAAGACTTTGTCAAATAGTAGGGGTGAAAATTTGCTCAAGTTGGGAATTATTTCCCAAGAAGGGGCAGAATCCGCCCTTTCTTGGGAAATTTGCTTGTTGAATAACTCCCCATTTCAACACTTCGTCATATTTTTAGCTTAGGAAGCGGGAGGATTTATACAAATATAACATCATTTCTTATACTTTAAGATATATTTGCATAAATACTGTCAAGATGTTTGAGATAGGTTTTAGCTTCATAGGAGTTATAATAAAGATTCTAGATTTTGGGGGTTTTCGAAAAATTCCGGACTTGGCCAAATTTCAGGATTCAACACACCTTCAACAATGTTACCTCTCAAAACCTACCCTGGCTTTTTAAGGCCAAACTAAAGCTAGAACAAGGATTTTCAAAAGGTTTCAACTCACTTCCTCACAAATCACTTGGTTTCAAATCCATCTCCATGACTGGCTTAGCCCAACTTTTTCTTACATCTCAGACAAACTTGACTTCCTAGCAGGCCAAAATTGCTCGAACTTACTTCCTCGACTTGAAGACTTGAAAATGTTTCCAACCAAAACCGCCTAAGACAACTACTCCTGCTAAAGAAAAAAGAGGGGGTCCCCATTTGCAATGGGGCGATGGTGTGAAAACCTCACAACAGGTCCAAGAATGGGGATATTACAATAGCTGCACCTGCAAGTGAAAGTATTTTTCAGTTTTTTTTGTAAAGAAGATTTTTCAGTGTTCTGATTTGCAGAGTTTTGGACTGATTGATCTCAAGTTTTTGCTGTGGGCAATTGAAGAATTCCATTCTAGGCATACCACTTCACAAGCAGGTCGTATAGTCGGCATAAGATTTGAGGGTTTGAATGTTGCATTTTTGGTGTTTCTTTTGCTGTTATTATCACCTTATCTTTTGCATTGCTGGCCATACATTTCATGGAGTATTTAGTAGCTTAAGAGATCGTACCATTTGTACCAACTGTACCATGGTTGCAGGATGATGCAAGGGTTGTTCGCAGTTGAGCACCTAGTTTTGGGGGCTTGTTTGGTGCTGTGTGGTGGCACTGAGAGGTTGCTAAATCCTCTTCCAACAATTTGGCACTGAGATCTTGCAATTTGATGATGTTTTGAACGACTGTACATGCTGTACCAGCACCCAGATCTGCCCTCTACAAGTCTGAAAATTATTTGTTGATTTTATACTCATCTACAGCGAGTTATGGTAGAGTTTGGTGTTGTTTTGTGAAGTTATTCCAGTGTGTATTCATGTTTGGTGAGTTGATTTGATTTGGCAAAAACTCCAGAGTGTTTGCTTGTTGCCCAAACCTATTGCAGCACCTTTTTAAGTGTATGACAGACGTGCAGTAGCATAAGACCCATCAATTATCAAGGTACCTTGCTGTTATTCCAAGTTGGCTGGGTTTATTCATGAATCAGGGTACTGTTTTGAGGGGTACAATAGTTCTTTTACATCAACACTTTACATCAATGATTAATCTTCTTATTTTAGTGATTATAATGCATATGTGCCATTGTAATGCTTCAGATGGTTATATTGCTGAAAGTTTTAATTTTAATGCACTTTTTTGTAAGCACCAGATGGTAGTACGGCTAGTGAGATTTGATCTGTTATTGTTAATGTATTTAACCCATTGAATAAGTGGTTTATTGTAATCAATCACCACTGTATGAATGAAAGAGCTGCTGTTTAAGCTTGTACTTACTCACCACTAGATACATAGAAGAAGCTATGTTTCATTTCAGTATTGCATAAGCTTTCCTACTAAAAATGGAAAGTGCCATTGCAAGTCCCACCGAATAAGTGAATGTTTACGTATTTGAGTATTGCATATGTATCCCACTGAATACGTGGTATTGGTTGGCTTGTCACCTAATGCTTTCCTTTCAGTTTCTGCTTTTTAATTTAATTGTAATCCTCAACACCGTATGGTCTCACCTTACCCACTTTGGGATCAGGGTGATTGGAAAGTGGAAGGGAAGTTGATTTGCATCTCTATTTCAGTTGATAACTTCTTTTCACAAAAATAAATGTACTTACAATATCTGTGTGCCTCTCTCTCCTCCATCACCTGGCCCCCTCCTCTCCCTTAAAACAACTTTAACATTCTCTTGACCAACTCATCTCTGCAACCCAAACAGCATTCATGAAAGCATCACTCATCACTAACTGTATAATGATAGTTTAGGAGATGCTTAATTCGATCTGCAATCAAGTGTACCCAAGGTTTATGATAAAATTGTATATTTCAAAACCTTTTGACAGATGCAACTGGGACATTCTACTGCAGCTAGCACGAACATTTTGTTTTAGTAAAGACGTGGGCTGGATAAAAAGTTGCATTACTTCTGCTTTGATATCAGTTTCTCTTCACAGTTAACAAGTAGATTGTCACTTATCCTCGAGAGACTTGAGACAGGAGCATCCTTTATCCCTCTAATTATTCATAACCAGGAGCGGGATAGGATTTTTTTTAAAAATGGGACATATGCATAGATGAAGCCAATAACTACCATGCAGAAGGTCCATTATCAAAGTTTGTATGTTTATTTCACTCTTATTTACTTTTAACTATTCTAAAGCATTTAGCGAATATTAGATAATTTGTTTCTCATAAACTCAAGAAATTTGCAATTATTCATAGTTAGAATCTCCCATTCAACTGTATAACGTCAGATTAGCTGACTGATCAATGCCAATACTTTTCTGATTATGGAAAACTTTCATTGAAGAAGCACCTTATACTATATGTTTTGGTTTGCATGATGCTCTACTCAATTCACGTTCTACCTGTGTTGTTTGTTCAGTTAAGATGCATCATGTACTACATATTTTGGCTTGCATGCATGCTTACTCATCTTAATTCCATACCATTAGAGTACGTCAATAATATAAATCAAACACTGTTGCACTCTGAAAGGTTTGCAGTCTTGGGAAATTTTGAAGCATTCATTTCTTCAATGAATAAGAGACAAATCCCTGTTCTGAGTTCCTTCCATTCATACACGAAAGTAATGCCTCTAATGGATCAGTCAGGTATCAGAACAATACATTAAGAATCTATGATTAAGCAGTTATCACTTTCGCTAATATCCTTTGTCAAGACAACACTGAATGGTTATCGAACGTATTTTCTAGAGTGTACTTGACCTTGAAGCCCATGTCAATATGTTTGAAAACATATTGAGATTCATATGCTTTCTTCAACCTTCATACAACAATTGGGCTGCAAATTAGCAGCTTATCATATTGTTCTGGTATTTATCATGGTGATTATCTCTGATAAATATTGTTCAAAAGAAGTGATTGCAAGCTTCTAAATATTTACCTATATATTTGGGATTAACTACTGTACCTTATTCTTGTGGCCATTTTTTACGCCACTAATCCTATATTTTCATCTCAAACACGGCACAAAAGTTATAAATAAAAACTGTCCGTATTATCAGATGTGATGTATCGTTATCGAGGTAAAACCTCACATTTATAAAGAAAATAGATTTAGCCTGGCAAGTTTTGTACTAAGCTATTGAGTTTGACCAATTTAGTGTGGTATTTCTTAATGCACACATTTGCCAGTTGAACACTAGGGGCATCATGAGAGAGATAGATGTTTCTGCTCTTTGCATCAAGGTGTCCACGCAGTATAATGAGTGACATACAAAGATCATCAAAATTTGCATCAAGTTGTTCACGCAGTAATGAGTGACATACAAAGATTGCCAAAATGAGTGAGCTACACTTGTCTCAATATTATCTAATGGGCTTCATTGCAGTACGTTTCATGATGTCTCTGTAAACATAAACAATTATGAACCACTCTACTTGTGTAATTCAGAAAAGTAATTCTAATAAGTATACCTACTAGTAATGCCAATGCTGTGACCAAACTGAATGGCATTGTCAATAGATCAACAATCAATGTGGGATAGCTGTAATATAGTTATACTTTGCAATCTCCCAAGCTGCTCTTTCTACCAGATTTTGATACAATGTACATGCCTATAAAAAAATGGACATCTTCTCCATACCATAACATAAGCTTAAGCTTATGTCTGTTTACCCGCTGGGGTAGACTAGTTTATTCATGCATAGACATTATACAGGAAATGTAAATAACAAAGATAGATCAGAGAACACCAAAGCTTTCATTAATCATTCGAAACGTAGTACATTCACAATAGCCACAATGATCATGATGCTTTGAAGAGCTAGTACAATGTTTATATACAATCTGAAGAGGTGCAACCAAACGTCGTCACCCGTTCCCAACCCTCGACAATATAACTAACATCCGTCGGCAACTAACATCCATCGACAACTAACACTCGACGGCAACATAAACTTTACAGCTAACATCATCCCCCCCTAAAGAAAAGTCGTCTTTGGATGAAAACAAAATGTTTGGGACAGAACAACAAAATAGGAATGATGAACTACCAAAAACTAGGACTAAGAAGTAGAGTGGGGCAGAGGAGGCATCCCTGATGAGGAAGTGTGTTGCTTCGTTGGAGGAACCGGTGCAGTGGACGACCCCAACTGAGCTCGCAGCTCATACACCTATTTAGTTCGGGTCTGCAAGTGTGCTTCAACTACCATCTGTAACTCCAAGGCGAACTTAATCATCAAGGTAGCCTCCAAAAGTTCCTTTTCCTTGGCCTCATTCTCCGCCTATGCCATTGCCAACTGTTGCTCCCAAGCCACGGTCTCCCTAGCCAGTCTCTCTTCTAGAGCAACTCGTGCTGCCTGTTTAGCTACCGACTCCTGGGTACGTTGGAGTAAGTCTCCCTCCATTGCTTCTAGCTTGGTGCCTAGCTCCTCCCAAGCTCTTTGTGCGGTCACCAATGCAGTCTCACGGTTCGACGAGACATACTCAGATCACCTCAACTCATAGTATCCATCTCGAAATGTCTGCTCAAGCTCTCGAACAAGAGATGCTACCTCACTCTCAATGACTGGCGTAGGAATAGCCCAGGCAGCCAACATCTCGACAGTCTCTCCATCAAGCCACAACCCCTACTCAAAACACTTGGCAAATGTTGCACCATAGCCTACTCGAGCAAAGGCTAGGAGACGCCTCAAATCCTGAACCATAATCGCCACAGCCTGGGACTCTGCTACAGCCACCAACTGACGTCCTTGAGTGACCATGTCTGCCAGATAAGCCTCCACATCCTCTCCCTCCAATGGCCCAGATCGGGTAAGTGCTGCCGGGCGAGCCAACTCGAATCCACAAGGTGCCTCCCTTGCCACACCGCCCCCTGCTGCCACAGTCCCGTCCTCCTCAGATAAAGAGGGAATATTCGTTGCCACTGTGACATCCGCAGAGTCTATACCAATAATCTCCGGCGAGTCCTCCCATCGAGGAGAAAGAACTGGTGGTGGTGGTGGAGCAAGAACCAACTGAAACCGTCGGCTGATCCAAGAACGCATGGCTCCAACCCGCATAGGTTCATCAGTCGGTGAGGAATCCTGCAAAAGTGTCGCGTCTATTGTCACTACGACATCCGATCCTACCACCTCCATTCGAACTTGACCCTCACCAATATCCTGGGTGCCTCCGAGTAATTCCTCTGTTGTAACTGCTACCGCGACCTCCGTCGGAGGTTCAGGACCCCCCTTCTACTGGAATGCCTGTGGCTTCTTCCTCAGGTGGAAACTTGACGACAGGAACTGTGGGACTCACCACCTGTGTGGAAGTCAAGTGGGCTGAGGTAGACAATACTGATGCGGTAAACTGGACCACTAGGGTTGCCTCAATGGATTCTACTGCCTCCATGCATATTACCTCCTCGATCATCTCACTATCCTCCTCTGAGTTTGTGTCGGAAGGCTCTGGAGTGGCTTCGCGACCACTATCAATATCGTCGGGGTCAAACTCTACAATTGTTTGCCGACATCGCTTTTGCCCACTAGTTGTACCTCCAGTATCCAAATAGAGCCAGTAAAACACAGGAGGGGCTCCTGCTATGAGCTTTCCTTGTGGCTTGAGTTCCAACTCATCCACGGGAATCTGTCTGAGTGCGGCCTTCAGAAACAATCCGATAGCGTAATGGGGCATGTAAAAGGTCCGATGCTGTAATGTCATAAACTCCAACATTCTGTTTGCCAACACCGAAGCCCAATCATATAGCACGCCATTCATCAGTCCCTGCATGTAAACAATCTGTGGGAGGGCAATATTAGAGGCGCGACTCAAACCCGTCAACCTGCTCTTGATGACGTCGAGAATGCAACGCCAGGCACCCTCTGCTACAAACTCCTTCCTGAGGCCTCTTGCTTTCGTTACCCTTATCATAGTGTCCAACTCTACTGTAGTGAGAGGACGACAGACACTTTATCCAAGATTCCTTCCACTCTATTGGCATTTTCCACTTTGTGGTGTCCACCTTCCGCCCGTTGTGTCCTGGAATGCCAAAGACGCGTGTGAAGTCCTCAACGCCACACGAGATTGTGAGCCGGTGGTTCCGATACACAAATGTACTTTTCCTCCTTTTCTTATCGAAACTTTGGATCATTACCCTCGAAGTGTTCTCAAGGTTGCATAAAGGAAACAAGGGCATTTGGATAGCCTAATGGACACCAGCCTATCGTAGAATTTTCTTCACTTTTGTCGTCCTCTAGGGTTTCCTTCCACCATTTCCTACATTCAAGTCCATTAAGGCCTTCAAATGCTACAGTCTGGTAGGTGACGACTTCTTTTTCCTCCTGCTGAGCAAACTTGAGCTTCCTCGTGCTGCTCCTAGTTGCCCGTTTGTGCCCTACAACCTTTACTCCAGAAGGTAGTATGGTAGCCTTCTTGTCCATGGCTGTATTTCTTGAACTCCCTACCTGCAGTTGATTCTTCCAGTGACTCCTCTTCCTGGCTGAATGCATCTTAACTGTTTTGTAATTCAAGAAACCATTATAGTGAAAAAAGATTGCTCTAGCCACTACCGTACATTTCCTTCGCTGTCCACGGCAAGACTTGGCAGATTTCCCCTCCTCCACGCGGCTATGTATCAATCAGTCTCTTCTCCACAACTCTTTATTTCTTTCCGTAGCCCATTTCTTGCTTTTGTGGCCAGCCTTTAGTCCACCCGTGCTTCCTATTTTCCTTCTCTCAGTGCCTTCTCCCCGTACGGTATATTCTGTTAGAATAACTGAGAGGGGGGTGAATCAATTATCCACAGTAGATATCTCGGTTCTTCATCTCTTTCTCTTCTCTTCTACAGATGTGTAGATATTTGCAACTATCATGATAAGTACTGTCAAAACTAGTTGACATCAATGACAACATAATGACTGATTCAATTATCTTACATAACAATTCAGTGCTCGATGATCTCTAATCACTTGTAGTTCATCAATCGGTTTCTCAATCAGTTGTAGTTCATCAATCTCTCCCTTTGGCATTGATGACAACTCAAACAATATGAAATATACCATACACATACCAAACATGTATTCTACAACTCTGTAAGCAAATGTTGTAGCTCGGTAAGCTCTCCCTAGCTTAATATGTTTAATCACTACATTACATGACAACATTGCAAGTGCAGACTTTCCTCTGCAAAAATCATTAGAAACTCTTCAGTTCTCAACAATAAATCTTCAAAACTCTCTCTGACTTTCTCAGATTGTCTCTCCCTTAGATAGATGTTCCAGTAATCTCCTCGGTTATCATATTGTTTCTCTCTTCCTTTGACAACAATGCCAAAGAAACACATAAACATACAGCTCTGTATTAGCCATGTGACTCTCTGTTGTCCGGTGCATACAATGTATCTCGGTATACTGATATGCAAATAGCTATTCTTGAAATCTTTCACAACCTTAGACAGAATCCAAAGTGTGAACAATGCTGCATCAACATGAATGATCTTCTGATAAGATTAGGCTGATGCAACCTCCAGATCGCATTAGTGACCGGTAGACAGGGGACTGACCCCAAGTCTAGTCCTCAAGTATTCAAAAGTTTCCTTTGGTAGAGGCTTGGTAAATATGTCAGCAAGTTGCTCTTTTGATGTAAATATTCCAGTTTAACTTGCTTCTCATGTACTTGTTCTCTTAAGTAGTGATACTTAATAGAGATGTATGGTATATTCTCCTTCTGTCCATGTATTTCCTTCCCTTCGTGTGCTTTGTATCTGCCGTGTGCTTTTTATTATATGTCGTGGGTTTTTTATTATGTCCCGTGCAGTGGTTATTTCCTTCGCGCGGTGTACTATGTGTTGTCCTCTCTTCCTCCGTGTTTTCTCCTTGCTTCCTTCGTGTTTCCCAGCTTGTGTAGTGGTTCCTCTGTGGTCTGCTCTCCGCACGGTGCTCTATTTGTGTTGGTTTGTTTTTTTTTTCTTTCCACACGGGGTTTTAAGGACGGTGGTTCCACCGTTCGGTGGTCCCACTGTATGAGACTTTTTTTTTTCTTTATCTGTCTACCTGGTGCTCACCCGATGATGCGTGGTGGGCCCGATGATCGTGGTATAGCTTCAACTTCGACCCGTTGACAGTGTCGGCTATGGGTTGCCCATCTAAGGTGGACAACTTAATTGCTCCATTAGCATTGACTTCCCGAACTTGGTACGGGCCTAACCATTCGACCTTAAACTTGTCAGGTTTGATCTCGTTCCGCCCATTGTACTTTAGTACGAGTTGCCTGGAGAAAATCGGGTGCGTCGAAGGTGCTTGTTGTGCCAATGTTTCCGACACTGCTGGGCCACGTTCGTTGCCCACTATGCCAACATTTGCCGTTCGTCGAGTTTGTTAAGGGCCTGCAACCGTTCCCAGAGGCTCTCCATGTCGCCGAGTTTATTGTCAAGTGCTATTTGAAGGCTGGGCACCATAAATTATGTCGGGACGACGACCTCTTGTTCATACATCAACTGGAATGGAGTGTGTCCCATGGTGACTTTGTATGTTGTACGGTAAGCCCATAGTACTAACAAAAGCCGCTCTTCCCAATCTTCGCCTTCTACACCACAGGACTTGTAAATCACCAACACGAGTATCTTGTTGGTGGCTTCGGTCTGCCCGTTTGCCCTCATGTAGTAGGGGCTCGAGAGTGAATGAAATTTTTTGAATTCCGCGGTGAGCAACCGTATCACATGGTTAACGGAATGCCCTCCTCTGTTGCTAGTAAGCTGAATAGGTATGTCGTATTGTGTGATTATCTGTTCATAGATAAATTTTGTCGTGCTTACTGCAGAATTGTCCGACATGGCTCTAGCTTCGACCCATTTGGTAAGGTATTCGGTTGCCACCACAATGTATCGACACTAGCGTCTCTTGCTTGCCTTTAGCGATCCCACAAAATCTAGTCCCCATCACTCGAACAACTCCTGAGCGTTGGACGGGTTTAATGACATAAGTCCCTCTTGAGTGGTTTCCCAGCTCTCTGATAGGTGTTGCAACTTATCACCCATTCTTGTGCGTCATTGTACAATGTGGGCCACCATAGCCCTGAAAGTAAAACCTTCAGTGCTGTCTTGTCTGGTCCCATATGCCCTTCGGCGGGACCTTCATGGGCCTCCCTTAGAATACCCTGTACTTTTTCCATCACACACCTCCAAAGTACCTGGTTGGGTCCCATTTTGTACAGTAACCCGTTAATGAGTTGGAAGGTCTTACTTCTGAGGACAAGTTTCCTTCTCTCTCCTGGCGGCATTCTCTCTGAGAATTATCCTGTGGACAAGAATTCTCCAACGCTTGCATACCATGGAGGAAGAACAACAATACAGAAAAGATGGGCGTCCGGGAAGTCATCATTCACCCCCTTCGGCGGCTCCCCAAATTTGATGCACGATAGGTGATTTGCACACACGTGACTTTTTCCCGGTCGAACTATGATGTTAAAGGTGAACTCGTGCAGCAAAAACAACCATCTGCTTACTCGGCCCTGAGTAAGTGGTTTGTTCACCAGGTACATTAAGGCCCGATGATCCACGAAGAAGGTGAATGGGGTAGCGAGTAAGTAATGCCAGAATTTCTGCACATCATACACCATCCCCAACACTTTTCTCTTTGTCGTGTTGTAGTTCTTCTCTACCTTTGAGAGGAGCCTGCTTGCGAAGTATATGGGGTGATCTAACCCATGGTCACCTGTCTGTACCAGTGTGGCTCCGATCGCGAAATTGGATGAATCCACATGCACATGGAATTCTTTATCCCAGTTGGGGTATGCTAGGATAGGCACGGCTACCAACCTTGCCTTAAGGTCTTCAAAGGCTTCCCCTTGCTCTGTTCCCCAATTGTAAGGTTCTCCCTTGTGAGTTAGTTGATCCATCAGACGAGATACATGAGGAAACTGTTTGATAAATCTCCGATAGTATCCTGTATGTCTGAGGAATGATTTGAATCCTGTAACATCCGTGGGTGGCTTTATCTCGAGAATCACCCTTATCTTGTCCGGGTTAGTTTTTAATCCAGCCTTACACACAATGTGTCCAAGTAGTTTCCCCTATGGTACCATGAACCGACATTTCTTGGGGTTGAGGGCCAACCATGCCCATCGACACCTTTCCATGCATTCTCGAAGGGCGACCAAATGGGTATCTTCGGCACTAAAAATAGATCAGTCATCCACAAAGGCTTTGAAGTTGCCTACGAACATTTTGTCAAATATGTATAGGATTATTCTTTGGAATGTTGCCGGGGCATTGCAGAGTTCGAACGACATTCGGTTATAAGCATATATGCCATCCTCTACTATGAACGTTGTCTTCAACTTGTCCTCTTCGACGATGGATATCTGATTGTATCCGAAAAATCCATCCATGAAGGAGTAAATTTCATGACTGATGACCTCCTTCAAGATACTATCCGTGAAGGGGATTGGAAAGGGATCTTTGATTGTAACTGCGTTTAAACACCTAAAGTCCACACATATTCTTATTTGGTTGGTGTCCTTTTTCAGCGAGATCACGATCGGTGACACCCACTCGCTCATCTGCACCCGAAATATGATGCCTGCCTCGAGCATCCTTTTGATTTCTTCATTGGCATGGGCTGCATAATTCTTATTCATTCTGTATGGATGTTTCCGTATGGGTACAACTATTAGTGGAATTCGGTGGACACACAATTTCGACGATACCCCCTTTAAGTCTTTATAGGTCCATGTGAATACATCTTTGTATTTTGTTAAGATTTTAAATGCGGCAGCCTTGAGAACGGGGTTCCAGTCATCCCCTATGAAAATATTCTTTGGGTTGGTCTTGTCTCCCAAATTTATGGTCTTTACTGACGGCTCTTCATACTTGATGGGTTTATCTTTGTCAAATTGGTGTGCGGGGGTTTCCCAAACTCGAAGCTCTCCCTCTTTATACTCTCTGTACTATGGCGGAAAGGTAGGCTTTTTCTCTCCTTCATCTATCTCCAACATATTGTAGTGCCTCAATTCATAATCTTCCATCTGTCAATGGAAGAGCCCATTTAGTGAGTCCATGTCATCGTTGGAGTATCCATCTATTTCCAGTATACCTTCCTTGTTTGGCTCGTCTCCCTTTGTCAACCTCTTTTTCCGTGTCTGATCCCGACGAAGATGCTAGGTCTTCACTAACCAATTGACTTCTCAAATCAATTGTGAATTTCCGAGCATCTCTCTCCATCAAAATTACGTTCCGTTTTCAGTCGTGCTTAGCTTTTGCTTGCACAAGCCATCCTCTCCCTAGGAGAGCGTCGTATCCTTTCTTTTTCATTGGAATGACAATAAAGTCCATCATGAACGGTTGAGTGCCAATCATCACCCTTTGTGCCAATAGTGTACCTATGGGTTTGATCCCATGCTAGTTTGCTCCTACCAGTTGGAAGGTTGGCGGCCACAGTGTTGGTCACTCGAGTTTCCTCCATGTCTCTTTGGGTAGAACATTGACACCCAATCCTCCGTCGATGATAGTGTTGGTAAGTATTGTGCCGAGAATTCCCATCTCCACTACTGTAGGATGCCTTCTGGTGTTGAGTGCCAATAACATGGGGTCCTCAATAGACTTTCCCTTCCCGAGGGAGTTTTCCTTCGTCTTGGTCGCCTTCTGCATGTTAGCAGATGGTACCATGTTAAGCAGGGCTGTTCTTAATTGTGGCATGGCTGCAAGGAGGTCTCCCAATTGTATTGGGGTTTCTGTCTGTATTTTTTGCCTTAGTATTTTGTGTTCCGCGTGACCTCCTTGGGAGGTTCCTGTGGCATCGTGTGTTTCTTTCCATTCGCCCATCATTTCTCTCTCGATGTCTTCTTTGGCCTCCCGTACTCTTTTCTTTTCAGTCTCCAAATGTGGGTAGGTGGCCTTTTTTGCTTGCTCTTGGGTGATTGCCAATGCCCCCCCTTCATTGCCTTCGATATTCAAAAAGTTTACGTTGGGTTTTGGGCATTTTGTGTCATCGTGGTCTCTGGGCCCGCACCATTTGCACAGGAATTGTGGCTTTTCCCCCTTTTGGCACTCCCTAGCAAAATGGCCCCATTGGTTGCATGTCTGACATTGAGTCATTGGCCTCCCGCTAGCATCGTACTAGAGGCGGCTCTGACCACCGTTGGTGTTATTATTGTCATTTCCCCTTTCTCCACGATGATTATTCCTGTAGCTGTCAGACGATGCTGTGTTTTGTGTGTTCCCGGGTGCTATTGAGGATGACACTTCTTGCGTGAACATGACTTGTTGGTGGCCTCGTGTCTTCATATTGAACAGACATTCCTTTATCGAATGGCCCGCCAATTGGCAAATATCACAGAACATTTTCTTTGGGCATGCACCCTTTGTGTGGCTGGCCTCCTTGCAGTCGGTACACCACAAGTCTCCTTCGTTCCGACTGGTGCTTCCCTTCATATTTTTGAATTCTTTAAGCATCCTTTCCATATCCTTTTGTAGTGCGGTGACTTTCTTCTTTGCTTTTCCGTCACTGCCGCTATCGTCCCCTAAAGTGTCATCGTCATCGGAGGAAGAGGACTGGTTTTTCTTTTCTTCGACGTCTTTTGTTCACTCTCCAGGTCCATCGCCCGGTTATACACGTCAACGTACGAAGTGGGAGGGGCTATCTTCATCTTCCTCCAAAGGTTTGATTTCAGCCCTTCGACGAACCATCGCTTCTTCAAGCCGTCAGCTGGCTGACTCTCCATCTTTCCCACAAGTTCTTTCAGTTGGTGGCCGTAGGTCCGCACTGTCTCCTTTTTCCCTTGCTTGGTTCCATATATTTCAGAGACAATTTCATTGTCGTCTTGTAGGAGCCTAAACTCCTTTTCGAATGCCTTCTTCAAAATGTCCTAGGTGGTCACTCTGCTTTTATCTAAGTTAGAGTACCAATCGATTGCTACCCCTCGGAGGGTCGCTGGAAACTGTTTCATCCATTCCGCCTGGTCAACGACTCCATTCGTGGACCAAATTGTCTCACATGTGCGGCAATGCTGAACATGGTCTTCTTTTCCATCGCCATGGAACTTGGGAAACTTCTCTTTGTTAGCCGCCATATTCACCCTCAGGGGTGGGACGGTGGTATGTACCACTTGTTGTGTTGCCGGTTGAGTCGCCGGAAGTGTTTGTTGTACGATAGGTTGGGATGCTCCTCTCATCGGTCCTCTGGAATTATTTTCCTCATTAACAGATGTTCTCGAACTACTCAGAGTGGTGTGATCCGTGTGCCTTTTTGTCACTTCGACACTTTCCGCGGCAACTGCACATATGTGCTCCCTCCGTTCGGCTTCCTCTTCTACCTTCCTTCGGGCTTCTGTCCTTGGTGTTAAAGTTAAGGTCTTGAACAAGTTCATTGTTTCTTCTAAGAGATCCTTGTTGTCACTTCCGTCGTCCTCTTGGTTAGGTTCCTCTAGACCGTCGTCTTCACTTACACCCTCCGGTAGTCTATCGGCACGTCTCCTGAACCTCTCCCTTCGCTCGGCTTGCTGTTTGTCGAGTAGTGCTTTTCGAAGAGCATGTTCTCCCTCGAGTTCCTTCTTTAGATTCCTGTTTTTATTCAATTGGTTGGGCATAAATGCTTTTCCTCACACCAATAATCAACACAGAATTTCAAAAAACAAAAGGACACATTTATTCATGTTTTATTACAATCTCTTAATGGAATGATCTCGTCATTCTTATTTTTCACTATGTCCTTTTCTCCCGTCACCTTCAAACATGACTATTCCCGACGGCGTTTCCCATCATGTTCCTCCCGAAGTCTTTTGTTTTGCCATGTATGGTATTCCCGAAGGATTTCTTGCCGTCGTTCCTCTTGAGCAATCTCTTGCAGGCGAGCGCATTGTGCAAGCGATGCCTGTGCTAACAAGCGAGGGAAGTGGTTTAGCAACCGGTTGGTTGCAGGGTTAGCCTCAATCGTGGCCCACACATCACTTGCTGGAACTTCCTCTCTGGTGGCTTCTCGACGAACGTAGGTCTCTATTACCACCTGAAACAGGATTCTGAATTCCCTCGTCTGGTTGTCTTCTCCTTCGTACAATTCTGTATGTGCGTCATTTGCTTCTGGATTAATTTCTCCAACTGGTAAGCACATTGTGTTCGTACGCCATCCAAGTGCGTCTAGGCAGCAGCACCAAAAGTTTACCCGCTGGGGTAGACTAGTTTACTCATGCATAGACATTATACAAGAAATGTAAATAACAAAGATAGATCAGAGAACACCAAAGCTTTCATTAATCATTCGGAACTTAGTACATTCACAATAGCCACAATGATCATGATGCTTCAAAGAGCTAGTACAATGTTTCTATACAATCCGAAGAGGTGCAACCAAACGTCGTCACCCATTCCCAACCGTTGGCAATATAACTAACATCCATCGACAACTAACACCTGACAACAACATAAACTTTACGGCTAACAATGCCACCTAGCAATGGAAATAGGAAAATGGAAAATTATAAAACCTGAACATGTTCGTGTGTACTATTTAATACAGGAGAAATTAAGGATGAAAAACATCTAACAATGTTGAACCCGAACAATTTGCACAATTAAAAGAATTAATCAGTGTGGGACCTTAACAAAATAAAAGAAATAATAATATTTTGGCCTGCTTACCTCCAAAACAATTAGGCAGTTCTGTGACTTAACAAAGAGGAGAGTTCTAGTACACGCGCATTGGAAAAACATAGACCCATAATATAAGTACAGAAGTAAAATAAGAGAATAGTGATCGTGGTGCTAAGAGCCGCTAGAAGATCAGTACAAAATATAAATGAAAATCAATTGATTGAAATGGTGGGAGGAATTGTCTCAATTTTTAAGTTTCTCAGCAACTTACAAAGTAGGGTGACCCATTAAGTACAACCTTCATATGCAAAGCACAAGTAAAATTTGTAACCTTCATATGCAAGGCACACATAATAATTGTAAACTAGACATTTAATGCATTTTTACATATGCAAATAATACAAGCTACACATAACTCAATGGTATACCACAAGTATAGCTAGGATTATTGACAAAGTGAGTTTTCCACTCAGTAATTTTCCTCTTGGAACACAACTTTGAGGGTGAAAAAAGGTGGCATTATCAAGTTACCTTATGAAACGAAAGGCCTTCATAGTCTACCTAATAACAACTCTCGACAGCCCAAAGAGTTCTTACAATTTTGTAAACTGAAACGATCCTCACAAATCTGAAGTTAGTCATATTTTCCATTTGCTCCCACTCCTTTTTGTCCTCAACATCCATACGTGTATCCCCTATTGATTTCTACAATACCACAATGATGGTGTAATCACATACCTCCTACTTTATTTTGCTTATTTAGTTGTAATAGGCAGTCCATTTGGACTGCTTGATGTCTCTTCTAGAAGTAAGAAACTCATGTCTAAGAGTTGTGTGGTCATCCACATCCAACAATGGATCAACATTCAAATCTCTCATCCTTGAAGCCTCAAGTAACAAATTGTCAGTCAAAATATCCTTATCACCCCTTGAAATATACTTATTCTAGTGTCATCCAAATATAAATCATCAATCTAGATAATGAGAGAATACGTACTCTAGTGTCATCCAAATACAAATCATCAATCTAGATAATAGGAGAACCAATGCGCCTCAAATAATTGGAGTAAAAAATCATTGACAAATCTTGTTAGCTCTTTATCTTTCCAATTAATGTTGTCATTGACACTCGTGCAAAATTTATTTCTCTTTTCACAGCAAATTTATTGGGCCAAAATTGTAATTTGTTTTCTTGTGGGATTAGTTGATAAATGATTGTCATATTTATACTCAAATTAGGTATGTGATAAACATAATTGTGGTAGACAAACTTAATTGTGCCATCACCTAGCACAATACCATCACTACCAACAAGAGCACAACAAATCATCTCCTATGAAAACTTCTCCTTCATCAACTTTGCAAAGCTTTTGGAACAAACTCTCATCCTTGGCCATGTGATTTTGTAATGTCTCTTTTTTGTGACAATATAAGTCAATTAAATAATTAAATTTTAAGTTCTCAAACTATATCAAATTTTATGACTACTTAATTTAATTATTTAATAAAGTATTAAAATGACTTAATGGAGCTTAGTGAATAATTAATAAAGTCATTTTAATTTAAAAGAGGGAAAATAAAGAGATAGACAAAGAAAACGAAGACTCATAGGGTTGTGCTTTAAAAGAACATTGAGAGGCTCATTCTCATTATGCTTGGTTTTATGTTTGGTTTCTCTTGGAGAATTATGGGAAGCTTTGGCTTTCAACAAATTTGAGGACGAAAACCCTCGATCTTGGAGGTAGTGGACGGAAACCCAACTCAGGTGTCTCAATTGGTGCTTCACATTCATACTTCTTGCTATCCAATCTGACTGTAAGTTTTGTGGCTACGATTGGATATTTTAATGTTGCTCTACCAAAGATTTGAATGCAATATTCATAGTTCATTTCAGTGAAATTTATGATTTTCAACATAATTTGCTAACAAATTGAAATCAGTTGCATATAAATTATTGTTTAAATTTTTGTGGATTATTTGGTTAAAAAATCTGGAGAAAATATCCCAGGGGGATATTCCATTGGTATCAGAGCTGGTTCTCTTGCTAGCCTATGAGATTTCATAAGTTTAAGAACTTAATACTTGCTCCTATTTCTTATTTGGAAAAAATAGTGAATATATTCTCAATATTTTAAATTTGTGGAGTACAATGCTTTGGTGAAATATTTTGAATTGAGGGAGTACAATGTTTTGGTGATTTATTTTTTAGCCGATTCAGGTTTGGAATGACATTATTGAGGTGGACACTTGATTGTTAAAATCATGGAATTAATCCTCTGGAGAAATAAGGTAATTGTAAATTCTCAAAGATTTATGTCAGATATTAAATATTGCTTGGTAATTGAAGAATAGATTTTGTGGATATTAAGGTTTGATGTAGAAAAAGTAATATTTAAGTATTATATGTCCCTTGACATATCATTGCATTTATATGGGATAAGTTAAAGGACTCATAAAGATTACATTTGTCGTGGGTCAATATTATATGTGAAGTCTATTTCTTGATATTATTATTAGAGTCGTACTTCAACTATCTTATGTTTTGGCATTAATAATATCTAGTGGGGCCCTTTGTTAGTTGGCATAAGAAGTTTATAAGTAGAAGATTAATATGGCATTAGCGATGGACTAATATCTAAAGGTGAAATTTTGCATTCTCAGACCTTCGAAGAACATTAGCCTTTGGTGTGAGGGAAAAATATATATAAAAAATAATAATAAAAATGCATTTTCCAAGTTGTCTTGTGCCTGTGCCTGTTCGTCTGCATGCTCTAGACTTTAAATGTTGGATGTTACATCTTCTAATGGTGTGAAATTCTTATGAGGATCCAACATAGGGATAACTTTAAGAACCCCCCCTCCTGAAAAGTATAAAATCGTGGCGAATCACATGTTTTTTGAAGGGAAATTTTTTAATATTGATGGCGAATTGTGTTTCAAAATATGGATATTTGGTGACAAGTTTTTTAATAATGTATACCGCGAAAACTTTACTGGCGATTATTCACCAATTGGCGAATGTCACCTGTCAACAACCCATGATTTGGCAATTTTTTTGCCCATATGGGAGTGACCCTATCGCCCCACATTTATTAAAATTGGGTCCAATGCCCGGGTCCATTGCCTAGCGGTTTATTAATTTTTGTCCATTTCTTTCACATTATCGCCAATGACATATACGTTTTGGGCACAATATATTTTTATCATTCGCCTATAATTTCTAAGTTGCCCCAAATGGACAGCCTATATTAGCCAATAGTTATATATATATATATATTTTTAGGCGGCCCCAACTTCGCCAGCCATTTTATGGACACGTGTCTCAAACTGATAGGTTTTCGCCACCTTTATTAATCGATTATGGTATTGGACGACTCATAATCGCCTAGGAAATAACACAAGACATGTTATAATTAAGCGGGCTTCGCCAAATATTTGGACATCGACCTAATACCTCCCACCCAATTCGCCAATTTTTTTTTTGTATAAATACATTCCTACATCAGTGTTATTGTACACAATTTGGATCGGTTCAATTTGATCGATAGCGAAGTTTAGACTGTTGAGTCTTGACTGCTTTGGTGAGTCGCGACCACAATTGAATTTGAGGCAAATGTAAGTGATTATTATTCTGCGACTATGTAAACATTGTATATTATAGTTCTATTTTCATTTGTCACTTCTTCAACAACTACAAGTAAACATTTTTTTTACATTTTTTTTTTCACTGGTAGGCTGGTAGCCTTTATTTCATTGAAGAATCAAGATGTCAAACAAGAATAAGGGTAAGGCTTCGACATATGGGCTTGGGGAAAGCCAAAAGAGGCCAACAAAATGCAGAACCTTATCATCGTACTTTGGTCATGGTGTTGGAAATGTTTTTGGGCAAAAGCGGGAAGCTACTTCATCACAAGAAGATTTTCAAGATTCACAACCTCAAGCTGACCCTACACGACATATTGAAGAAGTTAGCGAACTTGATATCTCAGATCACGATGAACTTGAAGAAGATTTTCAATTAAATACCCAGAGTAGCTATAATGATATAATCGACTTGGATGAGACTGAGAATGTCAAAGAAGATGATGTTGCAGGGAAGAAAAGAAAATACAAATCAAAGAATGATAGAATGTGGGATCTGTCGAGGAATTTTCAATTAGAATGGGTGTCAAAGTATCCATTCATTGAACCAGTGGATAATCCAATTGAAGGGGAGCCTTCGATAGAATGCAGAAGTAAGATTTGTAGCCAGATAAATAAGAAGGAAAAGAGGTTGCAGCTAAAAATTGACACCATAGAGAAGCATATGGGTAAAGTTTACAAAAAGAAAACCATAGATGGAGTTCAAAAATCAGTGATAAGATGGAAAACAAAGGAGGAATCTCAACATGTTAGAAATGCAGAATTATATGCATTGAACCAGTGGATAATCCAATTGAAGGGGAGCCTCCGGTAAAATGTAGATGTAAGATTTGCAGCCAGATAAATAAGAAGGAAAAGAGGTTGCAGCTAAAAATTGACACCATAGAGAAGCATATGGGTAAAGTTTACGATAAGAAAACCATAGATGGAGTTCAAAAATTAGTGATAAGATGGAAAACAAAGGAGGAATCTCAGCATGTTAGAAATGCAGAATTATATGAATTTCAACATAATATAAAGATGAAGCTTGGTGAAGTTAAAGACTCTATTGAAGAAATGCAGAATTATATGAATTTTAGCATAATATAAAGACAAAGCCTGGTGAAGTTAAAGGCTCTATTGAAGCTTGTTTTGGAAAAGCATTGGAAGTAGAACTAATGAGAAAAGCTGTTTAGTTAAGTGTTGTGTTTAATCTTTTGAGCAGAGGGTGTCCTATGACAGACTATCCATCATTGAGTGCTTTATTACACTTTCTGAAAGTTTGTGACTATCCTAACAGTCACTGGTCAGTAAACAATGGATGGGAATGGGCAAGTTGTCTTGCCGAGGTTGAAAAAGAGGATCTGAAGGCAAAAATTAAAGAGTCAAATTTTATTGCATTGTCTTTAGACGAGGTTACAATAGTAGACAATACTTCTTGGGTATGCATGCATGTTTATATTCTACATAATTTTGTTCGCCAACCTCATCTACTAACTATTGCTAAAATGAGGGATAATGCAACATCGAAAAATTTATTTGAACTAGTAAAGAGTTCTCTAATTGAATATGGAGGTATAAATGACATGACCATTGCCAAAAAATTGGTGTGTATTGGAGGGGATGGAGCTTCAGTAATGCAAGGCCACATGGGAAGTCTTTGCACAAAGATACAATCTTCTTGTGCACCCTACGTTACTCCCATTCACTGCATGGCCCATAGAATGAATCTAGCTTTTGGAGTTGTCAGCAAGCATGCTCCAGTACAAAAAATTGAAGCTTTAATCAAAGAGCTCTACCAATACTTCTGTCGAAGTCCGAAACGATTGAGGAAATTTCAACACTTTGTCAAAGGACTAACCGACAGGAACAAGCTTCTTATGGATAATGATACCAGATGGATCTCTTTGGATGGACCAACACATCGAGTTTTTTCAGAATATCAATCGTTGCTTGGTCTAATGAACTCAAGTCATGACGAATCAGGGCAATCGAAATTTCCTGCACTGCTGACAATGTTAACTAATGTAGAGACACTGTTAACATTAGCAGGTATTCTCCCCATGCTTGAGGAAATGAGAAATTTAATGAAAAAGGCCCAGCAAAGAGCTATGTATATTGCAGAATATGCTTTGCTGCGTAAATTGACATGCGTGGCGCTCGATAGTCTCTATCAATTATGTGAAGATGATGTAAAATTTTCCAGCTGGTTGAAAGTCATAGATTTGGACAATCCTGATAACTTTTTAAAAATCGGTTCACGAAGTTGAGATACCAATGCACTACTTTGCCAAAATCGAGTTTGAGGAAACAGGAAAGAACACTAGGACTTGGCGAGTATCAAGTATTAAAAGAGAAGACTTTACCAAGATCGTTGAGTCTGTAACAGCTTCTGTGAAGCACATTGCCTATGATCTTTCCTCACAGATTAGAGCAAGATTCCCTCTAGTCAAACTACTTGAATCCATGGCTATTGTGTTTCCTCGATATTGGAGTATGAACAATCCGAAAGATTTTAAAACTAGGCTACTAACTTTGATAGATCATTTTTGCAAAACCAAAGAGTTAAATGGAGTAACTCTAAATGGAATTTTAGATGGAAATCGTTTGAGAGAGCAATCAAGTCATTTTTCAATAATAATGAGGGAACAATATAATATTATGCAGAACCCTCGCGTAGATGGATCGGTATCAAGGCTTTGGCAAAATCTAGCTAAGAGCGAATTGTTGATTGATTCAATATAAGAATATTTCTAGCTTGTTGATTTATGTCTGACCATGATATTGGGGTCAGTGGAGGATGAGAGAGTTTTCAGTGCTTTGGGATTCCTAAAGTCAAAGATAAGAAACAAACTAGACAAGAATCTAGAAAATTGCTTGAGGCTCTATACATCCAAGTATGAAGTCAATACTTTTCCTTACGAAAGGGCACTGAAATTGTGGAGGAAGAAATGTCAGAGAAGAGGGTTGGGCAACATTTCAAACCAAAGTGGGACTGGGAGTGGGAATGCCAGAGACAATGATGTCATTGACTCATGTACTGGTATTGGTACTGCTAGCGGTGGTATGCAGAGTGAAGAAAACATATCGAAGAACCAAGGCATCTATGAAGTTGATGGCGCTGAATCTGACGATCTCAATGATGATATGATGTGACAACTTGAAGTTGAACCATTGTAGAAGTAGCAGGTCCTAGCCTCCTAGGTATTTATTAAGCTTTTTCTTGAAGTCTACTGTCAGTTTCTGTATCTCATCATCAATCATGCATAATAGCATATTCCAATGTCAAAAACATGAATGTGGTTGATAAAGTCATCAAGATTCAATTCCACAATTAATAATGGTTTTCATTTGCATTATTCAACTCATATGGTACAATTCTTGTAGATTTTTCATTATTTATTTTGACAACATAGCAATTCATATGTTAGAATTCTTAGAGTTAGAAATACTAATTCTCATTAATTTAATTACAAATATGATACAATGTAACAATTCATTCATTAATACTAGTAAGAACACAACTCTGTGATTCTGTTTACAAAACTCGATGACTCAATACCCATTGGCAATTTGGCACATTCCCCAATTTCAATTTCATTACCCTAAGCCAATGACCCTAAATTCCCTTTTATAGAAACAAGGGAGCAACAACAGCTTCAAGTCGATTTGCCTAATGTGAAGTGAGAAGTCTCAAAATCTAAATCAGTAAGACAACTACAAGTCTACAACATCTCTACAACTTTAGTTGTACATTTCTGCATTTGATAGGCCGGTTTAGTAAATTAGCATTGGCAATAGCATTTGCAAGACTGCAACATTCATCCTGTTCAAAAAACAAAGTTCAAACTTGTTACTTTAAACTCAATTCTAAACTCTAGTATTTAGGATAATATCAAGGATATATACTAAAGATATAGAGATGATTGAAACTGAAAGTACTTTCACATACTATGATTGATGAGATCAAGATGATTCTGTCAGTTTCTTTAGTATGCTCAATTCTTCGTCGGTTAGAAGGGCAAAATTTGTCATGTTATAGTACATGAATTGCAACCTCGTCAGCCATCCACACTTGGAAGAGTGAGTTGAAAGCAATGTTCCTTCCATTACTACATTCAAATTTGTGAATGTTTTGATGCACTTTGCAATGCCTTCATAAGTTTCATCCTGAGGAAGGTTGCCTAAATCAGACGTCACTGAGTCCTCCAACTCTTTTTTGTAAGCTTCTCTTCCAATGAAACTCATTGATGAGTAATTAGGATCAGGACTCGGCAAACCAAGAGATATCAATTTGCTTGTTTTACTATTCATCTTGGCGAGCTTTGGCCCAAATAAGGAAACATTTTCTTCTGCTTCTATTAGTTTCTGACATTTTTGAAAGACAAAGTTCATCTTTATTGTTGTAGCAACGCGGTCCTGAATTCCCTTGCTTACCAAATGCCTATCACTGCTTCTATTGATTTCTTGCATAATCTGCTTTGCAATTTTCTGTCTCTGACAAAAACTTTTGTTCTTCTCAATGTGCTCTTTCAGCTTCCCAAAAACATCTGTAAAAGTTTCATTCAATTCAAACCAATCACACAACCTATTAGAAGACACCTTTATTTGGCCCCAGAAGAATTTTTTTATTTGCTTGACTGTATTATTTACATGGTCATTCAAGTTGTTTTCATAATTTTTAATTGTATTATTTGCCTTCTTTAGGTCTTCTCTCATTTCTGAGAACTGGTGTTCACTATCTTTTCTTATTTGCTCTACTTTCTCTTCCCACTATTTTGTTTTTACCCTCTCATTCTCCAATTCTTTCTTTAAGTTATTGGTTGCCTTTCTCGCACTCTCCAAGTTTTTGTAAAAACTTAATGAAGAGGCTTTTTCATTTTCAAGTTTTTGTTCGCTCTGTTCCAATTTTTCCCTCGAAGATTTCAGTTTTGCGTCCATATGTTCTTGCTGTCCAACTCCAATTGCTTCTTTAGAGGATGAATTTTTTATCCTTCTCTCTAATTCTTTGCACCTATTTTTTGCTGCTTTCTCATTTGCCTTTACATTTTCCAGGTCTGCCTTTAACTTATCTATTGTGCCTTGAACCTTTCCTTTCTCTCTCCAACTTCATCACTAAACTGTAGACCACTTGGTTGGTCATTTTGGACACATTTATCTTGTCCACATTTTTAATTTTGGATAAATCCATTTGGAGGGTGCTAACTTGAAATTGAGATTGATCTAATTGACTCTCTAGTGGATTGTTATCTCTAGCTGGGGGCATAACAACCATCAATTCCATCATATCTTTATTTGGGTCATATGTGGGAAATAGCCTGTTTGTTGCAGGTTCTGTATCACGAGTTACAATAACTACTTCCATCTTCATTGTCTTACTATGTTGTCTATTCTTATTTTTTGATTGTTCATAGTTAGCTACAAAATCATTGTAACAAAAATCAGGGTTTTGTGACACAATTGAATGTTTGAATGGTGAAATAACACTTGCACTGATATAGGAGCTTCAACCTATGTTGCCTGTGGTGGTGCTAATTACACCATGAGGATTAGCAACACCCTGAACCATTACAAGTGGAGTTTTTGGACTGTTCTGAGCCTGCGGGTTTTTTCTTGAAGGTTGAGCAATTGTTGGAGTCACAGTCACCATTGGCATTGTTGTACCAATACTTGTCAAAACCTTTTGCTTCTTTACACTGCCTTGATCTCTGGGAACAATTGTTTTCGTGTCTATCTGTAATGTCCTTTTCGAACCACTAGTTGTAGTTGTACCCATGATATCCATAGCTGTGAGAGTGGCAATTGATACAAATTGAATCTGAGTGCTTCGAACAAATGGAATTGACTAAGTTGATGATTTTGATGATTGAACTCCAAGCCCAAGGCTTGGTTTCTCACCATGTTTTGGTGGAGCTGCTCGGTTAGGTGTAGACCAAACCCCTTGTCCAGTAGGACCCAAACCACCAAAACCTTGGTAGCCCATTTTTTCTATAATATCTGCCCCTTTGGTATATTGATCTTTTTTGGACGCATCAACTCCTCTACTAATTGAATATACTTTACTGGATGTGGGATTCACAGAATCCTGGTCTTGGTCATCATCATTTGGATATGCTTCAGTTGGATGCTCCTTATTCCACAATTCGTTAAACATTGTATTCTCTTCCACTATTGGAAACTGCAATTGAAACAATTATTGTATTGTCATTGATGTCAAACCTTAACTGGTAAGACTGTTGCTACTTATGAAAGTACTATATCTATTTGAGTGTTGCTAAGGGGCTAGGCAAGGTTGGTAACAATAGCACCTAAAGAAAGGTTGAGTTATCTTGATACTACAAAGTGTACTTGACTATGTTGCACAATGACGAGACAATGTATTGTTTATCTTAGTAAGACTGAAGACTAAATTGGTAGGCTTGACCGAGCAAAGAATGAAAAAATTATGTTTAAGCCGAGTAATATTAGTGTCGACCGAGTTAGTATATGCCGAGAAAAATTCTAGTGTCGACCGAACAATAGTTAATTGCAGAGGAAGAGAGTGTAAACCGAGGAAATATTTTTAGTAATGACCGAGCTTTCTACATGAAAACCGAGTGGATGATCACAGTATTGACCGAGCATCAGCAATTTTATATTTGAAGAGAATTTAATTTTGGAGCCGACATTGTTGAATTCTTGGATTATGTAAAACATGTTGACTTTATTTATCGATTGTTTGAAAGCATTAAATGCATTGTAAAACATTTTATTGTAAATCTTTAAGAGATTTGAGATGATTCTAGAAAAGGAGCCAAAGAACATGAAGCAGGTAGATTCAATGAATCTGACCTAACCCTAAGCTCTATGAATGAGATTGAGCAGCATAAGATGAGTTAACCTAATTGAGGAAAATATAAAGTGATGGATATGGAAGTGCATGGGTAAGAACAAAAAATGTTGGAAGAGTAAAGTTTTATTGACTGAATAAGCAGAAAAGGCTGAAGGAGAATTATGGTGGTTGCTTGAAGAAAATTTTTGAGCAAATCACAGATGGAGATGACAAAGTTTCAAAGTTAGTAAACCGGTATTAGTGTACAGAATCAGATCTGATATTTGCAAAGTGAGTTGTATATTTTTCAGATAAATATTGCTGCTACTTTCTAACCATTGTAACAGTCAAAATCTTTTTAATAGAGGTTGACCTAACAGTCATATGTTAAATCCTTTGAACAAGCTTGCATTCTAATGGAGTGTATGTAAGTCCTATGACTATGCTCACTTTTAACAGGGTGATTGAAATCCTTTAACCGGGTCACACCTGACAGTGTATATTTTAACCTTTGACAGGGTTGGCTTTTTACTGAGCTCGCTTCAGAAGAGTGAAAATAATAGTAGCATGTTACAAAGTGGTTTTTTCCAAATTGGGTTTCCACTATAAATCCTGGTGTTAATACTTGTGTGAATGTTTTGGTTTGAACATTTTTGTGTTTTACAAGTTAAGTTACAACTGGGTAGTGGATTGCATTGTTGTATGTTTTATTATTGAATAAGTGATGACCGAGTTTGTTTTGGTTATTGGATCTAATTTAAAGAAGAGTTTTTAAGATTGTTTTATACATCAAGACTTGAGAACAACTGATTCACCCCCCCTCTCTATTGTTCTAAATCATATTAACAATTGGTATCAGAGCTTTGTTGCTTATTATTAGTGTTGACAGAAATCAAGTTTAAAGGGGCTTGAAGCAAATGATCAGGATGTATAAGAAGGAGGTACCGAAGCTGAACAAGGAAAACTTCCCTGCATGGCAAAGCTTGATGAAGCTGCATCTGGCCGGTATTGGTGACTCTGCAAAGTATGACATTGAGAATAACTATGTCTCACCTATCGCACCTTTGATTGTCGAAGAAATGAGAGCTAAGCAAGAACATAATCAGGCAATGCTGGAAATTGCATCTGCCCTAAGCTATCCAGAATTTGAGGACATTAAGGACTGCACAACTGCTAAGGATATGTGGGACACTCTTGCAAGGATCTATGGTGGTGACTTAAATGTGCTGAAAGCAAAGACCGAGAGTCTTAGAGGTAAGTTTGATGAAATGAGAATGCAAGAAGGTGAAAATATTGCACAATATTGTGGTAGAATAAAATAAGTTGTGAATGCTATTAGAGGAGAAAATGGGGTTATTGATGATGAAACTATAATTGAGAAAGTACTAAGAACCCTGCATCCTATATATGCTATTAAGATCTCAGCTATTCGGGAATCTAGATGTAACTTTGCTAATGTGCTTACTTTGGAAAGTTTGGATGGTAAGCTGACTGCTTTTGAACTCTCTAACTATGATAATTTCACTGTTGGAAGCATTGGTAATGTTGAATCTTCTTTCAAGTCACAACTAGTTCTGAACAAGCCAAACAAAGAAAAAGAAAGATGCATCAGTGAAAGTGAAAGTGAAAGTGACACTTCTGATGAAGAACTGGAAGATCTAGAAGCTCTTATGGCTAGTGTATGCACCTTAAAATGATCGCCTAGACTTTGGGCCCTTATTCAACAATTTATCAAATCCTTGAATCAATATTTTCAAAAATCAGCATTTTTCAAATAATATCAATTTTTTTGATCAAATCCTATTTCATCATTTTTGATTATTTGCCCTGGGCTAACCATTTTATCCTAAGTCTTTATTTATTCAAAATGAATATTTCCTCCCCTTTTAATAAATAAAAAGTTTCCACTTTTCATCTTATCCTAAGTTGCACAAATAAAGCATTATTCTTATTTTATAAAAAGGGGAAAAATATTTTTTGTCTCATATGGACACAAAAGTCAACTCTTATTTTCTCATTAGAAGATATTTGTGCTCATGGATTGCTCCTCTTTGATGCTCCACCGTTGATTAAGTCTTTTGCCTCTTAATCTCCATGGTCCATTTCTCCTCATCTCCTATGAAAGAAGAGCTCTCTTCCTCATTTGCATATATTATTCACTTTTATGCTAATTTTATGCTGCAGGTTTTCTAGGTCATTTGGAGCTCTTTGGAGACTTTCTTGCATCCAAGCTTTGAAGACATTGGTGTTGCATCTCATTTAGTTTGTTTTCATAGTTGCATAATCATGGCATTCTTAGTATAGACTTTCTTTATGCAATAGATTAATCTCACATAGTTTAAATAGGAAGGATTTGTAACACTTGTACTTTCCTTTCATAGCCTAGTTTGCACTTTCATTTTCATAGTTTAGCTTGCATCCTCATTCTTAGCTTACTTGCATTGCATTTTCATTTGATTCTTTGGGGACATTGGCATTCTTGCCCTTGTCTTCACTTGAATCTCTCATTGTGTGGTTGACTAGCAAGGTCATTAAGTTTATTTGCTCTAGCTAAGAGCAATTTTACAATCTTGCAACTTCATACATAGAGAGCTATGGATCAATTTTTGAGACCTCATTCTTGAGTGTTCTTGATTGTAAGGATTCATAGAAGTGCGTTACTTTTGTGTGTATATTTCTAGCGCCCACTGTGGGGCAGAGTAGATTAGCTTTGTCCTTTAAATTTATCATTTTCGTCATATTTTCAGTATTTTTTGGATATTATTTGTGGTCTCTGAGTTTTCTGTCTCAGTGTATCGCATAATTCTAAGAATATCGCGTGATAGTTTTTTATATACACGAGCGATACTTCGCCTGTCGAAAGTATCGCCCGCTTGTTTCAGGAACTGTCGCCTAGTCTTGGATGAAGTATCGCCTAGGTATAGAGCAGAGTATCGCTTAGACTAATATTATCACCCCAGTACACTGAGAAGTGTCACGCGATAATTCTGGTGTCTGCAGTTTGTTTCTGTACCGAGTACTGAGCCTTTTTGAGGTTTTTTGGCCAAATCTTGATTTAGTTAGCTTGTTGTTTCTATTTCCTGCACTCAAACAGAATTAATTTGCATAGTTGTACTTAGTTTCTTGCACTTTCATTTGGATTTTGGATCTAAAAAGAACCTCTCATGTGTTTGGCTTGAATGTTTACTTACTTTCATAGGCACATCTCTTTTATGCTCTTAATGGTGAATGAAAGAACATAGATTTGTTTTTACAAGTTTGTGTAAGTGAATGCTTTTTGGTTTCCAATATAAAACATCTCATTGAGTGATTGGGGGCATGGATTCATTCCTTGTTTAGATAGGGAGTTAAATGCACCACTTTGTGGACTCACTTTATGTTTGTTTGAAAAGTTAAATATTCCATTGATTCAACCCTTTTTCATTTGTGAGTAGTATTGATAAGCAATTTTAGAGTACTTTTGATTGATCTTGTTAGCTAAATTGGGTTGTTGGACTCGCTTATTTCTAATCGCCCCTCATTTTCGCCCTTTGGATGCAAGGTTAACATTCATCCATAGGGGAGGGGTCTACTTGAAAAGAACGTTAAGTGTTCCACAAAGTTTCCCCCTTTTTATGCTTTCTAGATCTCATTAGTTTTCTAAGGTGTGGACTCACCTTGAGTTTGTGTGAGGAGTTAAATGTTTCACTTTTTTGGACTCACTTCACACTCACTTGAAGAGTACTTTTGATTGATCTTGTTGGCTACATTGGGTTGTTGGACTCTCTTATTTCTAATTGGCCCTCATTTCCGCCCTTTGGATGCAAGGTCAACATTCATACATAAGGGAGGGGTCTAATTGAAAAGAGCGTTAAGTGTTCCACAAAGTTCTCCTTTTTATGCTTTCTTGATCTCATTAGTTTTCTAAGGTGTTGACTTGCTTTGAGTTTGTGTGAAGAGTTAAATGTTCCACTTTTTGGACTCGCTTCACATTTACTTGGCAAGTTAAATGTTCCACCTTTAGTGCTTTAAATACTTTTGATAGTGGATTGCTTAGAGCTAATTGGATTTTGGATTATTCTAACCTTGTTGGCCTAACAAGTTGTGGTTATAGGTGCTCTCATTGCTTGAAATATTTTGCTAAAAGAATGCATGTCAAAGTTTCAAATGCACAAGAGCTACTAACGGTTTTTGCAGGGCTGCCAAAGCATAAAAACCCAATCAAGTGCTTGTTTAATTACTTTATGTATTGAGTGCAGCATATACTAGTTGTTTCATTTCATAGGCACTTAATATCTTGTTGTAGAAATTTTTTGGTGGTAGGAGAAGTATGCTCTTTGCCCTTGTGGTGAACCAGAAAATCTTGACCCATCTTTGAATTTTGAAAGAAAGAGGGTAATTGAACATTTGCTTGGTGTGTTTGGGAGAAAGCTTTGAGATAAGGGGAGTATGCTCTTCACCCTTGTGGTGAGACAAAATCCTTGAATCCCGTAAGTTGATCCATTTTTGTTTAGATTGTTAGAATCCTTTAGCGGGTCTACTCTTGAGCAATCAAGAGGAACGACCCAAGTGGGGACAAGCTTATTGCCAGTTATTTCGACCCACTATAAACTCAAAGCTATCAAGGACACAAAACCTTGGTAGACGTAGTGCTTGTCTTCACTTGATGTGAGTACTTGTGGGATTAAGACTATGAAAAAAATGTTGAGTAAGAATGCTTAAGGTACTCTTGAGGCCACAAGGTCCCAGTCCTTTATGAGGAGCAAGAGGGGTACTACGAATGGAAGCCCTTATTAAGAACCATAGTTAGAGGCCCACCCTATTTTTCCTCTTAGCTTCTTGGTGCAAGGATTGATCTAAGTGGAATAACCCAAATCACCCCAAGATTACTCACCATATGTGTTCCTTTGGTTGTGTCTTTGGCACTTCCATGACAAAGACAATATCTATTGTGGGCAACCACTTTGTGTGAGGCAAGGGAGCATCAAGTGTGGGCCAAGTTGTTAAGTATTGAGCCTTGACTTTCTAGGATAGAAATTTCTTGAAGTGTCTTCGATTGTGTAAAACCAGTGTTAACATTCTTGAACATTCAAATAATCAGTAGTATTCATAAGGTTTTCTATTTTAATATCACAAGTGTTTGTCTTGGCAAGGTTACTTTTGCCCTTGTTTCAAGTGTTTTAAGACATGTTTGATCCCTTACTATTTGTAAACTTGTCAAATTTCTACTGATATTGTGATTGAGATCGAAAACATCAACTCTCAGACTGAAAATTTTGATCAAACAGACTCAAAAATGCACATTTCACACAATTCTGGTCAAGTGTCATGCAAACTAGCAACAATATCGCTTGCTTTGAGAAGAAATATCACGCAATAGTTCATTTCTTCTGGATTATCGCCTGACCTGCCTGGGGTCTATCGCCTGGTTATTGTGAGGTCTATCGCCTGGCTTAAGATGAAATGTCACCTCAGTGAGAAGTATCACCTGGTTAGCCTGAAAAGTGTTGCCTTAGAATTTTCTGCTGTATACCTGGTTTCAGTCATTTTGCAGTTGCTTTTAGTTGGCTAGGTCTTTAGGAAGGTAACTTATCTTGCTGCTGGAAGCCTATTTTTGCTCTGAATTTCTATTTTAGCCCTCTAGGGGTAGTGTCATTCGATTTAAAAAGTCACCTTGGGAATAATTGTCAAGTTAGAAGATTATTCTTGTTGAGAAAGTACATCTCTAGAGTTGTTAGTAACATTCTTGGAGAATTTTAGTACTTTTTTTGTCCAAATCATTTCCATTCAAATTCAATTTTAATTATACAATTTGGCTAAGTCCATCCTCTTGGTTCAAATGTGCAAGGATATTGATCCTTTGATTTAAGCACCTCTTTGACAGTGTTGGTAACGCCTTTTATAATTTCTATCTTACCATCTCTTTTTGGACATTAGAGAACTTTAATTATCTTAGTTAGGTGTTGACACTTTGAGAGGTCACCTTATCATCAAGAATCATTTTATTTCATGTCAGTTACAACAAGGTAGCAAGTGAATCAAGGAAAATGGCCCCCGGTTGTCTTTAATTAGTTACCCTTAGTTAAGACTCGTCAACAGCAAAAGGGAAAAGAACCCATTTTGATCAATCCCCTAAGAGTGAGTCTGAGGTTTGTTTTGACCCAAAGAGTAATCCCAACGAATTGAGTTCCTCTTTAGCACCTTTTTCATCAAATATGGACATGAGTTACACCTTCACTAGACAATAAAGAGAAGCAATGAATCAAACTCTTAATGACATGTTCCAATGTCATAGGGGTAACACGATGTCTGTTGGGTCTTCTTCTGATAGTCCACCTGGATCACCTCCTATCAACACAAGGTATCTAGATGCTCATCAATGAGCTGAGAGACATCATAGGCAAGCTCACTCAGATACATGGTCACAACATGAAAACCAAAACAACGAATCTGGTGATGCTCATATCAATGTAGCTAATGTATCCAGATATTCAAGACAACCTTCTCCACTTAGAGACACCTTATGATACACAAGTGAGAGGTTTAAGTGCATTGAGAGAGAAAAAAAAGCCTTCTTGTATGAACAAGCTGCTAAGGAAGAAAGGTTCAAACAATTGGAGGATGAGGAACGAGCTTTGCGAGACATAAGGAGAAGAGCCACACAAGAAGAACAAGATAGGCTCCTAGCGCAACAACTCCATAATCAATTCAACAATAGGGGTACCAACAGTGGAACCAACTCTCCACCATCTACTCCCTCACCAAGTCCAAGAAGAAGGTCAAGGACCCCATCAAGATCACCTAGTCCTAGAGGAAGAAGGACTTCTCGGTATAACCATCGTAGGAGACAATCACCTACTAGATATTCAAGACAACCCTCCCAACGAGCTCATCATGGCTCTCAACATGGAGGAAGTAATGCCAACTTTGATACTATTTATTTCATGACAATGCAACAAGAACCATCCTTCCAACAATATGTGGAGAAGTATGTAGAGCAAAATAAGGATCAGTTCTTGGAAAGTTTAATCAATAAGGGTGCAAAAGTCCCATACAACTTTGATGTGGACCAAAAGATTAAGAAGCAAAACCCTTCAACTGATGAGGTGATAAAGCAGATGCAAAACACTATGGAAAAAATGATGGCTCTTAAGAGTTCCTTCAACTTGGACTCCATATGTCCCAATCCTATTGACAAAAGTGTGGTTATGGTAGATTTTCCTAGAAAGGTTGAAATCCCCACATATGACAAATATGATGGTAGTGGTGACCCCCATGACCATGTACGACAGTTCTATATCATGAGCTTTGAATTTCGTCATGAGGACTCCTACCTTATGAGGTTATTCCCGAGGAGCCTTAAAGGTCAAGCAATGGAGTGGTTTACCAACATTACCCCTCCTGTCAAGACCTTTAAAGAACTTGTTCAAAGGTGCGTGCAACATTTTGCATATAATTTATGAAGGTCAGTCACCATGCTTGATTTGTGTAAATTAAAACAGAATCAAGGGGAACCTTTTGTGACATTTTTACAAAGGTGGAGACATTTATGCTCCAAATATTCTAGGACCATCCCTGAGGAAGAAAGGATTGATATAATTGTGAGCAATCTAGTGCCAAAATTAAGATATGAAGTTAGAAAAATGGTCTTTAATTCTTTTGACACTATGGTAGAAACTGCATGTCGCATCAAGGATGTTATAAAAGAATAAGTTATTTTGGCCAAACAGAGTAACAACAACAATGGCCAAAACAATAACAACAACAATAAGGATAAAAAGAACTCATATTGGAACAAAAATAAGCATGTAGTCAATGACGGAGTTGTTGACTCTCCACAACCTAAGGAACAAGGAGTTCTTAATTTATCTAACGCAGTTCAAGCTATGAAGCTGCAGACATCCTTAGACCAACAAGAGCACAAGCCCAAGTATCATGATAAATCTAAGTCAAGAAAGAGGCAATTCACTACACTTGGGGACTCTTATGCAGATATTTTTAAGACCTTGATTGCTCATAATTTGGTACAACCTCATGATCCTTCAAAGTTTCACATACTAGATCCTAAACCTTATTGGTGGAATGAGAAGGCTTACTGTGTATACCACAATGGGATTGGACATGACATTGAAGGTTGTTTTAAACTCAAACATCTTGTTCAAGACCTTATTGAGAATGGGCAATTACAAGTTGATGGATTGACCACAAACGTAGACCACAAGGCCTTTAAGGAGCCCTTGCCTAAGTATGAGAAGGGGGAGACTTCTACAAACAAGAGTGGCAAGGCCGCAATCAATTATACCTATACAGTTGTGGAAAATGTCATTAATATGCTTGAGGTTGTGGACAATGATGTCAACATGATGAGAGGGAATGATCCCTATGACTATGATGTAAGCTCACCTCCAATCTTTGAGGAAGGACCCGTTGTTGTGCTTAGAGGTCCTCAATCTCGAAGGTCATCTCAACCTCTCAATGCTGTTACTAGGGGTCAGTCCCAAGGTCCTATTATCATTAGAGGTCCTAATTGTAGAAAATCTAAGCAACCAGTGTCCAAAAGTGTTCCTCCCAAATCTGCAGTTGGTCTTGATATAAGTTACAACATTGTTGATCAGTTACAGCGAACACTAGCATAGATTTCTATTTTTGAGCTCTTAGAATTGTCTCCTAGACACAAGCGTGTCCTTGAGGATGCTTTGTGTGTGGCCAATGTCCCTAATAATATAGATGTCGACCAATTCCAAAACATGGTCAACCACCTTGCTAGCCCACATTACCTTACATTTTTTGAAGAAGACGATAAAGCCTTGAGCCATTCGCACAATCTTGCCCTTCACATTGAGGTCATGATCCATAAAACTCGTGTTAGGCGTGTGTTGATAGATGGGGGTGCTGCGCTCAATATTTGTTCTCTAAGTCTTTTGAAAAACCTAGGTTACTCAGAGCATGCCATTGATACCAGGAAGAAAATTACTATCAAAGCCTATGATGAGGTTGAGAGAGGTTCTAAGGGGTTAGTTGTTCTTCCAGTCAGAATTGGTCCTATTGAAAAAGACATTTTGTTTCAAATCGTCGATGTTGGTCCTCTAGCATATAACATCCTACTAGGTAGACCATGGATTCACGACATGCAAGTAGTACCGTCTACCTATCATCAATGTGTCAAGTTTCCATACAATGGCGTAGAAGTTTGCATACCAGGTGATAGTACCTTATCTGTTAATGCCATTTCAGCAGGGGCCCATGTTCCCTTAAATAGAGAAGTGGACAATTTTGGGGTAGTTCTTGAGCAATGTAAGGATAAATTCAAGTCCATTGACCTTGGTATGGGAGGATATCAAATTGACTCCTTTACAAAATTACCAATTTCACCTAGGTCCTATGGTAAACCATCACAAGAGATGCGTCCCTCGTCCTCAGCCATGACTCTGTTTGATACTTTTGTAGAGTCTTCAGTACCTATTCAGGATGAGAAAGAAGAGGTGGCTGTTAGAGATTGGATATACAGAGAAGAAAAGTACCTACATAATGAAAATTTTTCTCCATCTCCTAAGACTTATGGGAGAGGATACATGTTGGTCACCAACATGGGCTACCCAGGTCATGGCCCTCTCAGTCACAGGTTAGATGCCAAGGCTGAACCACTCAACCATGCTCTTTTTGGTCGTAGGACTAAGTCAACGGTTGGCCTGGGGTTTGATAATGGAAAGAAAAAAAGTGTTTCTATCCTAGCTGCGATGGATAGTGACAGTAACTTAGATTATACACCTAATCTCCAAAACCAACAAGACATGATTGATGATTGGGTGCCTTCTACAAATCTCCTTTGGGGGGATTCAGATGACTTAACAATTGTAAACACAAACACAAATGCTAGAGAAGGTGATACCCTTCACAATCTCGAAGCCTCTACATCAAGGCATCCCAAGCCTTCTTGGTGTAAACATCCCAGAAGAGATTTAGAAATAGATTCACATGAGTTCGAGTGGGAGTCTCTTTCAGATGGAACAGTTGATTTGGACATGGATGTTGTCCATACCTATAGTACTCACCCTAATGTGACCAATGAACCTAGTGTAGGACTAGAGGATTGGACTCCTCGAATTGCCTTAGTGGATGATGCTTCGTTTGGTAAGACAAGCCCTAATTTGGGTATCTTAGAGGGAGACTTGACAGATCCTAACTGTGCGATCACCAGAGACTGCCTTTCGTATCAATAATATTGAACTAGTCATTGACCTACCCCTTGTAAACCATCATTTGATTGATTGGTCATAACTTTGTCAAGAGCCTCAGCTCCTCACTTTTCACAATGACTACGAGATAGCTTGCTACCTGAATGCTCTTGAACCCATAGTCTCTTCCACTAGTGAACCTACAACAAGTATGACAGAGCCAGATATTAAGTACCTCAGTCGCAAAATAAAAGAAAAGAAAAAAAAGAGAAATGGTTCTGATGGTGAAAACCACTGTGGCGGTGTCAGAACCCAAAAAAGTAAAAAGAAAGGACGTATCCGAAGGTGAAAACTTCTTTGAGGCACCTAAGGATGGGGTACTTAATAACCTGTCGAGTTATTTTCAAGACAGGTCATCAGTTCTTATTGAGCCTACACAACCAGTAAATTTGAATACGGAAGAGGCTCCATAGGTGATTCATCTAGCTCAGTCTCTGTCAGTGCAAGAAAAAGAGGCATACACAAAGTTCTTACAAAAGAAGAAAGTCAATTTTTCTTGGACATATTCAGACATGCCAGGGCTTGACACTAATCTTATTATGCATCACTTATCTATAGCTCCAGGAATTAAACCAGTAAAATAGAAGTTGAGGAAAATGCATCCTCACATAGCTCTCCTTGTTAAGGCCGAATTAGAAAATCTCTTAGGAGTAGGATTTATTAGAGCTATCGACTATGCCGAGTGGATCTCAAATATTGTTCCAGTTTCAAAGCATGATGGGTCCATTCGTGTATGCATAGACTTCAGAGATCTTAACAAAGCTTGCCCAAAGGATGACTTTCCACTCCCTAACATAGACATGATAGTGGATATGACTGCAGGCTATGAGATATACTCTTTAATGGATGGTTTTTATGGTTATAACCAAATAAAAATAGCTCCTGAGGATCAAGAAAAGACAACCTTCACATGTGCATGGGGAACCTATTGTTGGAATGTCATGCCATTTGGATTAAAAAATGTAGGAGCCACATACCAAAGAGCTATAACCATAATATTTCATGATATGATGCATAAAAACATGGAGGATTATGTGGATGACACCTTGGCCAAGTATAAGCAAAGGGATACACATCTAGAAGATTTGGAAGTAATTCTAGATCGAATGGAGCAGTTTCAGTTAAGATTGAATCCGAAAAAGTGTGCATTTGGGGTTACCTCAGGTAAACTTCTAGGATTCATAATTTCAGCCAAAGGCATAGAGGTGGATCCTGAAAAGGTTCAAGCCATATTAGATATGCCGCCTCCTAAGAACATTAGTTAGATGATAAGTCTTCAAGGATGACTCCAATCCATACAGAGGTTTATTTCACAGCTTGCAGATAGAGCACAACCATTCAAGAAGAAATTGCATAAGGGAGCCACATGTGCTTGGAATGAGGATTGCCAAAAGAGCCTAGATCAAATAAAACAATACTTGGCTAATCCTCCAATTTTAATGTCTCCTATCCTAGGAAAACCATTAATTTTGTACAATTCAGCAATAGAATTTTCCTTGGGGGCATTGTTGGCTCAACTTGATGATACTGGGAAGGAAAGAGCCATCTACTACATTAGCCATACTCTAGTATCTTATGAGATCAATTATAATAGTATTGAAAAGTCTTTTCTTGCAGTAGTGTTCACTTCCCAAAAGTTGCGACACTACATGGTTGCCCATACTATACATCTTGTTGCAAAAAATGATCCTCTTAAGTATTTGCTTAGTAAAGCTTCTCTCATGGGTAGACTTGCTAAGTGGATGATGGTTTTGTCAGAATTTGATATAGAGTACATTGAGCGTAAGGCTATAAAGGGGCAAGCTATTGTAGATCAACTTGCTGATTTCCCAGTCAAGGATAGCATGCCTATTCAAATAGAATTCCCAGATGAGCACATAATGTACATGACCACACATACTTGGAAAATGTTCTTTGATGGTTCAAATATGCAAAATGGATCAGGAGCTGGAGTATTGTTTATTTCTCCTCATGGGTGCAACATACCTAAGTCTTACAAACTTCTGTTCCCATGCACAAATAATATTGTAGAATATGAGGCTCTAACCAATGGACTTAAGATGGCTATTGAGTGGAATATAATAGAGTTACATGTCTTTGGGGATTCACAATTGATAATCAACCAAGTAAATGAAGAATACCAAACTAAGGATGATAAGCTAATACCTTACAAAAGGATGGTTGATTCATTGCGATAATATTTCACATTTGTGACATTTCAACAGATCCCTAGAGTAGAAAACAAGGTTACAGATGCTATGGCTACATTAGCTTCACTCCTTCAGTTGGAACAACATGAATCAAGATTTGAATTCCTGGTGGAAGAGCTACATCATCCCATCTTTGACTCCTCTGAAAGCCACATCATTTGTACCTTGGTCACTCATGAGTCTTCCCATTATGGTGCTATTTATTCATATCTTCATGATGGCATCATTCCCAAATCCTTTAATCGCTCTGAAAGAAGAAACCTTGTCCGTAATGCCTCTCGCCATACCCTTATCTTTAGTGATCTGTATAGGAGGGGTTTAGATGGGACACTTCTTAGGTGCTTGGAAAAGGATGAGTTTGACCGAGCGTTAGTTGACATCCATGAGGGCATTTTTGGAGGACATTCTAATGGTCTTGCCATGGCCGGAAGGTTGCTTAGGGCGGGGTATTATTGGCCCATAATGCAGATAGATGCTATAGCTTTTGCCAAGTCTTGTGAAAAATGTCAAAAACATGAAAACCTGATTCATGCTCCAGGTAGGGATCTTATTCCTTCTATTTCTCATTGGCCATTTTAGCGCTGGGCCTTTGACCTTGTTGGGAAGATTCATCCCAAATCATTAGGTGGACATAAATTCATTATTACTGCTACTGACTACTTTACCAAATGGGTAGAAGCCATTCCACTATCTATTGTTTCAGGAAAGACAATCTCTTTGTTCATATTGAATCACATCATTTGTCGATTTGGGATACCTTCTGAGATAATCATTGACAATGGAGGTCAGTTAAAAAATAAGGACCTTACACACCTCTACAAAAAATTCAAGATAAAACAACATTGGTCCTCCATTTACTTCCCACAAGGAAATGGACAAGCAGAGGCCTCTAATAAAACCATTCTTAAGATTCTCCATAGAACAGTTCACAAGAATGGTCGAGATTGGCACTTACAGATCAATCCAGCCTTATGGGCCTACAGAACGAGTATTCGTACTCCCACAGGGGCTACTCCTTTTGCCCTCACTTATGGTGCTGACACAGTATTACCTTTAGAATTTGAGATTCCCTCACTTATAATCTCTCTCAAATGTTTGATTACAGATGAAGATTATCGTGCCATGAGATTGCAAGAATTGGAACTCCTTGACGAGAAATGTAGAACATCTTTTGATCACATGAGAGTCTACCAAAAGCGCATGTCCAAAGCATTCAACAAGAAGGTTCACCCTAGAGAATTTCAAGTAGGAGATCTTGTCCTGTGTGAGAATCCTAAGAACCAACAACATCGAGAACAAAAGGGCAAATTTGAACCTAATTGGCTTGGACCATACATTATTACTGCAACTTTTGGGATAGGTGCTTACTTGCTATCTGATGAACAGGGGGAACAACTCCCTAATCCTATTAATATTTTTCACCTTAAGAAGTTCTATCCATGATGCCTATTCTTTCTAGGGGCATCCTTTGTACATATTTATGGATCCTAAAAAAATACAAAAAATTCAAAAAATTCAAAAAAATAGAAAAAGTGCCTTGGTGAAAACTTGGAAACAGACGCCTTGGTAGCAAAAATACAAAAAAATAAAATAAAAAAAAAATCTCCAAATGGTGAAAACCTGGATATAGGCGCTACTTGAGGCCTTTACACCCTTGTCTCTTAGCATGCGTCCTCGACACTTAACCATTCTCCATCATGCCTTGACCTTATTTGACTTGGTCTAGAATTGGTCTTTATTTTTGTCTGGGGGCATACCTGTTAGCATAGGTCCTTTAGGTGCATTTGTCTCTTGGGGCATTTCACAAACAGGTGTTTTTCAACACCACCCCAAATAGTGTTTTTCAACACTACCCTAGTGTCGAGAGTTTCTCCATACTTATCAGATGTCTTACCCACTAGTCTAAGTATGATGCGATATCACTCATTAGCAAATTTGATACTCAAAGTTTGACTCTATGACCAACACACACACACTTAAACAATCAACTCAGTTGAGATATGTTGACTTTATTTTTCTTTGTGTACTATCTATGAAAATTTCTTTGATGAGTGGTCTCTCCCTAAGAAGTTTTCGATGATGCATAGCTAGAAGATTGAGGGTATGAGAACATGTTTTATTTCTTTATCTGCTTGTGGGTATATTTCGTTGATCCTAACTGTCATGAGCATTTATGCTGGTCCTACTTGAAACTAGGGATTGACATGGTATTATCCTTGACTGTTTTGCGAGTGCATGCTTATAGCCATCTTGACCTTCTTATGTCTTGATGCAAGCATAATCTCGCTATAGTAAACTTAGGTAATCTCACTACACTAGTCATCTTGACCTACATGTCTTTGGTGCCTAGGTGGGATTCCCACATCTCTATCTGATATAGATCATATTCATATTCACATAGTCACGCTAATGTGTATTGTATGATCTTACGACGCTACCAATAAAAGCTCGATGATGATAATTAGATGTCTATAAGCGTTGTGACCTTGTAAGTCAACCACTTTTCATAGTAGCTTGCATTTTTAGGGTCATGTTAGTTTAGTTTTGCATCTTGCATATGGAGAGAGCTCTCCTTTTCATCTTACGTGGACTTTTCAGTCAACTATGCTCATCTTCCCTTTTCTCGATCATGTGTTTCACTCCTTGTCTTTCATATCACATCCTTGACCTAATATAGCATTTTGACTTTTTGACCTAATTTTCAAAATACCTCAAAATTGCATGAAAATTGCACCCCTAGCTAATTTCAACGTCTTGGATCCATTTTCAGACTCTAAATCAAAATCCGAGTTAATCTAGATAGTCAAAATTGTATTTCAAAATTTCACCCTCATCTATGCAGTTGGCTGACCATTTGAGGCTTGATCTTTCGACCTTTGTTGGGGCATCTTCATTTCTTCACCCTCATCTCTTTCAAACTCCTAGTCTATCATTCATTTTCACTCACTTCATTTCTCTAAGGTTTGACTTAATTTTTTCTTTCCTAGTCAAACCTAGTCAACCTGGGGCATGTCTTCACTACTTGATGGTTATCCTATTGTCTTATTTTTTGACTATGATTTCTAGTGCTTTGATCAAGTTTATCAATTTCTTGTTCTCCTCTACCTGATTTTGATTTCAATTCTGAGGGGGCAGTACCTATCAACTTTAAATCTTTGATTTAGCTTTATCATTAAGCTCAGCTTGAGATTCTTATTTTGAGACTTGATTATCACCTAGCAGTGACGGTGGTGATTTCATCTTTTGATTTTATCTCCTATTTTTCAGACTTGATTATTGCCTAGCAGCGATGGTGATAGTTTGTCTAAGGCTTGATTTGCACCTAGCAGCGACGATGTTGGTCTTGTTTTTCAGCTTTTGCTTATTTTTGTCCTGATGTGTTCCCAAAATGAACACACATCTGAGTTGTTTTGTGATCCCAAATCGATCTCACATTTCAATTCTTCTTTGACTGCATGTGTTCCTAGAATGATCACACATTAGTCAAAGAGGGGAAAATGTATGCACCCTAAAATGGTCACCTAGACTTTGGGCCCCCATTCAACAATTTATCAAATCCCTGAATCAATATTTTCAAAAATCAGCATTTTTCAAATAATATCAATTTTCTTGATCAAATCCTATTTTATCATTTTTGATTATTTGCCCTGGGCTAACCATTTTATCCTGAGTCTTTATTTATTCAAAATGAATATTTCTTCTTTTTTTAATAAATAAAAAGCCCCCACTTTTCATCTTATCCTAAGTTGCACAAATAAAATATTATTCTTATTTTATAAAAAAAGAAAAATTACTTTTTGTCTCATATGAACACAAAAGTCAACTCTTATTTTCTCATTGGAGAATATTTGTGCACATGGATTGCTCCTCTTTGATGCTCCACCATTGATTAAGTCTTTTGCCTCTTGATCTCCATGGTCCATTTCTCCTCATCTCCTATGAAAGAAGATCTCTCTTCCTAATTTGCATATATCATTCACTTTTATGTTAATTTTATGCTGCAGGTTTTCTAGGTCATTTGGAGCTCTTTGAAGACTTTTTTGCATCCAAGTTTTGAAGACATTTTTGTTGCATCTCATTTAGTTTGTTTTCATAGTTGCATAATCATGGCATTCTTAGTATAGACTTTCTTTATGCAATAGATTAATCTCACATAGTCTAAATAAAAAGGATTTGTAACACTTGTACTTTCCTTTCATAGCCTAGTTTGCACTTTCATTTCCATAGTTTAGCTTGCATCCTCATTCTTAGCTTACTTGCATTGCATTTTCATTTGATTCTTTGGGGACATTGGCATTCTTGCCCCTGTCTTCACTTGAATCTCTCATTGTGTGGTTGACTAGCAAGGTCTTTAAGTTTATTAGCTCTAGCTGAGAGCAATTTTATAATCTTGCAACTCCATACATAAAGAGCTATGGATCAATTTTTGAGACCTCATTCTTGAGTATTCTTGATTGTAAGGATTCATAGAAGTGCACTACTTTTGTGTGTACAACTAGAAGATTGAGAAGGGGAAAAATAAAGTATAAAGGTAAACTCCCTATCATATGTTTTGCATGTAATAAATTTGGTCATATAGCTGCTAGATGTCTTGACAGGAAGGATAAAGATGATGAAAGGAAAAGAAAACACAAAGACAGAAGAGATGACAAAAGCTACCGATGGAACAAAGACTACAAAGGAAAAGGTAAGAAATCTTGTTACATTGCTGAAAAAGAAACTGACACTGATAGTGATGATTTTGAAATTGAGGTAGTCTATGTTGCAATGAAAGATGAATCCGATGAGGATGAGAAAACTACATTGATATCCTATGTGAACAAGAATGATAAATGGATTATTGATAGTGGTTGTTCACATCACATGACTAGTGAAAAAAATAAGTTTGAGACCTTACATCATTATAGAGGTAAAAGTGTAAAATTTGGTAATGATGCACCATGTCCTGTTAGAGGAAAAGGTTTGATTAAACTGATTGATAAGATATCTTGTGAAAATGCTTATTGGGTTGAAGGTCTTAATTATAATCTGTTAAGTGTTGCTCAGCTTAACAAAACTAGTTACCGAGTGGAATTTCATCACAAGCAAGCTAAAATATTTAATGCTACTGGAGAACTGATTGGAAGTGGAGATTAGACTAGAGGTAATTTGTTCTATCTTGACCCATTTGAAGAAACATGTTTAATTGCACAACTTGATGATATTTAGTTATGGCATAAAAGGTCGTGTCATGTTAACTTTGACAATCTGGTAGAGATAAGTAAGAAGAAAAAGGTAAGAGGTCTATCTAGATTGAAGAAACCTGAGAATGTGATGTGCAAGGAATGTCAATTAGGAAAAATGACAAAGTCAAGTTTCAAGAGAAAATCTTTTACTTCTGAAAACATTTTAGATTTGGTTCATACTGACCTTTGTGGACCTATGGGTGTACAAAGTTACTGTGGTGCTAGATACTTTATCTTATTTGTTGATGATCATACTAGGATGATGCATGTAATGTTTCTAAAAGAAAAATCTGAAGCTTTTCAATCTTTTAAGTGGTATTTGGCTAAGGTTGAGGAGACAGGTAGGAACCTGAAATGTCTTAGATCTGACCGGGGTGGAGAATTTACATCAAATGAATTTAATCTATTTTGCAATGATAGAGGAATTAAAAGATAGATGTCTGCATATAGAACACCTGCACAGAATGGTATAGCAGAAAGGAGAAACAAATCTATCTTGGATTGTGCAAGGACATTGTTGATTGAAAATAATGTGGCATAAAAATACTAGAAAGAAGCTATAAGCACTGTTGTCTACACTCTTAACTGGGTATAGATCAAGAAAGGTACAAATCTGACACCCTATGAATTATGGCATGGGCATGCACTAAGTGTTAAATACTTTAAAATCTTTGGAAGTAAGTGCTATATATTAAAATACACTAGGAATGGAAAGTTTGATGCTAAGAGTGATGAAGGCATATTCCCAGGGTATTCCACAAAAAGTAAAGCTTCTAAGTGTTTGAACTCTAACACTAACAAAATTGTGGAAAGTGTGAATGTAAAAATTGATGAGTATGCAGAAAGAAATGAAGCTGACAGCAAAAGAGAACTAGAAGATTATAGATCTTTTGTGTACATTGAGGAAGAAGAAGAGGCAAGTAACAGACTTGCACTTGATGCTGAGTCTTGGGTAAGCAATGTTGAGCGACAGATAGATGCTGTCGAGCATTAGGAAAATAGTGTCGAGAGAGAACAAGATCATGTCGAGCTACAAGATAATGCTGTTGAGTATCAGGAAGAGGTTGCCAAGAATTCTAAAGTTGAATCTAACAATCTTGTTGAGGAACATGATGAAATAGAGGAGAGAACAGCTGAACCTATTTTGGAAAAATATGTAATCTAAGACATCACAAGCTTGAACAGATAATTGGAGACAAAAATACTAAAATTTTGACTAGAAGTAAGACTAAGGATCCAACATGCCTACTGTGTGAATTTGAACCCAAGTGAACTATAGAGACATTGGAGAATGAAGACTGGATACAAGCAATGAATGAAGAAATTGACTAGATTGAAAAGAATGATACTTGGACTCTGGTGCCGAGACCTGAAAACAAAAATGTTATAGGAACAAAGTGGGTGTTTCGGAATAAGATGAATGAAAATGGTGAAATCACTAGGAACAAAGCTAGGTTGGTATGCAAAGGCTATGCACAAGAAGAAGGAATAGATTATGGGGAGACATTTGCCCCTATAGCTAGATTGGAAGGAGTAAGAACTCTGCTTGCATATGCTGCTTATAAAGATTTCAAGGTATATCAAATGGATGTCAAGTCTGCATTTTTGAATGGTATACTAGAAGAAGAAATTTACATAGAACAACCATAAGGTTTTATTGATCCAAACAAAAGACACATGGTGTACAAATTGAACAAAGCACTATATGGATTGAAGCAAGCTCCCAGAGCATGGTATGAGAGGTTGCACAACTACTTGATACAGATTGGATTTTCAAGAACAAATGACACAAGCAATCTGTACATGAAGGATGAAGACGGTAAATATATCCTGTTGGCAAAAATTTTTATGGATGACATTATTTTTGGTGGACAAGTTGCATTATATAAAAGTTTTTCAAATGAAATGCAAACTGAATTTGAAATGAGTATGTTTGGTGAGATCAAATTCTTTGTTGGTTTACAAGTATATCAGAGGAAGAATGAAATTTTCATTGCATAGTCTAAGTATGTTAATGAAATACTGAAAACTTTTGGGATGGAAGATGCTAAACCAGTGGGAACTCCTATAGTTACTAGACAAAAGTTATCTAAGAATGATGATGCTACAGAAGTGAATCGGACTTTGTATAGATCCATGATTGGAAAATTGTGGTATGCTGTACATAGTATACCAGATATTGCACTAGCTATTGGGATTGCGGCGAGATTCTCTGCCAATCCTAAGGAAACACACATGATGGCTGTGAAAAGAATTATGAGATACTTGAAAGGAACTGTTGACTATGGTCTATATTATAAGAAGGATGAAAAATTTGAACTCAGAGTTTATGCAGATGCTGATTGGGCAGGAAATGTAGATGACAGAAAGAATACTAGTGGTGGAGCTTTCTTTCTTGGACAAAGATTAGTCTCTTGGACAAGAAAGAAACAAAATTGCATTTCCCAATCTACTGCCGAGGCCGAGTATGTTGTTGCTGCAGTAAATTGTTCAAATTTGGTATGGGTAAAACAATTATTGATAGGCATGAAAGAAGAAATCACTGAACCTGTTGTTATTTTCTGTGACAACACAAGTGCTATCAATATTTCTAAGAATCCAATGATGCACACTAAGACCAAACACATTGCAATCAAGTGTCACTACTTGAGAGAATTAGTACAAGACAAAGAAGTCCGAATGGAATATGTGAATACAAAAGAACAATTAGCAGACATTCACTAAAACTTTACCGAGAGAAGCTCATGAGTATTTGAAAAGTCAATTAGGGGTTTTTTAACTGAGGTTGCCTAGACAAGCTAGGAGCACTGCATCAAATGTGCTACAACAGAATATTTGACAAATTGATGCAAAAGATTGTCACACTTTAGGGCTGGCGTAGAGTTGTGAAAAGAAGCAAAGACAAGGAATCAATCATAACCAAGATGACAGAGGGAGAAACACTGAGCTGCACAGATATTATCTACATTTGATGGATGTATGTTTTAGTTGCTGCTTTGGCATTTTTGTCAAAGAGGGAGATGAACTGATATGATAACACATGACACTGAAAGGTAAGAAAGGAGATGAACTGAAATGAAGGACCGGGATAGAGGGAGATCTGAATACTTCTGACGGTCACAGAAGTGAGGCTTATAGGATTCTGAATCAGAATGAAGCTAAGGATATTATAAATAATTCTTTGATGGATAGATAAGTTTTTGGATTGGTTGGTAATCCATGTGTTATTCAGGTGATATCATATGGTGTTGCCATCAATGCCAAAGAGGGAGATTGTTGGAAACTACAATTGAAACAATTATTGTATTGTCATTGATGTCAAACTTTAACTGGTAAGATTGTTGCTACTTAGGAAAGTACTATATATGTTTGAATGTTGCTAAGGGGCTAGGCAAGGTTGGTAACAATAGCACCTAAAGAAAGGTTGAGTTATCTTGATACTACAAAGTGTACTTGACTATGTTGCACAATGATGAGACAATGTATTGTTTATCTTAGTAAGACTGAAGACTAAACTAGTAGGCTTGATCGAGCAAAGAATGAAAAAATCATGTTTAAGCCAAGTAATGTTAGTGTCGACCGAGTTAGTATATGCTGAGCAAAATTCTAGTGTTGACCGAACAACAGTTAATTGCCAAGGAAAATAATGTAAGCCAAGGAAACATTTTTAGTAATGATCGAGCTTTCTACATGAAGACCGAGTGGATGATCACAGTATTGACCAAGCATCAACAATTTTGTATTTGAAGAGAATTTAATTTTGGAGCCGACATTGTTGAATTCTTGGATTATGTAAAACATGTTGACTTTATTTATTGATTGTTTGAAAGCATTAAATGCATTGTAAAATATTTTATTGTAAATCTTTATGAGATTTGAGATGATTCTAGAAAAGGAGCCAAAGAACATGAAGCGGGTAGATTCAATGAATCTGACCTAACCCTAAGATCTACAAATGAGATTGAGCAGCATAAGATGAGTTAAGCTAATTGAGGAAAATATAAAGTGATGGATATGAAAGTGCATGGGTAAGAATAGAGAATGTTGGAAGAGTAAAGTTTTATTGACTGAATAAGCAGAAAAGGCTGAAGGAGAATTGTGGTGGTTGCTTGAAGAAAAGTTTCAAAGTTAGTAAACCAGTATTAGTGTATGGAATTGGATCTGATATTTGTAAAGTGAGTTGTATATTTTTCAGATAAATATTGCTGCTACTTTCTAACCATTATAACTGTCAAAATCCTTTTAACAGAGGTTGACCTAACAGTCATATGTTAAATCCTTTGAACAAGGTTGCATTCTAATGGAGTGTATGTAAGTCCTATGACTAGGCTCACTTTTAATAGGGTGATTGAAATCCTTTAACTGGGTCACACCTGACAGTGTGTATTTTAACCCTTGACAGGGTTGGCTTTTTACCGAGCTCACTTGAGAAGAGTGAAAATAATAGTAGCATGTTACAAAGTGGTTTTTCCCAAATTGGGTTTCCACTATAAATCTTGGTGTTAATACTTGTGTGAATATTTTGGTTTGAACATTTCTGTGTTTTACAAGTTAAGTTATAGCTGGGTAGTGGACTGCATCGCTGTATGTTTCTATTATTGAATAAGTGATGACCAAGTTTGTTTTGGTTATTGGATCTGATTTAAGGAAGAGTTTTTAAGATTGTTTTATACATCAAGACTTGAGAACAACTGATTCACCCCCCCCTCTTTGTTGTTCTAAATCATATTAACATCCACGTCATAAAGATTTGTAGAGGTCTTTGGCTCACCGAGATTCTTTCTCATTTTCCAAAAATTAGAAATTTTGGTTCGAGTCCAATTATCATCAATACATTCATTCATTAGCTCTTTTGGAATAGATTTTGTAGATGGTTGAGCAACTTTTTGGTAGAAATTGGACGATGTCATACTCATGGCCTGCACTTTTTTTTTTCTGTTTGTGCAATGTCATTATTTGTGATGACAATTCCTGTATTGACATATTATTTTCAGCAGCATATTTCTCCATCTCTTTTTTGACCTTGTCCCAGGACTCTATGTTTTTAAATTTTTCAATCAATGACATATTTTCATGTTGATATTTGCTTGTAGAGTTCCCATTCTCTCTAAGCTTTGTTCCAATTATGTTGAGTGGATCATACTGCCGGTGACTGTCAACTTCAAAGTGAAAAATTGAAAAAAAGGCTTGTGCCACTTTGAATCCTCTTCTCTCAAATGTGAACCCTCCAAGTGAGAAAGGCAAGAAAGGAAATATCATTTTCTTTTGTTGACCATTAAAAAGTACATCTGTGCTCTCCATCTGCCGTACATATTCAAATGCAAATACCCTCTCTGTTACATGTATTGGAAGTTTATAGGGTTCTACCTCTAAACCGTAAAACCTTAACACAATGTACTCTTCCATTAAGTACCAGTCATCCAATTGTAATTGACTTCCCAGTTGAATGCAATTTCTACAAGTAACAGGCATTCTAGGCATCGGAGTGCCTGTAATTTTATGGTACATTGGTGCCAAAAGGAAGCCTACAAAATTGTTGTAGTTCCTTCTGTTATGAATCATCCTTATCAGAGGTGTCCACTCATATATTGGATTTTACCCCTGACTACAAAGCTTGTTTGTCTGAAATACTGCACGATGCTTTGCTAAGAGAAGATAGCACAAGTAGGTTGTGAATCTAAATGTCTTCCGTGAACCTCTTTGAATCATTAGTAATTGATCTTGCATGCAACAAACAATGTGCTCAATAAAACAATATTTTATTGGTTCTTTTTCAAAATGAATATGAAAAAGCATTTCAAGAATGCTAGCACCCACTTGTTTGTTACTATCTAATGCCAAACAAAATGCTAGCAAGGAAATATTGTCCTGTGCCCATGGCACAAAAATATCATAATCATAAGGAGGCTTATGATCTGGACTTAGACTACAACCATTTGTTATTCCTTTGATATAAGAATCTCTCTGTGTTACATCTAACTTTTCATAATCCTCTGCCAGCTTTCCTAGGTCAATGTGCACATTTGAGTTTTGTTGTTGAAACCCTAGGTTCAACAGACTAGCAAATTCACTCTTGGTTATGGACAAAATTTCCTCCTGAGTATTTTTATTCACAATTGCTTTTCTATTTTCATCATAATTTTTAGTGCAGACCATGACAATTTATGGACAAGGGAATACTTGAGGTAACGCCATGTGTGCCAACCTAGCAACCCATGATCCAATTTTATTTGCCATTGCATTTATCACGGGGTTAAATGAAAAAAAATTGAAGCCTTATTTGGATCGTTCCACTTGTTTTCAAGTACAAAACTAATTTCCATTATTCCCTTATTTCCATGAATAATAGGATAATAAATATCAGGGAATAAATTAGTGAAACCTGGTGTTTTAAGCAGATTGTGGAATTCCAGTATCTGACTTGGCCTTTTACTCGTAGTCTTATTCTTGATATTTGTTTTGCCCATCATGGTAAGTTGGTAAGTGGTATCACTATTTACTCGTAGGAAAATTCAAATATTTATACATAGCTACAAGCCTACAATTTACAAGGGTGATTCAAAATTAAACCCTAACAGGATAATTTTTTTTTATAAAATATAAACAGCAAAGTTGATTTGATTAAACCCTAATAGGCTAATTTTTTTTATATATTATAAATAGTAAAGTTGTAAATGAAGAGATTTGAAAAATTTAAAATGCGAGACGTAGGTGTTCAGGATTTTAGAAGTTACCCGTTACCCTTAGTTTCAATTTTTGCAAACTATGACTGGAAAGAGAGTTGAGAGACTTTGTTTCTTTCCTCGGGCTTGAACATCAATCCTCAACCTAGAAATTCAAAATCTGTAACCCCTATCTAAATCTGCAGACTACTTATAGTTTATACTTATGAATGAAAATTTAGATTGGAAACTTTAACCGCAAAAATTGTACAATCTACAACCGTCACACTTGTCACTGACTCACTGACCGTGTGAGTGGACAAGCGTCATGAATCCTGAATGGGTTTGCAAAAATGGGTTTTGTTTTCCCTTTCAAGTCGAAATACAGCTTCGATCGTTGATCTAAAATTATCCAACGATCATAATGTCATGAGACTCATGACTCATTGTTAGTCACATTAACGTGGGTCCCATTAACGAGTTACATTAACAAGTCAGACGTGTCATGTCATCATCAAATGACATTGTTGACAATTGGTAGACCGTGCGAGACTGTGAGTGGAATGTGTTTAGTGAGTCGTGACACATGTCATGGTTCCAAAAAGGGTTTGAAAAGATGGGGTTGCTTTTCCCATTCGACCTGACATACAACTTCAGTCGTTGATCTACAATCATCCAACGGTCAAAATTTCATTGTTAGTCATTGTGAGTGGTGAGGTGGCCCCGTGGGTCCCACTCCCATTAACTCACCATGTCACGTCATCATCAAATTGAAATGATATTGTTGGTAATGGTGGACTACGACTAATGTTTAGTGAGTGGAACGTATTTAGCTTTAGTGACATGTGTCATGATTCTGAAAAGGGTTTGAAAAGATGGGGTTACTTTTCCCATTCGACTCAAAATACAACTTCGGTCATTGATCTACAACCATCCGACGGCCAAAATTTCATTGTTAGTTAGTGTGAGTGGTAAGGTGGCCCCGTGGGTCCCACTCCCATTAACTCACCATGTCACATCATCATCAAATTGAAATGACATTGTTGGTAGATTGCGACTAATGTTTAGTGAGGGGAATGTGTTTAGTGACACGTGTCATGATTTCAAAAAGGGTTTGAAAAGATGAGTTTGCTTTTCCCTTTCATCCCGAAGTCCATTGTACATCATTGATTTGTTCTCATCCAATGGTAGTTATTTGCAACAGACATTGAACATTGTTAAATGTTATACTATTTTTTTAATAATATTACTTAAGTTAGTGTTTAGAGATTACGAGATTTCTCAAACATGAGTTATCAGTTAAAGTAATATTTTTTATTGATTATATAGTATACTTAAAGTTAAAATGATATTTTTTATTGATTATAACTTTAACATTGATAATCATAATCACATATAATTCTCATACCTTATAATTAGAAAACTATAAATTCTTTCTTTAACCTGTTACCTTATTAATTCACTTGTCCTTCAAATTGATTATATACTTATAGTATACTTAAAGTTAAAATGATATTTTTTTATTGATTATAACTTTAACGTTGATAATTATAATCACATATAATTCTCATACATTATAATTAGAAAACCATAAATTCTTTCTCTAGCCTTATTAATTTATTTGTCCTTCAAAATTTAGTAAATCTTTCATATTAACTACATTGTACAACTGTGATACAGTGATACATTTTAAAAACACCATCCGCATCGTTTGAACATTTTCTTATTTGTATTGAAACATACTTACAAGTTACATCATACATGTCAAATACACAGATAAAGCATTTAAGCAACTAATTAAAATATTGCAATCACAGTGAAAGAGAAGTCTAAAAGCCATTTTTTGTACCCATAAAACATAGTGACAGAGAAGTCTAAAAGCTTGTGAAATTTTCATTATAATTTTTCATAAAATTATAATTACATTGTACTCTTCCAGTACAATACAACAAAGAGAAATCTACTATTATACTATAAACAAAAAAAACACAAAAATGAGGTACGTTTTTTTTCAAAAAAAACCACTAGTAGTTCACTAGTGATTTTGCCTTGTGGCTCCATCTGAGTAGAATTATGCAGAGAGAATCAACTATGAGAATTCATCGAGCCACCCGTATTGCCCCTCTTGAGCCTCCTCTTCGTCAAGCATAAACCACTTATGAAGAAAATCCCTGGCAATCAATGCCCATTTCCTATGGCGCTTCAACTGCCCAACAGTCAGACCCAACAAAAAAGGTTGCATGGCCACATTCTGGCCTGGGAGGAGAAGCTTGGGTATTTCACTTGCCTAAGGGATCCCCACCCCTATTTCTATGTACATGACAACATTAACATTGTCTCCTAGGTATTCTTCTTTAAAAACCCTCCTCAGCAGCATTAGCATGTCCACCTTCTCTCCTCCGGGGTCGAGAAGAGATGCTAAAAAATGGGATGTAATGTTCGTGTAGACTCGGTGCCTATCTTCATTGTGCAAAAACTCTCTGCCCAACACCATTTTAACAACCTCTAATACGATAGGCCCACCCTCCTTACAAATAGACTCTAAGGTTTCATCAGAAAAGGAACCCAGAAAGGCCTTCTGGGCCTCCTCAGATGAGCATCTTAGCCTAATTGGAGTGTCCATCTAAAATAGTAAAACTTCAGAAAACTTTAAAACAAATTATTTGTAGAGTGCAGAGTGCAGACCCTAAACAAACAAATTATCTAGCAAAGACGAATCGATGAATAATAAAGCTAGATCATCTATAAATAGCCCTTGAATCCTTGATCGTTACTTAGCAATAAATTATTCTTTCTTTAATGGTATTAAATTCATTGTCCTTAATATGCCTCTAAATCTTTCATGTAAATCTTTCCCCTAAATGCATGCGTGTGAGAAATTAAAAGTTTGTACTTAATCTTTCATATTTGGCAGTAAATCTTTTCCATTTATGTAGATCTGTCAGAAATCGGTTAGATCGTCTGTACAAATTTGGAAGTGTTGCGTGACAGCTAAAGAATGTCGCTTGTCACTAACAAGGCATTTATTTTTTACCGAATTAAGAGGTTACAAGTTGCACTATAGGACCGTGATTATTGATACCAACATGTGTACACTGTAGTCTACAGACACGTTGACAACCCTAATTTGATACGTGTCAACATTCTGGTGACTTCCTGGACAATTTTGTTTCCTTCAAGAAATTGGGCCCGAAATTGAACTTTAGCCATTGATCTTGGATCATCAGATGGTCTCAAATAATACATTTAACATTATAAAATAATGTATGTATGTTAGGAACTTAGGTTAGGTTACATGTCCGTGTTATGTCCCATCTTTTGGAAATCGCCAATAAATTATTTTTTTCCCAGAATTAACGAACGATTAGCCAATAAATTATTTTTTTTTCCCATAATTAACGAATGATTAGCCAATAAAATTATTTTTTTTCCCTTCAAAAAAATATTATTCACCTCATATATTATAATCTTTTACTTCAAAAGAAAATTATTCGCCTCATATATTATAATTTTTTACTTCACAAGAAAATTATTCGCGAGCAATTTATGAAATTTTCATTCAACGGGGGAAAAAATTGCAAATACAAACTATGAAAAATCATGAATTTGAAATTTTTTTCACCCGGATTAAAACAAATTCCCCCTAAAATAGTGTACGATTCGCTAGGATTTTACACTTTTTCCTAAAAGGGGGTTTCTTAAAGTTATCCCTGATGGAAAGCTCTTTTGTGCATAGTTAGAATTTTTGGCATGAGTTTGTTGTGTTTGTGAGTTGGTCTCATCAATAGATATCATATTACTGTGGATAGATCTTAAACATTCTTACTAGGAGCTTTGATAGTGATATGGATTTGTTACTTTGACATATGATCTTTTGGTAGTGAGAATGATTGATATTATTTCATGGTGGTCTCTAGATTACAATTGGATTTTTTGCATTATATGTTTGATTATGAGAAGATCTATTGAATGGAGACTTGGTATTATAACAAGAAAATGTAAATCATAGAGCTATCATGAGTTCTTGGAGTTCTTGTTAGGATTAGGTGTTGTATACTTTGCATAACATTGGTTTGATTTAATTATGAAATTTAAATAAATCCTAGATAATATGTTTAGCCACATTAAATTTTTGTTTTTGGGGCCACTTGTAAAGTTGTATGTAATGTTGGGTTAGATGCTTTATGTGGGTTGCACATAGAAAAAATATTGAATATTTATATCAAAAAAGTAAATGGATGTATCAATGGTTTGGTGGACTCACAGTTTGGAGGGACATGGTTTATCTTATGACTCATTTTTATTTGTGTGAGCTTATGTATATAAAAAAGGCACATAATTAGTGGTTAAAGGTTGGTTCTTTGGGGCTTTGGCTTGTCTATCATTATATGGAGTCTTCTTTTAAGTAGTGCATATGTGAAGCATGTCATGAATGTGTAGATTCATGATTGAACATATGAAGGATACATTGGAGACACATGATATTTTAGAGGTTTTCATGGATGCTTTGTAAGTGTATTGTAATATTGCGTTGTTGAATAATATATTGAACATAAATACTTTTGGAGGCTAGTTTTTTTCCCTCTATAAGGGGTTTTCCAAGGTATATCATGTGTTATCTTATGACATGTCTATGGTCTTTGCATTTGGTTAATTGTATACTTGTATGCATACTTTTATTTTATGGAGTTATGTTGGAAATTGATTGATTATTATAGTTGATTTTCCTAATATTCGGTATGGTATTAGAACCATGTCTATGGTTGTGAGATTTTAGAGATCCATGCTTTGGTATAACCCTTGGATGAGTAGATATAATGCAAAGTTGATGCCATAAAAAGGAAATATAATTTTAAAATCATTTCAAAGTATGAACACATTTTTCACCCATTTGGTGCAGGGCTCAATGGTCACTCTTGGTGCAGGGGGGAGCATGGGAAAGGTGGTAGCATGGAGAAGCCACAACTAGAGTAGGTGTAGAGCTGAAGGCAAAAGTGGATTATGCGACAATCGTGGACTTAGGAGATGGAATCTCATCATCCTTCTTCATGGGAGCGTTCTTCAATGTTGTCACCATTATAAATGAGGGCTCTACTGATGGAGTAGGAGGTGGAGCTAATGAAGGTACTAGAGGCTTAATCGCGATTGACCTTTCTCTTTTTTCCCTGTGGAAAGCTAGAGGAATAGATGGTGAGACCTCTTACCCTAACCATAGATAGAAGGGTGAGGTATGTATGGGATGATGGGGATGGGAGGAGGTGGATGCACCTTGGGCTTCGGTAGAATGGGTGACTTTCCTTTATCCAAATTAGATGTGGATGTCAGAACTAAAATCATTGTTGGAGGCTACATGGCTTGAGGCAATCGATGAGACTTACTATGGGGCATATGCTTTCCTTGAGTCCCCAATGAAGAAGGGACATAAGGCGAAGCACGTTGAGCCTCGCAAGTATGCTGAGTGGGAGAAGGTGCTAAAGATCTCAAGCTCATTTCTCTGAATTTGTATGCATGATATGCAAGAAAGGTGACATCTAGCCAAGGATGCAGAGCCCCTATTGGAGTGGGCCAGAAATGATCAAGAGTCAAACCCCCATGGGACACAAAGGGATGATATCCTTGGTGTCCTAGATAGTGTGGATATTTCCCTTGTAAGAAAATATTAGGCACTTATGGATAACTGATGGAATAACTCCCATAGAAGTCAACCAAGGGATAACCAGTTTGTCCTTAAAAAGGTTCGACTTAGGATACACAAAAAACATTAAAAACATTGCTTTAGGTCCCACTTGGACTGTCAAAGTGGTAGACTCAATAGGGGGAAGGGAAAATTCATCATGCATCCCGATGGTGGTAAGACACTTGTCATATTTACCATTGTTCAAACTGTTGACGAAGAGGACCTCCTTTGTACTGATGTCAACTTGGCAAGTAGGATCCACCAAGATGCCCCTAAAGTAAATGTCATTGATAAAAACCAATATGTAGAGGGGAGAAGGCTCTCAACTATAAGGTTCATCCAGGGGGATGAATGCGATTGTAGTTTCAATCACCCTCCAACTTGGCTGAAAAATTAGAGTGATAGTTACCATGTTGATGTAGGGGTTGACACTTAAGTTTAAGAAGGTCACTAGTTCACATTAGGTTCACCAAAATGTGGAGAAGGAAAAAGTACACCAACCTAGAGTCCAGTTAAAGTCTCAAGAGATGAACCTTCTCGTGTGCCACCTCACTTAACTATCACATAGAGTTAGGGAGATCAAATATAGTCAATTATAGAAGAGTTGTGATATTGCTATCAGGATTCAACTGTGTAGTTTTTGATTCAAACTCATTGACCCATGTTTCATGAGTAGTGGTTCACTTGAACCCATCTCTCATGAGAATGAATGGAACACTTAGTACTCATTGGATCTAGGTGATGCTCACAGAGGTGAAGCACCAGGACTTCTTGGGAGGTCACCCATCCCAGCAGTACTCCAGCTTGAGCGTACTTAACTATGAAGTTTCCTCCATGGTTAAACCCACTCTACTTGCAAAACCTTCACCAAGTGTTGTGCCTTATGATCCACTCATTAGAAAGCCCCTTAAGCTCATCAATTGATATGTAGGAGATGTTGGATTAGAGAGATAGGGTACTAAGAGGGGAGGGGTGAATCAGTGCCCGCAAAAACTTTCAACTCATAAACCTTTCTAACCTCAAACAACAAATAGTAGTAAGCTTCAAATATAACTTGTATCCATTGCATGCATCATTCATTCATTCAACTATCAAAGGCAAATAGCATGAAATCAACAAGATAATCAACACATAACACAAGTGTTTTGGTAATGCAAAAACCTTTGTTAGAAGGTAAAAACTGCGGTGGGGATGACACCCACAAATTCTTTACTACTGCAGATAGAAAAGGTTTGCCTATTAGGGCTACAATGGTGATCACTTCTAGTGATCTTACCCTGTTAGGAGTAACATGTCAGATTGATTAGATCTGTCTAGTGATAGGATTTTATCAAGACTACTTGAGTGTGCACTCGGTTAAGAGATTTGCAAAAAGACTGTTAGGTCTACTCGGTTAAGAGATTTTACCAAAACTCTATTACAATGATTAGAGAATAACATGTAATTATCTGCTAATGAAAACTCAACTTGTCTGATACAGATCAATGAAATATTGATTAGATATCACCTTTTCTTATGAAGATCTCTACTTTGTACTACTTGGTAGCCTGTCTGATTTTGCTTAATCTGAATAACTCTGAATATTATTCTGCTTTGCCTGATAACTAGTATTCATGAAGATGGCTAATGCTTCATGAACTCCCTTCTGCTTGTTCTTAACTTCCTTGTCAAGCTTCTCTCTCTCGCATATAAAAATAACATGAAATTACATTTATATAGAATACTACTTGGTCGCTTAACAAATTTTAGGTTACAATATCTTAGAGAAAACCCTAAGATCAACGGTGTACAAAAATAACCTAGATCTAGCAAATACAAAAAAAATCATCATCACAATTAAAGATCGAATCTTATAATAAATGATCCTCGATCTGGTAAAATGTTTTATGATTCCATTGTAACTGTTTACATAGATAAGTGTGCCATTCCTGATTACTATGCTATTTTTTGTCTTCCTCGGTAAACACTGTATATACTACTCGGTGATTATACTGATGCTCAATTTTGTATGCACCCTAAAATGGTCACCTAGACTTTGGGCCCCCATTCAACAATTTATCAAATCCCTAAAACAATATTTTCAAAAATCAACATTTTTCAAATTAAATCGATTTCCTTGATCAAGTCCTAATTTTATCATTTATTTGATTATATTCTATGGGCTAACCATTTTATCCCAAGTCTTTATTTATTTAAAAGGAATTTCCTCCCCTTTTATTAAGTAAAAAGCTCCCACTTTTCCTCTTATCCTAAGTTGCACAAATAAAACATTATTCCTATTTTATAAAAAGGAGAAAATGCCTTTTTGTCTCATATGGACACAAAAGTCAACTCTTATTTTCTCATTGGAGGATATTCGTGCACATGGATTGCTCCTCTTTCAAGCTCCACCCTTGATTAAATCTTTTGCCTCTTAATCTCCATGGCCCATTCCTTTTTAATTCTTTTGAAAAGAGAGCTCTTTTCTCATTCTAGAATTCCAACTTTGAATACTAATCTTATGCTGTAGGATTTCTTGGAGACTTTGGAGTTTTGGAAATCTTTATGCATTTAGCTTCCATTCTTGCATTCTTAGCTTAAGCTTTCATGACATCTAGCTTAGTTTCTTTTATGCTTTAAATTAGCTCATATAGCTTAATTAACAAAGCTTGTAATACTTTCATTTTCATAGCTTACTTGCATCTTCATTCTTAGCATAGTTGCATTGCATTTCCATTTGTTGATTCTTGAAGATATTGGCATTCTTTCCCTTTTCTCTTTGAATCTCCCATTGTGTGGTTTACAAGCAAGGTTTCATGTTTCAGTAGCTCTAGCTAAGAGCACTATATACATCCTTGTGACTCCATGCCTAGGGATCTCTAGGTCACTTTCTCAAGGTTTCTCATCCATGGATTCTCTTGGAAGTAATGAATTAGAGAAGTGCACAATTTAGTGTGTATATTTTTGGCACCCACCGTGAGGTAAAACACTCTTGTTTGTCCTTCTTTTCATGCATTTCTATCAATTTTTTATCATATTTTACTTATTATTTTGACTATTTTTCTGTACTTCTTGATAGAATATCGTACAATAGTCTTCCAGTATTGTACAATAGTTTTTTGTATACCCATGCAATACTTTTCCAGTAAAAGTGTCGTATGCCTTATAGGATTCTGTCGCACTGGTGTTTTGTACTTTGTTGCATGCAGGTAGCACAAAGTATTGCACATAGAGAAAGTATCACACCAATATACTAAGAAGTATCATATGATTCTTTCTCTGACATAACTATCACCCAGGCCTGGTAGTGAGTAATTTTGGACATTCCTTTGCAAGATTTGATTTATTTGTTTCAGGCTTCTGATTTGCTGTGGTAGAACAGAGTTTGATTTATAGATTTTACTTGATTTTGATGTGCTAACCATTGTAGGGCTAACAAGTTGTGCTTGTAGGTGCTCTCATTGGTTGAAATATTTACTTAAAAGAACACATGTCAAAGCTCCAAATGCACACGGGCTACTAACCATTTTTGCAGGGCTGCCCAATGCATAAAAACCAATCAAGTGCTTGTTTAATTGCTTTCATTTTGAGTGTGGCATATACTAGTTTTTTCTTTTCATAGGCACTTAATATCTTGTTGTAGGAATCTTTTGGTGGTAGGAGAGTATGCTCTTCACCCTTGTGGTGAAATAAAAATCTTGACCCATCTTTGGATTTTGAAGGCAAGAGGGTAATTGAACCTTTGCTTGGTGTGTTTGGGAGAAATTTTTGAGCTAGGAGAATATGCTCTTCACCCTTGAGGTGAACCAAAAATCTTGAAACTCAAAGGTTGATCCACTCTTTGTTTAATTTTAGAATCTTTTAGCAGGCCTGCTCTTGAGCAATCAAGAGGAATGACCCAAGTGGGGACAAGCTTTTCGTCAGTTATTCTGACCCACTATAAACTCAAGGCTATCAAGGACACAAAACCTTGGTAGACGTAGTACTTGTCTTTGCTTGATGTGAGTACTTGTGGGATTGTGACCATGAGGAAAATGTTGAGCAAGAATGCTTAAGGTACTCTTGTGGCTGTGAGGTCCGTTACTTGCCACAAGGTAAGGAGTCCCTTTGGGGAGCAAGAGGGGTATTACAAACGGAAGCCCTTACTAAGAACCATAGATAGAAGCCACCATATTTTGCCACTTAGCTTCTTGGTGCAAAGATTGATCCTAGTGGACTAACCTGGATCACCCTAAGATTACTCACTATCTGTGTTCCTTTGGTTGTGTCATTGGCACTTCCACGACAAAGCCAATATCTATTGTGGGCAACCACTTTGTGTGAGGCAATGGGACATCAAGTGTGGGCCAAGTTGTTAAGTATTGAGCCTTTATCTTTTTAGGCTAGTAAGTGTTTGAAGTGTTGTCACTGTGATCTACCCATGTGAACATTCTCAAACATCAAACATCATGATAGAATTCATAAGATTGTTTTGCTTTGATATCGCAATTGTTTATCTTGGCAAGGTTGCTTTTGCCCTTGTGCAAGTGTTTTATGACATGTTTGATCACCTACTATTTGCAAACTTGTCTAATTACTGCTAATATTGTGTTTGAAATAGAAAAATCCAACCATCAAATTGAAACATTGACCAAATTGCTTTTAAAATTGAAAATTAAGCACTCACTAGTCAAAAGTCATACGATCCTAAAATACCATCGCACATTGTTCTGAGATTTATCATGCGATAGTTTGTTGCTGCACAACTGTCGCACTGCTTGCCTGGAAAGTATTGCACATGCTGCCTAGAAACTGTTGCATTGCTTTGTGTGAAATATCATTTTGAAAGATTGTATCTTCTTGTTAGCCTGGAAACTGTCGCACAGAGTCTTTTTTGCTATTCGTTTGATTTATGCCATTTTCAGTCTTTCTTTGGTCGACCAGATTTTAGTAGGTGACTTACTCTACCATTGGAAGCCTATTTGTACCTTGAGTTCTTGTATTTAGACATCTTGAATTAGTGATCTTTAGTTTTAGAAAGTAATCTTGCTTGTCATTGATAAGTTAGGAATCATCCTTGTTGAAAAAGTACACCTTTAGATTCTTTGGTAACACCCTTGGAGAGTCTTAGTAGTCTTTTGTCCAAATTCACTTCCATATAAATTCAATTTCAATCAAAAATATATATTTGGGTAAATCCATCCTCCTGATCCATATGTGTTAGGATACTTATCCTTTTATTATACACCTCTGTGGCAGTGTTGGTTTACACCTCTTGTTAGCTTTTCTATCTCACCATCTCTTTTTGGACAATTGAACACTTTTACTATCCTAGTTTGGTATTGACATTTCGTAGGGTCATCTTATCACCAAGGGTCTTTTTATTTCATGTCGGTTACAACAAGGTACCAAGTTAGTCAAGGAAAATGACCTCAAGTTGTCTTTGATCAGTTACCCTTAGTCCAAACTCGTCAAAAGTGAAAGGGAAAGGAACCCATCTTTTATCAATCCCCTAGGAGTGAGTCCGAAGCTTGGTTTGACCCAAAGAGAAATCCTAGTGAGTTGAGCACCTCTTTAACACCTTCTCAATCAGATATGGACATGAGTTACACCATGACTGGAAAGGAGAGAGAAGCGATGGATCAAAATCTTGATGACATTTTCCAAAGACATAGGGATAACATGCTATTTGGTGATGACAATCAACCCGAATCACCCCTATCAACTCAAGATATTTAGACACCCATCAAAGAGATGAAAGACATTATGGATGAGCTCACCAAGATGCACGATCACAACACGAAGACCAAAACAATGAATCTTGTGATGCTCATGTGAATGCAACATTTACTAATGATTTGTTCAAACATTCAAGGCCCAACTCTCTGCTCAAAACAACCTCAAGGTATGCGAATGAAAGGCTTAAAAGAATTGAACGCGAAAAGAAAGCCTTTTTGGATGAACAAGCAGCTAAAGAAGAAAGGTTTAGACTCCTAGAGGCGGAGCAACAAGCCTTGTTAGAATTGAAAAGAAAAGCATTCCAAGAAGAACAAGATAGTTTTTTAGCCCAACAACTCAATGACCAATTCAACAATAGGGGTACCAATAGTGGAAACAACTCTCCACCATCTACTCCCTCAAGAACCCCAAAAAGTAGAAGGCGGTCAAGAACCCCTTCAAGATCTTCTAGTCCTAGAGGAAGAAGGATTTCACAACATAGGAGACAAACACCTCCTAGAAACTCGAGATAACCCTCCCAACGAGCTCATCATGGCTCTCAACATGGAGGAAGAAGTGCAAGTTTTGATGATCAAGATTTTATGAGGATGCAACAAGAACCACTATTCCAACAATATGTGAAGTATCTAGATCAAAACAAGGATAGGTTCCTAGAGAGCTTGATTAACAAGGGTGCCAGAGTCCCTTACAACTTTGATGTGGATAGAAGAATCAAGAAACAAGGACCCTCTCAAGAAGAGGAGATCAAACAGCTCAAGCATATGATGGAAAAGGTGTTGGCACCTAAAATTTTCTTTTCACTTGACTCTATCTATCCCAATCCTTTTGATAGGAGTGTGAGTATGAAGGATTTTCTTAGAAAAGTTGAAATTCTCCAGTATGACAAGTATGACGGCAATGGTGACCCACATGATCATGTGTGTCAATTCTACATCATGAGTTTTTAATTTCACCAAGATGACTCTTATCTTATGAGATTATTTCCAAGGAGTCTCAAGGGCCAAGCCATGGAGTGGTTTACCAACATAACCCCTCCCGTCAAAACTTTTAAAGAACTTGTCCATAGATTTGTTCGACATTTTGCATACAACTTGTCAAGATCAGTCACTATGTTAGACTTGTGCAATTTGAAACAAAACCAAGGGGAATCCTTTGTTACCTTCTTACAAAGATGGAGATGATTGTGCTCTCTCTATTCTAGGACTATTCCTGAGCATGAAAGAATTGATATCATTATTAGCAACTTGGTGCCTAAAATGTGATATAAGGTTCAGAAGATGGTCTTTGATTCCTTCGACACTATGGTCGAAACCGCATGTCGGATTGAGGATGTCTTGAAAGAGCAAGGCATTTTGACCAAACATAGCAATAACAACAATAGTCAAAATCCTAACAACTCTAATAAGGAAAAAGGCAAGAACTCACACTGGAACAAGAACAAGCAAGTAGTCAACGATAGAGTTGTAGACTCTTCTCAACCCAAGGATCAAGGAGTCCTTCATTTGTCTAGTGCAGTTCAAGCTATGAAGCTCAACACTGTATGCACCCTAAAATAGTCGCCTAGACTTTGGGCCCCATTTATTCAATTTATCAATCTTGAATCAGTTTTATCAATAATCAATATTTTCAACATTATTAATCTCTTGATCAAATCCTAATTTCGATCATATATTGGATTTTTATCCTATGGGCTAACCATTTATCCTAAGTCTTTATTTGATTAAAAGGAATATTTCCTCCCCTTTTGATTAAATAAAAAGCCCACCTTTTCCTCTTATCCTAAGTTGCACAAATAAAGCATTATTTTTATTTTATAAAAAGGGAAAAAACACTTTTTATCTCACATGAGGCTCAAAAGTCAACACTTCACTCTCATTGGAGGATACTTGTGCACATGGATTGCTCCTCTTTCAAGCTCCACCGCTGATTAAGACTTTTTACCTCTTAATCTCCATGGTCCATTTCACCTCATTTCTTATAAAAGGAGAGCTCTCTCCTTCATTTGCATATGCCATGTTTTTATGCTAATGTTATGCTGTAGGTTTTAGGTGCATTTGGAGCTTTTGAGGATTTTGAAGACTTGTTGCTTTCATCATTTAGTTGCATATTTGCTTTCTTAGTTGCATGATAATGACATTCTTAGTGTAGATTTCCTTTTATGCAATAGAATAAGCTCACATAGTCTAAATAGGAAGGCTTGGTAATCCATTGCTATTTCCTTTCATAGATTAGTTGCATTGTACTTTCCTTTCATAGTTTAGATTGCATTCTCATTTAGATTTGCATTGCATTGCATATTTGGATTCTTGGGGATATTGGCACTCTTGCCCTTGTCCTCACTTGAATCTCTCATTGTATGGTTGACTAGCAAGGTCACAAGCTTATAGCTCTAGCTGAGAGCAATTTTCAATCTTGCAACTCCATACATAGAGAGCTATGAGCCACTTTGTGAGGCCTCATTCTTGAGCCTATCTACTCTGGCACCCACCGTGGGGCAGAGTAGATAGGCTTTGTCCTTTGTTTCTTTGCATTTTCATCATTTTTTGGATTTATTTTTTGGAAATTTTGCAGTTCTGGTTTTCTGTCTCAGAGTATCGCGCGATACTTCTCAGAAATATTGCATGATATACCTTTGTATAGCAGTGCGACACTTCGCGTGAGAGAAGAATCGCCCGCTAGTAATGAGGTATATCACCTGGCATCGGGCAAAGTATTGTCCGCCCATAGTGCGAAGTATCACCCAGACTGAGGTATATCGCGCAACTATAAGAAACTATGCCGCGCGATATTGGTGAAGTCTGAGGTATATCACCTAATCTGACAGAGACTTGCATTTCTAATTTTATCATCCGAATTTGATCATTTTAGCTTGCTATTTTATTTTACTGTATTTAGATAGGTCTAACCTGCATCTTTTAGCTTGAATCTATCAGTTTATTACATATTTACATTTTGATTTTGATTTTGCTAACCTTGTTGGTCTAACAAGTTGTATTTGTAGGTGCTCTCATTGCTTAAAATTTGCTAAAAACGCGTGTCAAAGAGGGCTACTAAAAGTTTTTGCAGGGCTGCCCAAGCATAAAAACAAAAATAAAAATCTTGCTTGTTTATTTTCTTTCCTTTCAAGTGTGGCATTTACTAATTGTATTAGGAATCTTTAAAACATTGTGAAAGAGATTTTGAAGTGGTAGGAGAAGTATGCTCTTCACCTTTAGGTGAACCAGAAAATCTTGACCCATCTTAAGATTTTGGAAGTAAGGGAGTAATTGAACCTCTTTTCTTGGTGTGTTTGGGAGATATTCTTGAGATAGGGGAGTATGCTCTTCACCCTTGTGGTGAACCAAAAACCTTGAACCTCAAGAGTTGATCTATTCTTTGTTTAGTTTAGGATCCTTTAGCGGGCCTACTCTTGAGCAATCAAGAGGAATGACTCAAGTGGGGACAACCTTGTCATCATTTTCCTTGGTGGCAAGTGATTCTAACTCACTATAATCTCAAGGCTATCAAGGACACCAAAAACCTTGGTAGACATAACACTTATCTTCATTTGATGTGAGTAGCTCATGGGATTGCGACCATGGGGAAAACATTGAACAAGAATGCTTAAGGTACTCTTGAGGCCGCAAGGTCCTAGTCCTTTATGAGGAGCAAGAGGGGTGTTGTGAACGAAAATTCTTATTAAGAACCATTAGATAGAAGCCACCTTGTTTAGCCACTTATCTTCTTAGTGCAAGGATTGATCCAAGTGGTTTACCCAGATCACCTTAAGATACTCACCATATGCGTCCCTTTGGTTGTGTCATTTGACATTTCCACGACAAAGCCAACATCTCTTGTGGGTAACCACTTGGTGTGAGGCGAGGGGGCATCAAGTTGTGGGTTAAGTTGGTAAGTATTGAGCCTTGACTTTTTAGGATAGATTTGCTTGAATTTTTTTCAGTTGTGTGATGCCAGTGCAAATGTTCTTACATACAAACAATTGATAGCATTCATAGGGTGCTATTTCAATTTTGATATCACAAGTGTTTGTCTTGGCAAGGTTGCTTTTGCCCTTGTTTCAAATGTTTGAGACATGTTTTGATCCCTCACTATTTGCAAACCTGCCAAAATTTTGCTGATATTATGACTGAAATCGAAAACATCAACCCTCAGACTAAAATTTTTGACCAATCAGACCCAAAAATGCAAATTTTACACAATTCTGGTCAAGAGTTGAACAATTCTGCAATAGTATCGTGCTCTATAAAGTGAAATATCATGCGATACTTCACGCTTTCTAGAAATATCGCCTTCTTTGAAGAGAAATATCACGCGATAGTCTGCCCTTGACGGACTATCGCCCGACCTGCCTAGAGTATATCGCCTGCCAGTGCTGAGGTATATCGCCTGCCAGTGCTGAGGTTATAGGTATATCACCCCAGTAGCCTGGAGTATATCGCCTGGTTAAATTCTACCGTGCTTACAATTTGGTCAGTTTCAGTTGCTGTTAATCAGGTTAGGTCTTAGAGTAGGCTTCTTGCCCTGACGTTTGAGACCTGTCTTGACTCTAAATATCTGGTTTTAGTCCTCCGGGATAGCATCATTTGATTTACGAAATCACTTTGAAATAATTGCCAAGTTAGAAGGTCATTCTTGGTGTCAAGGTTCATCTCTAAGATTGTTAGCTACATTCTTGAAAAATTTTAGTACTCTTATTGTCCAAATCGCTTTCATTTAAATCTCAATTTCAATTATCTTTTGGCCTAGTCCAACCTCCTGATTCAAAAGTGCAAGGGTAGTCACCCTTTGATTTGAAGCACCTCTTTGACAGTGTTGGTAAAGCTCTTTTTTTTATCTTTTCATTTCTCTTTGGACAATAGAGAACTTTGATTATCCTAGTTTGGTGTTGACACTCTGAGAGGTCACCTTATCATTGAGAGTATCTTTCTTTCATGTCAGTTACGACAAGGTACCAAGTCAATCAAGGGAAGTGACCCCCTGTTGCCTTTAGCCAGTTACCACCCGTCAAGACTCGTCGACAACCTAAGGGAAAAGGATTCCTTTTTGATCAATCTCCTAAGAGTGAATCTGAGGTTTGTTTTAATCCGGGAGCTAATCCTAGTGAAGTGAGCACCTCTTTTGTACCACTTTCATCAAGTATGGACATGAGTTACACTTTCACCAGACAACAAAGAGAAGCCATGAATCAAACTCTTGAGGACATCTTCCAATGACACAGAAGAGAGTATGGTGGTTCTTCTCATGCTAGTTCACCTGGGTCACCTCTCAACAACGTGAGGTATTTTGATGCTCACCAACGAGCTGAGAGACATCATAAGAAAGCTCACTCAGATTTAGGGTCGCAACACAAAGACCAGAACAATGAATCTAGTGATCACCACATAAACGCAGCTAATGCTGTAAGGCATTCAAGACAATCCTCCCCACTTAAAGACACCTCTCGATATGCAAATACAAGATTGAGAAGCATTGAGAGGGAGAAGCAAGCCTATTTGGATGAACAAGCTGCTAAAAAGAAAAAAATTCAGACAACTAGAGGAAGACGAACGTGCATTGTTGGATATAAAGAAAAGAGTCACCCAAGAAGAAGAAGATAGACTCTACACACAACAATTCCAAATCCGATTCAACGGAAGGGGCACCAATAGTGGGACCAACTCATCCCCATCTACCCCTTCGCCAAGTCCCAGAAGAAGATCAAGGACACCCTCATGATCCCCAAGCCCTAGAGGAAGAAGGGTTTCAAGATATGACCATCATAGGAGACAGTCATCTCATAGACATTCAAAGCAACCCTCCCAACGAGCACATCATGGCTCACAACATGGAAGAAGTTATGCTAAACTTGATCATATGGATTTCATGACTATGCAACAAGAACCATCCTTTCAAGCATATGTGGAGCAATATGTGGAACAAAACAAAGACCAATTCTTGGAAAGTCTTATTAACAAAGGCGCTAAAGTTCCATATAATTTTGATGTTCACCAAAAGATCAAGAAATAGAGCCCTTCCACTGATGAGGTGATCTTACAAATGAAAAAGGATATAGATAGGATGAAGGCTCCCAAGAGCACATTTCATTTGGACTCCATATGTCCTAACCCCATTGACAAAAGTGTGGTGATGGTAGAATTCCCTAAGAAAGTTGAGTTCCCAACATATGACAAATATGATGGCACTGGTGACCCTCACGACCATGTTCGATAGTTCTACATAATGAGATTTTCCTTTCACCATGAAGACTCCTACTTGATGAGATTATTCCCAAGGAGTTTAAAAGGTCAAGCCATGGAGTGGTTCACCAACCTTTCCCCTCCAGTAAAAATATTTAAAGAACTTGTCCAAAAGTTTGTTCAGCATTTTGCTTACAACTTATCGAGGTCGGTCACAATGCTTGATTTGTGCAAACTCAAGCAAAATCAAGGGTAATCTTTTGTCACATTTTTACAACGATGGAGGCGATTGTGTTGAAAATACCCAAGGACAATCCCTGAGGAGGAGAGAATTGATATCATTGTGAGCAACCTAATACCAGAACTAAGATATGAAGTCAAGAAAATCCTATTTAATTCCTTTGATACTATGTTAGAGGTGGCATGTCGCATTGAGGATGTCCTAAAAGAACAAGGAATTTTGGCTAAACCAACAAATAACAACAATGGCCAAAATAACAATACTAATGGTAACAAGGACAAAAATAACTCCTATTGGAACAAAAACAAGCAAGTGGTCAACGACGGAGTTGTTGACTCATCTCAAACAAAAAATGAAGGAGTTCTCAACCTCTCTCATGCAGTTCAAGCTATGAAGCTGCAAACGTCTTCAACACAACAAGACAAACCTAAGTATCAAAGGAGATCTAAAACGGAGAAAAGACAATTTACCAAATTGGGAGAATCTTATGCAGATGTTTTTAAGACATTAGTTGTTCATAATTTGGCACACCCACAGGATCCTACAAAACATCGTATACCGGATCCTTTACCTCATTGGTGGGATGTGAAGGCTTTTTGCATTTTCCATAATGGGATTGGACACGACATAGAAAATTGTTTTAAACTCAAGCATCTTGTCCAAGACCTTATTGAGAAAGGACAATTACAAGTGGATGGGTTAACCACTAATGCAGATCATAAAGCCTTTAAAGAGCCCTTGCCTAAATATGAGAAAGGAGAGAATTCTAAGAATGGCAAGGCGGCTATAAACTACACCTACACAAATACGGAGAACGTTATTAACATGCTTGAAGTTGTGGATGATAGTGTCAACATGGTGAGAGGGAAAGATCCTTATGGACATAATGTGGACTCAACCCCTATGACTAATGAAAGACTCGCTGTGGTGATAAGAGGTCCTCACTCACAAAGAATGCCTTAGTCCCTCAATGCTGTCACTAGGGGTCAGGCTCAAACTCCCATTATTATCAGAGGTCCTAGCACTAGCAAGTTTAAGCAGCCCACGTCCAAAGGCGTTCCTCCTAAATCTGCTGTTGGTCCTGATTCCAATTATAATCTTATTGACCAATTACAATGTACACCCGTGTAGATATCCATTTTTGAGCTTTTAGAATTGTCCCCTAAGCATAAGCGTGTTCTTGAAGATGCTTTGCGAGCAGCCAGTGTCCCTAACAACTTAGATATTGATCAATTCCAGAATATGGTCAACCATTTGGCTAGCCCTCATTACCTCACCTTCTTAAAAGGAGACGACAAATCCATCAGTCACCCACATAACTTGGCTTTACACATCGAAGTCATGATTCATAAAACCCATGTCAGGCGTGTACTGATAGATGGGGGTGCGGGGCTCAATATTTGTACCATGAGTTTGTTGCTGGCTCTAGGATATTTCGAGAATGTCATTGACACAAGGAAAAAGATCACGATCAAGGCATATGATGAAGCAGAAAGAAGTTCTAAGGGATTGGCCGTTTTGCCTATTCGCATTGGTCCAGTAGAAAAGGATATCTTATTTCAAATTGTTGATGTTAGACCTTTAGCCTACAACATTTTGCTAGGTAGGCCATGGATTCACGAAATGCAAGCAGTCCCATCAACATATCACCAGTGTGTTAAGTTTCCCCATAACGGTGTAGAAATTTGCATCCCTAGAGATAGTGCTTTATCAGTTAATAAAATTTCTACGGGATCACATGTACCTTTGAATAGGGAAGCTGACAGTCCTAGTAGTTCACTTGAACAATGCAAGAAAAAGTTCAAGACCATAGATCTTGGGATGGGAGATTATAAAATTGATTCTTTTACAAAAATGCCAATCTCTCCTAGGTCTTATGGGAGACCATCACCAAATGTGAAGCCTTCATCATCAGCAATGACATTGTTTGGAAAATTCATTGAGTCCTTGGTTCCCATTCAGGAAGAGAAAGAGGAAGTTGCAGTAAGGGACTGGATCTATCATGAGGAAAAATACAAGCACAACGAGAATTTTGCTCCTCCACCTGAAGCTTATGGGAAAGGGTACACAATGGTTAAGAATATGGGTTATCCTGGATATGGTCCCCTTAGCCATAGGCTGGACGCTAAAGTTGAGCCTCTTGATCATGCTCTTTTTGGACGAAAGAATAAGTCCACGGTTGGCTTAGGTTTTGAGAATAAGAAGAAGAAAGGTGTCCCTGTCCCAGCTGCAACGGACAGTGACAGTGACTCAAACTATATGCCCGATCTTTCTAATCAACAAGATGTGTCTGATGATTGGGTGCCCTCAACAAATCTCCTTTGGGGAGATTCCACAAATTTGATACTTGACAGTCCTACTATCCCAGCTGCGACGGATAGTGACTGTATGACTGCTAGATCGATAATGGAAAGTGTTGCTATCCTAGCTGCAACGGATAGTACCAATGCTAGCACTAGAGAGGCGAAAACCCTTCCTAACCTTGAGGCTTCTACATCACGAGGCCCAAATGATGACTCAAACACAGACTCCCATGAATATGAATGGGACTCACTTTCAGATGCAACAGTTGATCTAGACGTAGATATTGTCCATGCTTATAGTACCCAACCTGATGCGGTTAACGAGCTTAGTGTAGGACTAGAGGAGTGCACTCCTCAAATTGCCTTAGTGGACGATGCTTCGTTTGATAGGATGAATCCTAATTTTGGTATCTTAGGAGAAGACTTGATGAACTCTGATTATATGGTCACCAGAGATGACACCTTTCGCATAAACAACATCGAACTAGTCATTGACCTACCCCTTGTTCACTTTGACCTCATTGACTGGTCTCAGCGCCATCAAGAGCCTATCTTCCTCACTTTTTAGAATGATTACGAAATTGCCTGCTATCTGAATGCTCTTGAACCCATGGCTTCTTCCACCAGTGAACCAACAACCAGCATGACGAAGCCTGATATTAAGTACCTTAGTCTAAAAATAAAAGAGAAAGGAAAAAAGAAAAATAGGTTTGATGGCGAAAACCACTTTGTGGTGGTGTCAGAACCAAAAATAGTAAAAAGAAATGACGTATCCGAGGGTGAAAACCTCTTTGAGGCACCTAAGGATGGGGTACTTAATAACTTGCCGAGTTATTTCCAGGATAGATCATCAGTATTGATTGAGCCAACAAAGCCAGTCAATTTGAACACAGAAGAAACTCCTCAGATAGTCCATCTTGCTCAGTCTTTATCAGAAGAAGAGACCAAGGCATATGTATAGTTTTTACAAAAAAAGAAAATTAATTTTGCATGGACCTATTCAGACATGCCAGGGCTTGACACAAATCTTATAATGCATCACTTATCCATAGCCCCAGGAGTCAAGCCAGTGAAATGACTCAGAAAAATGCATCCACATGTAGCTCTCCTTGTCAAAGCGGAATTAGAAAAACTTTTGAGAGCTAGATTTATTAGAGCCATCGATTATGCAGAATGGATCTCAAACATAGTACTAGTTTCCAAACATGATGGGTCCATTCTTGTATGCACAGATTTTAGAGATTTAAACAAAGCATGCCCAAAGGATGATTTTCCACTTCCAAACATTGACATGATAGTGGACATGACAGCGGGCTATGACATATACTTTCTAATGGATGGTTTCTCAGGGTATAATCAAATCAAAATAGCTCTTGAAGACCAAGAGAAAATAGCATTCACATGTGCATGGGGAACCTATTGCTGGAACGTCATGCCATTCGGATTAAAGAATGCAGGAGCAACCTACCAAAGAGCTATGACCACTATCTTTCACGATATGATGCACAAAAACATGGAAGATTATGTGGATGATACCTTGGCAAAATCAAGAAAATGGGACACACACCTCGATGATCTGGAAGTAATTCTAGATCGCATGGAATAGTTTCAACTCAGATTGAATCCAAAGAAGTGCACATTTGGCATCACCTCAGGCAAACTTTTAGGATTCATAATATCAGCAAAAGGTATCGAGGTTGACCCCAAAAAGGTCCAAGCAATTCTAGATATGCCACCTCCTCAAAATATCAGCCAAATGAGAAGTCTTCAGGGACATCTTCAATCAATTAGGAGGTTTATTTCTCAGCTTGCAGATAGGGCGCAACCCTTTAACAAGACATTACATAAGGGTGCTTCTTGTGTTTGGAACGAGGATTGTCAAAAGAGCCTAGATCAGATCAAACAATACTTGGCTAATCCTCCGATCCTAATGCCTCCTATTCCAGGGAAACCATTGATCCTATACATTTCAGCTACAGACACTTCTCTAGGGGCATTGTTGGCTCAATCAGATGATACTGGGAAAGAACGGGCCATATACTATATCAGCCGTACTCTAGTCTCCTATGAGATCAATTACAATAATATTGAGAAGTCTTGTCTTGCAGTGGTGTTTGCTTCTCAAAAGTTGCGCCACTACATGCTTGCTCATACCATACATTTGGTTGCCAAAATTGATCCTCTTAAATACTTGCTTAGTAAGGCTGCCCTCACGGGTAGACTTGCTAAATGGATGATGGTCCTAATTGAATTCGACATAGAGTACGTTGAAAGGAAGGCCATAAAAGGGCAAGCTATTGCTGACCAATTAGCTGATTTCCCAATTCAGGATAGTATGCCGGTCCAAGTGGAATTCCCAGACGAACACATCTTGTATACGACTACTCGCACTTGGACAATGTTCTTTGATGGTTCCCACATGCAAAATGGATCAGGTGCTGGAGTGTTATTTGTTTCTCCACATGGGTACAATATTCCAAAGTCTTACAAACTATTATTCCCATGTACCAATAATATTGCAGAATATGAAGCTTTAACTAATGGCTTGAAGATGGCTATAGAATGGAACATCACAGAGTTACATGTCTTTGGGGATTCCCAGTTAATCATCAACCAAGTCAATGAAGAGTATCAAACCAAGGATGACAAATTGATACCCTACAAAAAGATGGTTGATTCTTTGAGACCCTACTTCACCTTTGTGACGTTTCAACAGATCCCTAGGACAAAGAACAAGGCTGCAGATGCCATGGCCACATTAGCTTCCCTTCTTCAATTGGAGACACATGAATCCAGATTTGAATTCCTGGTGGAAGAGCTACACCATCCCATCTTTGACTCATCTGAAAGCCATGTCATTTATACCATTGTCACACATGAGTCTTCCTGATATGGTGCTATCTATTCATATCTTCATGATGACATCATCCCTGACACATTCAACCACTCTGAACGCCAAAACCTCATCCGTAACGCCTCTCGCCACACCCTCATCTCTGGTGATTTATATAGGATGGGTTTAGATGGGACGCTCCTTAGGTGCTTGGAAAAGGAGGAATCCAACCAAGCGTTAGCTGACATCCACGAGGGCATTTGTGGTGGACATTCTAATGGTCTTGCCATGGCCTGAAGGTTGCTTAGGGTGGGATATTATTGGCCCAAAATGCAGATAGACGTGGTCACCTTTGCTAAGTCATGTGAAAAATGTCAGAAACATGGAAACCTGATTCATGCTCTAGGTAGGGAGCTGATCCCTTCTGTTTCTCATTGGCCATTTCAGCACTGGGCCTTTGATCTGGTTGGGCAAATTCATCCCAACTCATCAGGTGGACACAAGTTCATTATTACTGCCACTGACTACTTTAAAAAATGGGTGGAAGCTGTGCCACTTTCTGTTGCTTCAGGGAGGACCATTTCTTTGTTCATCTTGAATCATATTATTTGCCGATTTGGAGTGCCTTCTGAGATCATTACAGACAATGGAGGTTAATTTAAGAATAAGGACCTAAAGCATCTATGCAAAAAGTTTAAAATCAAGCAACATTGGTCCTCCATCTATTTTCCACAGGGAAACGGACAGGCAGAAGACTCTAACAAAACCATTCTTAAGATTCTTCATAGGACAATACACAAGAATGGTAGGGATTGGCACTTACAAATCAATCCAGCACTATGGGCTTATAGAACAAGCATTCGCACACCTACAGGAGCCACTCCTTTTTCTCTCACCTATGGTGCTGAAGTGGTATTGCCTTTAGAAGTCGAGATACCATCACTTAGAGTCTCACTCAAAGGTTTGATTATAGATGAGGATTACTGCGCCATGAGGTTACAGGAACTAGAACTCCTAGATGAGAAGCGTAAAGCTTCCTTTGATCATATGAGAGTGTATCAGAAGCGTATGTCCAAGGCATTCAACAAGAAGGTTCGCCTTAGAGAATTTCAAATAGGTGATCTTGTTTTGCGAGAGAACCCTAAGAACCAACAGAACAGAGAACAAAAAGGCAAGTTTGATCCTAATTGGCTTGGACCATATGTCATCACAGCTGCTTTTGGTACCGGTGCGTATTTACTGTCAGATTTCGATGGAGAACAACTCTCTGATCTCATCAACATTATGCACCTCAAGAAGTTCTATCCTTGATGCCTATTTCTGTCTGGGGGCATCCTTTGTATATATCTTATTGGTCTTGAAAAAATACCAAAAAAATTGATATATGATGCTGAAAAAATCCTAAAAAGTATAAAATGTCCTTAAAAAAATACAAAAAAATAAAAAATTCAAAAATCCAAAAAAATGAAAAAATGAAAAAAGATTGCAAGTGGTAAAAACTTGGAAACAGGTGCTACTTGAGGCCCTTGCACTCCTATTTCTTAGCATGCGTCCTTGACACTTAGCCACTTCCCATCATGCCTTGACCTTATTTGGCTTAGTCTGGAATTGGTCTTTGTCTTTGTCTAGGGGGCATAACTGTTAGCATTGGTCTTTTAGGTGCGTTTGTCTCTTGGGGAATTTCACAACAGGTGTTTTTCAACACCACCCCAAAATAGTGTTTTTCAACACTACCCTTGCGTCGAGTGTTTCTTAACACTTATCAGGTGCCTTACCTAACAGTCTCGTATGATGTGATATTTCTCACTAAGCAGATATGATACTCAGAGTTTGACTCTATGACCAACATACACGCACTTAAACAATCAACTCGCTGACGATATGATGACTTTATTTTTTCTTTGTGTGCTGTCTATAAGGATTTCTTTGATGAGTGGTCTCTCCCTTAGAAGTTTTCGATGATGCATAGCTAGAAGACTGAGGGAATGAGAACATGTTTTCTTTCTTTATTTGCTTGTGGGTATATTTTGTTGATCCTAACTGTCATGAGCATTTATGCTAGTCTTACTTGACCCTATGGATTGACAAGGTATTATCCTTGACTATTTTGCGAGTGCATGCTTTTAGCTATCCTGACTTTCATGTGTCTTGATACAAGCATAATCTCACCATAACAAACTTAGGTAATCTCACTGCACTAGTCATCTTGACCTACATGTCTTTGATGCCTAGGTGGGATTTCCACATTTCTATCTGATAAAGATCATATTCATATCCACATAGTTATGCTAGTGTGCATTGTATGATCTTACGACACTACCAATAATGCTCGATGATGATAATTAGATGTCTATAAGCGTTGTGACCTTGCAAGTCAACCACTTTCATAGTAGCTTGCATTTTTAGGGTCATGATAGTCTAGTTTTGCATTTCTTGCATATGGAGAGAGCTCTCCTTTTCATCTTACGTGGACCCGTCAGTCGACTGCGCTCACCTTTTCTTCTTCTCGATCATGTCTTCCACTTCTTGTCCTTTTTGTCTCGAACCTATTCCTGTTCATCACAAGGGGTTAATCATATCATCATATCTATATCAAAACTATCATTTTCAAGAAACATGAGTCTATATCATACACATGAGAATTAAACATACGTCTATGAGAGAGAACATACATAAGCATATACATACGCATTTTGAGCAAAATGACAAGATAATATACATAAACTGATACATCCATCACAAGTGAGACAAATACACATGATACAATCAAACATCCAGTAAATCTCATATATACATCAATGTCATGATACAATATACAAATGGGATCCCATAATCTGGATCAATGTCTCAAAATATGTGTAAACATCTATCAACCTAACACCTAACCCTAAGACTCGCTACCACCCTCGTGAGGAGCTCGTGGTGGTGGAGGAGGCATAGCTCTCCTATCGAGTACCACATCTAATACCCCTGCCCTCTGAGAGTATGATGGCACTCTCTCACCCTCTGGGACGGCCTGCAGGTAGAGTCCATGATAGTAGGCTGCTCTCGCTGACTCTCGTCGGAGCTCCAGTGCATCTGCCTGTGCCATCACCTCATGGTGTGCTATCTTTGCCTTGAGATCGGCTATCTGCTGATCTCGCTCCGCTCTCAGATCTAGTAGCTGCTGGTCTTTCACTACTATAGTAATCCAGAGCTGCTATATCTCTACCTCTTGAGCCTATATCTGGGCTCTCAGATCATCTCCCCCCGCAAGCTGATCCTGCTGTGCCTCTGCCTACCGGTGAGTTGGTCTCACCTCATCCTCAGGCATCATCGATCTCTATCCCCATGACCATTTCTGGCCACCTGATCTCGATCCCTCTCCTCTCTCCATCCTCCTCCCTCTCCCCCTCCTGCCATCTCCTCCATCCCCCCCTCCCCTCCATCCCCTCCATCTCCTCCGTCTCCCCCGTCATCCCCTTCATCTCCTCCCTGCGCTGGTACCTATGCATCTGGTACTGTAAACTAAGGGAATGGCACCCTTCGCCGCTCTGCCCTGTATGCCGCATTGGCCCCTGCATCTGCCACATCTGGGAAACACTCCCGGGGCTCACTCCTGATACTCGCTATCTCTGCGACAGCCTGCTGATAATCCAACATGGGTAGCCACCCATGACCCTCCTCATCCCTGGCCCTGGCGTATGTAGTAGTCTCTGTCGAGACTCGCTACTACCTCCCAAACTGTCGCCATACCCAAGTGATGTAGAATCTTTCGACTATCTCTATATATCGACCTACCAGTGGCTGAGTGCACAGCATGTAGCTCAGCTCATCGGCTGCATCTCCCCAGACCTCCACCTCCCTGTATGGCCTCCATGTGAATGAGGCTATCTCATCCAAAATCCTCTTGTAGTACGTCACATCCCTAGTACGGGCATGTGATATGAACCCGAGGTACCTATAGATAAAGGGGTACCTCCTCTCCCTCGGCTGAACCTTGGGGCGCACCATAGCAATGTGCTCCCATACCCATACTTGTGCCAGAATGGCACCGCAGGCCCATGTCCGACCATCCCTGTAGATGATCTCGTGTAACTCGTGGTACATCTCTGCCAATATGGCAGGACCCCATACCATCCGACGAGGCCTGCCTACCAAATCAACTAGTAACCGAGCCCATCCGAGCAGGAATCCCTTCTGACTGCGATCAGTCATCAGGATCTGTGAGATAATGGAGGCCACAATACATAGCATTGGGTAGTCTCTGCCAAAATCATCTATCAGCCTCTCCCAGCTGATATGCCTATCCAGAATAGTGACATCCTAGAATATCTCCTAGATCAGTCGGCGCCCCTCAGTGGCATCCTGATCATAGTACACCTGTGCCAACAAACAAATCATGTCAGTTTTCATCATATGGAAATATTACATTTATGATTATATCTCAAAACATGATTATACTCACCGGCTCGCCATGACATGGCACTCGTAAGATCCTGTAGACATCCTCTAAAGTGATCGATGCCTCTCTAGTAGGCAGGTGGAAGGTGTTGTGCTCGCTATGCCATCTCTCGGCAAGAGCAGTCAACAACCCATGGTCAGCTCTGATGTATGGATATCTCAACAGATATCTGAATCCCATAGCTTTGATGTCGGCATTGCCCAGATCGTCTAGATCTCAGACACATCTCAATCCCGTCACCTTCGGTGCTCTGATGATCAGTGCCGGAAAGACCTCCTACAAGCCAAAAACCAAGCCATTTGTTAGCACATATCATGATGGATGTCTAAAACTCAGTATAAAACATCTCTAAAGTGTAACATTGTCTAGACCCATGTCATTTTTGCTCAAAAATGCGTTAAATATCAAATTTTCAAACTGGGCGATATTCCTTTTTGGAGAAGTATCGCGCGATACTTCTCCCTATAGTGGGGTGATACACCTTATGCTACGTGATACTTCGCCCGGTATCGTGCGATCTTTCACCCAGTATCGTGCGATACTGGTGTCTTAGGTCACGCGATACTTTGGGGACCCGCGAAGTATCGTGTGACATTTCTCCCCAAAGGGTGCGATACTTCTAAAGTATCGCGTGATATTTCGCCCAACAAATTTTTTTTTGAAATTTGAAAATTTGAAAAACATGCTAAAAAAGCTATTAAATGCAAAAAATGACTCAAAAAGCTTGAGTTTTTTGAAAACATACCGAGGCAGGATAGTGCGGTGGCCGGTTGTGCAACCGGGCGCACTCGAATCGATGCCTGTGGACGGGAACTCCTGCTTGTTGGGCCATTTTCTCTCTCTAAAGCTCTGAAAATTCTCAAATCGCTAAAAGACAAATGATCTTGAAAATGACATTTTGACCCCTTTTATAGCCTTTTGACTTTTTGACCTCATTTTCAAAACACCTCAAAATTGCGCAAAAATTGCACCCCTAGCTTAATTCGACGTCCTGGATCCATTTTTAGACTCAAAATTGAAATCCGAGGTCATCTTGATAGTCAAAATCATGTTTCAAAATCTTCCCTTCTTCTGTGCAGTTGACTGATCTTTTGAGGCCTAATCCTTTGATCTTTGTTGGGGCATCGTCATTTCTTCATTTCCATGTCTTCCAAACTTCTAGTCTTTCATTCATCTTCATTCCATTCCCTCCTTTCTCATGTTTGACTGCATCTTTTTAGTTAGGCTGGGGCATGTTTTATTGCTTAATGGTTAACCTATTGACCCTTACCTTCGATTATGATTTCATTTTGATTTGATCATATTTTATCAATTCACTATTCTCCTCTCTACCTAATTTTGATTTCGATTCCGAGGGGGCAGTACCTATGGGATTCTCATCCCTAATTTACTTGATTCTCTTGATTCAGACATCTTTTATGAGCTGTCGCTCAAATTTGAGATTCTTATCTCTTACTTTGAATGTGATCCCGAATCAACCTCATATTCAAAGGCCTTTTGTTTATGCTTTGTCCGGATATGATCCTGAATCGACCTCATATTTGAGTTGTTTTGTGATCCCAGATCGATCTCACATTTCAATTCTTCTTTGACTACATGTGTTCTAAAATCGATCACACATTAGTCAAAGAGGGGCAAATGTATGCACCCTAAAATGGTCGCCTAGACTTTAGGCCCCATTTATTCAATTTATCAATCCTGAATCAGTTTTATCAATAATCAATATTTTCAACATTATTAATCTCTTGATCAAATCCTAATTTCAATCATATATTAGATTTTTATCCTATGGGCTAACCATTTATCCTAAGTCTTTATTTGATTAAAAGGAATATTTCCTCCCCTTTTGATTAAATAAAAAGTCCACCTTTTCCTCTTATCCTAAGTTGCACAAATAAAGCATTATTCTTATTTTATAAAAAGGGAAAAAGCACTTTTTGTCTCACATGAAGCTCAAAAGTCAACACTTCACTCTCATTGGAGGATACTTGTGCACATGGATTGCTCCTCTTTCAAGCTCCACCACTGATTAAGACTTTTTGCCTCTTAATCTCCATGGTCCATTTCACCTCATTTCTTATAAAAGGAGAGCTCTCTCCTTCATTTGCATATGCCATATTTTTATGCTAATGTTATGCTGTAGGTTTTAGGTGCATTTGGAGCTTTTGAAAATTTTGAAGACTTGTTGTTTTCATCATTTAGTTGCATATTTGCTTTTTTAGTTGCATGATAATGACATTCTTAGTGTAGATTTCCTTTTATGCAATAGAATAAGCTCACATAGTCTAAATAGGAAGGCTTGGTAATCCATTGCTATTTTCTTTCATAGATTAGTTGCATTGTACTTTCCTTTCATAGCTTAGATTGCATTCTCATTTAGATTTGCATTGCATTGCATATTTAGATTCTTGGGGATATTGGCACTCTTGCCCTTGTCCTCACTTGAATCTCTCATTGTATGGTTGACTAGCAAGGTCACAAGCTTATAGCTCTAGTTGAGAGCAATTTTTAATTTTGCAACTCCATACATAAAGAGCTATGAGCCGCTTTGTGAGGCCTCATTCTTGAGCAACCTTGCATGTAATGGTTCATAGAAGTGCACCATTTTAGTGTGTACAAACACATCCTCCAATCAACAAGAGCATAAACCAAAGTATCAGGATAAGCCTAAAAAGGAGAGGCGATAATTTTCTAAACTTGGTGACTCATATGAAGATGTTTTCAAGACACTCATTGCTAATAATCTTGCACAACCTCAAGATCCTGTAAATTTCCGCATACCTGATGTTAAGCCACATTGGTGGAATGAAAAAGCTTTTTGCAAATTCCACAATGGCATTGGCCATGACATCGAACATTGTTGGAAACTAAAGCACATTATTCAAGATCTTATTGAGAGTGGCAAACTTTAGATTGATGGGTTGAACACCAATGTAGACCATAAGGCATTCAAGGAGCCTTTGCCCAAATATGAAAAGGGGGAAACCTCTAAACCCAAGAATGGAAAGGCCAAAATCAACTATACCTACATAGCTGCAAAAAACGTGTCAATATGCTTGAGGTTGTGGAGGAAAGTGTCAACATGATGAGAGACAAAGATCATTATGGTTATGATGTGGGCTTTCCTCCTATATTTGATGAAGAACCTATGGTGGTGCTTAGGGGTCCTCACTCTCAAAGGTCATCCCAAGCTCTCAACCCTATCACCAGAAGACAAAGTCAAGGTCTTGTGGTTATTAGAGGTCCTAGTTCTAACCAGTACAACAAACCCAAGCAAGTGGCATCTAAGAATATCACCACCAAATAAGAAATCAACCCTAAAATGAGCTATAATCTTGTTGACTAGTTACAAAGAATGCCAGCTCAAATCTCAATCTTTGAACTATTGGAATTGTCTCCAAGACATAAGCGTATCCTTGAGGATGCTTTGTGTGTAGAAAATGTTCCTAACAACATACATGTTGACCAATTCCAGAACATGGTTAACTACCTTGCCAACCCTCATTACCTAACATTCTCAGAAGAAGATGACAAAGCTTTGAGCCATCCACATAATCTTTCCCTTCATATCGAAGTCATGATTCACAAGACTTGTGTCAGGCGTGTGTTGATTGATGGGGTGTTGGGCTCAACATTTGTTCCTTGAGTCTGTTGAAGATACTGGGTTATTTTGAGCAAGTTATTGATACCCGGAAGAAAGTTACTATTAAAGCCTATGATGAGGCAAAGAGAAGTTCTAAAGGGTTGGCCATCCTTCCTGTCAGGATTGGCCCTATGGAAAAGGACATTTTGTTCCAAATTGTTGATGCTGGCCCTCTAGCATATAATATCCTACTTGGTAGACTGTGGATCCATGACATGCAAGTGGTGCCATTCACCTATGACCAATGTGTTAAGTTCCCCTATAATGGAGTAGAAATCTATATACCCAGGGATAGCACATTATCTATAAATACAATTTCAGTAGGGACTCATGTTCCTCTCAATAGGGAAGTAGAGGATTTCAATGCAACCCTAGCACAATGCAAGGACAAGTTTAAGTCCATGGACCTTGGTATGGGGGGATATCAAATTGACTCCTTTACAAAGCTGCCAGTCTCACCTAGATCCTATGGCAAACCTTCACAAGAGATGCTTCCTTCATCTTCAGCCATGACTTTGGTTGATACATTTGTAGAATCCTCGGTGCCTATCTAGGATGAAAAAGAAGAGGTGGCTATCAAGGAATGGATCTATAGAGAAGATAAGTACATGCACAATGAAAAATTCTCTCCCTCTCCTAAGACATATGAAAGAGGGTACACTCTTGTCAAAAATATGGGCTATCTAGGTCATGGTCCTCTCAGTCACAGATTAGATGTTAGAGTTGAACCTCTCGATGATGCTCTTTTTGGCCGCAGGTCTAAGAAAATGGTTGGCCTAGGTTTCAAAAATTAGAACAAGAACCCTGTTCCTATCCTTGGTGAGACAGATAGTGAGGATGAAACAAAGTATACACTAGACTTGACAAATCAACAAGACATGTGTGAAGATTGGGTCCCTTCCACTAATCTCCTTTGGGGAGATTCAGATACTCTAGTTTCCCATGAAACAGTTTCAGACCTAGAACAAGAAGAATCCGATGTTGAGGATCCTATTCAAGAACATCAATACATGAATAGAATTCAAGAAGGTGTTACCCTTGGTGACATTACAGCTTCTACATCCAGAAATCGTAAACATGCTTGGTGTAAACATCCCCGTCGGGATTTAGATACAGACTCACATGAGTATGAGTGGGAATCTCTCTTTGATTCTTCTACAGTTGACATGGACATTGATGTTGTCCATACTTATAGTGCCCAACTTGAGGTAGATAATGAGTCTAGTGTAGGATTAGAGAATTTGAATACACAAGTCACTTTAGTGGACGATGGTTCACTTGGTAGGATAAATCTTGATTTGGGTACCTTAGAGGGATACTTGACAGACCCTAACTCTGTAATCACCAGAGATGATACCATCCATATTCACAACATTGAACCTATCATTGATCTACCCCTTGCCAACCCTCACCTAATTGATTGGTCTCAACACTATCAAGAGCCTCAACTTTTAAATTTCCAAAATGACTATGAGATAGCATGTTACCTAAATGCCCTTGACCCTATAGTCTCTTCCACCAGTGAACCAACTACAAGCATGATAGAACCAGATATCAAGTACCTCAGTCACAAAATGAAAAGAAAAGAAAAAAAAAAGAGTTCTGATGGCAAAAACCACTGTGTGGCAGTGTCAGAACTGAAAAAAGTAAAAATAAAGGATGTATCCGAGGGTGAAAACCTCTCTAAGGCACCTAAGGATGAGATACTTGATCATCTCCCATGTTACTTTCAAGATAGATCTTCGGTGCTTGTTGAGCCTACACAGCCAGTTAATTTGGGTACAAAAGAGGCACCACAAATAGTACATTTGGCTCAATCTTTATCAACACAAGAAAAATGAGCATATACTAAGTTCCTACAAAGCAAGAAGATTAATTTCGCTTGGACTTACTCAGACATGCCAGGGTTGGACACTAATCTCATTATGCATCACTTGTCCATAGCTCTAGGAATAAAACCAGTGAAACAAAAATTGAGGAAAATGCATCCTCACATAGCTCTTCTCGTCAAAGCTAAATTAGAAAAACTCCTTAGTGTAGGATTTATAAGACCTATTGATTATGCTGAATGGATATCCAATATTGTACCAATTTCAAAACATGACAAGTCCATTCGCATCTGGACAGATTTTAGAGATCTTAACAAAGCATGCCCAAAGGATGATTTTCCACTCCCTAACATAGACATGATAGTGGACATGACCGTGGGTTATGAGATCTATTCCTTAATGGACGGATTTTCTAGGTATAATCAGATCAAAATAGCTCCCGAAGACTAGGAAAAGATTGCATTCACTTGCACATGGGAAACCTATTGCTGGAACGTTATGCCATTTGGATTAAAAAATGTAGGAGCTACTTATCAAAGAGCTATGACAACTATCTTTCATGACATGATGCATAAGAATATGGAAGATTATGTGGATGACACCTTGGAAAAATCTAAAAAAAGGGATACACACTTAGGAGATTTAGAAGTTATTCTAGATCGTATGGAACAGTTTCAATTGAGATTAAATCCAAAAAAGTGTGCATTTGGAGTCACTTCTAGAAAACTTCTAGGATTTATCATTTCAACAAAAGGAATAGAGGTGGACCCAGAAAAAGTTCAAGTAATCTTGGATATGCCGCCTCCCAAAAACATTAGCCAAATGAGGAGTCTTCAGGGATGTCTTCAATCTATAAGGAGGTTTATTTCACAACTGGCTGATAGAGCTCAACCCTTCAATAAGACATTGCATAAGGGGGTTAAATGTGTCTGGAATGAGGATTGCCAGAAAAGCATAGACCAAATCAAATAGTACTTGGCTAATCCTCCAATCTTAATGCCCCCTATCCTAGGGAAACCACTCATCTTGTATGTTTCAGCAATAGAATCTTCCTTGGGGGCATTATTAGCTTAACTTGATGACACTAGAAAAGAAAGGGCTATATACTACATCAATCATACTCTTGTGTCATATGAGGTCAATTACACTAGTATTGAAAAATCTTGCCTTGCAGCGGTGTTTGCTTCCCAAAAGTTGTGACATTACATGCTTGTGCATACAATACACCTCATAGCAAAGATTGATCCTCTCAAATATTTTCTTGGTAAGGTTTCTCTCATAGCTAGACTTGCTAAGTGGATGATGATCTTATCAGAATTTGACATAGAGTATGTTGATTGTAAGGCTATAAAAGGGCAAGCCATTGCAGACCAACTGGCTGATTTTCCAATTCAAGACAACATGCCTATTAAAGTTGAATTTCCAGATGAGCACATAATGTACATGACTGCAAGAACATGTAAGATGTCCTTTGATGGCTCTTTCATGCAAAATGGTTTAGGAGCCAGAGTGTTATTTGTTTCTCCTCATGGGTACACAATTCCTAAGTCCTACAAAGTATTATTCCCATGTACAAATAACATTGCTGAATATGAGGCTTTGACAAATGGACTAAAAATGGCAATAGAATGGAGAATCATAGAGCTACATATTTATGGGGATTCACAACTAATAGTCAACCAAGTTAATGAAGAATACCAAACAAAGGATGAAAAATTGGTACCCTACAAGAAAATGGTTGATTCATTAAGATGATATTTCACCTTCGTTACATTTCAACAAATCCCTAGAATAGAGAAAAAAGTAGATGATGCTATGGCTACATTGGCTTCACTTATTCAGCTAGAGTAGCATGAGTCCAGATTCGAATTCCTGGTGGAAGAGCTACACTATCCTATCTATGACTCCCAAGAAAGCCAAGTTGTTTGTACCCTTGTTGGCCATGAGTCATCCTGCTATGGTGCCATTTACTCATATCTCCATGATGGCATTATTCTTGAAACCTTCAACCATTCTGAATGAAGAAACCTAACCCAAAATGCCTCTCGCCATACCCTTATCTCTGGTGATCTGTATAGGAGGGGTTTAGATGGGACACTTCTTAGGTGCTTGGAAAAGGATGAGTCTAACCAAGTGTTAGCTGACATTCATGAGGGCATTTGTGGAGGACATTCTAATGGTCTTGCCATGTCTTGAAGGTTTCTTAGGGCTGGGTATTATTGGCCTACCATGTAGATAGATGCAATAGCTTTTGCTAAATTATGCAAAAAGTGTCAGAAACATGGTAACCTGATACATACTCCAGGCAGGGAGCTTATTCCATCTATATCTCATTGGCCATTTCAGTGCTGGGCCTTTGATCTTGTTGGGCAGATTCATCCCAACTCATTAGGTGGACACAAATTTATCATCGCTGCTACTAACTACTTTACGAAATGGGTAGAGGCTGTTCCACTTTCTGTTGCCTCAGGCAAGACAATTTCTCTGTTCATTTTAAACCATATCATCTGTCGGTATGGAGTGCCCTCTGAGATAATCATTGATAATGGAGGTCAGTTCAAAAACAAGGACCTTAAACAACTCTGCAAGAAGTTCAAGATAAAACAACATTGGTCCTCCATTTACTTCCCACAAGGAAATGGACAAGTAGAGGCTTCAAATAAGACCATTCTCAAAATTCTTGATAGAACAACTCATAAGAATGGTAGAGATTGGCATCTACAGATAAATCTAGCCTTATGGGCTTATAGAACGAGTATTCATACTCCAACTGGGGCTACTCCTTTTGCCCTTACCTATGGTGTTGAAGCAGTGTTACCTTTAGAGGTGGAGATTCCTTCACTTAGAGTTTCCCTCAAAGGTCTAGTAACCGATGAAGACTACCATGCCATGAGGCTCCAAGAATTGGAACTTCTAGATGAAAAACGTAAAGCATCATTTGATCACATGAGGGTTTACCAAAAATGTATGTCCAAAGCATTCAACAAGAAGGTTCGCCTTAGAGAATTCCAAGTGGGAGATCTTGTCCTATGAGAAAACCCTAAGAACCAACAACATAAAGAGCAAAAGGGAAAATTCGAACCTAATTGGCTTGGACCATACATTATTACTGCTGCTTTTGGGACATGTGCTTATTTGTTATCCACTGAAGAGGGAGAACAGCTCCCTGAGCCTATTAATGTCTTGCACCTAAAGAAGTTCTATCCATGATGCATGTTTTATCTGGGGGCATCTTTGTACATATTTATTGATCTTGAAAAAATTCCAAAAAAATTCACATATGATGCTGAAAAAATCCTAAAAAAGCATATAAAGTCCTGAAAAAATACAAAAAAATCAAAAATTCAAAAAAATAGAAAAAGTGCCTTGGTGAAAACCTGGAAATAGGCGCCTTGGTAGCAAAAATATAAAAAAATAAAAAAAATAAAAAAAGTCTGCAAGTGGTGAAAACCTAGAAATAGGCGTTACTTGAGGCCTTTGCACCCTTGTTTCTTAGCATGCATCCTCAACACTTAATCATTTTCCATCATGCCTTGACCTTGTTGCCTTGGTTTGGAATTGGTCTTTGTCTTTGTCTAGAAGGCATAACTGTGTTAGCTTTGGTCTCTAGAATGTGTTGGTCTTTAGGACATCCTTGCAAATGGTATTTTTCAACACCACCCCAATTGTGTTTTTCAACACTACCCTAGTGTCAAGTGTTTCTCAACACTTATCAGATGTCCTACCCGTAGTCTACCATGATATGATACCTCTCACTGGCAGATGTGATACTCAAAGTTTGACTCTATGACCTACACACACACACACTTAAATGCTCAACTCACTGAGACTTGTTTTACTTTATTTCTTTGTGTGCTGTCTATGATGATTTATTTGATGAGTGTTCTCTCCCTAATAGTTTTCAATGATGCTGAGCTAGAAGACTGGGGGCATGAGAACATGTTTTATTGCTTTTTCTGCTTGTGGGTATATTTTGTTGGTCCTAACTGTCATTAGCATTTATGCTTGTTCCACTTGACACTGGGATCTGCAAGGTATTATCCTTGACTATTTTTGCAAGTGCATGCTTATAGTCATCTTGACTTTCTTGTGTCTCGATGCGAGCATAATCCTGCCATATTAAACTTAGGGAACCTCACTGCTCTAGTCATCTTGACTTACATGTCTTTGGTGCCTAGGTGGGATTCCAACATACTATCTGATATAGATCATATTCAAATTCACATAGTTATACTAGTGTGTATTGTATGATCTTATGACGCTACCAATAAAGCTCGGTGATGAATATTAGAGTCTAATAGCTTTGTAACCTTGTAAGTAAACCACTTTTTCATAGTAGCTTGCATTCTTAGGTTCATGTTAGTTTAGTTTTGCATCTTGCATATGAAAAGAGCTCTCCTTTCATCTTTCGTGGACTTATCAGTCAACTGCGCTCACCTTTCATTTTCTCTCGATCATGTCTTTCACTCCTTGTCTTTCACCTCACATCCTTTTCCCATCATCACAAGGGGTTAATCTTATCATCATATCTATATCATAAAGAGATCATTTTCATAAACATGAGTCTACATCATAAACATGAGAAACTAAACATACATCTATGAGAGAGATTATACATGAACATATACATCATACATTTTGAGCAATATCACAAGACAATATAAAATTGAAACATCCATCACAAGTGGGACAAATACATAAGATATATCAAACATCTAGTAAATCACACACATATATATATATATATATATATATATATATATATATATAAATATATATATATATATATATATATATATATATATATATAAATATCAGGATACAAAATACAATGTGGGATGCAAAATTTGGATAATGTCCCAGGATATGTCTCTATATGTCTAACACCCTAGAGCTAAGTTTGACTCCCTCCATCATGTGGTGGTGGTGGAGGTGGTGTTGTTGCTCTATTGGGTACCATGTCAGATCTCCCAGCCCTCTCAGAGTATAGTGGCACTTGCTATGCTGTAGGTACAACCTGTATATAGAGACCATGATAATATGCAGCTCGTGCTGCCTCTCTCTGCATCTCTATAGCATCGGCCTATGCTGCCTCTTCCGCTGATCTATCTCAGCTTGTGCGTTTGGTAGCTATTGATCTCGCACAACAATGGTAATCCTGAGCTGCTAGATCTTAGTCTCCAAAACTTGGATCCTAGCCTTGAGATCCTCCCCTCCTCCCCCTATAGGCCGATCCTACCCAGTATCCACCTGTCGATAAACTAATCTTGCCGCATCATCTCCCTCATCATCAGAAACCTATTTTTGTGACTATTTCCAGCCACTGGATCAAGATCCCTATCTTGTCTCCCTCACCCTCCCTCCATCTCCCCCATCTCCCCCATCTCCATCATCCCCGTCACCATCCTGTGCCATCGACTATGCATCAAGAGCTATGAATCGTGGAAATGGATATCTCCACCACTCTGCCCTGTAGGCTGCATCTACACCTGCATTCACCATATCTGGGAGATAGTCCCACGGCTCCCTGCATATACCTGTGGTGTCCTATACTACCTGCTAGTAGTCCAACATTGGTAGCCATCCCCGTCCCTCCTCATTCTTGACTCGTGCATATGTGGTCATCTTTGTGGGTACCCTCTGCTGTCGACCAAACTGCCTCCATACCCAAGAGATGACAAAGTGCTCAACTATCTCAGAGTGCCACCCTACTAGTGGTCAGCTACATAGCATGTATCCCAGTTCCCGCTCTTGATCACTCCACAGCTCATAGGCCCTGTATGGTCTCCACTAGAATGATGTGAGCTCATCCAATAGTCTCCGGTAGTATGTCACATCTCCGCTATGGTGCTGTGAAATGAAACCTATGTACCGATAGATATAGGGGCATCTCCACTCCCTAGGCTGCACATGTGGGCACACAATGATGATGTGCTCCCATGCCCATACCTATGCTAAGACCGTGCTACATGCCCATGTCCTGCTCTCCCTATAAATGATCTCATGGAGCTCATGGTACATGTATGCTAGGATGGTTGGGCTCCATGCCATCCATCGAGGGTGTTCTATCAAGTCAGCAACCAATCTGCCCCAGCCTAATGGAAACCCTCTTTGGCTCCTATCTGTAATCAATGCCTATGCTACTATAGAGTACACTATGCATGGAACTAAAAAATCTCAACCAAACTCCTCCATCAGCCAGTCCGAACTGAGGTGTCTATCAATAATAGTGACATCCTGGAACATGTCCTAGATGGCCTGTTGCCCCTTGGTCGGATCCTGATCATAGTATACCCGTGTCAACAAACAAATCATGTCAGTTTCTATCATATGGAAACTTTACATCTATGCACATTTAATAACATGATTATACTCACTAGATCGCCATGGCTAGATACTCAGAGGATCCGATAGATGTCCTCTAGGGTGATGGTCACCTCTCTAGTAGGCAGATGAAAGATGTTGTGCTCACTATGACACCTCTCAGCCAACTTTGTCGATAGCCCATGATCTGCCCTAATATAGGGAATATCCAGCAAGAACCCGAATCCCATAGTGATCAGGTCATCTCATGTAAGAGTATCGAGATCTATGATGCACCGTAGCCCAGTCACTCTGGGCGCTCTAATGAAGAGCACTGGAAAGTTCTCCTGCAAGCCATAAGCCCAAACCAGATGTTAAAACATATCATGATGGATGTCTAAAATTAGTATAAAGAATCTTAAATGCAAAAATTGTCTAGACCCATGTCATATTGCTCAAAATTTAAAATACGTCATATTTTTCCCACTGGTGCGATACTATTTTTTGATAAAGTATCATGCGATACTTTCTTTAATAGCAGTGTGATACTCTTTTTCTCTGTGATAGTTCACATAGGATCGCACGATGTTTCATCTGGTATCATGCAATACTAGATTGAACACTTGGGCGATACTTTTTGGACCCGCAAACTATCGCATGATAAACAATATCAAGGAGTGCGATACTTTAAAAATATCGTATGAACTTTCGTAGGGTTAAAATTTGAACTATTTCAAAAACATGTGTTTAAATGTAATAAATGCTCATAAATAACTCAAAAATGTAAGTTTTTCTAAAAACTTGCCAAGGCACCATAATGAGGAGGCCAATTGTGCAACTGACCGCGCTGAAATCGATGTGTGTGAACTGGAACCACTGCCTGTTGAGCCATAATCTCTCTCTGAGATTTAAAAATTCTCAAATCATAAAAGAAAAATGATTTTGAAAATGACCTTTTTACACCCTTTTATAACATTTTGACTTTTTGACCAATTTTCAAAACATCTCAGAATTGTATGAAAATTGCACCCCTAGCTAATTTCGACATCCTGGATCCATTTTCAGGATCAAAATTGAAATCCAAGTTCATCTTGATAGTCAAAATCACATTTCAAAATTTCTCCTTCTTCTGTGCAGTTGGCTGACCATTTGAGGCTTGATCCTTTGATCTTCGTTGGGGCATCTTCATTTCTTCATCCCCATCTCTCTCACCCTTCTAGTCTTTCATTCATTTTCATTCGCTTCACCTCTCTGAGGTTTGACTTCATCTTTATACTATATATTTCTTAGTCAAACCTAGTAAAACTAGGGCATATCTTCACTGCTTGATGGTTATCCTATCATCTTTCATCTTCGATTATGATTTCTAGTGATTTGATCAAATTTATCAATTTATTATTTCTCCTCTACCTAATTTTGATTTTGATTCCGAGGGGGAATTACCTATCAAACTTCAACTTTGATTCAACTTTTTCAATCAAACCTTGCTTGAGATTCTTATCTCTTATTTGAGACTTGACGATGTCCTATTTACAGGTATGTTGGTCTTGTCTTTCAGCTTATCTTTGTCAGCTTATGCTTATCTTTGTCCTGACATGTTCCCATCTGTCGAACACATGTTTGGGTTGTTTTGTGATCCCAAATCGATCTCACATTTCAATTTCATTCTTTGACTGCATGTGATCCCAAATCAATCCCATATTAGTCAAAGAGGGGCAAATGTATACACCCTAAAATGGTCGCCTAGACTTTGGGCCCCCATTTAGCAATTTATCAAATCCCTGAATCAATATTTTTAAAAATCAACATTTTTCAAATTAAATCGATTTCCTTGATCAAGTCCTAATTTTCTCATTTATTCGATTATATTCTATAGGCTAACCATTTTATCCTAAGTCTTTATTTATTTAAAATAATTTTTTTCCCCTTTTATTAAATAAAAAGCCCCCACTTTTCCTCTTATCCTAAGTTGCACAAATAAAACATTATTCCTATTTTATAAAAAGGAGAAAAAGCCTTTTTCTCTCATATGGACACAAAAGTCAACTCTTATTTTCTCATTGAAGGATATTTGTGCACATGGATTGCTCTTCTTTCAAGCTCCACCCTTGATTAAATCTTTTACCTCTTAATCTCCATGGCCCATTCCTTTTCAATTCCTTTAAAAGGAGAGCTCTTTTCTCATTCTAGAATCCCAACTTTGAATACTAATCTTATGCTGTAGGATATCTTGAAGACTTTGGAGTTTTGGAGATCTTTATGCATTTAGCTTCCATTCTTGCATTCTTAGCTTAACCTTTCATGGCATCTAGCTTAGTTTCCTTTATGCTTTAGATTAGCTCACATAGCTTAATTAGTAAGGCTTGTACTACTTTCATTTCCATGGTGTACTTGCATCTTCATTCTTAGCATAGTTGCATTGCATTTCCATTTGTTGATTCTTGAAGATATTGACATTCTTGCCCTTGTCTCTTTGAATCTCTCATTGTGTGGTTTACTAGCAAGGTTGCATGCTTCAATAGCTCTAGCTAAGAGCACTATATACATCCTTGTGACTCCATGCCTAGGGATCTCTAGGTCGCTTTCTCAAGGTTTCTCATCCATAGATTCTCTTGGAAGTAATGACTTAGAGAAGTGCACAATTTAGTGTGTACAGGTGTTTATTACTGCTCGGTATTGGTGTACACTGATGCTCGGTAGAACTGCCATGGTGCTCGGTGTGAAGACTTAACCGACTAGCTTGAAGTGCATGCAATTACCAACTAGAGTAGCATAGGTAACTGACCGATGTCTTTGATACTAATGGCAACCTTTAATGCTCAAATAGAGATAACAATCTCCCCCTTTGGCATTAGTATCAAAACCTTAATGTATATAGACCTTATGTCTCAAAAATTATATCTCCGCCATATACATATATATTTATCAAAAAATTTCTATATACTCCCCCTCGGTGCATGCTCTGGTAATGTGTAGTATAACTAGCATCTATTTATATATTTGGCATATACATTACTATCTACATTTTTGATATTAATGCCAAATATAAAAAATGTATACTTACAACTTATCAAAAATGTGCTTATGGGTTTCTTTCAATGATTCCAAGAGGTTTTCCCATTCCTCTTTCAAGTTGGTGAGAGCAATGTGCTCAAGACCGACTTGTGCATGCATGTCAAAGATGTTTTCCAACACAAAAATTTCTAGTGTTGCAACAAGTTGTTCCGCTTTGACAATATGTTTCTCAAAAAATTGCAGGTAGGGTAGGAGCTCAGTTTTTAATTCAGTGACCTGATCACTGGTTCTCTCTTCTTGCTTCCTGAGATCTTCTATCAACTGCTTAAGTTCTTGAACTCTTAATATATGCTTTGCAAAAGCTTGTGGTTCGGTTGTAGCTACTTGTGCACTAGCTTTGATTTCATTTTCAAACTCTTTAATATTTTCATTGATCTTTGCAGTGAAGGTTTCCATAGTGCATAGCTTAAACAAGATTTGACAAATTAATTTAGTAATACCTTGAATTTCAGTTATTACCTTAGATAGCTTAACCTTGTTAATTGCCACTTCTTGGCTGATTCTTTCTGCACGTTTATCCTGTATCTTTAATTCTATCCGTTCCTCTATTCTTTTGTTAGCTTCGACATCTGGGGCATTGATACCTTCAGCAAGTGTAGCAAGTTGGTCCATAATCAGAGTGTCTTCATCTACATGTACCTCAGGTACAACCTCTTGTAAGATATCTCTTACATTTTCTAATATTTCCTTGCTTTTACTCTGTTGTTTCAATTTTTCCTGTGCTTCTTTCCTTGTGCATAACTCCCCATATTTTGTTATTTCCTCGGGGCTTAGGGTCCGTGGATTACAATCGAGTATAATTATGACTTCTTCTAATGTGACCGACCCTTTTCCTTTCTTTTTCTTCTTCTTCAGTTCTTGAGGTGAACTCTTTGAAATTAGAACTATGTCTTTTACCTTAGAACTTGGTGTAACTTGCTTGGTTGACATTGTATCTACCTTTTGCTACTCATCAGTAACCTTGGTGTCGGCTGATTGTGGTTGAGCCTTTGATGTAGTGTATAGTTGGGTGGCCTCGATTATAGTAAGATACTCTTGATCCTTTGTGTCTACCTTTGGTGCCTCTTTCTCTTCAGGCTTATGTGTTTCAGCAGGTGGTTCGGTGCCTTGTTCCCCTATAGTATCTTGTGGTTGCTCGGGGTCTGAGCCATCGGGTTGTTCCTATGATAAGATTTCAACTACTTCAACAAGAACAAGAAGCTCACCCGGTAATGATGCAAATACAACACTTAGTGACTTGACCTTCATCCTGTGTATTATCTTGTGCAATGTTTACATCTTCATCTTCATTCTTGTCATCAGGATCACCGTTTGTAATGTCCTCAATGAGTACATCATCATCATTTTTCTCCTTAACTTGGATCTTTACTTGATCCGGTGAATCTTGTGGAATAATTACCCCTTCTTGTGCAACAGTTGTATCAATCACCTCAGTAATTGATACACGTGATTCTTTTGTCTTCTTTGCTACATTATCATTAATGTAAATACCTTTACCTTTTGAATTTTGTCTCTTCTTAGATAGCTTAAGAAATACTTCTTTCTCAAATTGATCTTTAGCTTTAAAAATTGGAGTCCACATGAGATGACCTGTCTCATCAACATCTATCATATTTTCATCTAAAATTTTCATATCCCAATTTTTTACTTTGAATCTATTATAGTACGTGTTCATATACTCATTAATTTCATCAAGAGTCAAATGTGGTGCTGCTTGTACTAGGGATTGTTCCCTCATTTTCTTCTCAGTGTCCAAGGCATAGGACCACTTCTATTTTATTCTTTCTTCTAATTCATTGGGCAGTGATGCTCACAAAGGTAAAGCACCAGGACTTCCCGGGAGGTCACCCATCCTAGTAGTACTCCAGCTTGAGTGCACTTAACTATGAAGTTTCCTCCATGGTTAAACCCACTCTACTTGCAACCTCATTTTCAAAACCTTCACCAAGTGTTGTGCCTTATGAACCACTCATTAGAAATCCCCTTAAACTCATCAATTGAGAAGTACGAGATATTTTCCACAGCAACTCAAATTGTGATATTGCTATCAGGATTCATCTGTGTAGTTTTTGAGTCAAACTCATTGACCCATGTTTCATGACTAGTGGTTCACATGAACCCATATCTCATGAGAATGAATGGACCACTTAGCACTCATTGGATCTAGGTGATGCTCACAAAGGTGAAGCACCGGGACTTCCCAGGAGGTCACCCATCCCAGTACTACACCTTGAGCGTGCTTAACTACGAAGTTTCCTCCATGGTTGAACCCACTCTACTTGCAACCTCATTTGAAAAACCTTCACCAAGTGTTGTGCCTTATGAACCACTCATTAGAAAGCCCATCAATCTCATCAATTGATAAGTAGGAGATATTTTCCATAGCAAGTCAAATTGTGATATTGCTATCAGGATTCAATTGTGTAGTTTTTGAGTCAAACTCATTGACCCATGTTTCATGAGTAGTGGTTCACAGGAACCCATCTCCCATGAGAACAAATGGAACACTTCGCACTCATTGGATCTAGGTGATGCTCACAGAGGTGAAGCACCGAGACTTCCTGGGAGGTCACCCATCCCAGTACTACTCTAGCTTGAGCGCGCTTAACTACATAGTTTCCTCCATGGTTAAACCCACTCTGCTTGCAACTTCATTTAAAAAACCTTCACCAATTGTTGTTCCTTATGAACCACTCATTAGAAAGCCCCTTAAGCTCATCAATTGATAAGTAGGAGATATTTTCCACAACAAGTCAAATTGTAATATTACTATCAGGATTCAACTGTGTAGTTTTTGAATCAAACTCATTGACCCATGTTTCATGAGTAGTGGTTCACATGAACCCATCTCTCATGATAATGAATGAAACACTTAGCACTCATTGGATCTAGGTGATGCTCACAGAGGTGAAGCATTGGGACTTCACGGGAGGTCACCCATCCCAGTACTACTCTAGCTTGAACATGCTTAACTACAGAGTTTCCTCCATGGTTAAACCCACTCTGCTTGTAACCTCATTTACAAAACCTTCACCAAGTGTTGTGCCTTATGAACCACTCATTAGAAAGACCCTTAAGCTCATCTATTGATAAGTAGGAGATATTTTCCACAACAAGTCAAATTGCAATATTGCTATTAGGATTCAACTGTGTAGTTTTTGAGTCAAACTCATTGACCCATGTTTCATGAGTAGTGGTTCACATGAACCCATCTCTCATGAGAATGAATGGAACACTTAGCACTCATTGGATCTAGGTGATGCTCACAGAGGTGAAGCACCAGGACTTCCTGGGAGGTCACCCATTCCAGCACTACTCCAGCTTGAGCGCGCTTAACTACGAAGTTTCCTCCATGGTTAAACCCACTCTGCTTGCAACCTCATTTTCAAAACCTTCACCAAGTGTTGTGCCTTATGAAAAACTCATTAGAAAGCCCCTTAAGTTCATCAATTGATAAGTAGGAGATATTTTCCACAGCAAGTCAAATTGTGATATTGCTATCAGGATTCAACTGTGTATTTTTTGAGTCAAACTCATTGACCCATGTTTCATGAGTAGTGGTTCACACGGACCCATCTCTCATGAGAATAAATGGAACACTTAGCAATCATTGGATCTAGGTGATGCTCATAGAGGTGAAGCACCGGGACTTCCCGGGAGGTCACCCATCCCAGTACTACTCCAGCTTGAGCACGCTTAACTACAAAGTTTCCTCCATGGTTAAACCCACTCTTCTTGCAACCTCATTTTCAAAACCTTCACCAAGTGTTGTGCCTTATGAACCACTCATTGGAAAGCCCCTTAAGCTCATCAATTGATAAGTAGGCAATATTTTCCACAACAAGTCAAATTGTGATATTGCTATCAAGATTCAACTGTGTAGTTTTTGAGTCAAACTCATTGACCCATGTTTCATGAGTAGTGGTTCACATGAACCCATCTCTCATGAGAATGAATGGAATACTTAGCACACATTCGATCTAGGTGATGCTCATAGAGGTGAAGCATCGTGACTTCTTGGGAGGTCACCCATCCCAGTACTACTCCAGCTTGAGCACGCTTAACTACGGAGTTTCCTCCATGGTTAAGCCCACTCTATTTACAACCTCATTTGCAAAACCTTCACGAGGTGTTGTGCCTTATGAACTACTCATCAGAAATCCCCTTAAGCTCATTAATTAATAAGTAGGAGATATTTTCCATAGCAATTCAAATTGTGATATTGCTATCATAATTCAACTGTGTATTTTTTGAGTCAAACTCATTGACCCATGTTTCATGAGTAGTGGTTCAAACAAACCTATCTCTCATGAGAATGAATTGAACACTTAGCACTCATTGGATCTAGGTGATGCTCACATAGGTGAAGCACCGAGACTTCCCGAGAGGTCACCCATACCAGTACCAGTCTAGCTTGAGCGCGCTTAACTACGAAGTTTCCTCCATGGTTAAACCCACTCTGCTTGCAACCTCATTTTCAAAACCTTCACCAAGTGTTGTGCCTTATGAACCACTCATTAGAAATCCCCTTAAGCTCATCAATTGATAAGTAGGAGATATTTTCCACAACATGTCAAATTGTGATATTGCTATCATGATTCAACTGTGTAGTTTTTGAGTCAAACTCAATGACCCATGTTTCATGAGTAGTGGTTCACATGAACCCATCTTTCATGAGAATGAATGAAACATTTAGCACTCATTGGATCTAGGTTATGCTCACAGAGGTGAAGCACTGAGACTTCCCAGGAGGTCACCCATCCCAATACTACTCCACCTTGAGCGCGCTTAACTACATAGTTTCCTCCATGGTTAAACCCACTCTGCTTGTATATGCACTCTAAAATGGTCGCCTAGACTTTGGGCCCCCATTCATCAATTTATCATTTCCTGAATCAATGCTTTGCAATATTTTTAATTCAAATCAATTTTCTTGATCAAATCGTAATTAATTCAAATATTTGAATATTTCCTAAGGTTTGATAATTTTATCCCAAGTTTTATTTAATTAAGAGAGCATGCTCCCTTTTAATTAAATAATAAAATCACTTTATCCTAAGCCACATTTAATTAAAAGAACAAATCTATTTTTAATAAATAATTTTTTTTTAATTAAATAATGGAAACCACTTTGCTAAAAATAATAAATAAATAATAAAAAAACTTTTTGTATACACATTGAATGCACACTTTCTAAGATGAGTGGAATCTCCATTTGCCACTTAATCTCTTCCACACATCTTTTTGCCTCTTAACCATGCCCATTGATTTTGCCTCTTGAGAATCTTGAGCACATGGATCAATCAAGATTTAATCTCCACCATTGCTCATTTCTTTTTGCCTCTTAATCTTGACCGTCCATTATTTCTAAATATTTTATAAGGAGTCATCTCCTTCTCATTTAGGCATCCAGATTTTAGGCATGGAGATTTTGTAGATCCAGATTTTAGAGACCCAAATTTTATGTTATCTTTATGCTGCGGGTTTGGAGAGTGATTTTGGAGGAGAGTTTGAGCAATTGAGCTTGAACATTGCAACTTCTCTTTTCTTGTATTCTTCTCTCATGCCTCCATGACAATCCATTTAGATTACTCTTTCACTTGCATATTATATTAGATTCATATTTCATTTCATAGAATAATCTTGCATGTGTATTTCCTTTCATAGATTAGTTTTCTTTCATGCATTTTTATCATATAGAATAGCTTTCATTTTTATTTGCATGCATATTTGATGATCATGGAGACTAGAATTCTTGTTTTTCCTCTTTAAATCTCTTGTTTTATGGTGTACTTGAATGGGCACAAACTATGTCTAAACTGAGGGCCTCCATTATAAACCCTTGCACTCCATGAATAGAGAGCCATGCGTTGCCATTTGAGACCTCATTCTTGAGCAATCTTGGATATAATTACTCATAGAAGTGTGTCAACATTTTAGCACACATTTTTTGGCACCCACCGTGGGGCAACCCACCTTTACATGCTGGTTTTGATTATTTTTGGAGCTAACCCCCTTGTGCAGATTTGCTTGGAGACTAAAACCCTATATTTTTAAAGATTTGATCATATCTTCCAAACGGCTTGGAGTTTCAGTTTGAAAGTTTCTAGGCAAGTTGGTGACATATCAGAGAAGTTTTAGTAAAAAAATTAAATTTTTTTGAAGTATTGTGAATTTTTTATATTTTTTTCTTTATTTTTCATAAAAAAATAATTTTCGGTTTAAATCAGCATATGTTTCAAAATTTTTTACATTTTCAAAAATTTCTTTAAATTATACAGGGGGTCCATTCTTTGTGTTTTAAATTTGGATGCAGTATCATAGCTCAAATAGTCTATTTACAAAAACTGGTTTGTTTTGGTAAAATAGGTCTCTAGGGCACAAATGAAGAGATTTTTCTGAAATTTTTACATTTTTGGAAAGCTCTTTTTTTTAGTAGGGGTCTCTATTTTGCATTTTTATTTTTGTGACCAAAATCATATCAAAAAATCAGATCTTGTTGACTAGGTCAAATGCAAAAAAAATTAAAATTGTGATGATTATGCACTTATTTTTCACATGGTTCAATGCATGATATGAGTTGTCATTTGGACTATTTGCTGGTTATTATTGCACCTAACAATTTATTTTTAGATATAACCCTAGGATTTGCATAAGTTGAATATACATTGCATATCTTGTTTGCTTGTTTGCTTGTTGGAGAGTTTGTGGCTTGCTTGCACGGAAAATCTTAACAAAAATAAAAATAAGGTAAAATCTACTAAGTGTGTTGCTTTGGACTTGAGGTATTTTTTTGCATCTCTATAACATTTGGATTTTAAAAATTATAATGAACCTCTCATGTGTCTTACTTGAGTGATTTCTTGCTTTCATAGATCACACTTCAATTTTTCTCTAAAAGAAACAATGAATCTAGATTTGCTTGCTTGCATATATGTCTCACATAGTAATTAGGCCCTATGAACACTATTTGTGGCATTCTTGAGAGAGTGAGCTTCATTCGCTTGTTTTACATGTGAAGCTATTCTCAAAGATAGATTCCCTTGTAGGTAGGGAAGGACTTGTTATCATCTCATGGTCTTGGTTTAGTCTTCAACATTTGATGGTACATTCTCTCTTGGTTCCACTTAGAGAGATCAATAGTCATTATTGTGAGAATACAAACCTTGGTTTAGTCTTCAATCTTTGAATGTACATTCTCTCTTGGTCCCATTTAGAGAGATCGGTAGTCATTGTTGTTGACATACAAACATTGGTTTAGTCTTCAATCTTTGATGGTACGTTTTCTCTTGGTCCCACTTAGAGAGATTGGTAGTCATTGTTGTTGGCATACAAACCTTGGTGAGGTGATTGCAACTTAGCATGTCAATTAATTTTCTTGCTATGTTTGGGTGAGGTGAAAAGGTTAGAGGATTATGCTTTGTTCCCTTTTGGACACATCAGAAACTTAGAACCCTTGAATCCGAGCTAAGTCCCCATGTGGTCCATATTGTGAGTCTTTCTTTTTAGAGAGGGTTAACGGTAGTGGACACTCCCTTTACTGGGTAAACCACGTGGATGGAACCTCAAGCGTTATTAGCCATTATTGCCATGGTAGCAACAATTGCTATATAAATGTCCTTGTGGAAGAAATCTCCATAGGTGTGGTTTCTTGTTGGGCTTTTAGATCTCCTCAGCATCTCTGATTGATTAAATTGTTGGAATGTGTCAAAACCCCGGTGTGCCTAGATTGGAGTTCGCTCACTTGAGATTACAAGAGTTGCAAAGTTGACCATTACTATGAACCATAGTGCAACCAAATTTTTCTTTTCTAGGACTATGTACGTGATTGAAAAATATTTTGAGAACATACACAAGTAGAGTCCTTAGGGAGTAGAATACTACGTCACTATTCTTGTTTATGCGCAAGGTTGTTTTATCCCTTACTCATTGTTTGAAGACAATTGTTTTCTTGAACTCCCTGATTATTGTCTTGCATGCTTGATTAATGATAAAAATATGTTAATGCATCACGTTGATCAATTAAAATGAACAAAAACTAAGTTCCTGAGTCGAAAAACCAGCTTTTTACAACTTGCTTGATTTTCTATCCTGTCATTTCCAATCTTCCTCGGTCGATCCGGGTCAAATCAGGGCACTTACCCCACTGTTAGAAGCCTATTTGTACCTTGGATTCTTGCATTTTGACCTCTTGAACTAGTAATCTTCGATTTCATGAGTGACCTTGCTTGGAATCGGTGAGATAGAAATTGTCTTTGTTGAGAAGATCAACCTTTGGATCCTTTGATAACACACTTGGAGAGTTTTAGTAATCTCTTGTCCATTCACTTCCATACAAATTAAAATTGAATCAATATAACTTGGGTAAATCATCCTCCTGATGCATATGTGTTAGGCTATTCACCCGTTCATTGGGCACCTCTATGGTAGTGTTGGTTTATGCCTCTTGGAAAATTTATATCTTATCATCTCTCTTTTTGGACAAGTGAGTGCTTTTACTATCCCAGTTTGGTACCAACATTTCTTAGGGTCATCCTATAACCTAGTACCCTTTCTTTCATGTCGGTTACAACAAGATATCAAGTAAATCAATGAAAGAGACCTCAAGTAGTCTTTAACCAGTTACCCTTAGTTCAAACTCACCAAAAACGTAAGGGAAATGAACCCGTATTTGATCCATCACCTAGGAACAACTCAGAAGTTTGGTTTGATCCCAAGAGTAATCTTAGTGAGTTGAGTACACCCTTAGCATCTTCTCGCTTGGACATGGATATGAATTACACAATGACTCGATGAGAGAGGTAAGAAATGGATAAAAGCCTTGATGACATATTTAAAAGACATAGAGATACCATTCTGTTTGGCAATTCCTCTCATGAAAATTGACCGGTCTCACCCCTTATCTCAACTAGATATCTGGATGCACACCAAAGGGATGAAAGAGATAAGATTCAAGCCTATCAAGAAGAACAATCACAACATGAAAACCAAGATGATGAACCTTATGACACTCGTGTGAGTCTAGCATACACCAATGACTTGTTTAGACATTCAAGACCAAGTTCACCGCTCAAAGCACCTTCAAGATACACGAGTGAAAGACTTAAGAGAATAGAGTGTGAAAACAAAGCCTTCCTAGATGAACAAGCTGAAATGGAAGAGAAATTTAGACTCCTAGAGTTGGAGAGACAAGCCTTGTTGGAGATAGAAAGGAGAGCCTCCCAAGAAGAGCAAGATAGACTCTTGGCTCAACAACTTAATGATCAATTTAACAACATGCATGTTGGTGGTGAAAAAAACTCTCCTCCATCCACCCCTCTTAAAACTCCACAAAGTGGAAGACGTTCAAGAACACCTTCATGATCTCCTATTCCTAGAGGAAGAAGGGCTTCACAACATGATCATTATAGGAGACGAACACCTCCTAAGAACTCAAGACAACCTTCAAAACGTGCTCACCATGGTTCACAATATGGGGATAGTAGCTCGACTTTTGACCTCAACGCCCAAGATTTCATGAAGATATAACAAGAACCACTCTTCCATCAGTATGTGGAGAGATACTTGGAGAAAAACAAAGACAAGTTCCTAGAGAGTTTAATCAACAAGGGCACTAAAGTCCCCTACAACTTTGATGTGGACAAGAAGATTAAGAAGAAAGGTCCATCTCAAGAAGAGGAGATTAAACAACTCAAGAGTATGATGGAGAAGATGTTGGCACCCAAGAGTTCATTCTCACTTGATTCAATTTGTCCTAATCCTTTTGACAAGAGTGTGAGCATGAAAGACTTTCCTAGAAAGGTTGAGATCCCTCAATATGACAAGTATGGTAATGGAGATCCACATGATCACCTGCGTCAATTCTATATTAGGAGTTTTGAGTTCCATCAAGATGACTCGTACCTCATGAGATTGTTCCCAAGGAGTCTTAAGGGTCAAGCAATGGAATGGTTCACCAACATAACTCCCCTCGTTAAGACTTTCAAAGAGCTCATCCATAGATTTGTCCAACACTTTGCATACAACCTTTCAAGATCTATCACCATGTTGGACTTATGCAACTTAAATCAAAATCAAGGGGAATCCTTTATCACTTTCTTGCAAAGGTGGAGACAACAATGCTCTTGCTACTCTAGGACCATCCCTGAAAATGAGAAGATTGATATCCTTGTTAGCAACTTGGTTCCCAAAATGTGGTATGAAGTTAGGAAGATGGTGTTTGATTCCTTTGACACCATGGTTGAAACCGCATGTAGGATTGAGGATGTTTTGAGAGAACAAGGAATTTTGACTAGACATGGAAACAACAACAACAATGGTCAAAATAACAACAACCCTAACAAGGATAAAGGGAAAAACTCACATTGGAATAGGAAAAAACAAGTGGTCAATGATGGAGTTGTGGACTCTTCCAAACCCACAGATCAAGTTGTTTTACACTTGTCTAGTGTTGTTGAAACCATGAAACTCAATGCATCTCATCAATAAGAGAGCAAGCCAAGATACCAAGATAAGCCTAAGAAAGAGAGATGTCAATTTTCACAACTTGGTGATTAATATGAGGATGTCTTGAAAACACTCATTGCCAACAACCTTGTGCATCCTCAAGATCCTACAAAGCATTATATACTTGATGTTAAGCCACATTGGTGGGATAAGAAAGCCTTTTGCAAATTTCACAATGGCATTGGACATGATATTGAAAACTCCTAGAAACTCAAACATATCATCTGAGATCTCATTGAGAGTGGAAAACTTAAGGTAGATGGATTGAGCACTAACGTCGATCATAAGGCATCCAAAGAACCTTTTCCCAAGTATTAGAAGGGGGAAACCTCTAAACCTAAGAATGGCAAGGCTGAGGTCAATTACACTTACACAGCTACATAGAATGTTGTCAACATGCTTGAAGTTGTAGAAGAAAATGTCAACATGATGAGGAATAAAGATCCCTATGGTTATGATCTAGACATGGACTCTCCTCCTATCTTTGATGAAGAACCCATCCTGGTGCTAAGGGGTCCTAACTCCAGAGTGTCGTCTCAAACTCTCAATGTTGTCACATGAAGTCAAGGTCTCATTGTCATTAGAGGACCTAGTTCAAGTCAACAAAGTAAACCAAATCAAGTGGCATCCAAGAATGTCACCTCAAAACCAGTAGTGAATCCTAAGTCGAGCTATAATCTTGTCGATCAGTTGCAAAGAACCCCAGCTCAAATTTTGATCTTTGAGCTCTTAGAGTTGTCCTCGAGACACAATCAAGTCCTTGAGGATGCTTTGCGCATAGTGAACGTCCCCAACAATTTAGATGTTGATCAATTCTAGAAAATGGTTAACCATATTGCTAGCCCTCATTACCTTAATTTTTTGGAGGATGATGATGAAGCATTGAGCCACTTGCACAATCTCGCTCTTCATATTGAGGTCATGATCCACAAAACCCGTGTCAGGCACATGTTGATAGATGGGGGTGTTGGGATTAATATTTGTTCCTTGAGTCTTTTGAAGATGTTGGGTTATTCTAAACAAGTCATAGATACCAGAAAGATCACTATCAAAGCCTATGATGAGGCGAAAAGGAGTTCCAAGGGGTTGGTTGTCCTTCCTGTTAGGATTGGCCCTATTGAAAAAGATGTTTTATTCCAAATAGTTGACATTGGCCCCCTTGTGTACATCTTACTCAGTAGACTATAGATTCATGATATGCAAGCAGTGTCGTCTACCTACCATTAGTGTGTTAAGTTCCCTTACAATGGAGTAGAGATTTGTATACCTAGGGATAACACTTTATGTATTAACTCAGTTTCAGCAAGTACTCATGTTCCCCTCAATAGAGAAGTAGAAGACTTCAATGCAACCTTAGCTAAATGTAAAGACAAGTTCAAGACAGTAGACCTTGGCATGGGGGGGTATCAGCTCAACTCCCTCACGACACTACTAGTTTCACCTAGGTCTTATGGAAAGCCTTCACAAGAAATGAGACCTTCCTCTTTAGCTATGATTTTATTTGGCATGTTTGTAGAGTCCTCAATGCCTATTCAAGATGAGAAAGAATAGATAGTTGTTAAAGACTGGATTTATAGAGAAGAGAAATACATGAACAATGAGAACTTCTCTCCCTCTCCTAAGGCTTATGGAAGAGGGTATACTTTTGTCAAACAGATGGGTTATCCTGGACATGGCCCTCTTAGTCATAGATAGGATACTAGAGCTGAACCCCTTAATCATGATCTTTTTGGATGCAAGTCTAAGGAGACGATTGGCCTAGGATTTGTGAATCACAACAAGAACACTGCTCCTATCCTTGATGAGTCAGATAATGAAGATAAACCAAAATACATACCTAATTTGACAAATCAACATGATATGTGTGAAGATTGGGTCCCTTCCACTAATCTCCTTTGGGGAGATTCAGATAGTTCAGTTACTCATGGGACAATTGCAAGCTTAGAATAAGATAAATCAGATGTAGAAGATCCTATTAGAGAACACCAACGAAAGAACCTTGTTCGTTTGATGGAAAGAGAAGGTATTGCCCTTGATGAGGTTAGAGCTTCCACATCAAGACGTCCCAAACCTTCATGGTGTAAACATCCTATTCGAAGTTCAGAAACAAGTTCATATGAATATGAATGGGATTCTTTCTCAAAGCCTTCTACAGTTGACATGGATGTTGATGTCATCCACACTTATAGTTCTCAACCTGAGGTAGCTGATGAGTCACATGTAGGATTAGATGATTTGAACCAACATGTTGCCTTAGTGGATGATTCTTCGCTTGTTAGGACAAATCTTGATTTGGGTAGCTTAGAAGGATACTTGATAGACTTTGACTCTTTGGTCACCAGAGATGATATCATTCACATCCACAACCTTGAACCAGTCATTGACTTACCTCTTGTTCATCCTAACCTCCTTGATTGGTCCCAATGCTATCAAGAACCTGAGCTCTTAACATTTCAAAATGATTATGAGATAGCCTGTTACTTGAATGCCATTGAACTCGTAGTCTCTTCCACTAGTGAACCGACTACCAACATGATAGAGCTAGATATCAAGTACCTTAGTCACAAAATAAAAAGAAAAGAAAATAAAAAGAATAAGAGTTCTGATGGAGAAAACCACTGTGTGGTCGTGTCAGAACCAAAAAAAGTAAAAAGAAATGACGTATCCAAGGGTGAAAACCTCTTTAAGGTGCCTAAGGATGAGGTACTTGATCGTCTCCCTAGCTACTTTCAAGATACATCTTTAGTGCTTATTGAACCAACACAAACAGTCAATTTGGGTACAGATGATGCATAGTACACTTGGCTCCGTCCTTGTCACCACAAGAAAAAGAAGCTTACACTAAGTTGTTACAGAAAAAGAAGATCAAATTTGCATGGAATTATTCAGATATTCCAAGATTGGACACTAATCTTATCATACATCACTTGTCCATAGCTCGAGGTGTCAAACTAGTTAAACAAAAATTGAGAAAGATGCATAATCACATAGCTCTCCTAGTCAAAGCTGAATTAGAGAAACTCCTTGGTGCAGGATTCATAAGAGCTATTGACTATGATGAATGGATATCAAATATTGTACCAGTTTCCAAACATGAAAAATCTATTCGAATTTGTACAGATTTTTGAGATGTCAATAGAGCATGCCCAAAAGATGACTTTCCACTTCCCAATATAGACATGATAGTGGATATGACTACTGGTTATGAGATTTATTCCTTGATGGATGGTTTTTCTGGATACAATCAGATTAAGATAGCTCCTGAAGATCAAGAAAATATTGCATTCACTTGTGCATGGGGTACCTATTGTTGGAACGTTATGCCTTTTGGATTAAAAAATGTAGGAGCCACCTATCGACGAGCTATGACAACCATTTTTCATGACATGATGCATAAAAACATGGAAGATTATGTGGATGATACATTGGACAAGTCTAAGAAAAGAGACACACACTTCGATGATTTATAAATCATTCTAGATCGCATGAAACAATTTCAACTAAGGTTAAATCCTAAAAAGTGTGCATTTGGTGTCACCTCTGGAAAACTACTAGGATTCATCATTTCAGAAAAAGGAATAGAGGTAGACCTTGAAAAATTCCAAGCAATCATAGATATGCCACCTCCTAGAAACATTAGTCAAATGAGGAGTCTTCAAGGACATCTTCAATCCATAAGGAGATTCATTTCACAATTGGCAGATAGAGCTCAACCTTTCAACAAGAACTTACACAAAGGAATAAAATGTGTTTGGAATGAGGATTGTCAAAAGAGCATAGATCAAATCAATAAATACTTGGAAAATCCTCCCATTTTAATGCCTCATATCCCATGGAAACCACTTATTCTATACATTTTAGTGACAAAATCTTCCTTGGAGGTATTACTAGCTCAACTTGATGAATATGGGAAAGAAAGAGCAATATAATACATTAGCCGTACTCTTGTTTCATATGAGATTAACTACACCAACATTGAGAAAGCTTGCCTTACAGTGGTGTTCGCTTCCCAAAAGTCACGACATTACATGCTTGCGCACACAATACACCTCATAAAAAAAATAGACCCACTCAAGTATTTACTAGGTAAGGCTGCCCTCACAGGTAGACTTGCTAAATGGATGATGATCCTTTCAGAGTTTGGCATAGAGTACATTGAGCGTAAATCAATCAAAGGACAAGAAATAGCAGATCAATTGGCTAATTTCCCAATACAAGATAATGCACCTGTTCAAGTTGACTTCCCAGATGAACACCTCATGTATATGACTGAAAGAACACAGAAGATGTTCTTTGATGGATCCTTTATGCAAAATGGTTCAGGAGCTGGTGTGTTGTTTGTTTCTCCTCATGGGTACACGATTTCTAAGTCTTACAAGTTATTGTTCCCATGTACAAACAACATTGTTGAGTATGAAGCTTTAACAAATGGACTTAAGATAGCCTTAGAATGGAGAATCATAGAGCTACACATCTATGGGGATTTAGAGCTGATAATCAACCAAGTCAATGATGAATATCAAATAAAAAATGAGAAACTGGTACCTTATAAGAAAATGGTTGATTCCTTGAAACGATACTTCACATTTGTCACGTTTCGACAAATCCCTAGATTAGAAAACAAAGCAGCTGATGCTATGGATACACTTGCTTCACTCCTTCAGTTAGGGGAACATGAATCCAGATTTGAATTCCTAGTGGAAGAGCTACATCACCCTATCTATGACTCCCAATAAAGTCATGTCATTTGTACCCTTGTTGGTCGTGAGTCATCCCTTATGGTGCCATTTACTCATACCTTTGTGATGACATTATACCTAAAACCTTTAACCGATATGAATGCAGAAACCTTACCTGAAATGCCTCTCGCCATTCACTTATCTCTAGTGATTTGTATAGGAGGGGTCTAGATGGAACACTTCTTAGATGCTTAGAAAAGGAAGAATCTGACCAAGCGTTAGTTGACATCCATGAGGGCATGTGTGGGGGACATTCCAATGGTCTTTCAATGGCTCGAAGGTTTCTTAGGGTGGGGAACTATTGGCCTACAATGTAGATTGATGCAGTAGCTTTTGCAAAGTCATGTGAAAAGTGTCAAAAATATGATAACCTGATACATGCTCTAGGAAGGGAGCTCATTCCTTCTATATCTCATTAGCCATTTCAGCATTGGGCCTTTGATCTTGTTGGGCAGATTCATCCCAACTCATCAGGTAGACACAAGTTTATTATCACTGCTACTAATTACTTCACTAAATGGGTAGAAGTTGTCCCACTTTCTATTGCCTCAGGCAAGACAGTCTCTCTATTAATTTTGAACCATATCATCTGTCGATATGGAGCGCCTTCTGAGATTATCACTGACAATGGAGGCCAGTTCAAAAATAAGGACCTTAAATAACTTTGCAAGAAATTCAAGATTAAACAACATTGGTCCTCCATTTACTTCCCGCAAGGAAATGGTCAAGCAGAGGCATCAAACAAAACCATTCTTAAAATCCTACACAGAACATTTTGTAAGAATGATAGAGATTGGAACTTATAGATAAATCCAGCTTTGTGGGCCTATAGATTGAGTATTCATACTCCTACTAGGGCTACTCCTTTTGCCCTTACATATGGTGTTGAAGCAGTGTTACCTTTAGAGGTTGAGATTCCTTCACTTAGAGTTTCCCTCAAAGGTCTAGTTATAGATGAAGACTACCATGCCATGAGACTTCAAGAGTTAGAACTTCTAGATGAGAAACATCAAGCATCATTTGACCATATGAGGGTTTATCAAAAGCGCATGTCCAAATCCGTCAACAAAAAGGTTCACCCTAGAGAATTCCAAGTGGGAGATCTTGTCCTATGTGAAAATCCTAAGAATCAACAGCATAGAGATCAAAAGGAAAAATTTGAACCTAATTGGCTCAGACCTTACATCATTACAACATCTTTTGGGATAGGTGCTTATTTATTATCTACTGAAGAGGGAGAGCAGCTCCTTGATCCTATTAATGTCTTTTACTTGAAGAATTTCTATCCATGATGCCCATTCTGTCTGGGGGTATCCTTTGTACATACTTATTGATCCTGAAAAAATCCAAAAAAATGATATATTGTCACAAATTTTAAAAATTAGAAAATGTCTTGAAAAAATGATCATCTTAGTGAAAACCTAGCAATAGGCGCTTTGATGTATCTCCAAAAAAATTATATATTCCAAAAATACCAAAAAAATAGAAAAAGTGCCTCATTGAAAACCTGGAAATAGGCACCTTGGTAGCAAAAATACAAAAAAATTATAAATTTTTTTTAAAAAAATAAAAATAAAAAAATAAATAAAAATAATTTACAATAAAATCCAAGTGGTGAAAACCTGGAAATGGGCACTACTTGAGGCCTTTGTACCCATGTCTCTTAGCACATGTCCTCGACACTTAGCCTTTCCCCATCATGCATTGTCCTTGTTGCCTTGGTTTGGAATTGGTCTTTGTCTTTGTCTAGCAGGCATAACTATGTTAGCTTTGGTCTCTTGGATGCATTAGTCTTTAGGACACCTCACAAATGGTATTTTTAAACACCACCCCAACTGTATTTTTTAACACAACCTCTGACATCGAGTTTTTTTCAACACTTATCAGTTTGGTCTTACCTAGTTTTTTCATGTGATCTTACCTACTTGCAAGCATTCAATCCTTATCCTCAGAACTCAGTATTAGTTAACACACTTAAATTTTTAAACACAACACTTAATTCTTGAGCTATGTCATGATCTTTTCTTTGTGTGCTGACTATTATTGATTTTCGTTGAGTGTCCTTGTTTAATAAGTCTCTCTAGTATGCATAACTAGAGGACTTGGGGCATGCGGCATGTTTTTATTTTCTTTCTGCTTGTGGGTGTGATCTTGAAACTCTGGAGTGTCTCTTGTTGTCCCCTTGAAACACTTAGGAGATTTGAGGCATCACCCTTGACTGTTTTTGCACAACCGTTCTTATGGTCATCTCGACATCTATGCCTTGATGTGAGTGTGGTTTTGCTACATTAAATTGGGTAAGCTAACATCAAAGTCATCTTGACCCTTATGTCTTTGATGCTTATGTTAGAATCTTTCCACATTCCAATCTGATATAAATCACATTCATATATTCATAGTTGCGCTTGTGACTAGTGATGATTGTGTGATTTTCTGATGTCCGTTAATAATGGCCCAATGATGAAAATAAGTTCCTTAACATTCTCTAATGAATGATGAAAACAAAATCCTATGTTACAGTTGCTCTATTGCAAGTACACCTTTGCATTTTCATGTAGCTTGCATTGTTAGACTTCATGTTAATTTGCATTTTTAGGCTGCATTAGGAGTTTGAGAAGGTTTTCCTTCATCTTTCTTTTGGACTTTTAATCCACTGTGGTCACATTTTGATCTTCATTTCCTTATCTTCTTTTATGATCTCAATCAAAATTTCCTATCTTAAACAATTGATTGATTTTAGGGCATTCTCTTTCTTAAGGCAAATTCTCTTTCTTCTCTCTATTTCTTTTCACCTGTTCCAAACTTCTATCATCCATTCGCTTTCACCCAATTTCTTTTCTTCTAATTCAACCTTGGGGCATAATCTTTCATGCTTGATGATCTACCTTGGTTCTGTGATCCTTATATCTTTCATCTTACATCAAGAACCTTATCTTTAGTTCGATTTGATCAAATTTATCAATTCATTGTTTCTCCTCTATCTCATTTCGATTTCAATCATGAGGGGGCAGTAACTATCAAACTTCAATCCTTGATTCATCTTTATCAAAACCTATCAATTGCTTCACTTGGGACAACTTGCTTGAGATTCTTATCTAGGACATGACAATTACCTATTTACAGGGGTGTTGGCCTTGTCTTTTTCAATCAGCTTATCTTTGTCCTGATGTGTTCTCATCCATCAATCACATGTTTGGATTGTTTTGTGATCCCAAATCGATCTCACACTTCAACTTCATTCTTTGACTATATGTGTTCCCATAAAGATCACACATTAGTCAAAGAGGGGCAAATGTATGCACCCTAAAATGGTCACCTAGACTTTGGGCCCCCATTCATCAATTTATCATTTCCTGAATCAATTCTTTGCAATATTTTCAATTCAAATCAATTTTCTTGATCAAATCGTAACTAATTCAAATATTTCAATATTTCCTAAGGTTTGATCATTTTATTCTAAGTTTTATTTAATTAAGAGAATATGCTCCCTTTTAATTAAATTAAAAAAATCTTTTAATTAAATAATAAAATCACTTTATCCTAAGCCACATTTAATTAAAAGAATAAATCTCTTTTAAATAAATAAAAAATCTTTTAATTAAATAATGGAAACCAATTTGCTAAAAATAATAAATAAATAATTAAAAAAAAAGAAAAAGAAAAAGACTTTTTGTCTAAACATTGAATGCACACTTTCCAAGATGAGTAAAATCTCCTTTTGCCTCTTAATCTCTTCCACACATCTTTTTGCCTCTTAACCATGTCCATTGATTTTGCCTCTTGAAAATCTTGAGCACATGGATCAACTAAGATTTAATCTCCAACATTGCTCATTTCTTTTTGCCTCTTAATCTTGACTGTCCATTCATTTCTAAATCTTTTATAAGGAGCCCTCTCCTTCTCATTTAGGCATCCAAATTTTAGGCATATAAATTTTGTAGATCCATATTTTAGAGACTCAAATTTTATGTTATTTTTATGCTGCAGGTTTGGAGAGCAATTTTGGAGGAGAGTTTGAGCAATTGAGATTGAACATTGCAACTTCTCTTTTCTTGTCTTCTTCTCTCATGCCTCCATGACAATCCATTTAGATTACTCTTGCACTTGCATATTAGATTAGATTCATATTTCATTTCATAGAATAATCTTGCATGCATATTTCCTTTCATAGATTAGTTTTCTTTCATGCATCAATTATCATATAGAATAGCTTTCATTTTCATTTGCATGCATATTTGATGATTATGGAGACTAGTATTCTTACTTTTCCTCTTTGAATCTCTCATTTTATGGTGTACTTGCATGGGTATAAACTAGGTCTAAACTAAGGGCCTCCATTATAAACCCTTGCACTCCATGAATAGAGAGCTATGAGTCACCATTTGAGACCTCATTCTTGAGCAATCTTGGATATAATGACTCATAGAAGTGTGTCAACATTTTAACACAACTTGCAACCTCGTTATGCAAGCTAATGACATGAAAATTGAGTCTTAGGCTAAGGTAGGGGTAACATAAAATGATAATTCACTCAAGGGTGCAAATTTAGGCCATTATACTAATACTCACTTAAAATTTCCCTATTGGTAAGTTTCTTGGATTCAAATTTTGAGACTAGATTCTTAACTAGAGAATGGTTCTCAAGTTTAGCATGATAGACAACCTTGTCCTCATTATCATCACAATTTATATCATTAAAGCCATTGATAAATGTAATTAGAGACTTTCTTATTACCATCACAAACTTCATTATTGTTATGCTTAATTTTATTTTGAGCAATATTTTTCTTTTATCTTGTCAAAAATAATTTGTTCGGCATTCTTAACACCTTTATTAGAATGAGAATCAAAGGGAATAAAAGGGGTGATAGAAGGAGGACCAATGGTTGTGGGGGGCATGCTTATCAATCATAGAGGATTCTATCAATGAGTCAATAGAGGGTTTAGAAAGGGAATCAAATGGATTGTGAGTATGGAAGCTCAGTGGGGGAGAGATAGATTTGCACATTAGCTCATGGCCATCTTAGCAACCATGGAAACAAATGGATCAACTATATTCCTAGAGAGGGAGCAAGGTGGACATTGTCCTTACACCCAAAATAAGAGGGTTTGATAGATGTTACTCTAGAGGGGTTCACATCACCCTATAAAGCAACGGGAAACTTAAACCCAGTCTTTTGGGTAGGCTCAGAAATAACATATAAACCTTAGGGACATTGTGGGTATTCATATTAATAGAGTTGTCAATTTTAAAAGGTACTAGGGGAAAAGCATTATCCTTAGGGTTGGAGGCCCTTTGATTTACAATTAGATGCCTTTCCTTCCTATAAAGAAAATATGCATTCAGACCTAAAAATTCAATGAAACAATAGTGTGTGGAGTTATCTAGATTGATATACATGGCATTAGATATGTCAAAACTTGGAGGTAGGGACTTCGAAAGCCTCACGTCTATATGTCCAAGTGAGGTTTTGGTGTCTACCCTCAAAATACTACCAAATGGAGCAAGCAATACAGGTAAGAAAATCCACAAGACAAGCATGGACATCCTTGACTATAAGCCACCTAGTGTTTGATAAGGTAAGGCTTTCCTCACTAATGGTTTTTGGAGACTAGGAAAGAGCACACAATGTGCATCTTCCAATGGTCCAAAACTACTTTTTAGCAACATTTAGTTGTATCTCATGTGTTTTAAGAAAAAACCAAAAGAGATTCTTTTGAATCATCTTGCAAAAGGATACTTGAATGGCTAAATACTAAGTCCATACATTGGCTACCCAATCATCAAGAAATTTGTGAGAAGGGGTTTTGGAAGAGTCCCAAATTGTAAGGAACACAACTTCACTTTTTAACCTCTTATACTTAGAAGAAATAACTTCAATCATTTTTTGTTTAGGTGTAATGGTGAGGGTTTACATGGGAGCTGAATGAGAATTGTCCTTTGTTTCCTCATTCCCTTCATCCATTACCTCTTGCTCCTAGAACAAAAAAATATGGTCACATAAGAAACTTGCCTCTTTTCACTAGCAATTCTCTCTTTGATGGGAGGGGTTGTACCCTTTTCCATCTAATCACTTGTACTCGTTTGATTGTTGTATGCTTGTTCATAACTATTTAAGAGAGCCAAGAGACACAACCAAACACAAAGCCACAAAGCATAAAGGTACAAACTTATGGAGAAGGCTTAACGTCCCCCTCCTATAGTTTGGGGACTACCCTTCAAGACGTGCACCAAACCCTCAGATTTCAAATCCATCTGTAGAGTTCTTGTCGCTCCCATAAATATTTATTGTAGATATAGATATTATTATGTTGACTTCCATAAAATTCTTACTTAATATAGATGAAGTCTTGTAATAATAAAAAATACTAATCTTAATGCTAATCCTAAATGCTAAACCCTAATCCTAAATGGGAAACCCCCATGTTAGCTTGTGGTGAGTACTGATCAGGAAAGTACTATCTAAGAAAGCACTATACACTTTTCCTCCCGACCTCACCGGGGTATTTTTGGGCCGACATATTGTAACTCATTATAACCCTAAAGCGACAAAATATTGTATAATATGGCTTAGGGTTAGGGATTTCATGATGTATGATTTTAGTACTTGCAATATAATTGAGTTGTAAGGGATTACAGATTGTAATTAGGTTGTAATCATTGGATAATAATAATATTAGACTCATTGTTAGTGGACGTAGCCCAGGGATTGGATGAACCACGTTAAATATTTGTGTATTGTGTTCTCTTCTATGTGTTTTATTATTTTTTGATATTGGTTATATTTACATGTAATTATTATTTTTGCCTTGTTAATCCTAACACCTCATTCTAAATGCTAAACCCTAATCCTAATCCTGATTGTTAAACCTTAATCCTAACTCAATCACTAAATAAAACCATGACCATAATCATGGCATGAGCCTAATCCTTTATCCTAGCTCAAACCATAATACTAAACATGATGTTAACCCTAACCATAATGTTAATCACAATCTTAAACCCTAAGCCCTAATCATAACCTTAATCAAAACCCCAACCCTAACCATGTCTTAAACCCTTACAATAACCATAATTTTGACAATAATCCTAAACCTAACTCTAATCTTAACACTAACCCTAACCATAATCAAAACCCTAACCTAACCATAATACTACCTACAATGTAAATCCTTACCCTAACCATAATCATAATCATAACCTTAAACCCTAAACTCTAATCCAAACCCTAGACCCTAACCATTATTCAAAAAATAATCTTTACTCTAAAACTTAACTATAACCACAATCCTAATCCTAAACCTAACCTTAATCCTAAGCCAACCGTAATCTAAATCCTACTCTAAACCCTAACCCTAATTAGAGTTTAATATTTATAATTAAGGTTTAGGTTAGGATTTAGGGTTTAGTATTTTAGATTTCACTTTAGCATTTAGTATTATTGTTTAGCATTTAGAATAAGGGTTTAACATTTAGGGTTAAGGGTTATGATTAGGATTAGGGTTAGGGTATGTGTTTATACAATTATTAGTATTATGCTTAGGGTTAGGATTTGTATTAGGGCTAGAATTTAAAATTAGAATTTAGCATTTAGGATTAGGGTTTAGATTTTATAGTTACAGTTAAGATTATGGCTTAGCATTTACAATTAGGGATTATCATTTACAATTAGGGCTTTGCATTTAAGATTGTGGTCTTGGTTAGGATTTAAGATTTAGGGTTATGCATTTAGGATTAGGGTTTAGTAATAAGATTAGGATTGGGGTTAAGCATTTACGAATAGGGTTTAACATTTAGGATTTAGGGTTATGGTTATGGTTAGGATTAGGGTTTATCATTTAATATTAGGGTTTATCATTTATGATTAGGGTTTATCATTTAGGATTATGGTTTAGGATTAGTCTTTGACAATTAGGATTACAATTAGTGTTTAGTATTTAGGAATATGTGTTAGCATTAAGGATTAGGATTTAACATTTAGGATATAGGGTTATGGTTAGAATTGGGGTTACTTTACATCATAGTTATTATTATGGTTAGGGATAGGGTTCAAGTATTAGGCTTAGGATTTAGAGTTACAATTAGGGTTAGGTTTTAACATTTAGGATTAGGTTTTATCATTTAAGATTAGGATTGGGATTAGTATTAGGGTTTAGCATTTATAATTAGGGTTACTCATTCTTAGTATAATGGTTAGTATTGTGTTTAGAGTTAGGGTTTGAATTAGGATTAGGGTTTAGGATTTATGATTATGATTATGATTTAGAACCATAGTCATAACCCTAACCCTAATATTCACCCTGACCGAAACCCTAACCAATGAATAATCAGAAACCTAACCTTACTCTTAACCTTAATCATAATTTTAAATCTAACCATAGTTTGTGGTAATAATACCCCTAACCCTAACCCTAATCCTAAAACTAACCCTAAACCTTATCCCTGACAATAATACTACATTCTAAACCTTAATCCTAACCCTAATAATAAATGGTAAACCCTAAATGTAAATGTTAAACCATAATTATAATCCTAACCCTAAATCCTAAACCTAATACAAATCTTAATCATGATGTAAACCCATATCCATACCCTAACACTAATCCTAAGCAAGATTTACATCCATACTCAAATGCTAATCCTAACCCTAACACCAAGCTCTAATCCAAATCATAATCCTAAACCCTAACCCTAACCCTAAACCCTAATCCTAACCCTAACCCTAATCATTATCATAATTCAAATAATAATATTAACCCTAAACCCTAATTCTAATCCTTAGCCTAATCTTAACCCTAATATAACCATAATCTAATTCCTAATACAAACCCTAACCCTAATCCTAAGTGTAACGATAATTTTAACCCTAACCACAATCATACTTCTAATCTAGACCATAACCTTAATGATAAGCCTTTCCCTAACCATATCCTAATCCAAAACATCACCCTAAACCCTTACCATAATCCTAACTCTATCATTAAGAATAACCCAAACCCAAACACAAACCCTAATTATTTTTCTAAACTAAGAATTACCTTATACCTAAAAAAATAACTAATCCAAAACCTAGCCCTAACCTTAACCCTAAGCATAATTCATCCATAATCTTAAAACCCTAAACCATAGCCAAACCCTTCTAAATCCTAATCCAAACTCTAACACTAATCACACTTCTAACGTGAACCCTAACCCTAATGATACTTGGAAGATTTTCACTAACCATACCTTAAACCCTAACCCTTACCCTAACGGTCATATATACCCTAGAACCCTAACTCCATGTCTAACCTAAACAATCACTCTAACCCTAAGCCTAATCTAAACACTCACTCTATCCATAACCATGATTTAAACCTTGATTATATTAAATTTCATTTCATTAAAATATGTTACATAATTAAATATTAATTTATTCAATGTCTTACGCACACAACAACTACTACTAGCTAATATATACTCTATATTTAATATACGCCGAGATGTATTGAAGCATTTAATTTTTTCATCATTCATCTTTAATTAAAATTAAAGTTGAAAAAAATTCAATGCCTTGATACATCTCAACGTATATTAAATATAGAGTATATATTAACTAGTACTTAATATAGATGAAGTCTTGTAATAATAAAAAATATATAATTATGACCTAATCAATCATAAATTTTTTTAGTGAACTTTTAAATATTCTCAACATGTTTAATGTTAAGTAATATTATGTCTAAAACATTATTTCATTCAATAATAAAAATATTCTCCTCGAATTTAACAGTGCACTTTTAATGAAAAAATTATTTCGCTCAATAATAAAAATATTCTCTTGAAATTTAAGAATTCACTTTTAATAGACAAACCTACCCTACTTAAATAGAGGTGTTCGTTTATTTACTTCAAAATAAAATATTTTCACCTATCTTTCAATTTTGAAGTGACGGTAAAATATTTGTAGAAAATTTACGTTACCCAGCTAATCCGCTGATTTAGAACTATATATCCTTGTATGACGAGATAATATTTCAGGGTTTTATTTTTGCTCTGTTCATCCTATGGAGATGATGCACAACTGGAAATGGATACGCCGCCCCCTCTTCCTCTTTAAACAGGTAACTTCTCATTCTCATTCTTCAATACAATACTACAATACCTCCTCATCTCAACACACACTCAAACAGGAGAAACCCCCTCCTCATATTACCCATAAATTTAATGTTGTGCACTTCACTCAGCGCATTACTGCCCTCTGTAAATCGGGAAACACAAACAAGGCCTGGGACCTCTTCCAGTCAGCCATATCTCAACGCCGTCCTCTCAATGTTGTCTCCTTCACCGCACTTTTAGATGGCCTTGTAAACTCTGGTGATCTCCGTAGAGTCAACTCCCTTCTTGCCGAAATGAAAGAGATGGACATAAATCCAGATGTTTTCACTTTTAGCATCCTCATAAAGGCTTCGTGTAAAGGGGATCGAATTGAAGAAGCACTTGGGATTTTCCACGAAATGAGGCACGCTCATTGTGTTCCGAATATTGTTACATACAACACTCTAATAGATGGGATCTGCAAAATAGGTAGAGTAGATGAGGCTCTTCTTTTATTTGCTGTGATGACACAAGCTAGCATTTCTCAAAATGTTACCACTTTTAGCACCCTCATAAAGGCTTCGTGTAAAGGGGGTCGAATTGAGGAAGCACTTGGGATTTTCCACGAAATGAGGCACGCTCATTGTGTTCCGAATATTGTTACATACAGCACCCTAATTGATGGGATCTGCAAAAGAGGTAGACTAGATGAGGCTCTTGTTTTATTTTCTGAGATGATACAAGCTGGCATTTCTCCTAATGTTATTGCGTGCAGTACCCTAATAAATGGTTTCTGCAACGTGGGAATGGAAGATGAAGCTCTAAGGTTAGTAGCTAAAATGAAACATAGTTACTGCTCTCCAAATATTGTTACATATAACACCCTGATTGATGGCCTTTGCAAAGTAGACGGAGTAGATGAAGCTCTAGGATTATTTGCTAAAGTCATAGAAGACGGCCATTCGCTTAACAGCAAGATTTATAATAGCCTGATAGATGGCTTTTGCAAAGCTGGAAAAACAGGCAAAGCGTACAACGTGTTTGTTAAAATGATGGAGTTTGGTCCTTTGCCTGATATAGTGACATTTAGTGCTGTTATTGATGGACTCTGGAAAGATGGCAGGATGGACAAGGCTTGGGATTGTTTTCACAACATGTCCAAAAGGGGTCTACGACCAGATGTAATTACTTATAGTTCTTTGATATGCAGCTTATGTGAACTGCACGAGGTGGAAAAGGCTCAAAAATTGTTCAAAGATATGCTAAGAAAAGGCTGCTCCCCAAATGTTTATACCTACAATGCTCTAATTGGTGGTTTATGCCATAGTAACAGGGAAAAGGAAGCATTTATACTTATTTCTGAAATGGAAAACAGGGGATGCCTTTCTAATGTCATTACATATAATATTTTGATATCCGCATTCTGTAGAAGAGGGGAAATAAATATGGTAGGCAAGATGTTTGAGGAAATGGCAATGAGGAATTTGAAACCTGATGAAGTGACATGCAGCACAGGCATTGATGGTCTGTGCAAGGCCGGAGATATTTCTGGAGCACATTCATTCTTGAAAAAGATGTTAGAGGAAGGCTTAACTCCTAATGTAGTCATTTATAGCTGTCTGATTGATGCCCACTGCAAAATTGATGAAATAGATAAGGCCATGAAGTATTTTTTAAACATGAAAGTGGTTGGTATTGTGTCAGATGTTGTAACCTATAATATATTGATTTCTTCTTTTTGCAAGCAAAACGAAGTTGACATAGCCTTGTCAATGTTGAATGAGATGAGAACAAAGAATTTAGTTCCGAATGTTGTCACATATAATATATTATTTGACACCTTCCGCAAAAGACATGATCGTGAAAAAACGTTTTTGCTGATGGATCAAATGAAGAAAGAAGGTTGTGTTCCATGTGATGCAACTGTCCGGACACTTGGCTGGCTGATTAAAGTTGGTGATATGGAAAAATTAAGAGACTTTGTAAATGATGATTCTTTTTATTGTTTCTAGGGCAGCATAGTTCTCATGCTTTGGGGAGTGCTCTTGGATACTATTACTTATGTACAGAATCACTCATAAATTGATATTTATTCACTCATTTCAGTATTACTTATGTACAGAATCAGTCTTTTGTGTAAGGATGAGAAAGTTACTTCGATAATATTAGTTATAATTTTAGCTTCACAAACTTCAATCCGGTATCAAAATTTGGATTGAAGCATGATTCAATGGTGCCTTTCTATTGTTAAATATTACTTTTCATCAACACATTACAATAGTAACCAATCTCACAAGTATAATTAAAATATTATCAACAATTTTAAACATTTTATAGTTTTAATGATAGCATGAAATATTTTAAGGTTATCACAATCAATGTTAATTTATAAATATTAGCTAATTGATCATGACAGTGAAATTTTATTCGTAGAAATCAAATGTATCCATTCATATTATGCAACTCTCTTTGTTTGAGAGGAAAGATATAAATAGAAACCTACTACATTTTAGTACTTCAAGTAGTCTAGTCTCTAGAGGATCATAATTTGATGAATTATGAAGATTCTATTTTCTTACAGTTGAAATTCACATGTTAAATTAGAGATGTTTAAACTATTAAAAAGTGAACAATCTGAATATGGCTGGACTTTTGTCTTAAAAGAATTCTCGGCTAGTAACTGTTGAGCAGCCTTCTTAACAATATTTTGTGTGCCCCATATTTTCTTCTTATTTTCATTGACAAACGATTTAAGAAATATAAGAATTTTAGTAAATGCCACTCCATTCTTCATCCCGAGATGAAACAGGCATTTGGTCAATAGCTCTGCATTTTTTTGTCTCTCAATCTGTCACTGTGTCTTCTAAAGCTTAAACTTTTTAGTTGATTCAGCCAACCGTACCCCGTTTTTCTGATTCTTCTTAAACATTTTCGGACTTACATATAGATTAGTTGATGCAATTTGGCTTGCTTCACTTAAAGTGACCCACCGAGAAGTTTATTCCAGTGTTGAGTTTTGCGTGCCAGCTGATTTTAGGGAAATACAACAAAACCCCATTCCGTAGAAGTTTTCTTATGATGTCAAAATGATTATTGGATTCCAGCAGAAAAACCGCAATATCCCATTCGATAAAAGTTTGACTATGAGTGTCAAAATGATTATTAGAGATCTCCTATAGTCATTGTTGGCCAATGAAATGGAGCTTGTGGTGGGTTGATAAACCATGGGTTGTCTATAGTCTGGTGAACTCCCACTTGTTGCAATTCTCCTGTCATTATTGCATGCACTACCATAATTAATGGAATTAATGGTCTCTGTAAGGTGGGCAGAGAAGATGAAGTTCTGAGGTTAATAGCTGGAATCAAACGTAGTTACTGCTCTCTAGATCTGGTTACATATAAAATCCCGATTGTTGGTCTTTGCAAAGTAGAACGAGTTGATGAAGCTCCAGGATTAGTAGCTAAAATGTCACAAGATGGCCATTTTTATAACAATTACACTTGCACTAACCTGATAGATGGCTTTTGCAAAGCTGGAAAAACAGACAGCCTACAATCTGTTTGTACAAATGATGGAATTTGGTCCTTTGTCTACTGAAGTGACCTTTAATGCAGTTATTGATGGACTGTGCAAGGATGGACGATGCTTGGGATTGTTTTCATGACATAACCAGAAAGGGTGTCCAGCCAAATGTGATTAGTGATTACTTATTTGATATGCAGCCCATGTGAATTGAATGTGGTGGAAAAGGCTCAAAAGTTGTTTGAAAATATGCTAAAGAAAGGCTGCTCCTTGGATGTTGTTACCTACAGCCTTCTAATTGGTGGTTTATTTCAGGGGAACAACGAAAATGAAGCATTCCACACTTGTGCACTCATGAATAAGATGCTTGATGAAGGCTTGATTCCTAATACAGTCACTTTATAACTGTCTGATTGATGCCCATTGCAAAATTGGTGGAATCGATAAGTCCTTGACATATTTTCTAAACACGAAAGTGGTTGGTATTATTCCAACTGTCGTAACCTATACTATATTGATTGATTGTTTCTGCAAGGAAAATAGGGCTTTCTTAATGCCAAAGGAGATGAGAGCAAAGGGGTTGGTTCCAAGCACTGTCACATATAATATATTACTCTTTTGTTGATGGATCAAATGAAGAAAGAAGGCTGTTCTCAGAGTGACGCAACTTTTGGGATACTTAACTGGCTGGTTGATCTTGGTCAAATGAAAAATTCCTCGAACTTTGTAAATGATGATTCTTTTATTATTTCTAGTGATGCATAACTCTTATGCCTTGGTGAGTGTTAGCCATATCAAAGTCACACCTTGTTATATTTAGACGCTTATTACATAGAAACTTATGTGCAAGGACGGGAGAATTATTTGTTGGTTATATTATCTTCTAGCTTGGCAAACTTCAATCATGTATGATAGTTTAGAACGAGCGCATAACGTGATGGTTCCTTTTCATTACCAACGATCTTTTTAACTTAAAAAAATTGTCATATGAATTCAAACTGCAAACTTTATTTTATAGTTTTATGAATAGCATGAAATATTTTAGGGCTAGCACTGCAAACGTTAACTTGTATAGGTAGTTGTAGAAGTGTGTCACATTATTTTTCTCTTAGTTCAAAATGAGGCATCTATTTAACACGAGTTGACTAAACATTAGGGAAACAAAATACTATGCTGGAGTTAAAGTCAGTATTTGCATATCTAACATTAGGGAAACAAACATAATATCTGTCCATCCAAAAAAATTATCGAAGAGTTGCTTCTTGTCATCCAGAAATTCCACGGCTAAAGAAATTCAACTATTTAATGTTTTTATTTTGTTAGAATCAGGCATTTCTAATTTAGAGTTTCCAAAACCAGCAAAGCCATTGTTAAAGTCAAAACAAGAGGTACTTCACAAGATCTCATTTCCAGTCATCCACTTCATTATCTATCTTGAAATTCCAAAGCTAGTTAATGCCTCCGAAATATACTTTCATACAGCCATGACAAGAGTTACTGCACAAGAGTTATCGACAGTCAAAAGTTTGTATTTCCAGCCATGGATAGAGAAATTGATTGATGGTTGAGTAAATTTAGTATACATAGAGAGAGTTTTCTGTACAAAGGCGATAGACAATAGTAAACATTAGCAATATAACACGAGACACCTTTAAAATGATGGTAGATGGTGTTTGCAAAAAACCTACACACCAGCCACATTCCGAAGAAAATTTCTTGTCTACGCTTCTCACCCTAATACCAAATCATTGCCAATGCACCTTTAGTCTCTTTTGTAATTGCCAATAATAACTCACTCTACTACCATATTAAAAAAAAAAAAGTTTGAGACTTGACATACTGTACCAGTACCCAGATCTGCCCTGTACAAGTCTGAAAATTATTTATTGATTTTATACTCATCTATAGCGAGTTATGGTAGAGTTTGGTTTTGTTTTGTGAAGTTATTCCACTGTGTGTTCATGTTTGGCGAGTTGGTTTGATTTGGCAAAAACTACAGATCTATCAATTATCAAGGTACCTTGCTGTTATTCATGAATGAGGGTACTGTTTTGAGGGGTACTGGGGTAATGTTTCAGATGGTTATACTGCTGAAAGTTTTAATTTTTATGCACTTTTTTGTAAGCACCGGATGGTAGTACGGCTAGTGAGATTCAATCTGTTATTGTTAATGTATTTAACCCATTGAATAAGTGGTTTACTGTAATCAATCACCACTGTATAGTAACCAATCACCACTGTATAAATGAAAGAGCTGCTGTTTAAGTTTGTACTTGCTTGCCATTAGATACATGGAAGAAGCTATGTTTCATTTTAGTATTATATAAGCTTTCCTACTTAAAATGGAAAGTGCCATTGCAAGTCTTACGGAATAAGTGAACATTTAGGTAGTGGACAGAAATCCATTGTTTGTTGATGATATCATTGGTGTCTCACTTGGTGTTTCAAATTCATACTTCGGGATATCCAATCTGACTGTAAGTTATGTGGCTAAGATTGAATATTTTGATGTTGCTGTACCGAAGATTTGAATGCAATTTTCATAGTTCATTTCAGTGAAATTTATGATTTTCAACATAATTTATTAGATTAATTGAAATCAGTTGCATGCAAATTATTGTTTAAATTTTTGTGGATCATTTAGTAAAAAAATATGGAGAAAATATCCTACGGTGATATTCCTGGTATCAGAGTTAGTTCTCTTGCTAGCCTATGAGATTTTATGAGTTTAAGAACTAAATACTTGCCCCTATTTCTTATTTGGAAAAAACAGTGAATATATTCTCAATATTTTAAATTTGTGGAGTACAATGCTTTGGTGAAAATATTCTGAATCGAGGGAGTACAATGTTTTGGTGATTTATTTTTGAGCCGATTCAAGTTTGGAATGACATTATTGAGGTGGGCACTTGATTGTTGAAATTGTGGAATTACTTCTTTGGAGAAATAAGGCAATTGCAAATTCTCAAAGATTTACGTTAGATATTAAATATTGCTTGCTTGGTAATTGAAGAATAAATTTGCAGATATTAAGGTTTGATGTAGAAAAAGTAATATTTAAGCATTATATGTCCGTGGGTCAATATTTATTTGTGAAGTCTCTGCTGATATTATTATTAGAGTCGGGCTTCAACTATCTTATGTTTTGGCATTAATAATATCTATCGGGGCCCTTTGCTACTTGGCATAAGAAGTTTATAAGTAGAAGATTAATAATCCATTAGCGGTGAAATATATGTAAATAATAATAGTCAATGCATTTTCCAAGTTGTCACATGCCTGTGTATGTTCGTCTCCATGCTCTGGTCTTTAAATGTTACATGTTACATCTTCTGATGTTAGATTCAAAAAATTTGGTATTGGTTTCTCGTATTCACAGAGACACAGTTGCTTCAAGACTAAATTACCATTTAAGAGTCTCCCTTGTCACAGTGAGTATCGAGTCTTGGTGTGGGTATCAAGTAATCAGAATCTGTGTGTAACATTGTTATACCTAGTACATGAATGGTCATTCTATTGCCGTCAGGAATTTTACCGAAAATTCTTCTTGTTAAACTGCATGCATAATCTTCAGTCACCATGAAGTTAGTAGTTGTTTTAACTTCTTTGGTGAATGTCCTTTGTGACGTTTCAAGGGGAAAGATATTGTTACTTTGATTTGAACAACACCACTGCCATGCGCTCATCATGGGAAGGAGAATTTATGGACCGAGTGTTTCAGAAGCTATCGTGACATGAGTGTAAGAACATTTTGTTCAAATTCATCGAATTCTACATTCCTATGAAAGATCAAAAAGTTTCTTGAAGTTGTGTGAACTAAAACATTTCATGGCTATTGGAAGAGTTGGCGCTGTGAATGTTTAAAGACACTAATGTTCCTTAGAAAATGATCTGTATGTGTTGTCTTTTCCTAATTACAGGTTGGGTCTATTTTCAGTGTTAGAAGCTGTCTTTTGAGAACATAGATATGGTCGGATGAAGAGGATGTGGTTGGCTATTGTGGCATTATAACCTTTGCAAAGTTTAGAATTGCACAGTTCTTTACCTTATTTTAATAAAGGTTAAACATTTTTTTTTTTTGAGGGGGGCGTGTGGTGGTGGTGGTGGTTTGGTAGAGTTCAGTTATCTCACAAAACAAAATGAAGACAATGGTAGATTAGAAAAGTAATATTTTCTCAGAAAAATTTAATGACACTTTTAATGGTGAATAACTAAGGGACTTGCAGAAAGAGAAGGAAATAGGGAATTGACTCTATTTGATTGGATTACAATTGGAGTCCATAAAATTTCCTGATGGTGCTCTTTCTAAGATGGAGGAATTAGACTTGTATTTGTCCAAAGTAGATTAGTCAGATTAGAGACTTTTGTATTGGGCTTGGCAACCCTCAATGATTGCTTTGGTCCAACACAGGTTATTGGAACATCCATGTAAAGATATCAGACTTATAGTTGCTTTATGTCTCAGTGAAATTATATGAATAACATCACCTATAACATCCTATAATGATGACATATTAAAGAAGGTTCTATAGTTGATTGTGGAGAGTTACATGGGTTACATGATGTCTAAGCCCCCACCTTTGGTAAGAGGGCTAAGATTCTAGAAATTATAACAAGAGTTAGGCCATTTATCATTATATTGGATCTGAAATGCAATAAATTGATTCTATAAATGTTTCAATATTTTTTAACAAAAATTAAGAAACATCATCCAAACAAATTGAGGGCTTGTATGCAAACCCTTATATCCTTAATCTTAGATGAGGATGATGATTTTTGTAAACAGTTACAATCAAAATTGTTGGTCATTTGGAGGAAGGAACAAGTTGTATCACCTATTTCGTATGGGATCTCCAAAAGATTGATTGGGCATAAAATTGGAAGGTTCAAGGAACAAATGAGTGAAGATGAACTAATCTCAATGGGATTACATAGGTTACATGGATTTCCAAAAAGAGTAATAGCCAAATGAGGAAAGACCAAATTTGTTTCACATATCAAGAGGGTTGGACACCTGATCATCAATGTGGAGTCAACGAGGAAGATCTATTGTAGCCAAGCAATGATATGGACAACATACAAATGTAAATGGAGCCTTGATTCATGAGGAGCAAGCTGAATCAAATACACCTGATTTTGGGCATATTCGAATCAAACAAGACAATGATTTCCAACTAGCTACGAATGATATTATGGAGGAATAATTGGTTGTTACAAGTGAGAAGTACTCTAAGCTTTATGTTGGTGATATGGAAATCAACATAGATAAATCTTGTAGTGAGATAAATTCTAATGAATCTTGGAGTGAGAATAATGAAGAATGCATTAAAACTTCTTATCAAATTGCTGATAATTAAAGAACATGCATCTTCTTATGATAAAGAATCCCTTTAACATTATGTCTAAACAATAGCTTTAACCATGCAATCAGATCAACCCAATAAAGAAGAAACACATTAGGCATCTACTCAAGAGGTGTTCATGAGTCCCATTGGCATAGAGCATGCTAATTTAAGGTTTGAAAATGATGTATCACAAGAAAGTGAAGACAAATAAAAAAAATTATTTTGTGGCAACCCAAGTCATTTTGATGAGTTTGATCAAACACTAGTCAATTTTAGCCTAATTTTCAATGCACATTAGTCTATTTTTAGATGCAAATTGGTCGACCAAATGACCATTATTGTTGTCAAACTTTCTTTGTCTATTTTTCGACAAGTTTATTTATTGTCGAACATTCGACTAACATAGTGGTCAAAATTTCGACCAATTCAACGTCGAAATAGCCAACTGGGTGGTCAAGAATGACTGACATATCCTTGAGGACTTTCAACCAAACTTGGTCAATTAGTCGACTACTATATATGTCACAAGTATATCATGGGCGTCGACTAACAGAGTGGTCAAAAGTTTGACCAATTCAACGTTGAAATAGGATCAAGAATGGCCAACCTAATCTTGAGGACTTTTGACCAAACTTGGTCGAATACTTGACTACTATATACGTCGCGAGTATAGCTTGGGTGTCAAATAAAATAATCGTTTGGGTTTAAAAATCAACGACATATTGAGTTTAAAAATAAAATTATATATATATATATATATATTAATCATCTATTTTAAAATTGGTCAAACAATGACATCAATATTATTTCACTACAACAATGAGCATATATATGTATATATTCCTTGAATGGGTTAACATAATAACATCGTGATAACCATAATAATCTACTAAAACTAACATATATCTCTAACTACATTGGCCGTCAGCATTAATGTCATTAGACACAACTTTGCTTCATTTAATAATTAGTTGGATTCACAATACAATTCCATATTAACATTAGTATTTCAATAGTAGCTCATTTACATCTCAAATTATGACAATAAAATATTGCCTTATTGATTTATCTCAATATGCACAATTAATCCATATTTACCCAATATCAGTAGATTTAGCATTCAGTCAAGTATAAAATCATATCTCATCAATCTCAAGAGAGCAATCAGCCATTACACCTATGTTCTTACAACCAGGCACAAGGAAAGATGCACACATCACAAAGCCATAACACAATATAAATCACCAAGGAGCAATCCATACTCATCACTAGGCCAATATGATCACACAACACATATAAAAGTGAAACATAAAATAAACATCCAATGGCAACAACGGATGAAACATCGTAAGGATACAAAGCCAAAACTAGAATCAACATAAACACATCGAAATGTTACAAACAAGAGGGGCACTACACTAAATCAACGGTGTGAATACATCGAGGTGAGTGAGAAAACACTAAGGGATGATTTTTTCACACCTATGATGTCTCGTAATTTTGGAATACATAGTTATGACTATCCTAGTGTGATAATGGACTATTTTGTGGATTAGGGAAGTCATAAACTCTTGAAAACTCTTGTTTTCATCAAAATATCCATCATTGTCTATTTTTGTGATCTCCTACAATCATTAAGCCAGCTTGTCAACCTTCCTTCATAGTTATTTCATGACTATTACGGTTACAAATGGCATGATAATGAGTATTGTATAAATTTCATGGTTTTGTATGATAGTGAAGAAAAGTTGAAGTTAATCAATGTATGTAGGATTGTAGTAAAGTAAATCTAATTTAGCATGATAGGTTCAACCTAAACATTATTTAACTAGCATATAAGGTGTGTGTCCTATTTATATATTGGTGACATGAGCAACTACACACACCTATCTCATTTTTCATCAACTCAAATTCATTTTCTCGTGGTTGTAATAAATTAAATATTATGAAATGCTTCAATTTTGTTTATTCTATTTAGGGATTGGTGGTCACATACCTGTCTCATTTTTCATCAGCTCAAATCCATTTTCCTATGGTGGAAATGAATTAAATGTTATAAAATGCTTCAACTTTATTTATTAAAAGACTAGCACGAGTAATAATATCCATTGTGCACCTCATGGAGCCAAACTAACAATGCAACATTTACGTGTGTGGATTAATAATATTAGTAGTCTCATTTTGGCACCCAAGGATCTTGATCCTGTTAAACTAGATTAGACCAACAAAATTTTTTAAGATCCCAAGACCAATAGAGTGCAAATCTTTTGTATGAGCCTTCTCTTAAACTATGGCATCTTTAAATATCCCATTTGAACCTATGGATGAATGATTTGTCCAACTATTGATACCTATCTTAATTATTTTAAAGACACATGTCTATTTTACATGGTGGTGATGCATGCAATAATGTGAAATGATCCAATTTTATATAGAGAAGGGTGCTAGGACTGAGATTTTGCATTATGCAACTCATGATGCTAATTAATAATTCTAACACCTTTGATTGAGTAGAATCAGCTACAATCATGTAACAAGCCATTCTGAGCTTATAGATCATTAAAAAATTTGGCCGTTTCCAAATCAGGTGAAAGTGGTCTCAAATCGAAGATCTCGTCGAGATGAACCGAAAAACATGTATGATGAGCATTTCAAAGTTATGTTCCATGGTATTTCCAAAATGAGGGAGGTAGGACAACATGGGACATGATTCAGGGATGGTAGTCTAAGGACCATTTTTGGGGGGATGGCAATATATAAGTTTTCTTTGTGTGTGCGCGAGTGCATGCATGCACCTGTGTGTGTGTGTAGTATTGATGTTAAGTCCTTCATTACAAGTTGATATGCTGCAGTCTTGTTGATCATTTAATTGTCACGGAAAAAGGATCACTTTTTATTTCTAGTATTATCCGTGATTAGTGCAAGTTGAATAGTTTGACCAGAAGCACAAAACCTTTTGAGGATATTTTAAGAAATGACATTACAAATACAAGTACAATCATATAAGATACAGTTGGTTTCTGTTATTAGTATTAGGAGAATAGAATCATTGCATTCACATAAGACAATATAATTTACAAGAACTCGTATCAGACTTACTTCCACTAGTATCATAGACTTCTTTTGAAGATAACATTGTTAATTGAGGAGGTTTTTTAAAAGAAGAAAATCCACACTGTTCATTCCGACTGGAGCTTCTTGGTGTAGCTAGAGGTGATTGCAAAACTGAGGAACACTCAGAATCAAGATCCAGATTTCCTTTTATGTGACTATTTCCACCATAGTCATCTTCAATTCCATAAAGTATTTCATCTGCCCTGGACTGGTAAAATAAAAATGCGACAAGATAATGAGGGAATCTTTCAAATGCAACATACATTATAGTACAAAAAACATATATTTGATGCAACCAAATGCTTGCATGGGAAACCTTGAAGAAGTATACTATTCAAATGGCTCTTGCTCTACACATGCTTACCCATTCAGAATCATTATCCTTTTCCTTCCAAAAAAATTCCACACGTGGTAGTGATTTAGGGACAACAACTACAAGTAAAACCAAGTTGAAATGTATAAGAACATACTACACTGATAAAAGAAAAACCAACTTGGCTATTTAAGCACATGAATATATCTACTTTTTTCTGCAAAATAATAAAATTGTACATAATGTTAATTTTACAGCTACACTCATAATCATAATATACATATACTATCTGCATTCACTGAAAAAGAACTGCAGTTCAATTCTCTTCAATTAGAATCAGTTTCAAAAGCTGATAAAATCATAGTTGACGTTGTAAACTATAACTATGCTAATGCAATAATATTTGTCTTGTTTCACAATCTTAAGTCACACTTTTAAAAATTTTTGTACATCAAACAAAAATCAAGCACACTTTGTGTCAAAGCATCTTTATATCGCTCTGACAGTTTCTTTTTTCTTTTCAAATCACCCCCATTGCAACTGATGCCAAGTCATCTAGCCATACATAGTGTAGAATCTACATAACACAGTAAATACAAAACCTTTTGGAAAGTCAAATTAGAAGTAAAACAACTTATTTCATAGGTTCAAACCAGGCATGTCATCGTATAGACCCGAGAAAACTTGGTTGGACCTCTATCTTTGATATTACATGGAAGTCACAAGGATTCACACAAGAAGATGTTGCCTCTACCATCTGAGAATAGTCAAATCCTTGTATAAGTATATATCCTATAAATGTTGAGGATACAAGAAAAAAATTAATTACGTTTCATTATTAACAGGGGAAAGCATCACCAATTTCAAAAAATATTAGTCCAACCCCACAAAATTCACTATACAATCAAACTATCTCTTGTAATGAATAGTTATATGTATGTTAACAAGGAAGACTAATAGAAATACACTAAATATAGGTAAAAACTATAAAGGCCTCAATCTAACATGCCTTCTTTAAATAGATCGAAGGAATAAATGGCCAAAACCAGCAGCAAATTTATACCAAAAATTATTTAGTAGATACAAGATATGAGCATTATAAATATCTTCTCGTTCCAAAATCCCCAAGAGAAGAAAAACATTGTAGAGTGCTTTTTAATCAAAAAATTCAAATTAAACAAAGAACACTATTATCGATACACTAGGAAAAGAAAAACTGCAATTAATATCTTACCGAGAGATAGAATGAATAGTAGACAGTCTTGTATTGAACAATACAAAGATAACTGTGTTGCAATTCCATATTGTTAGTCAGCAGAAAAGAAATGGTGTATCCTTTATAACAAAACATTCATATATTATTGAATAATGGTAAAATGGGGGTTTAACAATGCATCTATCATTCACCTACTATTCATTTGTAATTGAATTGGAATTGCATAAGTAATGTAAATCTGGAAATGTTTAAAAATTAGTCAAGATAAGATACATACCTCATAATGGAACAAATCTGGAAATACCTATTTTCTAAAGCCTGTGCGCAGTTTCAGAAGATTCTGCAGCCAAATTCTAGACTAGAAAACTGAAATAGAGAAAACCCAGAAATCTTTTGTGTTTCTAGCAGCATGTAGTCTTTGACCCCAATAAAAGGTCAAAGACTATCTCAAGATTTTGAAGGTCGTCCTTGACTTTGTTCACAGATCTCGAAAGTTCGCCGAAAAGGGTACTCAGATCTGCCCTCCAATTCTTGAAACATCGACTGTAGATATCTGAAAATGGTGTTTTGGGGTGGCTATATAGGGTTTTGCCTTAGTCAAACCCCTGTTTTGGTGATCTCCACCTCCACGAATAGCCGATTGAAATAGAATGTGTGTGTGTGTATTGAAAGTGTAATGCCAAGATCTAATCCTCTAGATTAAAACCCTAGCATGAATATGTATGAGGAAACAATGCATAGATTTGAATAAGATAGAAAAGCATACCAAGCCCCCAATGCTAAAGTACTCCTACCAAACTCATAATCCGTAATTGCTACCCCATGATTGTATCTTTGAATGCTTGAATGTTGGCAATGGTGGATCAAGGAAGAAAGGATCTCTCTTGCTCCAAATAGGTATTCACAATGGTGTGCTTATAAAGATGCTTGAATATCAACAATGGCTTGATCTTCTATATCATCCTCTTGCAATATTGCATCTTCATTCCATCATCACTTGCTTGCTTGAACTTGTCTTGTCTCCACTTGATGGATACTTGATCATGAAATTGCTTGATCTCCTTGTGATGTGATTGCTTCTTGTGCAATTGCTTGGTGAAAATGAATGCAAATGAGAATCTTTATATAAAGGTTTCAAGGTGAGGCTCCTAGAGTAATGTGAGGACCCATAATTCAAATTTCACCTCTAATTATGATCCAATCACAATAACCAACTAAGGAGGGAAAAAAATTAAATGAATTTTGAATTAAAACCTTTCCGCACTCAGATCCGAAGGCCCAACATTGATTTCGGGGCCCACCGGGACCAAATTTGAAAAGGGGAGCCAAATCTCGAAGGAGGTCAAAGACAACCTCATCTCTGACCTAGGTTAGGGATGACCTCAACCCTGACCTAGGTCAGGGACGACCTCGTCCTTGGCCCAAGGGTCCAGGTCCTGCCAAAATTAGAATAGGAGGTCCCAAGGATGCCTGGAGACCTAGAAATGATGTTAGAATGGGACAAAGTACCAGGGAGAGGCACAAAATCCTATGATGATCATGATGAAGGCCAGTAGGACCTATTTCTAAGTCCTACCTAGAAAATAGAGTCATGGAAGAGGGAAATTAAGGAGAATCATCGAGATCCTAACCCTAATTTCACCTAGAATGAGGAAATCAAGTGCATAATGCATCCTAAATGCAAGTCTATCATGATAAATGTACTAAAAAAGGGTGCTAAACCTATCAATATGGAAGTGATTCCATTTTAAGATGATACATTTAGCCCCCACTTTAGCTTAGATATGACACTACATGAATATGCAAGCTAAAGTAAGAAAACATCATAGTAAATAAAAAGGATATAGCCAAGTCCTCAATGTAGAGATCCTGCAGAAAACTAATAGAACTTGCAACACACAAGGTTAATGAAAATCCATAAATCACCTAGAGCTTACTATATGACAATTGAGAAGTGAATAAAGTTCCTTATGCCCCCCCTATTTCGGCTCTCTACTTCTGAAGGGTGAAACATGGTGATAAGGAAAACTCTATACATTGGATATGCAGTTTGTTGAAAAATCCTTTCCTAAACCAATTAGAAAGATTCATAACCTTCCTAAACTAGTTCAAGGAGTTAGGTATCTGAATCATGATTCCAACATCACTGATGGCACTAAAAATAGAGTTACCGAACTCAAGTTATGATGAAAAGAGTGAATGTCTATCTAAATGCATAAGAAGGGAAATCCAAGTTTACTATGAGCAAACCCTAAAAGAAACCCTAATAAAACCCTAATTTGAACTATAAATAAGGAAAAGGGAGGGATACTTACTCATTCTTACCATTTTCAAATTTGAAAAGAGGAAGCAAGATGCCGAGGAGAGAAGAACTTTGAGCGACGCGCATGGAGCTTCTGAGACACAACTTGGCTACCGAACAGTCACTTCCTGAGGTGAGTTTTCTATTGTATGCTTTTATACTTTCCAAATTCTTGTTTTTCATAGGCAAGGTTGAATTTATCCCCTCTAGGTTGACCCTAACCCATCTATGTCGACTTTGACCCAACAAAGTCAACATTGACTAGAAGGTTTTCACCCGAGCTGGGATGAGGCCGACCTTGACCCAACAAGGTCATCACTGACCTAGGAAAGTCGACTTTGATCCAGTAAGGTTGTCCTTGACCTAAATGAGGTTGACTTTGACCTAGTCTAGTTAGATTTGTAGATTTGATGATGTAGATGGCTAATATGGTGTCTGTTTGTGCTTCCAAGACTTGGTCCGTCTCCAAGACAATCCCTTTGGAGAGTTGCTAGTCATGGTCAGAGAGAGATTGTTTAAGCTTGAGGATGAGGAGATGCAGTTACTAAGAGATGTGGGACTATACTGGGTATCGGTCTTACCATAGATCAGACTACACCAAGTCATGCTATCAGCTCTGATAGAGAGGTGGGATGAGGATACATGCTCCTTCCATCTTCCCTCTGGAGATATCACAGTGACATTAGAGGATGTCTACAAGATCATGCGGCTTCCAGTCTGAGGTGAGACCATTAGACCTAGAGCACAACATGCTTGTGAGGAGATTCATACAAATGCAGAGTATTGTACAAGATGGGTTCCATAGATGCGAAACCAGACAGATCAGGTCCTATTATCATCCATACTGTTAGGCCCTACACCTTTAGTACAAAGGGTGATGCTTTTCATAGTATCCTTGGTTGTGTTACCCAACTCAAAGGGTACCATATTTTGTACACCTCTTATACATCTTATATAGAGGATGGAGAGGGAGAGGACCGTATTCTCATGGGGTCGCAGCATGTTAGCCCAACTATACCATGAGCTAGGTCAGCTAGTGAGATATTAGAGGGAGAGTTTGTCGATATGCATGCTCTTGCTGATTTGGTTGTTTGAGCATTTCACATTTACATGTCCACAGGGAGTTCTAGTGATGGTAGATGTGAGTACATTGAGAGTATTTGTGTATCCTCTAAGAGATGCTTGGTAGTTTGGAGATATCCTCTATTGGAGGATACATCTAGACTGCATTCTGAGCATCGATGTGATATGGAGACCCTACTGCCAGATGACAGAGTGGCCTGATACATGATTCTAGATGAGACATTCACAGTGGCGGAAGCTGCTAGAGGGTCATCAGAATCATATAGTGATGTCATACTATTATGATCAGGTGATGAGGTAGTTTGGCCTATTACAAGGATTCCCTAGAGTAGTACCTTGATATGTACATCCAACGAGGTATCATCAGAGACCCAGTGCCATGCATCGACCATCGATAGTAGATATAGAGGACAATGATGCAGCTGAGACAGAGGACATAGAGGTACCATTAGATGTGACCTATTCAAGCATGAGCTGAGATTACATCACCTAAATGGTTTTGATAATATAATAAATGGTTTTTGCTTAAATTATAAATAGTATTTGCTCAAATTATAATTCAATATGAAGCCTTAGGTGAAAAGTATAGACATAATCTTGTAATGATTTTAAAATCTATCAAAACTAATTAGGTAAATTTACATCTTAAAATTTAAAGATTTTTTTTTTATGATTTAACATACTCTTAAATATATATTACAAATTATAAACTTATTTATATTTTTTAATTTTTATAATGATAATTCTCAAATAATTTATAAATTTATAAAAATAATTATATAAGTAAAATAAATGTAAAATTAAAATAATAATGCAATAAATAAAAAAAAATTGAACCCCACGAAAATTACCAATTGTAAAAATGAACTAAAATTTATTTTTACAAAAATATTTTATTCATAATTAAAAATAGACTTACCCCTCTCATCATAATAACTAGTTGAAAAAACTTGTAAAAATGAACTAAAATTTATTTTTACAAAAATATTTTATTCATAATTAAAAATAGACTTACCCTTCTCATCATAATAACTAGTTGAAAAAACTATATATAAACTAAAATTTTAAAATTCAAAATGAAAAACTCGTACGAAAAATCAAACCAAAATCCTTCAAAATGCGTGGAGAATAAGTTGAAAATAGGTATTTACCACATTAGTTGGGCAAGAATCATTGCATTAATTTATGTCCAAAACAAAAAAGAAACGTGCAAGGCATTTCATTTTTATTTTTTTTAAGGAAAGACACTGTACTGCTTCTGCCCAGCCAAAACGTAACATCGCTTTTGTTAGAATGGTCTTCCCTAAGGATTATCCTACAAGTGGTCCAAGTTTTATAGAGAGGACACACTGGGATAGTGGTACAATAGATGAGGATGAGGATGTCAAAGATGAGGAGGAGCACATCTCTGAGGGATATCCCATAGAGGAGGAGAGAGAAGAGGACATAGCAAAGGATAGAGCAGAGGAGAGAGCATAGGATAGAGTAGAGGATAGAGCAGAGGGGAGAGTAGAGGAGATGCCCCTAGCTGGCGATAATGGTGCAGATATACATATTACTCATGCATCATCACTGAGATCATGAAGGCCCCCACGGACCCACACATAGAAACCACCATTGAGACCTAGATATAGGGAGCATGGAGAGAGTAGTCACTCCATGCCCCCACCATCTAGACACTTTAGTGACATCCAGGAGGGAGACCTAGGTATGAAATATGAAATTTGATTAAATATGCAATTTGATTTGAGATGAAAATATATTGGATTGATAAATGTATTTTCATTCTACAGCTAGCGTAGTGGAGTGGAGGAGCTTTGTATCCGAGATTCTCAAGGATACAATTATATCCTACCAACTACCAGCCAACGAGTGAGATTCTTCCATTGGTCATAGAGTTCCCAGCAGGCATGCCGACATCTGTGCATGTATCCAACGAGAGCTAAGGCTGTGCAAAGAAAGGGAGGAGAAGCTAATAGCTGAGCTACAAAGTGCTTGAGAGTGTCCACAGGGTATGAGCATATTGAGGAGCCACACATGGACACACAAACCTTCATCTTCCTATCATAGGCCAGAGAGATCTAGGAGCCATTGACCACCAGAGAGTAGTGATAGACGTAGTGATAGATAGGGCCATTGGCCACATATGTATCAGAACTTGAAAAACTCTTTTGATGAATGAAAAATTTTCTCTACTGATTAGTTCTATGTTTGATTACTATGTATTCATCAATATAAAACTTAATAGAAAGAAAGAAAGTGCATAAATATATTCAATATGTAATTTTGCTAGAACTACATAACCTATAAAATAAACTTTATAAGGAATACATAAATGCACAAGGAAAGAATGAAAATGAAATTAAGGATAATAACATTTGAGATGCATAATATTAATGGGTTCCTTAAAAGAAACACCACCCATATCAGCAAGTTTATAAGCACCTGAACCAAAGTCTTCAATAACAACAAAAGGTCTAAGCCAATTAGGGCTAAATTTTCTTTTTTTGCCCGGTAAAGCATTCACATTTCGTTGATTCTCATAAAGGACTAAATCACCAACCACAAATGTTCGTTCAATTGCCTTATGATTGTATTGTTTCTAAAGAGATTTATGATAAGCTTTTATATGTTCTAATGCATGTATTCGTTGTTCATCCAACATTTCTAGCTCTTGTAAGCATTGTTCACGAAAATTATCCTTATCAATTATCCCATGAAATGAAACACGTAGAGAAGGTATCTCTAATTCCAAAGGCATAATAGCATCAGTACCATAGACAAGGTTGTAAGGAGAAGTACTCGTGGTAGTATGAACACTAGTCCTATAAGCCCATAAAGCATAGGTCAGTTGAGTATGCCAATCTTTCGCATGCTTACTAACTATTTTTCTCAAAATTTGTTCAATAATTTTATTTGATGCTTCAACTTGTCCATTAGATTGAGGATAATAAGGAGTTGAAAATCTATGTTGAATTCTATATTTCTCCAAGAATTTCGCGACTTCTTTATTTTAAAAAAAGGTACCATTATCTGAATTTATCATCGAAGGAATACCAAATCTTGTTATGATATTATTAAGGATGAAATCACAAATAACATCTGTCGTTGTTGAATGAAGAGGGATAGCTTTGACCCACTTCGTAAAGTAATCTATAGCAGTCAGAATGTAAGTATGTCCTTGAGAAGAAGCCGGTGAGATTTTTCCAATAAGATCAAAACCCCAAACTCTAAAAGGCCATGGAGAAACTTGATTCTGAAGCTCATGAATAGGAGCATGAATCAAATTACTATGTTGTTGACATTGAGGACATTTCTTAACAAAAATGAAAGAATCTTGCTCCATTGTTTGCCAATAATATCCCATTATAAGCAATTTATTAACCAAGGATTTTCCACCAAAATGTCCCCCACAAGAACCATAATGAGCTTCTGCCAAAGCTAGGGGGATTTTAGTTGTATTGAGACATCTTAATAATAATCCTTGATAAGAGCATTTGTAAAGCATATCTCCTAAAATGATGTAACATGCTACAATTTTCCTAATATGATTACGCGTGTTCCTTGTTGCTGATTCAGGAAAAGTACCATCCTTCAAAAAATGAAAAATATGTGAATACCATTCATCTGAATGCAAATTGAAACAATCAGAGGTAATCTTTTCAGAAATTGCATGGCTTTTAAGAGTTTGTATAGTAAATTGAAAGTTTTCAACATTATTCTCAAGACAAACCAAAGAAGTTGCGCTTGCCATGGCATCTGCATGTCGATTATCCTTCCTAGGTAAAGTCTGAATCGTATAAGAGGAGAATTGTGAAAGCACATCAAGATCTAAATATATGTATTGTGTCATTTTATCATTCTTAGTTTGATATCCTCCTTTAATCTATTCAACAATCAATTGCGAATCTCCATATATCTGTAAATGTTTGATATTAAGGCATGAAGCTGCTCGTAGGCCAGCTATAAGAGCTTCATACTCTGCAATGTTATTAGTAAAAGGAAAGGTTAATTTGTATGATAAAGGGATGGGTTTTTCCGTAGGGGGAATCAAGATAATACCCACTTCAGAACCCATCTTACATTTAGACCCATCAAAATACAATTCCCAAATATCATCTTGTTGAATAGCTAGAATGTTATCATCAGGGAATTCTATTGAAGTAGAATATGTATCAAGATGAGGACAAGGAGCTTCAGCTAAATAATCTATTAACGCTTGTCCCTTAATAGAATTCTGAGAAATGAAATTAAGATCAAATTCTGTAAGCAACATCACCCACTTTGCGAACCGTCCGGAGAGATCAGTTTGTGAGAAAAGATGTTTCAAAGGATCAAATTTAACAATCACATTAACTTCAACATTTATAAGATAATGCCTAAGTTTCTAACATGCATAAACTAAAGCTAGACATTGTCTTTCCAAATCTATATATCTTGTTTCGTAATCAAGTAAAGTTTGACTAATGTAATACACGGGTCTTTCCTTACGATCATTATCATTTTGAGCTAACAATGCACTCACGGTCTTCAAAGTTGCTGAAGTATATAAATGGAATGGTTTATCAAATTTACCTGGTTGCAAGATAGGAGGATTTGCAAGATACTCCTTAAATTGCTCAAAAGCTTTTTTACACTCATCATTCCAAGAGAAAGTGGTATCCTTTCTAAGAAAGGAAGTAAAAGGGATAGTTCAATCTGCTAAATTAGAAATAAAGCGATGAATAGCTTGTATTTTTCCTTGTAAACTCCGTAATTGAGAAATATTCTTAGGAGGAGGCATATTAACAATAGCTGGAATCTTTTTAGTATCTACTTGTATGCCTCACTTAGAGATTATAAATCCTAATAATTTACCGGAATCAACTCCAAAGACACATTCCTTAGGATTCACTCTCATGTTGTGACTTCTAATCCTTTCAAATATTTGTCATAAAATAGTAACATGATCTTCTCTTTGTATAGATTTTTCTAAGATATCATCCACATAATCTTCGAGGATCTTATGAATTTAATCATGAAAAATCAAATTCATAGCTCGTTGATAAGTTGCTCCTACATTTTTTTAATCTAAAAGGCATCATGACCCAACAAAAGGTTCCCCAAGGTGTGATAAATGCACTCTTAAATTGATCTTCAGGAGGGATAAAAATTTGATTATATCCTGAAAAACCATCCATAAAAGATAACAAGGCATGACTTGCTGTTGAATCCACAATCATATCGATGTTAGGTAATAGAAAATAATCTTTAAAGGATGCCTTATTTAAATCTCTCAAATCAGTCCACATCCTTATCTTATTTTCTCCTTTTGAAGCAGGCACAATATTGAAATCCAATCTGATTAATCAATAGAATAGATAAATCCAGAGTCCAATAATTTTTCAATTTCACCTTTGACTAATAAAGCAATTTGTGGATTCATCTTTTGAATTTTCTACTTCACAGGTTTCATATTCGGTTTTAAAAAAATGTTATGAGTAACAATCTTAAAATCTATACCTGGCATATCTGAATATGTCCAAGCAAAGATGTCCTTAAATTCAAGAAAAAGGGAAACCAACTGATCACGTTCATCCTGATTCAAACATTTCCCAATCTTTATCATCCTTTCAGAGTTGTTTTCATCCATTTGAATATCAATAGTTTCAGTTATTAACAAATCACTTTGTATCAGAGGATCCTTCAATAAAGGGAGAGTATCATGTTTATCATGTTCTCCAAAATAAGCATCGGTACTTAAACAATAAGGTTTTCGTCATTTGTGATGAAACTTAGGTAAATCTACATAAACCCCTAAAAATTCCATTAAGGCTTCATCTTCAGGAAAAATATCCAAAAAGGTTCTTGATTAAGGTCAATAAGAAGTGGGTTAACCAATTTCAACTGTCCACCTCAAATATGATTAACATTAAGAGGAAAAGCCGATGGTTGTCTATAAGGATTGAATCCTAATCCATATGTATGATCATAAACTTCATTATCCAAAGGTACTTGTATACCTTGTTCATATTTACCACATCCTTTCCCATTAAATCCTGATTTCTTAAGTAAATGATAACAGGACCATATTGAACAGTCATATCAGAAGGAGTCCAAGGAGCGGCATATGTCACAATATCATAACAATCAGGCTTTATAGTTTCAATCATTTCATTAATCGAAGATGCAACAAAATTACTTTTTAGTTCCTTAGAAAGCGGGGAAGGAGCCAAATTTTTTTTTCTCAAATTCATTTTGTTGCTTCATGAATTCCAAATCAGAGACCTTATATTCTCCAATAAAAGTAGGATTAAAATCCAATGTCCCCCAATCATCCTCAGTCAAAGAAGAAGATGGAGCTTCCTGTTGTTGAATCTCAAGTTGTTTTATCTCATATTGTTGTATCTCTGGTTGTTTTTCAATCTCTTTACTAGGTTGAAGAGGCTCAGAGAATTTGGCATATTCTGCATTTAAGAAAGGATTCGGCGCATCATCCACATGTAATGTATACATTAAGTTGTTATAGATGAACCTAACCTTGCAATGAAGAGTAGAAGGAACTGCATGTATAGTATGTAACCATGGTCTTCCTAAAAGAAGGTTATAATTGAGAGGTCCAGGCATAACATGAATAGGAGTATTTAGAATAACTGGACCAACTTTAATAGGTAAGGTAATAATGCCCAAAGTTATCTTCACAATATTGTCAAATCTGCATATAGGGACATTATCAGGTTGAATAATGGTGAGATCAGCCTTAATTGCCTTAAGCATATCCATACTACAAACATTAAGCCTAGATTCATTATCAATTAAGGTTCTTCGAATGATACTCTGATTCATAGAGACAACAACCATAAGAGCATCATATTGATTCTGCACCTCTAGAGAAGGTAAATCATCATCAGAAAACATAATAGGAGGTATAGAAGGCATAGTATGCATGCAATCTAAAATAGAATGAATGTTCTCTTGATTAGGAGGCAAAGCAAGAAGATTAGATAAAGCTTTTTGCAATGCCTCATGATATGTCAGGGAAGTTTGAAGTAATTCCCATAAAGATATCTTAGTAGGAGTATCACGTAATTGGTCAGCTAAGTTATACTCATTGAAAGTAGATGGAAACCTAGGTGCTTGAGGAAGCATAGGTTGAGATGGAGGTAAAGAAACTGGAATAGTAGGCTAAGGATTATTTCATGTTTGATAAGCATGTGAAACAGAATCAACATTATCAAAGAAATCCAAAGGATCTCTAGGTTTACCCTTAATTGTTATGCGAGGACATCCTTTTATCATCATCAAAGGTGTAGGATATATCATTTTAGGTTTATCAATGCTGCAAATAGTGGGACATGAAGGTAACCATGCACACACCCTATGGTAAAGGTCAATTGGAGAGGTTGTGGAGGAGAATGAAATAGGAATAGGATCCATGGAGATCTTATCTAAACCATTTTCATCCTCACTAACATGTATCTCATTAGGGAATATATCCTCTTGTACAATAAAAACCTCATCAAATTACTCAAAACAAGAATCATACATGTTGAATACAAAGAAAAACTACAAGCATGAAAATGTAAATATTTTTGTATTTTAAAGAGATTTTGCAATTTTTTTTGTATTTTTGAAATATAAATGCAAGAAATCTAATCTTATAAGCATGCAAGATTTAAATCTAACACCAAAAAGAAAGAGTTGTCATAAATAGGTTCACCAAAATGCATAATGGTAAAATGGAGCTTTAACAATGCATCTATCATTCACCTACTATTCATTTGTAATTGAATTGGAATTGCATAAGTAATTTAAATCTGGAAATGTTTGAAAATTAGTCAAGATAAGATACATACCTCATAATGGAACAAATCTAGAAATACCTATTTTCTGAAGCCTGTGCGTAGTTTTGGAAGATTCTGCAAGTAGATTTGGGACCAGAAAACTGAAACAAAGAAAACCCAAAAATCTTTTGTCTTTCTGGCAGCGGGTAGTCTTTGACCCTGATAAAAGGTCAAAGACTACCTCAAGATTTTGAAGGTTATCCTTGACTTTGTTCACGGATCTTGGAAGTTCGCTGAAAAGGGTACTCAGATCTGCCCTCTAATTCTCGAAACAACAACTGTAGACATCTGAAAATGGTGTTTTGGGGTGGCTACATAGGGTTTTACCTTATTCAAACCCCCATTTTGGTGATCTCCACCTCCATGAATAGCTGATTGAAATATAATGTGTGTGTGTATTGAAAGTGTAATGCCAAGATCTAATCCTCTAGATTAAAACCCTAGCATGAATATGTATGAGGAAACAATGCATAGATTTGAATAAGATAGAAAAGCATACCAAGCCCCCAAGGCTAAAGTACTCCTACCAAAATCATAATCCGTAATTGCTACCCCATGATTGTATCTTTGAATGCTTGAATGTTGGCAATAGTGGATCAAGGAAGAAAGGATCTCTCTTGCTCCAAATAGGTATTCACAATGGTGTGCTTATAAAGATGCTTGAATATCAACAATGGCTTGATCTTCTATATCATCCTCTTACAATCTTGCATCTTCATTCCACCATCACTTGCTTCCTTGAACTTGTGTTGTCTCCACTTGATGGATACTTGATCGTGAAATTGCTTGATCTCCTTGTGATGTGATTGCTTCTTGTGCAATTGCTTGGTGAAAATGAATGCAAATGAGAATCTTTATATAGAGGTTTCAAGGTGAGGCTCCTAGAGTAATGTGAAGACCCATAATTCAAATTTCACCTCAAATTATGATCCAATCACAATAACCAACTAAGGAGGGAAAATAATTAAATGAATTTTAAATTAAAACCTTTTCGCACTCGGATCTGAAGTCCCAACATTGATTTTAGGGCCCGCCTGGACCAAATTTGAAAAGGGGAACCAAATCTTGAAGGAGGTCAAAGATGACCTCATCTTTGACTTAGGTCAGGGATGACCTTGACCCTGACCTAGGTCAGGGATGACCTCATCCTTGACCTAGGGGTCCAGGTCCTGCCAGAATTAGAACAGGAGGTCCCGGGGATGCCCAGAGACCTATAAATGATGTTAGAATGGGACAAAGTGCCAGGGAGGCACAAAATCCTATGATGATCATGATAAAAGATAGAAGGACCTATCTGTAAGTCCTACCTATAAAATAGAGTCACAGAAGAGGGAAATTAAAAAGAATCATCAGGATCCTAACCCTAATTTCACCTAGAATGAAGAAATCAAGTGTAGAATGCATCCTAAATGCAAGTCTATCATGATAAATGTACTAAAATAGGACGCTAAACCTATCATGATGGAAGTGCTTCCATTTTAAGATGATGCAGTTATGAAAGAACATTAAATGCAAAGCCAACCACAAAGATGCAAGATGACATGAAAAATGTGAAGAAACTATTGATAAACAATGCATGGGGGTTGTGGACAATTACAATTTAATATATATTTTTATAATATATTTCAATTTAAATTAACAAAAATAATTTATTTAATTACTAATCATTAGCATCATTAAGTCAATTTTTATAAGGCTATCTTTTGGAACATTAGAAATGTAAAAAATAAAACCAACGTTCATGATATATTTTATAACCAAGTACTAAAGTATGATGTTCTCATTGAAGATATTTACATTGATAGCCTCAATATTTCTTAATCATTTCATAAAAAATAATCACCATGCTAATTATTCTACTATTTTAATGAAGGTATATATAAACATTCATCGTAAAGGAAATCATAAGAGCATCATAAAACAAAAGTAAATCAGCATGCTAAAGTACATGTCCATAAATCTAAATAGAAGGTTGCATTCTTCAAACATCGACTCTCATGATGAAACTGAATACACATACTTTGAAAGTAATAATCTAGATGTGTCCATCTCATCAAAGAAAGCATGCTACCATAAAGAGTTTATGCCATGATCATCTTGATAAAATGAAAACTGAAAATGTCATGAGAACATAAAATCCATATATGTAAATAAAAAAAAACATGTCCAAGATCAAAAAAGAAATGCAGCTAGGTGGAGGCACTACATCCCCCCCTAGAACATGGCTTACTCTAGGAAGCCTTAAAAATAGGGATACAAATCCCTCATCTTTACTACATCCACCCAAGAAGTAGATGACTCATCATTAGGATCCCACGTGACCCTTACCTTCTTGATTATTTGGCCCTTGATGGATAGCCCTTGGTGCTCTAGAATGCATATGGACTCCAAAGTTAGTTGGTCATCCTCTCCCTACAAAGCATTCCAATAAAAAACATGATAATCTACAACTTCTAGATGAACTAAAGAAATGATGATTAGAGATCATCGAGCTACTGAAGTAATATGTAAGATGATTAAATCAGTCAATATGTTGTCATTAATGTCAACTAGTTTTGACAGTACTTATCATGATAGTTATAAACATCTGAACATCTGTAGAAGGAAGAAAATATGAAGAAATGAGATATCTACATAAGAAAAAGATGGATATGACAGATAAGGAAAAGGTAAACATTGGGTAACTTATTGACGAGTCTATCCAGTTTTATATTGTTGACTTGAGCATGTTACATTAATCTATTATGAAGAAGAGATTTGAATTGAGCAAGTCAATGTGGTTGGTAATTGTATTTCTTTTGTATACACTGAGCTAGTGTAGTGTATACCGAGTGACAGTAATAAACAAGTTAGTTATCACCGACGCATTTCAGTGTTAACCGAGTATGGATGAAAACATTAAGGGCCCGTTTGGTAGTGGGAATTAGCCTGGAATTGGCATTTGTTATTTCCCATTTCATCGAATCCTCAGTTTGGGAGTGCAATATAAAAATAGAATAGGAATATGTAAATGCTCATTTTGCCAAAAATGAACATTTACATCTTCCATTTGAAAAGGTGGAATTGAAATTTGAATGGGGGTAAAGCAAATTTTTAAATTTTTCATGTCTACACTTAATTTTTTAATTTTTTATTTGTGTGGGGAGGGATTTATTTTATTTTTTATTTGTCTGGGTGGTTTGTAACTTCGTTATTTATTCAAATTTTTTTGAAAAAAGTTCAAATTTTTTATCAATTTTTTATCAATTTTTTTTTTCAAATTTGTTTTGGAATTTTTTGATGAATTTTTTGTCGAATTTTTTTCAAATTTTGGTTGCAGTGATTGTAACTTGGTTGCCTACCACCAACTTTGGCTGCTTAAAACGGTCTGTGATTCCATTTTTGATTCAATTCCATTAATAAATATGAATTATTACATTCAAAAACATTAAAATAATTTTTTTTAAAAAAAAAATCATACTCAAATTCCAATTCCAGTTTCAAAAAGGGGAACCAAACGGTCCAAACATAATCCAAAAATGAAAAACCGTATTATCAAATTCATGATTTGACCATTTCCAGCATTTGATCAAATCCATCATTTCCTAATTGCCGCTACAAAATGGGCCCTAAATGATAAGAACAACTGACTGAAATTGATGAGTTGGATATTGTTATGATTTCGAGGTTAAGGATGAAGTTAGTTATGAGATCCATGATTGACATAATTTAGAGATGATCTAAAGGATGAAATTGAAACGCATTAAAGACACATCTACCAAGGAAGGTTTAAGCGAAAAAATGGACGAAGGAGATTAAGAGGCAAAATCTAATGGCTGATATGGAAATGATTTACTTGTCTATTTAAGAGATATGAGTTTCATTGTTGAAACATGCCAAACAAAAAGGAGACTACAGAGATTTCACATGAAGATTTTATTCATGCATTCCTGATCAAACTGGTTATAGAAAGAACCGAGCTGCAGACATTACCGAGCGTCAGAGAACTATTTACTGAGTGAAGTAAGTTGAGAAATATTGAGGAAGTGATATAATTAATGATCAGAGGATTTTTATGAGCATAGCATAGATCTGAATATTTTCAATTGAGTTGTATTTGAATCAGATCAGAACTGTATCATTTTAACCATTGATTCACAAAATCTCTTAACTGAGTGGACTTAACAGTCTTATTGTACTACCCTATGACATTCATTGAATGTAAAGTGTTATCTTGTTGACCCCATAGTGAATGCTGGTCAAAAGTTAATTGTTAGTGATAAATCCTCTAACCAAGTCACACCTAATAGTGTGCATTGTAACCTTTAACAGGGTTGGCTCTTTACCGAGCTCACTTTAGAAGAGTGAATTATTTTGGGTTATCGGTCCTAGGTGGTTTTTCCCTTAGCAGGGTTTCCACATTAAATCATTGTGTTATGTGTTGTTTGTTATGATTGATTTTCTATCATACTTTACATATTGCATAGTTGATTTAGTCGGCAATCACAGTTTGGATAATTATTGGTATTCGGTAAAGTGAACAGACAGATTGATATTTTATGTTACCAAGCTGCATAAATTGTTGAAATTGTTTTGTAAGGTACATCTGGGAGTTTGGGATTATAGGATAACTAATTTACCTGATTCACCCCCCCCTCTTAGTTATTCTAACAAAACATGGGTAACATCAGGAATATAACATTTTTGAAATATAACATTCAATCATTATAATCACATAACATTCATTAACACATAAAATTCATTAACACACAACATTCATGAATAATTCATTAACACATCATTCATCAACATTTACTTGTACAAAAGCCCCTTACCATTGATAATCTAGTTAAAAGAGGTTTCTGTCATGTTAATAGATGCTTTCTTTGCAAGGATCAAGCTGAATCTTGTGACCACCTTATGCTTCATTGTAGTTTTACTCGGAGAGTTTGGTCCTTGGTTTTTCAAAATTGGAATTTGTGTTGGTTCTTTCCTAACTCTTGGTAGGACTTCATCACTCAATGGAGATGCCCTTTTGACAATGATCTTGCAAGAAGTTTCTAGAATCTTATCCCGCCTCATCTCTACTGGTGTATCTGGAAGGAAAGAAATAATAGAATTTTCAGAGAGAAACATGCCAAACCTGAAATTATCTACAACATCTTTTCTAGAGCTATTAAGGAAAATTTCAGCAATTCTATCATCAACAACAAGAGCAAGCTCAGGAACTTCCTCCCTGATGTGGATTGGTCTACTTGGAATTTTCCTTACCACAATTCTCATTCTAGCTCTCCTAGAGATTCCTCTGTTTGGATTGCTCCTCCTATCAGCTAGGTTAAAGCTAATTTTGATGGGGCCTCCAAAGGCAACCCAGGTGTTTCTGGGGGTGGTGGAATTATTAGAGATAGTAATGGTAATTTTTTGGGTGCCATTTCTGTTCCCTTGGGAATTCAGACTAATCATAGGGTAGAGGCCTTGGCTTCCCTTAATATTATCCTGCTGGTGGAAGAACTAGAGTTCAAAAGAGTCTAGCTTGAAGGTGATTCTTTAAATATTATAAATAATATTAAAGATATCAACACCCCCTCCTAGACTATTGATCACATTATTACTAAAATCAAAACCATAGCCCAATCCTTTGAGGTGTTTCATATATCTCACAATTACCGGGAGACCAATCAGGTTGCTGATTGCCTTGCCAATATTGGAGCCAAAAGTGAGGGGATTCAAAAATGGATTGGTAATACAATTTTTAATGATGTTGTCACCTCATCTATTAATTATGATAAAACCAGGCACATGGAAGGAGTCATTAATGAGAGTATTAATGATATTATTTAATTCTTCTTAGATTGGGGTGATATCGAATGTCACTCGAAATAATGCTAAGTACATCTCTAAGATGCAAAATTATCCACCCATTATGAAAGATCAAAATTTGATGTGTGTTGTCATCATTATTAGTAATTGCTACCAGTTCACGCATGTGAATAGGACAGTGAACCGGTTTAATAGACTTATTATGCTAAAGAATTACCAAATCGATAGCATTCCTCCATCTAAGCATAAGAAGCATACAAAAAAAGAGCAGGGAGAGTGTTCGGCCATGGGTGGTGATCTCAGGGGAGAAGAGCCGGTGGAATGCAAGTGGAATTAGGATAAGGAAGTTTGGAGCATTTTGAAAAAAGGCCATGTCCATCGGTTTCTCCAGAGACTCCATGGTTTTGACAATGATGTCACTAAAGCCTTTGCTGACGGTTGGGATAAGGGCACGGTGAACCTAGCTGGCAAGTCTTTTAGCCTCAACCTCGAGCTCCTCTCAGACATAACTGGTCTCCCTTTGGATGGTTTGAAGTATTTGAAAGAGATCAAGGTTGGAACCAGAGCTTACAAGAAGTTTCCTATCACTAATGAGGAGAGGGCTCTTTTGGTTAAAGGTAAGAAAGACTACGTTGATATAAATAATATTGATAGAATTTGGGGTTCTGTTATTAAGGTCATCATGGAATATTTTACACTTAAGGGGAGATTTTCTAGGGTCTATAATTACCATTTTGCCCTAGTTAATCACTTCAGACATGACATAAGAATCTCTTTTCCCTACTTTCTTCTCTGTTCACTCAATCAGTCCATTACTGACTATAGAGTGAAGAATTTCCCCATCCTCCATGTTGGGCTCATCCTCCTTATCGCTGATTATGTGAGGGATCACATTCCTGAACCTATTCCTACCTAGGTCAAGAAATGGAAGAAAACCGGCTCTCTACCTAGGAAATAGAAACCTAAGAAAGCTCTCTCCCTCTCTGAGCTGACCCCCTCTAAGTCTTTGGATGGTCTGAAGAATGTCAAGAACTCAAGTGATGTTAATGCCTCTATTTCTAAAAAAATTGATTTTGAGCCCTCTGCTAGCCCTGTCCGGTCGGAGTCTGAAGGTGTGAAGCTGAATCCCCAGGATAATGTGACCAAGGTTGAAAAGAATACCCAGGTGGGTCAAAATGTCATGCCTAATTCCACTACCTAGACCCCTAAGGAGAAGGACTTGGAGGATCCTGACATTACTAATGCCAAGGGTAGCCTCGAGGATGGCTAGGATAATCAAAATAGAGGGGACAAGCCTATCCCTACTCTAGAGATTAACAATACTAATGATAAAGATACTTCTGACATTGAGGTTGAGGCTGACGACAATAAAGTCAAAGAGGCTGAAACAAACTTAATTGATAGCAATGCTGATGAATCAGGGAACAATAGCTTTAGGGTTATGGAAGAGGAAAATCTAGACTCCCATGACTCCCCCAGCTCCGAGAAAGAGAACAAGAAGGATGACAGTGAGAGAACCCTTGATTGTAATAGGTCCCAATCTCTCCAGGATGATATCAAAAAGATGGATTTACAGGTAAAAAGAACAATTATTATGACCCGCCTAGAGATTGCTAAGAACAAGTCCATCTATAGTTATAATCTGGACAAATGGGTGCATAATGACCTGGTTGAGTTGAAGAACAGATGTATCAAACTGGGAAATAAGAATTCTATTATTGAGGAAATGATTGACAATATCAGGAAGGAGATTTCTCTCAAAGCTAATGTCAGTGTTTTTGATTACGGTTCTAATTTGGATGATAGAATTAAAAAAGTAGTTGAGACTGCCATGATCCCTATCCATGAGAAGACAAGCAGGAATGAGGAAATGCTGAAATGAATGAAGTCAACTCTGGAGAATTTGAATATGCTTAGAAAAATGCTGGAAGGAAACAAAGACGCCCTCCTAAGTGACAAAATTGACCTGACTGAACCTAGTCAATAGATGGGACTTGGCACCAGAACTAGGTCTAATACTAAAAAGAAGCTCAAGATTGTTGATTAGGACATTCAAAGGCTGAAAGATAATGTTAAGATCATGTAGGCCCAGCTGGAGGAATCCAAGGGCTTCCTGAAGACTATGTCTTGATCTTGGTGCTGGTGGTCTTCTCTTTTTTATTTGTCTTCCAACATTTTTTTCTTTTTGTTGTGTAGATGCTTATTGAATATTTGGGTTTTGACCCTTTGTAGTCTGTTTCCTTCTTTGGGATAGGTAGTTGTTCTTTAGGATCTCATGCTTATCTTTTGTCTCTATTGTTAAAGGGTTTTAGGGCCCCTTCAAAACCTATTTTTATCATAATCAAAAACATTTACTTGTACAAAATTACATTCATTAAGATGATGTTCTTTCATTAGTAAAATAGGTTAATTATGATAATTTCTATTTTTGTTTCTTGTTCATTTTTTTAAGGTAATGGCTAAGCAGAACATCAATATCTACATCATTCCCCTCCTCTAATGCTTCTGATCTCAACACATGTCTCCTTCTCATGTGTTGAGGAATAGGAGGCTGTTGCACCAAAAGGGGGTTTGTTGCAATAACAACTACATGGGTTAAATTCACTACATTTTATATTAGTGTTACAAGTATTTCATTAATTAAAAGAACTATAAATAAATAAATTAATTAAAAGAACAAAATAGATATTTTCTTTACTTGATAGTGCCAGATCATCTACAATAACATTTTTGTCATCCCCAAAGCCAACATGGTGATCACTCTGAACATCCTCCACTCATTCAGCATGACGTTTTGTATGCTCTAAAATATACACAAAAAAGGTTACACCAATTTTAATTTAAGATGATAAATTGTATTGATAATTACATAATTAATTTCTAATAAAAAATGAACACCTCCATCGACATTGCGATGCACATTAGGGCCTTCGTCATGTGGCACAGGTTCTGGGTTAGGATTACGAGGTTGCATTCCAATGTCATGCACATTGTTATCATTGTTTTCTTTTTAAAAACAAAAATAGTCAATTTATGTTTGAAATTAACATCAAATAGATTGTTTCTCAAGTATTCAATTTCAAATATTTTTCATTTGGCTGACCCGAAGCAAGAAACTCTTGGGTTGGGCCATTGGAAGCTTGGCGTAGGCATTCAACCATGGCTTCATAGCCTTCCTTGAAGGAATTTTTTTTTGTTCTTCTGTGGCCTCTAAATTAAATCCTAAGCCTTGCATTTTTGGCTTAATATTGTAAATTTTGCATGTATTATTTGATTAAACAAAATTATTTGCAATTTATAAAAATTTTGATTTGGAATTTCATTTAATGCTACTTATAATTCATGCTTGAACTTTCGAATAACCACTAGAGCTAAGTTTGTGTTGGCCAATCTTTTGTAGCCTGGCCTTTGTAACCTTTGATGTGTCTTGCAACCTATGAAAAGTTTGAAATATCTTAAATTATATAGATATAAAGATCACTAATTAGTGCATAATTACATTCTACTAGTTAATACTATCACATACCTTCTTTTCTCATTTGGTGATGTAATTCCTCTTTGAGTATCCCATTTCTCCTTTTCATCCAAAATGAATTCATTCCAATGCCTCATTGAAATAAAGGGAGGACACTCGTACTTTGGGTTCTGGATTAGACTCCTATATGAGTCCCTCACATTCTTAAGATGTTTGGCAGCTTTTAAAAAAAAACTCTTCTCCTCAAAAATGTTACTACCAAACTCATGCTCTAAATCTTTTATGAGTTGTTCTTTTAATTTTTTATCTTGTAAGTTCCACCTTTTATGAAAAAACATAAAATTGTTAGATAGAAAAAATTAACTAAAGTTGTGTACCTTGAATATAGTAAAAGAAATCGAATGAAAGGAAAAATATTATACCAATTAATGATATGAAATAAAAATAGTGGGATAGGGTTAGTTCACTTATGATGTTCCACCTTGTATGTATGGTGAGCTTGAATATCTTTAATGTCAAGTCATAAAGCCTTTTATAAAAACAATCGTTCCCTACAAAAATGTCATGGGGTCATCAATCCAAAACTTGTTATGAATAAGTAAATTGCAATTACAATATAAATAATAATAATTTTAAAGTACCTGGAAACTTAAGACATTTTAAAGGCATCAATTCTTTATCGACCATCAATAATGATGTCTGCATAACTCCCATCCTAGCAACACGGGTAGATCTAGGAAATGATGTTGAATTATCACCAATACAGGTACTCTGATCTGTATTCGATGTAGTAGCCGGTGTATCACCTATTGCACAAAATTAATCTACTATGAAATGCACCCAAGATTAAAGTATAAATTATCAAATTGAATAATTAACACAAAACCAAATATAGAAAAACAAGGATTTACCAGGTGTAGACTGTGAAGACATCAATGTTTGCACCTTCCTTGTTGTCGACATTGCAGTCAACAATCTCGGAGGGCCGGTCCTCGTAGGAGGAGTCACCTACACTTGATGACCTGAACAATACATTGTTAGAAAAGACATTCTGAAATAATAAAAGTAAGAGTAGCTTTCAATAAATTTTGAGTGAATATTTTCTTAGAAATTTTGAATTAGTTGTAACTGTACCTTTTCCTCTAGCTGTATCTATGTTATTAGTAAGTCCAATGAAAAATGTTAATTTCTAATCAGTAAGTCCAATGAAGTTTGTGAATGTTCCAAAGAAAAAATTCCTTGTAACTTGTTAACTTAAGGATTATTTTACCTGAGGTGGGAATTGTACTAGTACCGGCCTCACCGCGATGTCCATGAGTAGTTGCTTGAGTACACAAAAAATCCTGTAAGAAGAAAACATACATATTTTAGTTCATGACATAAAAGAGTATAAAATATAAACCTTTATTGAAATTTTGTTATAACTAAATTAGATTCATTACTGCTTACTTCATAATAATGTGCTTGCCTTATCAATTCCTCTTTCCTCGCCAGAGTCTCCTCAGTTGAATTTGGATCAACCAAAATGGCAAGAATTTTTGCACTAATTTTTTTAAATTTTTTCTTGACCATATTTATTGGGTTATGGATATCTAGGATATCCCCATCCATATCTATAGCTATTGCCTTTGTTGTTGTAGGCACTTTCCCCCTATCCTGAACATCAATTTGTGACTGGAATATCAGTAAAATTATCAAAATAACTCCAAATCCCTAAAGAAAAGAACATAATAATATAACATTTTTCAACTATCTAATTTGTACAATTACAATAAGGTTTACCTTTTCTAAAGAATGGGTGGGAGGATCATCCTCGTAGCCTTTTTCATGTGGTGGGTCCATGTTGTCCTGTGACAAAGATTAAATATAAAAACTTATGCGAGTGAAAGCAATAGATTTAGCAAAAAAACTTTTAATAAAATGGCATATTAGAGTCATAAATTGGAGGTTAGTTTAAATGGTATATAGTACTTACCACCCCATGATATTAATTTTTTCTTTGTATCTATTCAATTCAAATGGTAATCTATTAGCAGTTCTTTCCCTAGACTTATTGATTTTATCGCACATACAAAAACACGATTGCCCTCGCGTGCCTCGAATATGCAATTGGGTTGCTTATTAGTTGACCCAGGTCGTGTACTATTTATAAAACCCATAATATTCCCTATTTATTTTGGTCTCCCATCAATGTACATAGAAAATCTTTTACTTTGATCATTTTCTTTTCATTGTATATAATTTGCTGACATTGCATACCTACGCATACTTTTTCTATATCGAACAATCTACATCTAATCATTGTAATTGTAACAAGGTCCAACATACTCCATCAATTCAACAACTTTATTGTAACATATATTTATGACATCCATGGAAAATAGGTGCAAACCATGTAAGGAGGATGGAGCTATGTGATATATCCTCTGATTAACACAAAAATCAGTGTTAATTGGAGGTAGCTCCTTGGGTACCCATTCTTTCTCAAGATGTGTGTACTGAAAGGGTACCTTGATGTCTCCTTTGGTCTCATCATCATAAGAACATGACCCACTTTCACCAAGGAAAAATTACATGCATTTATTGAATTTTCTATTGGAACCTACAATTGAAGCAATTCTTGTATTGTCATTGATGTCAAACCTTAACTGGTAAGACTGTTGCTATTTAAGAAAGTACTATATCTATTTGACTATTGAGAAATATTAGGGCAAGGCTGGTAACAATAAAACCTAAGGAAAGGTTGAGTTATCTTGATACTTCAATGGGTACTTGATTATGTGGCACAATGATAAGATAATGTATTGCTTATCTAAGTAAGAAGTAAGACTAAACAATAGGCTTAACCAAGCAAAAGTGAAGAAATCTAGTTTAAGCCGATTGATGTTAGTGTTGATCGAGCCAATATATGCTGAGTAAATTCAGTGTTGACTAAACATCAGTTTATTGCCGAGGAAGATAGTAGTAGTCAAGGAAATAGTTTTATTGGTGACCGGGCTACCCAGTGATGACTGAGGAGTTGAACACAGTATTGACCGAGCGTTAGTAATTTACATTTGAGGAAGAATTTAGATTCCTAGCCGACATAGTTGAATTCTTTGATTATGTAAATCATGTTGACTTTATTTATTGATTGTATGGAAGCATTTATAGCACCGTAAACCATTTTATTGTAATTCCATAAAGAGATTTGAGATGTTTTTAGGATGGATGAAGAACATAATGTTGGAAGGATTCGATGAATCTAACCTAACCCTAATATCTACGGAGGAGATTAAGCAGAAAAAGTTGGATCGACCTATCAAAGAGGTATTAAGGAAACCTATGCATGAGGTTGAGATATGCAAGAGGATGTTGGAGTTGTTGTTGTTGTTGTTGTTACTGATTGAATAAGCAGAAAAGGATGAAGGAGAAGGAGTTGTGATTTCTTGAAGGGATTTCTGACCAGATTAGTAATGGAGATGGAAATGAATCATAGTCAATAAGCCAACATATATGTGTAAGAATTGGATCTGTTATTTGCAAAGTGAGTTGTATGTTTTTAGATCAAACATTGTTGTTACTTTCTAACCATTGTATTAGTTTAAATCCTTTAATCAAGGTTGACCTAATAGTCATTGTATAAATCCTTTGAACAAGGTTACATTCTAATGGAATGTACTTAAGTCCTTTAACAAAGCGCACTCCTAATAGGGTGGTTGAAATCCTTTAACCGAGTCACACCTGATAGTGTGTTTGTAAACCTTTGACAGGGTTGGCTTTTCATAGAGCTCACTTCAGAAGAGTGAAAATATCAGTAACATGTTACAAAGTGGTTTTTCCCAAATTGGGTTTCCACTATAAATCTCGGTGTTAATGTTTGTGTGAATGTTTTTGTTTGAACATTTCTGTGTTTTGCAAGTTAAATAATATTGGATAGTGGACTGCACTATTATATGTTTCTGATATGCATTTAGTGGTAACCGAGTAGTTTTGGTTATCAAATCTAAATTTGTTGAAGTGTTTTAAAGATTATTTTATACATCTGGACTTGAGAACAACTGATTCACCCCCCCCTCTTTGTTGTTCTAAATCATATTAACAATTGGTATTAGAGCTGTTGGTGCTTACAGATAATAATTTTAAAGGTACTTGAAGTAAATGATCAAGATGTATAAGAAAGAGGTACCGAAGCTAAATAAGGAGAACTTCCCTGCATGGCAGAGTCTGATGAAACTGCATCTAGCTGGTATTGGTGACTCAACAAAGTATTATATTGAGCATGACTATGTTACACCTGTTGCACCTCTGACTGTCGAGGAGATGAGAGCTAAACAAGAGCAAAATAAAAAAATGTTGGAGATTGCATCTGCCCTAAGCTATCCTAAATTTGAAGACATCAAAGACTGCAAAAATGCAAAGAAAATGTGGGACACTCTTGCAAACATCTATGGTGGTGACATAAATGTACTAAGGGCAAAAGATGAAAGCTTGAGAGGTAAATTTGATGAAATGAAAATGCAAGAAGGTGAGAATATTGCTTAGTATTGTGGTAGGATAAAAGAAGTTGTAAATGCTATTAGAGGAGCTAATAAAACTATTGATGATGAGACTATTATTGGAAAAATATTGAGAACTTTGTGTCCTATCTATGCCATCAAAATTTTAGCAATTCAAGAATCTAGATGTAACCCTGGCAATGCTCTTATTCTGGAAAGTCTTGTTGGTAAGCTTACTACTTTTGAGCTTTCTAATTATGATAACTTCACTATTGCTAATGTTGAATTTGAATTCAAGTTACAATTGGTTCTAAATAAGTCTAAGAAAGAAAAGGAAAGATGCATCAGTGAGAGTGAAAGTGATAGTAACACTTCTAATGAAGAACTAGAGGATCTTGAAGCTCTTATGGCCAAAATATTGAAAAGGGGAAAAGGAAAGTATAAAGGTAAACTCCCTATCATATGTTTCTCATGTAACAAAGTTGGTCATATAGCTGCAAGATGTCCTGATAGGGATGACAAGGATGAGGAAAGAGATAGCAAGAAAAAAGATAAAAGAGAAGATAGAGGCTACTGAAGGTACAAGGACTACAAAGATAAAGTTAAGAAATATTTCTATATTGCTGAAGAAGAAATTGACACTGATAGTGATGATTTTGAAATTGAAGTAGTCTATGTTGCTATGAAAGATGAGTTTGATGAGGATGAGAAAATTGCACTTATATCCTATGTGAACAAAAATGATAAGTGGATTATTAATAGTGGTTGCTCACACCACATGACTGGTAACAAAAGTAAGTTTGATACCCTAGATCATTACAGAGGTAGAAGTGTGAAATTTGGTAATGATGCACCATGTCCTGTTAAGGGTAAAGGATTGATTAAGCTGACTGATAAGATCACTTGTGAAAATTCTTATTGGGTTGAAGGTCTTAACTATAATCTGCTAAGTGTTGCACAACTTAATAGCATTGGCTACTGAGTGGAATTTCATCACCAGAAGGATAAAATATTTGATGCCACTAGTGAACTGATTGGAAGTGGAGAATAGACACGAGGTAATTTATTCTATCTAGACCTATCTAAAGAGACATGTTTGATTTCACAACTTGATGATATATGATTATGGCATAAGTGGCTATGTCATGTTAACTTTGACAATTTGGTAGATATTAGTAAAAAGAAGAAAGTGAGAGGACTATCGAGATTGAAGAAACCTGATAATGTAATGTGCAAACAATGTCAATTGAGTAAGATGACAAAGTCTAGTTTCAAGAGCAAAAATTTTACTTCTGAAAATTCTTTAGATTTGGTTCATACTGACCTTTGTGGACCTATGGGTATACAAATCTATTGTGGTGCTAGATATTTTATTCTGTTTGTTGATGATTACACCGAAATGATGACTGTAATGTTTTTAAAAGAAAAATCTGACACATTTCATTTTTTTAAGTGGTATTTAGCTAAGGTTGAAAAGGAGACAAGTAGGAACCTAAAGTGTCTAAGATTTGATCGAGGTGGATAATTTATATCAAATGAGTTCAATCTATTTTGAAATGATAGAGGAATCAAGAGATAGATGTATGCACCTATAATACCTCCACATAATGGTATAGCAGAGAGAAGGAATAGATCTATCATGGATTGTGTAAGAACTCTAATGATCGAGAAGAATGTTGCACAAAAGTATTGGAGAGAAGCTGTAAGTACAGTTGTTTATACCCTAAACTAAGTATAGATAAAAAAAAGTACAAATGTTACACCTTATGAGTTATGGCATGGGTATGCACCTAATGTAAAGTACTTTAGAATTTTTTAGAGAAAATGCTATATACTAAAAGATAATAGGAATGGAAATTTTGATGCTAAAAGTGATGAGGGCATATTCCTAGGTTATTCCACAAAAAGAAAAGCTTACAAGTGTTTGAACTCTAACACTAACAAAATTGTGGAGAGTGTAAATGTCAAGGTTGATGAATATGCAAAGAAAAATGAATAGGAAAACAAGAGAGAACCAAAAGATTATAGATCTTTTGTCTATATAGAAGAAGGTGAGGCAAGTGAAAAAATTGCACTTGATGTTGAGTCTTAGGTAAGCAATGTCAAGCATTAGGGAAACAATGCCGAGCGACAAGAAGAAAACACCAAGTGACAAGAAGATGTTGCCGAGTATCAAAAAGAGGTTGCCGAGCATTTAGAAGTTGAATCTGACAATATTGTTGGTGATCCTGAAGAGCAAGGAGAAAAGAGAGAAGAACCTATTTTGGCACAATATGTAAGGAGACATCACAATCCTGAACAAATCATTGAAGACAAAGAAACTAGAGTTCTGACTAGAAGTAAGTTAAGACCCTACATGTTTACTGTGTGAATTCAAGCCTAAGACAACAAGGGAGGCATTAGAAAAAGAAGACTGGATCCAAGCCATGAATGAGGAGATAGACCAAATAAAGAAGAATGATACCTGGACTCTAGTGTTGAGACCAGAAAAAAAAAATGTCATTGGAACAAAATGGGTATTTAGAAACAAGCTGAATGAACATGAACAAATCACAAGGAACAAAGCAAGGATGGTATGCAAAGGCTATGCATAGGAAGAAGGAATAGACTATGGGGAGACATTTTCCCCTATAGCAAGATTGGAAGGAGTGAGAACTCTAATTGCATATGCTGCCTGCAAAGATTTCAAAGTATACGAAATGGATGTCAAGTCTATATTTTTAAATGGTAAATTAAAAGAAGTGTACATTGAACAACCTGAAGGATTTGTTGATCCAAACAAGAGACACACGGTTTGCAAACTGAACAAGGCACTGTATGGATTAAAGCAAGCCCCTAGAGCATGGTATGAGAGGTTTCACAATTACTTGATACATATTGGATTCTCAAGGATAAATGACACCAACAATCTATACATGAGAGATGAAGAAGGTAAAGGAATCTTGTTGGCTAAGATTTTTGTAGATGATATCATATTTGGTGGAAAAAATGCCTTGTGTAAGAAATTTTCAAATGAAATGCAAACTAAATTTGAAATGTCAATGTTTGGGGAGATAAAATTCTTTGTTGGTTTACAAGTATATCAGATGGAGAAAGGTGTTTTCATTACCAAATCTAAATATGTTCATGAGATATTGAAAACCTTTGGGATGGAGGATTCAAGGCCAGTAAGTACTCCCATGGCTACCAGACAAAAATTGTCTAAAAATGATGATGATGCTGAAGTAAACCAGACTTTGTATAGGTCCATGATTGGAAAATTGTAGTATGTTGTTCATAGTAGACTAGATATTGCTCTAGCACCTGGGATTGTGGCAAGATTCTCTGCCAATCCTAAGGAAACTCACATGATGGCTATAAAAAGGATAATGAGATATTTGAAAGGGATTGTAGATTATGGACTGTATTATAATAAGCATGAAAGATTTGAACAAAGAGTCTATACTGATGCAGATTGGGCAGGAAATGTGGATGATAGAAAGAGTACTAGTGGTGGAGCTTTCTTTCTTGGACAAAGATTAGTTTCCTAGACAAGCAAGAAACAAAATTGCATTTCCCAATCTACAGCTGAAGTCGAGTATGTTGTTGCAGTAGTGAACTGTTCAAACTTGGTATGGATAAAGCAATTGTTGGTAGGCATGAAAGAAGAGATCACTAAACCAGTTGCCATCTACTATGATAACACAAGTGCTATCAATATATCTAAGAACCCAATGATGCACACAAAGACCAAACACATCGCCATCAAGTATCATTACTTGAGGGAATTGGTACAAGATAAAGAAGTCAGAATGGAATATGTGAATACAAAGGAACAACTAGCAGACATATTCACTAAAACCTTACCTAAAGAAGCTCATGAATATCTGAGAGGCAAATTAGGGGTTCTTCCCCTCACTGAGGTTGCCTAGTCAAGCTAGGAGCACTACATCAAATGTGTTGCAAAGAGTATCTGAAAAATTGATGTAGAGAAAGGTCACACTTTAGGAGCAGCCTAGAGTTATGAAAAGTACAACAAAGCTGATAATCAGTCATAAGAAAAGATGATAGAGGGAGAAATACCGTTACTGAACTGACAAGATGACATCTACATCTAAAAAATGCATGATTTAGTTGCTTCTTTGGCATTATTATCAAAGAGAGAGATGAATAAGATGAATACACATGGTAAGATTTCATGGAAGATCAAGTACGAGGGAGAGATTCAGAGGAAAGAAACAAAGAAGAGATTAAGTGGAGGTTACTGTGTGGATGGTCATATAAGCAAGGCTAAGAGATTTTGAATCAAAATGAAGCTAAGGATATTATAAATATTTTTTATGTACATACAAGTTTTGGATTGGTTGGTGAATCATGTGTTATTCATATGGTGTTTCCATCAATGCCAAAGAGGGAGATGGTTGGAAACTGCAATTGAAGAAATTTTTGTATTGTCATTGATGTCAAACCTTAATTGGTAAGATTGTTGCTATTTAAGAAAGTACTATATCTATTTGACTGTTGAGAAGGATTAGGGAAAGGTTGGTAACAATAGCACCTAAGAAAAGGTTGAGTTATCTTGATACTTGAATGGGTACTTGATTATGTGGTAGAATGATAAGATAATGTATTTCTTATCTAAGTAAGAAGTAAGACTAAATGGTAAGCTTAACTGAGAAAAAATGAAGAAATATAGTTTAAGTTGAGTGATGTTAGTGTCGACCAAGCTAGTATATGCCGAGTAAATTCAGTGTTGACCAAACATTAATTTATTGCCAAGGAAGACATTATTAGTCGAGGAAACAGTTTTAGTGGTGACCAGGCTACCTAGTGATGACCAAGGAGTTGAACACAGTATTGACCAAGCATCAGTAATTTACATTTGAGGAAGAATTCAGATTCCTAGCCGACATAGGTGAACTCTTAGATTATGTAAATCGTGTTGACTTTATTTATTGATTGTATGGAAGTATTTATTGCACCGTAAACCATTTTATTGTAATTCCATAAAGAGATTTGAGATGTTTTTAGAAGGATGGATGAAGAACATAATGTTGGAAGGATTCAATGAATCTGACCTAACCCTAAGATCTACGGAGGAGATTAAGCAGAAAAAGTTGGATCGACCTATCGAAGAGGTATGAAGCAAACCTATGCATGAGGTTGAGATATGCAAGGGGATGTTGGAGTTGTTGTTGTTACTGACTCAATAAGAAGAAAAGGATGAAGGAGAAGGAGTTGTGATTTCTTGAAGGGATTTTCAGCCAGATCTATAATGGAGATGGAAATGAATCATAGTCAGTAAGCCAGCATATATGTGTAAGAATTGGACTTGTTATTTGCAAAGTGAATTGTATGTTTTCAGATCAAACACTATTGTTACTTTCTAACCATTGTATTAGTTTAAATCTTTTAATCAAGGTTGACCTTACAGTCATTGTATAAATCCTTTGAACAAGGTTGCATTCTAATAGAATATACTTAAGTCCTTTAACAAGGTGCACTCCTAATAGGGTGGTTGAAATCCTTTAATCGGGTCACACCTGACAGTGTGTTTGTAAACCTTTGACAGGGTTGGCTTTTCACATAGCTCACTTCAGAAGAGTGAAAATATCAATAACATGTTACAAAGTGGTTTTTCCCAAATTGGGTTTCCACTATAAATCCTAGTGTTAATGCTTGTGTGAATGTTTTAGTTTGAACATTTCTATGTTTTGCAAGTTAAATAATATTGGATAGTGGACTACACTGTTATATGTCTCTTATATGCATTCAGTGGTAACCGAGTAGTTTTGGTTATCAAATCTGAATTTGTTGAAGTGTTTTAAAGATTTTTTTATACATCTGGATCTGAGAACAACTAATTCATCCCCCCTCTCTATTGTTCTAAATCATATTAACATTTTCTTGTAATCTTTTAACCTCTAGTTGATCTCCCTATTTTAGTCATACTACATGTCAAACTTTCATCTACCATTCCTGCATTTCCCTCATTCGAGGAAGATAGATTTAACAAGTACCTATTTTGTGGTTCTTGCAGTCCATCAAATGAGATATATAGTTGGTAAGTAGTGAGATATTTTTCTAAATGAGGGTAATGTTGATGAAGTCAGCCATAAAATTGATGTTGAGGGTAGTGTTGTTAAATCATGAGCAAGTTAATACCTTATTATTAAACCAATCAATGAAGATGGATATAAAGAGAAAGAAATCAATTAATAAACTATTTCTATAGGTTGTATTGACTTATACCTGCTGATCCATGTCACTATGCAGGATCCTCGTCAAAGGGGTTAAATTTCCTGCACATGTGAAGCATTTATCTTAAGTTAGCTAAAAATTACATGATACGTATGCTACAAATTACGTAGAAGACAACATGAACATTATGAAAGATTGTAAACATGAAAAAATTACCTTTACCTTATGTGTGGAATAAAAGATCATCAAAAGAAGGGGTGACGATGTGTGTAGTCAATTTCTAGTTTCCAGAAAGGGTGACAATCACATAAAATATATACATGCAATCAGCGCCAATTAATTGAGCATCATAAGCAATACATTGGTAATTTCTTAAACAATAAATATATTAAATATACAAGTAATAATTGAAACACGTGTATCATAAATCACATATATTATAATCATGAGAATTGAACACAATGAATTAATTATACCATGCCATTAGAGTTGAATAAATCAGTAAATCAATATTAAATATATATACTAATCAATTTAAATATATATAAATAATTAAATCATATACCTTGTATGTTTCAATCATGTCATTGATCATCTTCTTCATCCATCTCATCATCATCACCATCATTATCATCATCATCGTCATTGTCATCATCATCATCATCACCATCACCATCATCATCATCATCATCACCACCACCACCACCACCACCATCATCATAATCATCACCACCACCACCAAAACCGCCACCATCTTCTTCTTCTTCATCTTCAGTATCTTCTTCTTCCATCACATTATACTTTACTAACCTTCCTCTTGGATCATGTCTAACAACAAATGACCAACCCGATTTATGTGAAACCTCTAAGTAAATTAATTGCTCACATTGGCTTGGAAGAACGTAGGGCTCATCTCCAACTGGCTCAAATGACCTTGTATTAATCATTGTAAATCTATTATCATGTGGAATAATAGTTTTATCAAAATCATTTTGATTTAGTCATAGCTTGTACCATTTGAAAATGAATATAACTAATTTGAAAGAGTTAAAGTTGCACTCAAGTATATCATCCAAGATGCCATAGTATATATTTTGAGATTGTTGAGGATGTATGTCATTTCTAGATGAAATATTAGTGACCTCAAAGACTGCAACTATCCTAGAATCACAAGTTTTATTCGTGTCATCCAACTTTTTTATGCAAAATTTATGATTATGATAGTACATAGCTTTGTGGTGCTTGACCTGCAATTTTTCAAGCATGTGAAAATTATTTGCATCGTGAGTTGATATGAAACATATGGGTCATGATCATTAATAAATTTTTGCGTACATGTCTACCTCTTAAACCATATGCTAGATCCATTACCATTGGTGTAACATTGGAATCTTTATTATGATGAGCTTCTCTTACTAATGAAGAAATACCTTCCCATGTTAATGAGTGACTATTTTGTTGACATCGTTCAATCCATACCATCATCTAACCAAGAATTTTTGCAATATACAAATGTAGTGCATCCCACTTTTGACCAGCTGTATAAAAAAAGACCAATTAGAAATAAATTATATTGAAGATATATAAGAATTAATTGACTAAAATAACATCTTATAATTACCTCTCACTTTTGTCAATGTACCTTTCCCCATCAAGTACTCCCCTTCAAGTTTTTTAATGGATTTGGGATCCCAAATACAATCTACATGGATCTTTGCTGCAAACTTAGGAAGATATTCACTAATGTACACCTTGGTTTGGTATATCATATATCCCTCCACCATATAACCCTCGGGATGTTCTCTCTATCGAACCAAGCCCTTCAAAAATTTCAAGTGCCTCTCAACCATCCACTTTGACCTAGTTTGTACAGGTCCACACAATTCAATCTCCTCAACTTGATGTATGAGGTAGTGTTCTTGTGCATTGAAAAAAGTTGAAAGAAGACACTTTTTCATTTCGCACATAAGATGAGGAATTTTTCTCTTCCAATATTTTATATCTTTTTTATTGATTTCTTTCAATGACAACCACCTCATGTAGTTTCCAAGATCATATATAAATTGTTTGACATTGTTGTCGAAGTTGTGTGGGAGAGATAGAGGTAGAACATATTGCAATAATTGTAAAATGATCTTTTCAATATTTTATAAAATAATACAATAAAACCTACATGCAGTATACAAATATATAGTGAATACAAAATAACATGAATTACCTTAATAAATGTATGTCAATCATGTGTTTTTATCCCTAGCCCAAATTCACTTTTCTTTGATATGAGATTGTTTATGTTTGCAGCAAATCTTGTGAGAAACCAATTTTTTTGTATGACTTCTTTTATAGCATTTCTTTGCTTCTTTGACAACAACCAAGGAAGGGAACTTATATCAATCTAGTCTCCATTGTTATTTGATCGAATGATATTTTTCATTTCATAGTTGGATTCTTTAATGTCACTACAAATTTTGACAATTTTTTCTTTGTCACACCTTTAGTCCAATATTTTCCATAATGTCTCTATTACATTCTTTCCAATATGCATAGCATCAAACAAATGCATGATTGAGAGTTGGTCATAGTACAACAACCTACTAAATTATGTAGGATAACTTTTTAGTCATTTTGGAAGTTGGTCATTAATGCCTTGATGACCATCACAAGCATCAATTACATCATTAGTAAATAAAACACAATATCAAAATATAAATTTAAAAAAAAAACCATAAGATGGAATGACATTACCTCAATGATTTATTCTATTGTATTCCAACTTCCATAGGCGAGGTGCCATTCTCTATGACTTTGATGTAGTCTCTTCTTTCCCATTGAATTTTTTTTTTTTGATAATTCGGTACTTATGATTTCTGTGGGAAAAGTTTCTATAGTCATCAAACACCTTCTTTCCTAAACTTTTTGAATGATGAAATTTCATATTTAGACCACAAACTAGACATGCAAATTTTCCCTTTGTCTAAAGACCTACAAGATCGTGTGTAATTAGATTAAATATGTTAATTTTGATAATTATAATTATCGTGCACAACTTAAACATACAAAAAAAATGTGTTAGCACTATAACATACCAAACAAGAGGTGTTAATAAGAGAACATACAACAAAAATGTGTTAGCCCAGGGGCATAATGTATTGTCCATACAACCATTGCATGTAATTGAAATTATCTTTGTCCTATTGGTTTAAAGATGTCATATATAGTGACCCCATTCCATAACACCATCAACTTGTCGATAAGGGGTTCAATATATAGATTCATATCTTTAACTTGGTACTTACCTAGTTGAATGAACAAAAATATTATATAATTATTATGATCATTTTGATGGGGCATTTATATTAAATTAATTTAGATGACTATTAAATGAAAAAATACCTAGAAAAATCATTTCCAACATTATGTGATCTTGCTTTATAGACATCCAAGAAAAAATGTTATTGTTGATAATAAAAATAGGCCACATCGAGTAAACTGATGAAGGTTCCAAAAATTTAGCCCTTTAGGCCGACTAAACAAAGAATTATTTATTTTTCACAATTTATTACATCAGAGTCGGCTCAAAATAACTTTTGAAACCCGAACAAAAATTTTGAAGAAAAATTATTTTTTGAAATTTCAGGTGACCCGACTTCCTGAGACCATAAGTCATCACCAGTTGACTCGATTGACTATTATAACCCCATTTTGGAAAGGCCACGAAGCGCTCTACAAGCTTGAATCATGCAAGTGCCTGTCACCCAAATTTTCGACCTCATTCAGAGCCTCTAAAGCCTTCAAAACTGAGTTCAAAGTTTTTGTACCCTGCTGCCAATACCAAAAATCTTCAATATCTTCAAAACTAGACCTGATCTAGCCATGAAACTTTACTGGTAGGCTAATATGACTGAGATGAACCTCCACATGTAAAATCAGAACATTCTAAGATTTATGACCAACTTACTAAAAACAACAAGTTTCCATAAATAGCAGCTCTCAATAAGATAGCTCTTATTGAATACAAAAACATAAATATTTTTGGGTGATGCAAGATTGCTCTACACCCATGATGCTCTTGCATTAGAAACCCATGGTAATTTGAGAAGTGACCCTGTCATGACTCAGGTGTGCAGAGGAAAACCAAGATGGTTAACCTCCTCCTTTGCTAGCCATGATGAATCTTCAAGAGGTCATCCTTTCTATTTGACCAAATAGTCTTCATATGTCCTGTTCTTTGTGCTTCTGCCAACACGACTATCCAATATGTCTTCAATCTCTTTGATATCTGAACTAGTTGCTAGAATACTCCACTATACTATTGTGATCTCATCTTCAACACCTCCCTCATGATACTTTGTCAGATCTAAAAAGTTAAACACTGGTGAAATATTCATCTCGGTAGGCAACTCAACCTCATATGCATTTCCCGAATCATGCTTCTTCAGTATCTTACATGGCCCAAAATTCTTCATTTTCATCTTGTTATATGTACCAACCAGAAATTGCTCCTTCTGCAAATGAACTATGATTGCATCTCCAACCTAAAATTCCTTAGGCCTTCTTTCTCATCTGCCTTAGCCTTATACTATGCATTCATCTTGGTGATATGCTTCCTCACCTCCTCATGGATGTTCTTCAAATGTTCTGCAAAATCTTCAGCTTCAGCACTACTTATTTCTCCTTTATCTATCTTTCTCAACTCAGGTGCATTTCTAGGACTACTTCCATATACAATCTATGGATGATGTGATGAACTAAACTTCAAATCTATCTTCAGCTCTTCACTTTCTGCTAGTGTCATTCTATGTGCTGCCTTATTTCACAAACTGGCTCCTGGAATCAAGTCCATCTGATCACTGATCTTTCTTATTGGTGGTAATCTATCAGGCACATTATCAGATACAATATCCTGAAACTCATTCAATAATTCTACAACTTCTATAGGTACATCTTCTACTTCCTCTTTCCCAGCCTTTGGAATTAAGGTAAAACACATATGCTCATACCGCACACCATTTGAGAAATTTCCTCTGTAAAAAAAAGTTATTCTTGCATTACCACATACCTTTTCTTTTGTTTCCTTCAATGGTTTTAGCTTATGTCGCACTTCATCCTTTGTTAGGGAATAGGTATTTGCATGACCATCATGTACAACACATCTGTCAAACTGCCACGACCTACCCAACAACATATGACATGCATCCATAGATATTATATCACATAGTACCTCATCTTGGTACCCACCAATCTTGAACTTCACTAGGCACTGTTCACTAACCATGACCTTGTGGTCATCTTGCACCCAGGCAACCCGATATGGATGTGGATGTTTCTGCCTTTTGAGCTTCAACTTTGTCACCATCTCTTCTAACACCAAATTATCAGTACTACCACTATCCATAATCAAATCACAACACTTACCCTCACACTTGCACCTAGTGCAAAATAGGCTCCTTCTTTGCTCAGGTTCATTATCACCACTTAGCAAGACTCTTCTATTGATCAGTGTTTCTCCTCTTTTAGCCTCTTCAGAATTTGATGATCTGGCATCCTCATCTACATATGCAACTCTATCCTGGCCTTTGTTCCTCCTATCTATCCTTCCTTGGCATTGAGGACATTAAAATGCCCTATGACCTTCTTCTCCACAGTCAAAACATGTTCCACAGAAGCCTCCTCTTCCTGAACCTTGTCCTCTTCCTCTTCCTCTTTGATCTCTATTATTCTGATTTTGAAAACTATTGGAATTGTTTCCTCTCTGATTTTGACTGCTACTGGCCTCATCCTTATTTTTTAGATCTTCATTTTGGCCTCCATATGACCATCCACTAGATCGTCCACCACAACCTCTTCCATTTTGTCTGCTCTCAAACTTCTTATTTAGCTTTTCCACCACTTTTGGGGAAAAATGGTATGCCTCTTCAATACTGTTCATTCAAACTAGATTTAGCTCCTCCTGAATGCTTGGCCTCAACCCATTAAGGTAATGAACAACTTTCTCCTTATCAGTTTCTGCATGGCCTGTTCTGATGAGAATTCGATAGAACTCCTTTGTATACTCCTGAACAAATCTTCCTGCTTGCTTCAAACTTTGCATCTTCTTCAGTAGGTCAAGCTCATAATCAACAAGAATGAACTGTTGCTTCAATTTATCCACCATCCAATCCCATCTTGTGATTTTATCTTTCCCTCTTCTATTTCGCTCCAATTGAATCTCTTGCCACCAGATCTTCGCATGAACTGTCAGTCCGGTATTCATGAATTTGACCCTATCAGGATCCTCAATATCTTCATACTCAAAATATTCTTCACATTAATTGACCCAGTCCATCAATTCTTCTAGGTTAAGATTCCCTGAAAATGTAGGAACCTCGATCTTAGGTCTTTTCTCGATCTTGGAAATGGCTCAAAAAAGGCTTTCTTCCTCTTGATTCAAAACTTCAGCTTCTTCTTGATCATCATTTCTTTCTTTGGATTCGTCCTCACTTTCATCTCTAACATTAAGATTCATTCCTCTGTGAATCTCTTCTTGCAATGCTCGCACTTGTCTCTGGAGCACTCTAACCTTAGGTGTTACAACACCAGCTCTTCCACCACATTCCCTTCATGGAGGCATTTTTACAATGCGTGTTGAAACCCTAACCATAGTCCTGGTGCAAACTACCTCACATTCGGTGATCTATTTACATAGAAATCCTAACCCATGGTCCTGGTGCAAACTGCCTCACAATCGACGGTCTATTTACACACTTAGGAACTCCTATTTTGATACCACTTGATGAAGGGTGCTCCCCTTAATACCACAAACACATAATAGAAACACAAAAATAATAAAAATATGCAAGAACATAAAATTGGCTTCTTATTATCTCCACAAATGTGGAATTACAAACTTTCAAAATTATAATATGCAAAGCCACATGGGCATTCCCTTACAATATTCTATAGGACAAAGCCTTGAATCAATAGCCAGATCTACTACCCAGAACTGTCTTGAACTACCTAAGAAAAGACTATAGACCTTTCTTATATAGGTAATTTCCACCGCTTGAGAAGGTTCCAAAAATTTAGCCTTTTAGGCTGACTAAACAAATAATTATTTATTTTTCACAATTTATTACATCAGAGTCAACTCAGAATAACTTTTGAAACCTGAACATAAATTTTGAAGGAAAATTATTTTCTGCCATTTTAGGTGACCTGACTTCCAGAGACCATAAGTCATCACCAGTTGACCTGATTGACTATTATAGCCCGATTTCAGAAAGGCCATGAAGTGATCTACATGCTTGACTCATGCAAGCGCCTGTCACACAAATTTTTGACCTCATTTAGAGCCTCTAAAGCCTTCAAAACTAAGTTCAAAGTTTTTGTACCCTGCTGCCAATACCAAAAATCTTCAATATCTTCAAAACTAGACCTAATCTAGCCATGAAACTTTACTCACAGGCTGATATGACTGAGATGAACATCCACATGTAAAATTAGAACATTCTGAGATTTATGACCAACTTACTCAAAATAGCAAGTTTCCATAAATAGCAGCTCTGCACAAGATAGCCCTTATTGAAAACAAAAACATAAATATTTTTGGGTTATGCAAGATTGCTCTTACACCCAGGATACTCCTGCATTAGACACCCGAGGTAATTTGAGAAGTTACCCTATCACGACTCAGGCATGCAAAGGAAAACCAAGACGGTTAACCTCCTCCTTTGCTAGCCATGATGAATCTTCAATAGGTCATTTTTTCCATTTGACCAAATACTGTTCATATGTCTTGTTCCTTGTGCTTCTGCCAACATGACTATCCAGTATGTCTTCAATCTCTTTGGTATCTGAACTAGCTGCTGGAGTACTTCACTATACTATTATGATCTCATCTTCAATACCTCCCTCATGATACTCTATAAGATCTAAAATGTTAAACACTGGTGAAATATTCAGCTTAGTAGGCAACTTGACCTCATATGCATTTCCTGAATCATGCTTCTTCAGTATCTTACATGGACCAAACTTCTTCATTTTCATCTTGTTATATGTACCAACCAAAAATTGCTCCTTCCACAAATGAACCATGACTGCATCTCCAACCTGAAGTTCCTTAGGCCTTCTCTTCTCATCTACCTTAGCCTTATACTATGCATTCATCTTCGTGATACACTTCCTCACCTCCTCATGGATGTTCTTCACATGTTCTACAAAATCCTCAGCTTCAGCACTACTTATTTCTCCTTTATCTATCTTTTTCAACTCAGGTGCATTTCTAGGACTACTTCCATATACAATCTGTGGATGATGTGATGAACTAAACTTTAAATCTATCTTCAAATCTTCACTTTCTGCTAGTGTCATTTTGTGTCCTACCTTATTTGGCAAACTGGCTCCTAGAATCAAGTCCATCTGATCACTGATCTTTCTTACTGGTGGTAATCCATCAAGCACATTATTAGATACAATATCCTAAAACTCATTCAATAATTTTGCAACTTCTACAGGTACATCTTCTACTTCCTCTTTCCCAGCCTTTGGAATTAAGGTAAAACACATATGCTCATACCGCACACCATCTGAGAAATTTCCTCTATTAACAAATATTATTCTTGCATTACCACATACCTTTTCTTCTATTTCCTTCAATGGTTTTAGTTTATCTCGCACTCCATCATTTGTTAGGGAATAAGTATTCGCATGACCATCATGTACAACACATCTGTTAAACTGCCACGGCCTACCCAAGAACATATGACATGCATCCATAGATATGATATCACATAGTACCTCATCTTGGTACCCACTAATCTTGAACTTCACTAGGCACTATTCACTGACCATGACCTTGTGGTCATCCTGCACCTAGGCAACCTGATATGGATGTTGATGTTTCTTCCTTTTGAGCTTCAACTTTGTCACCATCTCTTCTGACACCAAATTATTAGTACTGCCACTATCAATAATCACATCACAACACTTACCCTCACAGTTGCACCTGGTGCAAAATAGGCTCCTTCTTTGCTCAGGTTCATTCTGACCACTTAGCAGGACTCTTCTGTTGATAAGTGTTTCTCCTTTTTTAGCCTCTTCAGAATTTGATGATCTGGCATCCTCATCTACATATGAAATTTTGGCCTAGCCTTCATTCCCCCTATCTGTCCTTCCTTGGTATTGAGGACATTCAAATTCCCTATGACCTTCTTCTGCACAGTGAAAACATGTTCCATGGAAGCCTCCTCTTCTTAAACCATGTCCTCTTCCTCTTCCTCTTTGATCTTTATTATTTTGATCTTTGAAATGATTGGAATTGTTTCCTCTCTAATTTTGACTGCTACTGGCCTTATCCTTCTTTTTCAGATCTTCATTTCGGCATCCATATGACCGTCCACTAGATCTTCCACCATGACCTCTTCTATTTTGTCTGCTCTCAAACTTCTTGTTCAGCTTTTGCTCCACTTTTAGGGCACACTGGTATGCCTTTTCAATACTATTCATTCAAACTAGATTCAGCTCCTCCTAAATGCTTGGCCTTAACCAATTAAGGTAACGAGCAACTTTCTCCTTATGAGCTTCTGCATGGCCTATTTTGATGAAGATTCGATAGAACTCCTTTGTATACTCCTCAACACATCTTCCTGCTTGCTTCAAACTTTGCATCTTCTTCAGTAGGTCAAGCTCATAATCAATAGGAATGAACTGTCACTTCAATTTATCAACCATCTGATCTCATCTTGTGATTTTATCTTTCCCTCTTCTATTTTTCTCTGATTGAATCTCTTGCCACCAGATCTTCGTCTGACCTTCCAGTCTGGCCTTCATGAATTTGACCCTATCAGGATCCTCAATATCTTCATACTCATAATATTCTTCACATTCATTGATGCAGTCCATCAATTCCTCTTGGTTAAGATTTCCTAAAAATGTAGGAACCTCGATCTTAGGTCGTTTCCTGATCTTGAAAATGGCCTGAAAAAGCTTTTCTTCCTCTTGATTCAAAACTTCAGCTTCTTCTTCTTTATCATCATTTCCTTCTTCGGCTTCATCCTCACTTTCGTCTCTGACATTAAGATTCATTCCTCTGGGAATCTCTTCTTGCAATGCTCGCACTTATCTCTGGAGTGCTCTAACCTTAGGTGTTACAACACCAACTCTTCCACCATGTTCCCTTCATGGAGGCATTTTCACAATGCATGCTAAAACCCTAACCATAGTCTTGGTGCAAATTGCCTCACATTCGGTGATCTATTTACATAGAAACCCTAACCCACGGTCCTAGTGCAAACTGCCTCACAATTGACAATCTATTTACACACTCAGGAACTCTTGTTTTGATACCACTTGATGAAGGGTGCTCCCCTTAATACTACAAACACATAATAGAAACACATAAACAACAACAATATGCAAGAACATAAAATTGGCTTCTTATTATCTCCACAAATGTGGAATTACAAACTTTTAAAATTAGAATATGCAAAGCCACATGGGCATTCCCTTATAATATTCTATAGGACAAAGCCTCGAATCAATACCCAAATCTACTACCCAGAACTATGCCAGACTACGTAAGACAATACTATAGACCTTTCTTATATAGGCAATTTCCATCGCCCGAGAAGGTTCTAGAAATTTAGCCCTTTAGGCCAACTAAATAAATAATTATTTACTTTTCACAATTTATTACATCAGAGTCAGCTCGAAATAACTTTTGAAACCCGAATAAAAATTTTGAAACAAAATTATTTTTCACCATTTCAGGTGACCTGACTTCCAGAGACCATAAGTCATCACTAGTTGACCCGATTGACTATTATAACCCCCTTTTGGAAAGGGCACGAAGCACTCTACAGGCTTGACATGCACAAGCGCCTATCACCCAAATATTTTACCTCATTCAGAGCCTCTAAAGCCTTCAAAATTGAGTTCAAAGTTTCTGTACCCTATTGCCAATATTAAAAATCTTTAATATCTTCAAAACTAGACCTGATCTAGGCATGAAACTTTACTGGTAGGTTGATATGACTGAGATGAACCTCCACATGTAAAATCAGAACATTCTAAGATTTATGACCAACTTACTAAAAATCACAAGTTTCCATAAATAGAAGCTTTGCACAAGATAGCTCTTATTGAATACAAAAACATAAATATTTTTGGGTGATACAAGATTGCTCTTACACCTAGGATGCTCCTACATCAGACACTTGGGGTAATTTGAGAAGTGACCTTGTCACGACTCAGGTGTGCGGAGGAAAACCAAGATGATGAACCTCCTCCTTTGCTAGCCATGATGAATCTTCAAGAGGTCATCCTTTTCATTTGACCAAATACTCTTCATATGTCCTGTTCCTTGGGCTTCTGCCAATATGACTATCTAGTATGTCTTCAATCTCTTTGGTATCTAAACTAGTTGTTAGAATACTCCACTGTACTATTGTGATCTCATATTCAACACCTCCCTCATGATACTCTATCAGATCAAAAATCTTAAACACTGGTGAAATATTCAACTTAGTAGGCAACTCGACCTCATATGCATTTCATGAATCATGCTTCTTCAGTATCTTACATGGCCCAAACTTCTTCATTTTCATCTTGTTATATGTACCAACCAGAAATTGCTCCTTTTGCAAATGAACCATGACTACATCTCCAACCTGAAATTCCTTATGCCTTCTTTTCTCATATGCCTTAGCCTTATACTATGCATTCATCTTGGTGATATGTTTCCTCACCTCCTCGTGTATGTTCTTCAAATGTTCTACAAAATCCTCAGCTTCAACACTACTTATTTCTCCTTTATCTATCTTTCTCAACTCAGGTGCATTTCTGGGACTACTTCCATATACAATCTATGGATGATGTGATGAACTAAACTTCAAATCTGTCTTCAACTCTTCACTTTCTGCTAGTGTCATTCTTTGTGCTGTCTTATTTCACAAACTAGCTCCTAGAATCAAGTCCATCTGTTCACTGATATTTCTTACTAGTGGTAATCCATTAGGCACATTATCAGATACAATATCCTGAAACTCATTCAATAATTCTGCAACTTCTACAGGTAAATCTTCTACTTCCTCTTTCCCAACCTCTAGAATTAAGGTTAAACACATATGCTCATACTACACACCATCTGAGAAATTTCCTCTATCAACAAAATTTATTCTTGCATTACCACATACTTTTTCTTCTATTTCCTTTAATGGTTTTAGTTTATGTCGCACTCCATCCTTTGTCAGGGAATAGGTATTCGGATGACCATCATGTATAGCACATCTGTCAAACTACCATGGCCTACCCAAGAACATATGACATGCATCCATAGATATGATATCACATAGTACCTCATCTTGGTACCCCCCAATCTTGAACTTCACTAGGCACTATTCACTAACCATGACCTTGTGGTCATCCTGCACCTAGGCAACCTGATATGGATGTTGATGTTTCTTCCTTTTGAGCTTCAACTTTGTCACCATCTCTTCTAACACCAAATTATTAGTACTCCCACTATCAATAATCACATCACAACACTTACCCTCGTAGTTGCACCTGGTGCGAAATAGGCTCCTTTGCTCAGGTTCATTCTAACCACTTAGCAGGACTCTTCTATTGATCAACATTTCTCCTCTTTCAACCTCTTTAGAATTTGATGATCTGGCATCCTCATCTACATATGAAACTCTAGCCTGGCCTTCATTCCTCCTATTTGTACTTCCTTGGCCTTAAGGACATTCAAATGCCCTATGACCTTCTTCTCCATAGTGAAAACATGTTCCAGGGAAGCCTCCTCTTCCTGAACCTTGTCCACTTCCTCTTCCTCTTTGATCTCTATTATTCTGATCTTGGATATGATTGGAATTATTTCCTCTCTAATTTTGACTGCTACTGGCCTCATCCTTCTTTTTCAGATCTTCATTTTGGCCTCCATATGACCATCCACCAGATCGTCCACCATGACCTCTTCCATTTTATCTACTCTTGAACTTCTTGTTCAGCTTTTCCTCCACTTTTAGGGAAAACTGGTATGCCTCTTCAATACTATTCATTCAAACTAGATTCAGCTCCTCCTGAATTCTTGGCCTCAACCCATTAAGGTAACATGAAACTTTGTCCTTATCAGCTTCCACATGGCTTGTTTTGATGAGGATTCGATAGAACTCCTCTATATACTCCTGAACAGATCTTCCTGCTTGCTTCAAACTTTGCATCTTATTCAGTACGTCAAGCTCATAATCAACAAGAATAAACTGTCACTTCAATTTATTCACCATCTGATCTCATCTTGTGATTTTATCTTTCCCTCTTCTATTTCTCTCCAATTAAATCTCTATCCATTAGATCTTTCGATGACCTTTTAGTCTGGCCTTCATGAATTTGACCCTATCAGAATCCTCAATATCTTCATACTCAAAATATTCTTCACACTCATTGATCCAGTTGATCAATTCCTCTGGGTTAAGATTCTCTAAAAATGTAGGAACCTCGATCTTAGGTCTTTTCCTGATCTTGGAAATGGCTCAGAAAAGCCTTTCTTCCTCTTGATTCAAAACTTCAGCTTCTTCTTCTTGATCATCATTTCCTTCTTCAGCTTCATCCTCACTTTCATCTCTGACATTAAGATCCATTCCTCTACAAATCTCTTCTTGCAATGCTTGCACTTGTCTCTAGAGTGCTCTAACCTCAGGTGCTACAACACTGGCTCTTTCACCATGTTCACTTCATGAAGGCATTTTCACAATGCGTGTTGAAACTTTAACCATGGTCATAGTGCAAACTACCTCACATTCGGTGATCTGTTTACACAGAAACCCTAACCCACGATCTTGTTGCAAACTACCTCATAATCAGTGATCTATTTACACACTTAGGAACTCCTGCTCTGATACCACTTGATGAAGGGTTCTCTCCTTAATACCACAAAGACATAATAGAAACAGAGAAACAACAACAATATACAAGAACATAAAATTGGCTTCTTATTATCTCCACAAATGTGAATTACAAACTTTCAGAATTACAATATGAAAAGCCACATGGGCATTCCCTTACAATATTATGTAGGAGAAAGCCTTGAATCAATACCCAGATCTGCTACCTAGAACTATCCCAAACTGCCTAAGACAATACTACAGACCTTTCTTATATAGGCAATTTCCACCGCTCGAGAAGGTTCCAAAAATTTAGCCCTTTAGGCCGACTAAACAAAGAATTATTTATTTTTCACAATTTATTACATTAGAGTTGGCTCAAAATAACTTTTGAAACTTGAACAAAAATTTTGAAGGAAAATTTATTTCCGCCATTTTAGGTGACCCAACTTTCAGAGACCATAAGTCATCACCAGTTGACCTGATTGACTATTATAACCCCATTTCGGAAAGGCCACGAAGTGCTCTACAGGCTTGACATGCGCAAGTGCCTGTCACCTAAATTTTTGACCTCATCTGGAGCCTCTAAAGCCTTTAAAACTGAGTTCAAAGTTTCTGTACCTTGCTGCCAATACCAAAAATCTTCAATATCTTCAAAACTAGACTTGCTCTAGCCATGAAACTTTACTGGCAGGCTGATATGACTGAGATGAACCTCCACATGTAAAATCAGAACATTCCAAGATTTATGACCAACTTTCTAAAAATAGAAAGTTTCCATAAATAGAAGCTCTCCACAAGATAGCCCTTATTGAATACAAAAACATAAATATTTTTGGGTGATGCAAGATTGCTCTTACACCTAGGATGCTCCTACATTAGACACCCAAGGTAATTTGAGAAGTGACCCTATCACGACTCAGGTGTGCAGAGGAAAACCAAGATGGTTAACCTCCTCCTTTGCTAGCCATGATGAATCTTCAAGAGGTCATCCTTTCCATTTGACCAAATACTCTTTATATGTCTTGTTCCTTGTGCTTCTGCCAACATGACTATCCAGTATGTCTTCAATATTTTTGGTATCTGAACTAATTGCTGGAATACTCCACTGTACTATTGTGATCTCATCTTATCACCTCCCTCATGATACTTTGTCAAATCTAAAATGTTAAACACTGGTGAAATATTCAGCTCAGTAGGCAACTTGACCTCATATGCATTTCCTGAATCATGCTTCTTCAGTATCTTACATGGCCCAAACTTCTTTATTTTCATCTTGTTATATGTACCAATTGGAAATTGCTCCTTCCACAAATAAACCATGACTGCATCTCCAACCTAAAATTTCTTAGACCTTCTTTTCTCATCTGGCTTAACCTTATACTGTGCATTCATCTTGGTGATATACTTCCTCACCTCCTCATGGATGTTCTTCAAATGTTCAGCAAAATCCTCAGCTTTAGCACTACTTATTTCTCCTTTATCTATCTTTCTCAACTCAGGTGCATTTCTGGGACTACTTCCATATACAATCTGTGGATGATGTGATGAACTAAACTTCAAATCTATCTTCAACTCTTCACTTTCTGCTAGTGTCATTCTTTGTGCTATCTTATTTGGAAAACTAGCTCCTGGAATCAAGTCCATCTGATCACTGATCTTTTTTACTAGTGGTAATCCATCAGGCACATTATCAGATACAATATCCTGAAACTCATTCAATAATTCTACAACTTCTACAGGTACATCTTCTACTTTCTCTTTCTCAGCCTTTGGAATTAAGGTAAAACTTATATGCTCATACCGCACACCATCTGAAAAATTTTCTCTATCAACAAAAGTTATTCTTGCATTACCACATACCTTTTCTTCTATTTCCTTCAATGGTTTTAGCTTATGTTGCACTCCATCCTTTGTCAGGGAATAGGTATTCACATGACCATCATGTACAACACATCTGTCAAACTGCCATGGCCTACCCAACAACATATGACATGCATCCATAGATATGATATCACATAGTACCTCATCTTTGTACCCACCAATCTTGAACTTCACTAGGCACTGTTCACTAACCATGACCTTGTGGTCATCCTACACCCAGGCAACCCGATATGGATGTGGATGTTTCTACCTTTTGAGCTTCAACTTTGTCACCATCTCTTCTGACACCAAATTATCATTACTACCACTATCAATAATCACATCACAACACTTACCCTCACACTTGTACCTGGTGCGAAATAGGCTCCTTCTTTTCTCAGCTTCATTCTGACCACTTAGCAGGACTCTTTTGTTGATCAGCATTTCTCCTCTTTCAGCCTCTTTAGAATTTGATGATCTGGCATCATTATCTACATATGCAACTCTGGCCTGGGCTTCGTTCCTCCTATCTATCCTTCCTTGGCATTGAGGACATTCAAATGACCTATGACCTTCTTGTCCATAGTGAAAACATGTTCCACAGAAGCCTCTTCTTCCTGAACCTTATCCTCTTCATCTTCCTCTTTGATCTCTATTATTCTGATTTTGGAAATGATTGGAATTATTTTCTCTCTAATTTTGACTACTACTGGCCTCATCCTTCTTTTTCAGATCTTCATTTTGGCCTCCATATGACTGTCCACCAAATCATCCACCACGACCTCTTCCATTTTGTCTTCTCTCGAACTTCTTGTTCAACTTTTCCTCCACTTTTAGGGAAAATTGGTATGCCTGTTCAATACTATTCATTTGAACTTGATTCAGCTCCTCCTGAATGCTTAGCCTCAACCCCATTAAGGTAACAAGAAACTTTCTCCTTATCAGCTTACGCATGGCCTGTTCTGATGAGGATTCGATAGAACTCCTCTGTATACTCCTGAACAGATCTTCTTGCTTGTTTCAAACTTTGCATCTTCTTCAGTAGGTCAAGGTCATAATCAACAGGAATGAATTGTCCCTTCAATTTATCTACCATCTTATCTCATCATGTGATTTTATCTTTCCCTCTTCTATTTCACTCCAATTGAATCTCTTGCCACTAGATCTTTTCATGACCTTTTAGTCTGGCCTTTGTGAATTTGACCCTATCAAGATCCTTAATATCTTCATACTCAAAATATTCTTCACATTCATTGATCCAGTCCATTAATTCCTCTGGGTTAAGATTCCCTGAAAATGTAGGAACCTTGATCTTAGGTTTTTTCCTGATCTTGAAAATGGCCCAGAAAAGCCTTTCTTCCTCTTGATTCAAAATTTTATCTTCTTCTTAATCATCATTTCCTTCTTCGGCTTCATCCTCACTTTTGTCTCTGACATTAAGATTCATTCCCCTGTGAATCTTTTCTTGCAATGCTTGCACTTGTCTCTGGAGCACTCTAACCTTAGGTGTTACAACACCAGCTCTTTCGCCAGGTTCCCTTTATGGAGGCATTTTCACAATGTGTGCTAAAACCCTAACCATGGTCCTGGTGCAAACTGCCTCACAGTCGGTGATCTATTTACACAGAAACCCTAACCCACGGTCCTTGTGCAAATTGCCTCACAATCAATGATCTATTTACACACTCAGGAACTCCTGCTCTGATACCACTTGATGAAGGGTGCTCCCCTTAATACCACAAACACATAATAGAAATAGAGAAACAACAACAATATACAAGAACATAAAATTGGCTTCTTATTATCTCCACAAATGTGGAATTACAAATTTTCAAAATTACAATATGCAAAGCCACATGGGCATTCCCTTACAATATTTTGTAGGAAAAAGCCTCGAATCAATACCTAGATCTACTACCCAGAACTGTCTCAAACTACCTAAGACAATACTACAAACCTTTCTTATATAGGCAATTTCCACCGCCTGAGAAGGTTCCAAAAATTTAGCCCTTTAGGCCGAATAAATAAAGAATGATTTATTTTTCACAATTTATTACATCAAAGTTGGCTCAAAATAACTTTTGAAACCCGAACATAAATTTTGAAGGAAAATTATTTTCTGCCATTTCAGGTGACCCAACTTCGGGAAACCATAAGTCATCACTAGTTGACCTGATTGACTGTTATAACCCCATTTTGGAAAGGCCACGAAGCGCTGTATAGGCTTGACTCACGCAAGAGTCTGTCACCCAAATTTTCAACCTCATCTAGAGCCTCTAAAGCCTTAAAAAATGAGTTCAAAGTTTTTGTACCCTGCTGCCAATATCAAAAATCTTCAATATCTTCAAAACTAGACCTGATCTAGCCATGAAACGTTACTAGCAAGATGATATGACTGAGATGAACCTCCACATGTAAAATTAGAACATTTCAAGATTTATGACCAACTTACTAAAAATAACAAGTTTCCATAAATAGCAGCTTTGCACAAGATAGCCCTTATTGAATACAAAAACATAAATATTTTTGGGTGATACAAGATTGCTCTTACACCCAGGATGCTCCTACATCATAAACGGATGTCATCTCTGCAAATGGATTGATGTTGTCCACTACCAATTGAGATTATGATGTTCTTCTTTAAAGTGTGGCCAAGTTTCCTCTATTTTCTTAAATGTCAAACCATCCGCAGGCATTCGCATAATGTCATCTTGACTTCTATTGCATGGATGGTAATCCATAAATTGTGCCAAGCTAGTGCACCTGAGTAATCATTGTAGACGTGGAATAATGAGAATATACCAAAGAACCTTGTGAGGCACCTTTTTTGTTATTTGATATGATCAATATCTACTAATATGATAATTAGGGAATTCTATTGCAAATTCATGTTGTTTATGATATATAATACGATCATTCAGACATGCATGTATTGTTTGATACTCCATTCCAATATCTTTCATAATGGCAGATAATTCTTGGTACGAACGAGGTAGAATGTTTGATGGTGGTAAAAAAATACTCACCTATCAACCTACAACAAAAAATATAATTTTTTAATATAAAAAATATTAATTGGTACATGATTCACCCTTTGTTAACTATAGGGAAATTATGACTAAAAAAGATGAAAAAAGATGACATATATGACATACCTTAACATACATGTGATTGATACGTTGCATAAACCATTCATAACCTTCAAGTTCACCAAAAACAATACAACGAAAAGAATATTTGTTTGGGAGCCTTCATATAGCAGCTCGTATGCCTTCTCAAGTATAGGTACATAAGTTCATCATCATCATCATCATCATCATTAGTTGCGCCAGTACCATCATCTCGTGATCTTCTTCCATGGTATCATTACCTTCTACTTCGATATTCACACCTCCATGTTCCCTCAGTTGGAAATCCACATTCTCTAGATTGTCATGGTCCATAACATGAAACCTAGGGTTGTTGACCTATATCAAAAGGATGACCTTAAATTAACCATGACCATGATGTCATCATCAATTCATATCTTATGTATATAAATTATTAAAATAATATATTGAAATACATAATAATGGATGAAATTCATTTCCCCCTTCAATGTGGCTATATTTCCTACAATGTTCCTCATCTATTTTGATTATATATCTTTGAGTCTTTAAGCCCTTGCAAATTTTGCAGGGACAATAACATTTTTCATCACCTTTTCTTTTAAAGTTAAACCATAATCTAGCAATTATCTCCTTATTTTGTTCTGGGTTGATATTGTTAGACATGGTCTTTCTTGAATGGAATGACTCATTACTTGTACATTGACTAGAATGTTGGTGGAAGAAGGATGATTTTTTTGCAACCTGCAGATACAGTCACTGAACAACCATTTTCTCAACTCTAATTTTCTCAACACAAAGGGACATTTATCATAGCCATAGAAACCTGTTTATTTTTAAATGGAATACACCAAGGAGTACCATCAAAATTATTGACTGTTTAGAATCATTAATAGTAAACCTAAATCAAATAGCTCATTTTTTTATCAACATGTAGTCTCACAATATCAACAAATGTGTAGTCTAGGTATTGTCCATTTCTTTGTGTATATGAAAAATGAATGAAATATCAAGCTGAAATAAAACATTGAACAAAATAGTATTCCACATGAGGCAATAAAATATACCATTAAAAGAAGGTGAACTCCACAATTGGAAAAAACTTGGACATGAGAAAAGTCAAATTCAAGGCCTAATTTATCAAGAACAACAAACAATACTAAACCCCACAATCGAAAACATGAAACTAATAAAAAATACTACAAAACTTGATTGGGACAATGGAATTTACAAAGGGATGTTGGAAACTACAATTGAAACAATTATTATATTGTCATTGATGTCAAACCTTAATTGGTAAGACTGTTGCTACTTAGGAAAGTACTATATCTATTTGAGTGTTGCTAAGGGGCTAGGCAAGTTTGGTAACAATAGCACCTAAGGAAAGGTTGAGTTATCTTGATACTATAAAGTGTACTTGACTATGTTGCACAATGATGAGATAATGTATTGTTTATACTAGTAAGACTGAAGACTAAACTGGTAGGCTTAATCGAGCAAAGAATGGAAAAATCATGTTTAAGTTGAGTAATGTTAGTGTTGACCAAGTTAGTATATGCCGAGCAAAATTATAGTGTCGACCAATCAACAATTAATTGTTGAATTCTTGGATTATGTAAAATGTGTTGACTTTATTTATTGATTGTTTGGAAGCATTAAATGCATTGTAAAATGTTTTATTATAAATCTTTAAGAGATTTGAGATGATTCTAGAAAAGGAGCTGAAGAACATGAAGCGGGTAGATTCAATGAATCTGACCTAACCCTAAGATCTACGAATGAGATTGAGCGGCATAAGATGAGTTAACCTAATTGAGGAAAATATAAAGGAACTTGACATATGCAAGTGCACAAGGAAGAATAGAGAATGTTGGAAGAGTAAAGTTTTATTGACTGTTTAAGCAGGAAAGGCTGAAGGAGAATTGTGGTGGTTGCTTGAAGAAAAGTTCCGAGCATATCAGAGATGGAGATGGCAAAGTTTCAAAGTCAGTAAACTAGCATTAGTGTATGGAATTGGATCCAATATTTGCAAAGTGAGTTGTATATTTTTAGATAAATATTGCTGCTACTTTCTAACCATTGTAACAGTCAAAATCCTTTTAATAGAGGTTGACCTAACAGTCATATGTTAAATCCTTTGAACAAGGTTGCATTCTAATGGAGTGTATGTAAGTCCTATGACTAGGCTCACTTTTAATAGGGTGATTGAAATCTTTTAACTGGGTCACACCTGACAGTGTGTCTTGTAACCTTTGACAGGGTTGGATTTTTACTGAGCTCACTTGAGAAGAGTGAAAATAATAGTAGCATGTTATAAAGTGGTTTTTCCCAAATTGGGTTTCCACTATAAATCTCGGTGTTAATACTTGTGTGAATGTTTTGTTTGAACATTTCTATGTTTTACAAGTTAAGTTATAACTGGATAGTGAATTGCATTGTTGTATGTTTCTATTATTGAATCAGTGATGATCGAGTTTATTTTGGTTATTAGATTTGATTTAAGAAAGAGTTTTTAAGTTTTTTTTATATATCAAGACCTAAGAACAACTAATTCATCCCTCCTCTCTGTTGTTCTAAATCATATTAACAATTGTTATCAGAGCTTAGTTGCTTATTATTAGTGTTGACATAAATCAAGTTTAAAGGGGCTTGAAGCAAATGATCAGGATGTATAAGAAGAAAGAATAGATTATGGGGAGACATTTGTCCTTGTAGCTAGATTGGAAGGAGTAAGAACTTTGCTTGCATATGCTGCTTATAAAAATTTCAAGGTATATCAAATGGATGTCAAGTCTGTATTTTTGAATGGTATACTAGAAGAAGAAGTTTACATAGAACAGCCAGAAGGTTTTATTGATCCAAACAGAAGACACATGGTGTGCAAACTGAACAAAGAACTATATGGATTGAAGCAAGCTCCTAGAGCATGGTATGAGAGGTTACACAACTACTTGATATAGATTGGATTTTCAAGAACAAATGACACAAGTAATCTATACATGAAGGATGAAGAAGGTAAAGGTATCATGTTGGAAAAAATAGGATGACATTATTTTTGGTGGACAAGATTCATTATGTAAAATTTTTTCAAATGAAATGAAAACTGAATTTGAAATGAGTATGTTTGGTGAGATCAAATTATTTGTTGGTTTACAAGTATATTAGAGGAAGAATGAAATTTTCATTACACAGTCTAAGTATGTTAATGAAATACTAAATTTTTTTGGGATGGAAGATGCTAAACCAGTGGGAACTCCTATGGTTACTAGACAAAATTTATCTAAGAATGATGATGCTACAGATGTGAATCAGACTTTGTACAGATCCATGATTGGAAAATTACAGTATGCTATACATAGTAGACCAAATATTGCATTAGCTGTTGGGATTGTGGCAAGATTCTCTGCCAATCCTAAGGAAACACACATGATGGCTATGAAAAGAATTATGAGATACTTGAAAGTAACTACTGACTATGGTCTATATTATAAGAAGGATGACAAATTTGAAGTTTATACAGATGCTGATTGGGTAAGAAATGTAGATGACAGAAAGAGTACCAGTGGTGGAGCTTTCTTTCTTGGACAAATATTAGTCTCCTGGACAAGCAAGAAACAAAATTGCATTTCCCAATCTATTGTCGAGGCCGAGTATGTTGCTGCTGCAGTAAACTGTTCAAATTTAGTATGGATAAAATAATTGTTGATAGGCATGAAAGAAGAAATCACTGAAGCTGTTGTTATTTTTTGTGACAACACAAGTGCTATCAATATTTCTAAGAATCCAATGATGCACACTAAGACCAAGCACATTGTAATCAAGTATCACTACTTGAGAGAATCAATACAAGATAAAGAAGTCTGAATGGAATATGTGAATATAAAAGAACAATTAGTAGACATATTCACTAAAGCTTTACCCAGAGAAGCTCATGAGTATTTGAGAAGTCAATTAGGGGTCCTTCCCCTAACTGAGGCTTCCTAGACAAGCTAGGAGCACTACATCAAATGTGCTACAACAAAAAATTTGACAAATTGATGTAGAAGATTGTCACACTTTAGGGCTGGCCTAGAGTTGTGAAAAGAAGCAAAGATAAGGAATCAGTCACAAGCAAGATGATAGAGGAAGAAACACTGAGCTGCACAGATATTATCTACATCTGATGGATGTATGTTTTAGTTGTTGCTTTGGCATTTTTGTCAAAGAGGGGGATGAAATGATATGATAACACATGATACTAAAAGGTAAGAGGATGATGAACTAAAATGAAGGATCACGATAAAGGGAGATCTGAATACTTCTGACGATTATAGAAGTGAGGCTTATAGGATTCTAAATCAAAATGAAGCTAAGGATATTATAAACAATTCTTTGATGGATAGATAAGTTTTTGGATTGGTTGGTAATCCATGTGTTATTCAAGTGATATCATATGTTGTTGCCATCAATGCCAAAGAGGGAGATTGTTGGAAACTGCAATTGAAACAATTTTTGTATTGTCATTGATGTCAAACTTTAATTGGTAAGACTATTGCTACTTAGGAAAGTACTATATATATTTGAGTGTTGCTAAGGGGCTAGGCAAGGTTGGTAACAATAGCACCTAAGGAAAGGTTGAGTTATCTTGATACTACAAAGTGTACTTGACTATGTTGCACAATGATGAGATAATGTATTGTTTATACTAGTAAGACTGAAGACTAAACTGGTAGGCTTAACCGAGCAAAGAATGGAAAAATCATGTTTAAGTTGAGTAATGTTAGTGTCAACCAAGTTAGTATATGCCAAGCAAAATTATAGTGTTGACCGAACAACAGTTAATTACTGAGGAAGACAGTGTAAGTCGAGTAAACATTTTTAGTAATGATCAAGCTTTCTACATGAAGACTGAGTAGTTGATCACAGTATTGACCGAGCATCAACAATTTTATATTTGAAGAGAATTTAATTTTGGAGCCGACATTGTTGAATTCTTGGATTATGTAAAACATGTTGACTTTATTTATCAATTGTTTGGAAGCATTAAATGCATTGTAAAATATTTTATTGTAAATCTTTAAGAGATTTGAGATGATTCTAGAAAAGGAGCTGAAGAACATGAAGCGGGTAGATTCAATGAATCTGACCTAACCCTAAGATCTACGAATGAGATTGAGTGGCATAAGATGAGTTAACCTAATTGAGGAAAATATAAGGGAACTTGAGATATGCAAGTGCACAAGGAAGAATAGAGAATGCTGGAAGAGTAAAGTTTTATTGACTATTTAAGCAGAAAAGGCTGAAAGAGAATTATGGTGGTTGCTTGAAGAAAAGTTCCGAGCAGATCAGAGATGGAGATGGAAAAGTTTCAAAGTCAGTAAACCAGCATTAGTGTACAGAATCAGATTTGATATTTGCAAAGTGAGTTGTATATTTTTAGATAAATATTGTTGCTACTTTCTAACCATTGTAACAGTCAAAATCCTTTTAATAGAGGTTGACCTAACAGTCATATGTTAAATCCTTTGAAAAAGGTTGCATTCTAATGGAGTGTATGTAAGTCCTATGACTAAGCTCACTTTTAACAGGGTGATTGAAATCCTTTAACTGGGTCACACCTGACCGTGTGTATTGTAACCTTTGACAGGGTTGGCTTTTTACCGAGCTCACTTCAGAAGAGTGAAAATAATAGTAGCATGTTACAAAGTGGTTTTTCCCAAATTGCATTTCCACTATAAATCTTGGTGTTAATACTTGTGTGAATGTTTTGTTTAAACATTTCTATGTTTTACAAGTTAAGTTACAGCTGGATAGTGAACTACATTGTTGTATGTTTCTATTATTGAATCAATGATGACCAAGTTTGTTTTGGTTATTGGATCTGATTTAAGGAATAGTTTTTAAGTTTGTTTTATACATCAGGACTTGAGAAAAACTAATTCACCCCCCCTCTCTATTGTTCTAAATCATATTGACAAGGGAATGTGAGAGGATCAATCAAATAATCAAAAAAAGAAACATGCTTTGTCAACAATGTTCAAAATCCTGTCACCAAGCACAAACATAGGAAATAAAAAAGGGACAAAAGACAAGAAATAAGAAAAATCATTAGGACTATAGAAAAATCATTTAAACTATAGAAAATCAAGTTCTAGAAATGGACGGTTATGATGCTTTTCCATTACAACAATTTAGCATTCATCATTTGGTACTTCTTGGTGTATTCCATTTAAGAATGTCAAGAAAAAAATTTAGATATGTTCAGAAATTTTCTAGTAATGATTTGGGGAATGCAATCATGTAAAACACAAACTAATATTATTATTGTTATGAGAAGAGGTCAAAATAATATTCAAAGTATTATTATGAAATCTGTATGTTCATCACTTGTGCATATAACTTTTCTAATCACACAACCAATGAATAATATGTCAAATGCCAATTTCTTTAACAATTCAAATGTCTCAAGTAGACAAGATTCTCAATGGAACTGCTTTGATAATATATAGATACAAATAGGAGTTTGGAGTTTATTAGCCTTCACCTATGCATATAAGAGTTGATCAGAGAAGGTATATGCATAGGTGACAAACATGGAGATTTGACCAAGCAATACTAGGAGCTACACCTAGTAACAAATGGACTTGTGATGATTTTCACAATAGTACATTTGTTACAGGGTAAGCTCCCAGTAGTGCTTAGGAAAATTTTCATGTTCATCACCTATCCATATAAGAGTTGATCAGAGAAGGTATATGAATAGGTGAAAAACATGCAAATTTGACCAAGCAATACCGTGAGCTAGACCTAGCAACAAATGGACTTGTGATTATTTTTACAATAGTACATTTGTTGTAGTGTAAGCTATTAGTAGTGCTTAGACAAATCTGCATGTTCATCATTTGTGCATATAAGATTTGATCAGAGAAGGTATATGCATAGGTGAAAAACATGCAAATTTGACCAAGCAATACTAGGAGCTAGACTTGACAACAAATGGACTTGTGATGATTTTCACAATAGTGCATTTGTTGCAGGGTAAGCTCCTAGTAGTGCTTAGGCAAATCTTCATTTTCATCACCTATGCATATACCTTCTCTATTCAACTCTTATATATATGTGAAGGTTGTATATGTTGTATATGTTGTGTGTGTGTGTGTACGCTCATGTGTGTCTATGTGTGCACACATTTGTGCCAACTATTCTCACATTGCAAGGGATCGAAAGAATATGGTTCACAAATAGGAAAAGGAAGTGCAAGAAACCATCAAGTGGTACACATTGCAAATCTATCCCATAGGTTGGGAGCCATTCAAACATGTGTTTGAGGTCATTTATGTCACACAGAGAAGAGGTTTAATGGTGATAAAAGAGGAGATTATGGTGTGCAATGTAGTGTCTATTATGACTCAATATTTTAGTGTATTTTTTTTTCATAGAGTCCCTCTTAGATTGTTCATTTAGATTTCTTCTGAAACGTGTTCATAACCGATCTAAGAAAACTTTAGGTTTTAATTTTTTTGTTTTTCCCAAGTATGATCCTTAATGTGCATTTTCGAAGCCAAAATACACTCAAGTCTATGAAAATTCAAATTTTAGAATACTATTGGGTGTTTTCTATATTTTGTATAAGTTTTCAAGGTTTCCTTGTCAAGGTTTTCCTTTCCCCCCTTTTCTACTTTCCTTTGTTCCTTGTGGGCATTTCAAACATCCTCTTCCTATTATACAAGCCAACCTAGGTCTGATTCCCTTTACTTTTGTCAAATCATCAAACTTCTCCCTTACCACACACTCTACCCTTTTCTAAAGTACTTGTTGCAAGGCATCCCCAAAATGTAGATCCCCAACAACTTACACTATATCTTCATATCAAAGTTAAACCATTGAACAATCTGCATTCCCCAAAAACCTCTCTATCATGAATTTTTTTGTCACCTCTAAATTCTGACAACTTGACCAAGTGAATAAGATGTGACTTTTCCTTGACCCCCAAAATTCAAAATTGCAGCCTATTTTTCATTAGCATCCTACACATTTTCCAGAATTACCCAAAAAGGTGACATGGGCACCAAAAAAGGTCTAGGTGCACCAAGAAGATACTAATAACTAACATGGATGTCATTTTACTACCCAAGGACTTCTCTACATGGATTTAATGTCAATTTTCAAAGCACTTATTGAAGGAGAAAGTTGGTAAGAAATTGAAGTTTTGTCTAAAAACTAGTATGGAACATATGAAATATCATCATATACTATGTCAACTACATAGAGTTTGTGGCTAGAAAATGAACTGATTCTGATATGAAAACTGTTGATAAATAAATAAAGTAATTGTTGTCCTGAAACCTCATAATCATAATAGTATGTCCCAAAATAGTGATTTGAGCCACAGGAAATACTTGATCCATGCTACTATAGACCCAACAACACATTGACTTATGAGAAGGTATTGATATGGAAAAAATAATGGATGCAATAAGAAAACTAAAAAATCCCTTCAAAGATAACATGTCCTATGAACACAAATGCCCAGCTCAACAGAAACTATTGAATTAGTTGGAAATAGACAATTACCATCAACACATATTTACTATGCAATGGCCAACTCAAGGATAACTATGACCAAACCAAATAGTACACTGTGTATAATGATATGTGATGTAGAGCCCTCTAGTACACCTCTAAGGAACACTAATCCAACTCAAGGGATTCACAAAAGGATGGTTACCCCTCAAGGAATTAGGCTCAACTCAAAGGCTTCAACAAAGATCCCTAACTTTGGTAACCTAAACAACATACTTTTGAAAAAGCTCACTTCACTTGTCTAGTTATCATTACTAAATCTCCAACCTACTTTGGATTCCAACCACCATCCTTGGACTCTGATTCTTCATACAATATCCTAACCCAAATCTTGTTCTGACTTCTATTTGACAACTTGATCCAACTCGTAAGTTTTGATCACACTCATTGATCCCTAATTTCTTATCCTTCACACTACTCCCTAACATAATTAGTATTCCCTCTTTTCTTATAAATATTAACATCCCCCAAATCCCTTAAGTCTACTCATTTCCCAATTTCTACTATCAACATGTTAACCCTTAATGTGTCTATCCCATTGTTACCCATGTCAACATGCCCTTCCTTTAGATATTAACAGTCTCTAACCCTTCCTCTTGGGTTCCACTCCTTACCAAAATCAAATTCCCTTATCTCAAAACATTTTTAACCACCCACCACCTTCCTAATCCAATATTAACCCACTTGTATTACTCAACATTAACTTACTGTCACACTGTGATAGTCAAACATCTATTCTTTGAAACAGTCACCAAATCACCCTTGACTGTGGTTCTACTACCCTCTATCCACTAGGGTACATTCAAGACTTCCCTTTACCCACTCTTAACCCAACATCCTCTTTGGAATCACCCTACCACACAAAACTCAACCAAACTGGTATGCCACTGTTCTATCACAAATTGAGGCAACATTTCATTGGTTTCTTTGATCCAATGCACGTGTTATTTGATGCATGGCCACCTGCAACTTGAGAGATATAAAATACATGTCTCCTTCCATCCTCCTACCAAATGTGAGGCTTGGATGTACATAAAAAGATTCCATACTATATTTTATTAAACCTCTGATTACCCTAGCCCAAGGGTTTACTAGTTTGTATTAAAACCAATATATCTCTATTGTTTCTAAGTGGATTCCAATGAAACAAAAATCATAATTTAAATCATTCAAACCCCCATCTATTCTACTGACAAATGAATCAAAACATTGAGATACTCATAACAAAACTAATGGAATTCAGACTATATACAGAATAACATAATGAAAATTTTGCAGAAAACAATTTTCTATTTAAGATAAACTTGTTACATCAACTTGGCCTCCTTGTCTCAGGCTTTCACAACCTTGATAAAGTCTTTTAAAAAATTTCTAGCTTCCTAAACTACCCAATAATTGTTCTCAAATTGACTGTAACTGACTCTTACCCTTTATATCGAATACAATTTGTTGTCAAGTTGACAACCATGTTGTCAACTTAACAACTTTGAACTTGTGTTCCCATATTACACAATAGAGAAGGTCCTTTATAAACTCAAACATAATCAAATCCCTTATCCTACCCTTAAGCTATTGAACTCATCAATTGCCTATGATATCCCATTAATACATGTATTAGCCTTTATAGGCTTTTCTGACCCAATGTGACTTCATGACCTTTTGAAGTGGCTCTAATGGCCCAAGGGCATCCATATAGGGTGTTACATAAAATTTTAATGCATTTCCACCTTATGAACCTACAAAATGATCAATTAAGCCTTAGGTGCCAAAATGGCTTACATACCCTTATTCATGATCCTATTACACAAAATGATCAACACTCTTACAAAACATCATCAAATGACCAAATTGGTCTGATTACATTACAAATGACCTTTCATGGTCATTATTTGTCTTCAAAACTCCTTTAGTATCCATGAGTGACCCTAGTGTTCCTCCTTGGCCTTGGTGCTATGCACCAATATGGCCTAAAGAAAAGACCATTTTCTCACATATCAACACTTGAGTTTTATCAAAATCATATTATTGGTAAAATATTCATTGCACAATAATTATTATAACCAATAAGTCACATGGCTGTTATAATGACTAGTACAACCTCATTAAATAATTTCCAATAGCAACAATCATTACAGTCAATATGAAGGGTGCAGCCAATCTTGAGGAAATATTATATCATTGAAAGCCGCATTGACCTCCATTATGGATATTCCCTAGATGTCTTTAGCACAACATAAGTATGGCTAGAAAAAAGATATGAGTGGTTGAAAATGGGTTACTACAACTATCTCAAAAAAATGGCATGGCTTCATCATAAATATTGAAAACACAAAATAATAATAAACTGATATAGATGCAACATATCATTACTTCACCTTCATTTCAAAATTCAAATCACAAGTTGAAGCAAGAAATAGAACACTAAAAAACACTATAAATACCATACCAAAACTAGAGCATTAAAGAAGGAGATTCAAGAATTGAAGATGGTATCCATGATCAAGTTGTGTTTCCTCCATGGGTGAAGACATACATGAGCTCCCTTCCTAGCACATCTAACCTATCATGGAGGATTCAAGAAAAGTAGAATTCATTGGAGAAGGTATATCATTGTGATTCAACATTCTTTAATTCATATTTGAGGATTGTTTCAGACATTATTGTTGTAGAGGAGGTTGAATCTTCCCAATTTAATAATTCTACCAATTTCATGATAGCAATTGCAACAACACAATTCAAGGGTTCATGAGGAAAATAGCATGATTCACATCATAATTAATATTCTTTAATGTTCATATGATCTTTCTTCAAGGGGTCAAAAGTTTCATTGTCCTTACGTTTTTTATTTCCTTGCCTAGGAACTACTTGCCTATCATTTTGCCTTAGCCTTTTCGGCCAATCTATGTTATCTGGCCTATTATGCAATCTCTGACATTCATTTTAAAGTGTAGAAATATTATTTGGAGGCAATCCTTTCTCATTCCTTGCAACTTATTAAGAGAGATACTTCAAGGCAACCATAAGCTCAAGTTTGTCATTGGCTATTTGAGGTTTACTTGGGCCACCTTTATCTTGTTAGGAAATCCTAACATCAATCATTTTGATTTGCTTACTAGATGGTCCAATGTTGCTTTCAATGTTGATAGTTATGGTATAGGTATTTCTAAGAGTTTTAGTATTCTCATGTCAAATGCGATACCCCAACTTTGCATCAAAAGGACAATATGCAACACTAGGCACATAGATTTTTGGGGCCCTAAATTAAATCACACCTTCCTCATATTCCTAATAAACCTATTGTCCAAATCCACAACTATCTCATTGGTCCTTTTTCTTATGATTTTGAACTCAAGTAAGCAAATTTTGGATCTATCCTCAATCTGTGACAGAATAGTGGCCAATATATGTCATTGTTGGTTGCAACTAGACCACTAAGACCTCCAAATGACCTAATGAGAACCTTCTCACATATGCACCCAAAGATTATTTTTGTCTTGTTTTGATTAACCCCCTACTATTTTCTAGGGTGGATGGTTCTCCCATCATATATTATAGATTTTGGTTCCCCTTCTCTTTCTACTTGCAGGTTTACACTACGATTGACAAACTAATGTCATTGACTCTATCACCACTCCAAAGTCTACAAGGAAAAGGACCAATTAACAAGGATCAACAAGGATCCTCCTACACTTTGAGGCTAGATGCTCAGGCGGGTGTACCTTTGATTCACTTCTTGAAAGGAATCACTAAATATTCTACAACTATACCCTTTACAAACTAGTTTTAAAGATTTTATCATTTAAGTGTGTGATTGATGATGATGAACTACTTCTAGAGAATGGATCAGTGCCTTAACCTAGGGCATAGAGTCACCCAATAACATATATCAATTGAAAATCCTAACTCAAACACTCTTGAACTCAGAATAAGTGCTTTTCCTATTATCCATCTCACTCCCAAACCTGATCATCAAATTCCTATCCAATCCTGAACTCACTGCAACTACCTTAAAGACTTTAATCTTAACTTTGTTAGGAACTCAAAGATAATCCCACAATGTTCTTTATCCACCATATGCTAACTCACTTTGTGACATTAACATATATGAGCCCAAGATCAAAATAAGAAGACAAACATAAATCTGAGATTGGAATTCAAGTGTATTCTCATTAAAATTTGTAGAATCTATACATTACCAAAATAACAAAATGCTAGGAAACAGACCCAAAATCTAGGCTCTCCTTGTTCAGTCTTTTACATTGATTTTCAAAATAACATCAACAACCACAAAAATAAAAACTTCTGCCATATATACCACTAGTCATCTTGGAATCCCAAAAATCAGGATGCAACAAGCTACAGATGACTAGGGTAAAGGTTTCAACCAAAAAACCAATCAGATTCAATCAAAATTAATTATAGGGGAGAAAACCAAGCAACCTGGAGCAAACAGATCCTAAAATGATCTCCATTTATGATAATTCTTTTGACTTGTGTAATGAAGATCATGAATTTACCAAGCTTATCAATCTAATTGTCCTCCTACAACATGCCTTGAGCAACTCTTACCCACTTTTTCATTGTACAAACCCTTTGCAAGCAATTATCAAACCCTCTGGACCACACTGCATCAGTCAACAAGATCAAATCAGCCAGATCTAGCCACCCCAGCATTAAAAATTAGTCCTTCTGTCACTGAGAAACCCTTTAAAAATTTGAATCAGGAAGAAATGGCTATATTATGGTGCCAGACAGCATATCAACGGCCATCATTCAAACTTAGATCTACTTTATATCATCACCGTCATATCTATTCATTTTACCTAGGCTTAGAGCTTAACTGCATAGGAATCCTAGTTTACATTTTATCCTTAGTTGCGAGATAGCGGAGTCATCTTCATTAACTTTATTTACCTCAGTGATTACGTGACTAAATAGTCTCATGATCTTGCGGTCTTCTCCCAAATTGCCAAACTATTTAGAGATCACGTGACAGAAGAGATTCCAAGTCGCTGAACAAAATTGCTAACTGCATCATCATCATGATATTACCTGACTATAGGGACACTAACTATCTTGAGACCGCTTGACTTTATCTGGAGATTGCGTGATTGAGGAAAATCCTCTTAGTCATTGAATTAACTTTCTTCATTCCCCGATCTGGTGACAATAGGAGTTTTTCAAATTTTTCTAACTAGCGACCCAGTGACTATAGTCTATCTGAGATATTTACTTTTCATTATGAGATCTGGTGACTAACATGGAGTCTCCCAATCACTAAATCACTTTGATTGTTCAACCTTCTTCCTGAGATTATGCGACCGCCATCGATCTTTACCTTCTCTTCATCCTACGATCCATATTAAATTGTGAGAGCTTTTATGGCTTAACTGTTTGATTCAATGACCACGAGACTAACCATGTCACTAAATCGCTCAAGGTTTAGCATTTAACTATAAGGATCAGGAGAACCTGAGACTATACAGTTTCTAGATTGCTGAACTAAGAACATAACCGCTAGGGTAAACCAGATGCTAACTTCTCTTTAACCCTACATAATCTAGATATTCAGTGACAAAGAGATTCATTGGGTCTCATAATCTTTTCTTCAACTAGGGTTAAGTCCTAAGAACACACAACTGAGACAAATCTCCAAGTCATGGAAAGATTTCTTAACTCTAAGTAAGATCTTGAGATTAAATATTGGCCGTTGATCTTCAAGTCATATTGTAGCCATCGACAGTTCTCACTCAATCTTAGAATGTTAGAGGATTTAACTATTTGATCTTGAGATTGAGTGATTGAAGAGATTTATAACTGCCCACCAAGTCACTGAATGTTTTGTGCTTAATCGCTGGATTCAAGAGACTGTGAGACAACCTTTAGTGGCTAGATTGTAGAATACCTTATAACCTCAAAACATACTGAGATCAACGACTGTCGTATGATCACATAGCTTGGGAAGATTCCATGAGATCACATGCCAGCCATTAGATCAAAAGTAATCTAAAAGCCAGGCCCCACTGACAGCGCATCCAACTCACTACTCTGTAACCAATAAGGAATAGACACCTCAGCACCATCTGACATCAGGTCCACCTGGATCATCTCTATCTGACATGGGCCTACACTACGAGATTCAATGACTAAATCTCCATCACATGATCCTAATCTGATGGTAGTTTTTGGATCTCAGAACTTATTGTTGACTTTGAATTTTCTTAGGAGATCTGGCGACTGAGTCCATCTTGAGAATATTGATATAGTGGTCGCCAAATCTCGGAATAAAATCTAGAGACCTAGCGGCAAAGAGTCAATCGCTGAGTCACTAAACATTTGGAAATTAACCACCCAAGTCAAGAGATTGTGCGAACACATAGTCGCAAGGTCACCAAATGAGATAGATAACCACCAGGATTAAGAGATCTGGAGACTAGAGAAAAAGCTAACCGCTTGGCAAATCGCTAAAGGATAACGAATATTCTGAAAACATTGAGAGATCTCATGATAAAAGGATTTTGGGAGGTCATTAGACTGAAAGGAATATTCATATTTCTTTGGGAGACTAAGCAACCAAAGAGAAAAAATAAAGCACACATGCTTTATAATCACTTAAGTGGCCCAAAAAAGTAATGAAGAATTAGAAAAGGGCTTGGATGAATTAGGGTGTTTTCCTTCCAATGGATAGAAATATGAAATAAAAGCCTAGGGTTTCAAGCCAGAGACAAGGAAAAACATGCAGAGAACAGAGAAATTTTTTATTGCCATGAAAACTTCTTGCAGGTGCTAATAGTGGCTCTGTCTAGGGATGTATGCCTCTTGCAGGCATGGCAAGGATCCAGAATCATAGGTTGAGCAACCACCAATTGGACAAAAAGTGAACAACAAAGAGCAACAAGATAAGACCCTACGAACTGAGACAAAAAGATAGGAAGGAAACACACCACTATACAAAATGTACAACATATACAGACCTAACTACTGTTCATGGAAAGAAAATACTTTCAATTGAAGTATTTTTTCAAGAACTGTCCATGAACTGGCAATTCTTGAATACCACCATTTAATTCTTTGACAATATAAGAATCCTATCCCCATTTTTCATGAATCTGATATGGTCCCAACCAGATTGGATCAAATTTTTCATGTTTCCCTTTATCTTCCAATCTAGCATTCCAAACTAATACCAAGTCATCAAGTTCAAACTTCCTTTCAACAGTCCTTTTGTCATACATATTTTTAACCTGTAATTGCAACTTGGCATTTCTTGAGGCTGATTCTCTCCTAGTTTCATCCAACTTGATGAGATCTTCAATTCTTAATTGCATTTCATCATCTATATCATCATCATACAATCGAACAAACTTATACATTTCCAATAAGTTGTTCTGATGAATCCTTGCATGTATCCCATATACTAAATCAAATGGTGCACAACCAATTGCCTTTTTAACAGTTACCTTGTCAGCCCATATAGCTAATGGTAACTTTGAATTCCATGCTCTTTTATTCTTATCAAGGATTCTCTTGAGGATTTTTATCAAGCTCTTATTTGTTGATTCTACCTATCCATTCCCTTGTGGATGATAGGGTGAGGAATATGACATCTAGATTCCTAGACTTTTGCAAAAATCTTTGTATTCAGCAGACCTAAAGCACATTGCATTATCACTGACAATCCTCTTAGGAAAACCAAACCTGGTAACAATATTATTCAATAAAAAATCAGTGACCACCTTACTAGTTGCATTTCTTGTAGGGATAGCCTCTACCCACTTTGTAAAAAAATTAGTGGCAACTAAGATCCATGAATGTCCCCCACTGGACTTGTTTGGTATTTCTCCTATGAAATCTATTCCCCATTGTTGGAATGGAGCCTGCACTTCAATTGTCCTTAAAGGTACATTTCCAAAAAAATTTAGCTTACCAATGAATCTTTGACAAGCATCACACCTCCTTACCAATTGCTCTGCATCCTTGAAGATTGTGGACCACCAGAATCCTACTCTCAAGATTTTTTGAGCAATATTTTTACCCATATAATGTCCTCCACAAACTCCCTCATGCATTTCTTTTAACAACTTGTCAGCTTGATTCTCATCAACACATTTCAAAAGTATGCAATCCAAATTTTTCCTATATAACTTGCATTTTATAATTACATACTTGATGGCTTGTAACTTTAATGTCCTCTTCTTATTGTCATCCATTCCTACTAGGCACTTCATATTTCTCAAGTAGTAGATAATATCTTGATACCAAATGCAATCATCCATATCACAAGTGTAATCAATCTCAATTTGGTTTATTTGGTTTGCATCAAGATTGGATTGAGCCATCAGTTTTTCCAATCCTTGTCCTCTGACCAATTTGGTAATCTGGATATTAATATTGAATTCTTGAATTCTATTTATCCATCTACATCTTCTCCCAGACATCTCTTGTTGTGAAAAGATATCCTTTACTGCAGCACTTGGTACAAAAGTAATCACAATTGCTCCCATCAGATAGCACCTAAAAGCCTTGACAACCTTCACCAGTGCATATGCTTGTTTTTCATTGATGTCATATTTCAATTCAGTAGCCTACAAAGATTTACTAAAGAATGCAATAGGCTGCTCATAACCCTCATTATTCTTCTGCAACAAAATTGTAGCAATAGTATGAAAATATGCAAAGGAAAAGATATGCATTGGGATATTGTAATCAGGTGCCTTAAGCACAGGTGCATCTTTAATAGCCTACTTGATATTCTTGAATGCTTCATTAGGCTCACCCTCCCACTTGATCTCAGATCCTTTCTTCAACATCTTGGATATAGGCCTAGTGACTTCAACAAAGTTTGTCACAAATCTCCTAAAGAAATTTACCTGACCAAAGAAAGACTAAATTCCTTTAATATTCTTTGGTTTTTGAATCTTATCAATGGCTGCCACCCTCTTAGGATCAATTCTAACTCCTTTCCTTCCAACCAAGTGGCCAAGAAACTTACCCTCAGTGACACCAAATGCACATTTCCTTGGGTTTAATGAAATGCCATATTCCAAAGCCCTCACAAATATTTTTTCTAGATGAGTACAATGGTCTTCTTCCTTCTTGGAATAGGTAGTTAGATCATCTTGATAGACAACAAGGAAATCATTGATGAAATCTGAAAAGGCAACATCCATTTCCCTTTGAAAAATTGCACCAGCATTTGTGAGACCAAAATGCATTCTCACATAAACATAAGTCCCCCAAGGTGTAGTAAAAGATGTCTTGAATTGTTCTGATTCTTTCACAATTACTTGATTATAACCAGAGAAACCATCCATCATAGACATTAATTCAGATCTAGTCACTCTTTGTAGCATAGCCTCCATATTAGGCAGACACTAGTTGTCCTTCAGTGAAGAGACATTTAGATTTCTGAAATCCACACATAGTTTGATGTCTCCATTCTTCTTTCTAATAGGGACCAAATTTGAAACCCAAGAAGAATGTCTAATGGGCTTGATAATTCTAGCATCTCTTAGCTTCATTAATTCTTCTTGCATTTTGGGTGCCAAAGTAGGATTTATAGGCCTTTGTTTTTGCATAAAGGGTTTAGCATCTTCTTTCAAAGGAATAATATGCTAGAACAAATCTTCTCTATAAACCTTTAGGTCATCATATGACCATGCAAAAACATGCCTGAATTTTCTTAATAACTCAATCAAGGATTTCCTTACCTTATGAGGCATTTCTCTGCCGATGTAAACCTTCTTAGGTGCTTCTTTTGTACCAATATTTATCTCTTCCAAATTCATATGATCTTCCCTTTTAATATCCTTTTGAACTCTATCCTAGCTATCAAATATAGTTTCTAGAACAACAAGTCCCTTAGGAACTTTGTTAGTTTTAAGTTGAATGACTTCATTACCAAGGACAACTTATTTTCCTTCTGTATTCTCAACCAAGGTTGAACAATCTAATTCCTGACCATGATACTGATCTTCACAATTCATAAATCTCAAGATATCCTAGTCATCTTCAAAAACTTGCCAGTTTTCAACATTATCTGGTATACTAGGCCTAGTCTGAATTTCAACTTTAGAGAGTCCAACAAAAGTAATATCACCAGGATTGATTGCAATATTGGCTAACAAATCAGCCATCTTGTTATTACTTCTGTCCTTCCACTCAATATTGAAGGCATCAAAACACTCAATCAAATCCCATACAACATTTTTGTACTATTTTAGCCTTTTTTTCTTGGAAGCATATACTAATCTTATTTGGGACACCACTAATTTAGAATCCCCAACAACCTTTATACATTTAATTCCATGCTTTTGTGCCAATCTCAATCCTAGCAATAATGCTTCATACTTTTCTATATTATTGGTACAAAAGAAATTCAATGTGAAAGAGAATTTGTAGGTACTCCCACTAGGAGATATGAGTAAAATAATTGCTCCTGCTCCATCTCTATAGCTAGCACCATCAAAGTACATCACCCACAAATCACTCTTCACAGACTCAGAACCTATCTCTTCAACAATACATGGCAATACATGCTCCTTCTCAAGTACAATGACCTCGGCTCTGAAAGCATTGACATCAGTATCTACAAAGTAGGTAACCTCATTATCAATATTATTTTCAATCATATAGGTCACCCTTGGTTCCCTTTCAATCCTAATGGACTGACCATCAAAATTGAAAGTTGCAAAAGAAGGATCACACTGCAAACTTCCACCCATGGAAGCACTCCATTTCCTAGATAATAGCATACCATAATGGGGTGGAATGTCTACAACTAACACACTCATAGTCAGTTCTTTCTCTAGATAGGCTGCCAATTTGTATGGCATAGCATTTATAGTCACAATGATAGGTACTTCCCTCTGATCCATTGCACAACATCTGCCTTGGTTTGTATCAACTTTGAGGCCTAACTTTTCCATAATTTTGAAAGGCATAATAGTATTTGAGGCACCTGAATCAATCATACAATTTCTTAATTTCATTCCATTCAAAAGGATATTCAAGAAGAATGGATCTATGTTTTCAAGGCTAGCATTGACAGAATTATCCAAATATATAGGTGGCATGTGAGATACCAATCCTTGGACATCCACTTCTTTCAAAACCTTATCCTGAGGTTCATTGCATGCAACATCATTATTATGAACATTATCTACCCATGCAATAGCCCTATCTTTATGTTCAGGGATGCTCAACAATTCTGACAATGGAACCTTGACAGTTATCTGAGACAACACAGTCAACATGTCAACAGGAACAAAGGGAGGAAACTCAATTTGTTCCACCTTAGTGTCCTTTTGTTTATCTGATATATTGGTTGTAGCTGTGACCTTTACCTTTTCAGCTCTAGCCATTGTGCCAACTAGCTTTTCCACTTCACCCTAATGATTCTTCTCTTGAACAGTAGGAATATTTTTAGCTCCAACTCCCTTAGGTTCCCACTTCTTACCTTTCACATTTTTGAACCTCACTAAATGATCACCCTTTGATTTATTTCCATTGAGTTCCCCAGAGTTGGTGTTCTTCATAAACATTCCTGTAGCTTTCCCATTTGTATCCCTTGCCACCATGCCTCTAGTTTGCACTTGGGCTATCATTTCTATAGTGATTCTATCCATCTCTTCCTTTGAAGGTCTTCTCAAGTTTACTATTTCTGAGGAGGAATTCATGTTACATGTCTTTTCATCAATGCCATCATTATCAGAAAAAACCTCTTGATGGAAAAGTTCCCTATTGTGTCTTTTCAAACACACATCTGCTTCTTCATCAATACCAGAATCATCTTCATATCCTAAATATGAAGTTGCCATATTGCATCCAATGTCATCATGATTTTCTTCTTGATCTAACTCCTCATTGTTATCATCTTGATATGCTGACATGGATTGTGCAACCACACAATGCTCTGCAGAATGAGGGGATTGACATGCTATACACCATGGTGTATCCTCTATGACATTTACAGAAGCCTTGTGTAAAGGATCAGGGACAACTTTATCATTATTTCCTCTTGCAGCAGGGACAATAGGCTTGCCATCCTTCCATTGGGTGTTGTAGGGATAATTCTGCAATCTATTCTGCCTACTGAAATTATTGTTGAATTGAGGCTTTTCATTGGCAAGAGCATTATTGTTCCTATTAGTGGGTGATTTCAAGTCTTTCAATGCATTCAACACCTTATCCAACTTGTCTTCCTCTTGTTTCTTACTTCCAACATTTCTTTAGTTATCCCTTTTGTATTTTTTATCTCTAAACAACTTTGGATCATCTCTCTTACCACCCAATTTCCCTAAAATTTTCATATTGTTTTCAATATTAACAACAATCCTAAAAGCATCTCTGAGAGTTCTTGGTTCCTTGTCCCTCAACAAATAACCCATTTTTCCATCAAATGCATTGAAGTATGTGGTCAAAAAAACATTGTCATCTAACCTCATGACTTGAAATAGCTTATGCATACCCTTCTGAAATCTCATATTGAACTCAGCTGTAGATTCATTCTGATTTTTTCTTATAGTATTGAACTCATTTAACATGAAACTAGCATTGGGCCTATCACCATACTGTTCTTTGAAACATTTTTCAAAAGAATCCCAAGTGTCAATACATTAGTCAAGGAGTCTCTTAAACTAATCTCTACCATCCTCCACCAAAGATTGAACAAATAATTTCATGACTACATCCTCATGCTCTACCTCATAATCATTTAGCATATCAAAAAATAACCTAAGATGTTCCTCACAACTAATGGCATTGTTACCAGCAAACTTAGGTACCTTATCTCTTATATTAGTTGGAAAAGCATTTGGGTAGCCAGGTATTCCATCAAAACTAATTTTCCTATAGCCTTCTAGTTGCATAGGTCTTCTTTGAAAACTTGAACTAGTGTTCACCCTAGGATCAATGTTTACATTTACATTTCCATCTACTTGTGCATTTGACTGTTGTCTAGGATCAACATTTATCTTGGCAGAGGGAAGTGAACTCCTAGTAGTAACATTACCAAGTGGAAAAACATTAGAAGTTGTAGATGACATACCTAGTTCATCAGCAGTGGATGGTACAAAAGTACTTGCAGATGAAGCCTTCAAGAACTGGATCTTTCTTCTTTTTTCTACAATAGAGGCTTCAATGTTAGCCTTCTCTAATTCTCTTGCTATGTCTTCCTCTTCTTTCCTTTTCCTTTCTATCTTTGTATCCTTATTTGAAATGGGTGGTGGGACCCTTGGTATTGTCAATGATTTGCTTGTTTGGTGTCCCACCATCTTTTGCTTTCCTTTTTCACCAACAGCAAAAATAGGCCTAGTGATCTCATGCCCATCTTTATCTTTAGGGAGGGAAGCATAACTTTGAACCTGTCTAACCACAGGGCCCTCTTTATCAAACTCATGGTCTTGCAGCAAGTGTTCCTGATCACTTCTCAAAGCATCAAGATCACCAAAGACATCATGTTGCAAATTCTTAGGAGCAGAAGCAAGCATCTTATTTCTCTCCTTCAACTCATTAATCTTTCTAAGAAGAGACTCTCTTTCTATCAGAGCATTCACTTTCTCATCTTCTCTCTCCTTTTGTAACCTTTTATGTATGGCATCCTGCTCTACCAACTATAACCTTAGCGCACTCAAATCATCTGGGTCTATCATAATATCATCAGAACTTGATGACACATCCATATAAGTGAGACTTTGATATGGGAAATGGACCTGTCTTGGTCTCATGGGTTGCCTTCTGAACATATCCTCATCAGGATCTAAATCTAGTCCAAAACCCCTTTCTCTGGCTTGTTCATCCTGACCTATAGGTAATGAACCTTTATCTTGAAATACTACCTCTGGGGTATCATAAAATTTGTCTTCAGAGTGGCCACTATCTGATTTAGAGCCTCTGTATTGTGAATCTTCCTCATTAGAGGATGCAAGTGGTGCTCTATTTCTAGTATTTATTTGTTCTCTCATAGGAGCACTAGTAGACTCTCCATTTCTTTTGATCCAACTCTTCTTTTCCTGTCTAGGTAACTGTTCCAGAGTAACCTCCAGATTTTTCTTGACAAAGGACCTAGTATTCCTTCTTTTATCCATGATATATAGTCTATAGCACTAGTTCTAATCCTTTTGAGTTGCCACCCACCAAAGATGGGAAAACTTTTAAAAATCTTAAAGAAAACAACTGAATACAACAGGAAAAACAAGAGTCCACTTAATAACTTTATTCTCTAGACTCTCCCCAGTAGAGTCACCATTTTTTTGGTTCCCCTTCTCTTTCTACTTGCAGGTTTACACTATGATTGACAAACTAATGTCACTGACTCTATCACCACTCCAAATTCTCCAAGGAAAAGGGTCAATTAACAAGGATCAACAAGGATCCTCCTACACTTTGAGCCTAGATGCTTAGGTGGGTGTACCTTTGATTCACTTCTTAAAAGGAATCACTAAATATTCTACAACTATACCCTTTACAAACTGGTTTTAAAGATTTTATCATTTAAGTGTGTGATTGATGATGATGAACTACTTCTAGAGAATGGATCAGTGCCTTAACCTAGGGCATAGAGTCATCCAATAACATATATCAACTGAAAATCCTAACTCAAACACTCTTGAACTTAGAATAAGTGCTTTCCATATTATCCCTCTCACTCCCAAACCTGATCATCAAATTCCTATCCAATCCTGAACTCACTGCAACTACCTTAAAGACTTTAATCCTAACTTTGTTAGGAACTCAAAGATAATCCCACAATGTTCTTTGTCCACCATATGCTAACTCACTTTGTGACATTAACATATATGAGCCCAAGATCAAAACAAGAAGACAAAAATAAATCTGAGATTGGAATTCAAGTGTATTCTCATTAAAATTTGTAGAATCTATACATTACCAAAACAACAAAATGCTAGGAAACAGACCCAAAATCCAGGCTCTCCTTGTTCAGTCTTTTACATTGATTTTCAACATAACATCAACAACCACAAAAATAAAAACTTCTACCATATATACCACTAGTCATCTTGGAATCCCAAAAATCAGGATGCAACAAGCTACAAATGACTAGGGTAAAGGTTTCAACCAACAAACCAATCAGATTCAATCAAAATTAATTACAGGGGAGAAAACCAAGCAACTTGGAGCAAACAGATCCTAAAATGATCTCCATTTATGATAATTCTTCTGACTTGTGTACTGAAGATCATGAATTTACCAAGCTTATCAATCTGATTGTCCTCCTACAACATGCCTTGAGCAACTCTTACCCACTTTTTCATTGTACAAACCCTCTGCAAGAAATTATCAAACCCTTTGGACCACACTGCATTAGTCGACAAGATCAAATTAGCTAGATCCAGCTGCCCCAACATTAAAAATCAGTCCTTCTATCACTGAGAAACCCTTTAAAAATTTGAATTAGGAAGAAATGACTATATTATGGTTCCAGACAGTATATCGACGACCAGCATTCAAACTTAGATCTACTTTATATCATCATCATCATATCTATTCATTTTACCTGGGCTCAGAGCTTAACCACATAGGAATCCTAGTTTACATTTTCTCCTTAGTTGCGAGATCATGCAGTCATCTTCATTAACTTTAGTTACCTTAGTGATTACGTGACTAAACAGTCTCATGATCTCATGATCTTCTCCCAAACTGCCAAACTATTCAGAGATCATGTGATAGAAGAGATTCCAAGTCACTGAACAAAATCACTAATTGCATCATCATCATGAGATTACCTGACTATAGGGACACTAACTGTCTTGAGACCCCTTGACTTTATCTGGAGATTGCGCGACTGAGGAAAATCCTCTTAGTCGCTGAATTGACTTTCTTCATTCCCCGATCTGGTGACAATAGGAGCTTTTCAAATTTTTCCAACTGGTGACCCAATGACTATAGTCTATTTGAGATACATACTTTTCATTATGAGATCTGGTGACTAACATGGAGTCTCCCAATCACTGAATCACTTTGATTGTTCAACCTTCTTCCTGAGATTACGTGACCGCCGTCGATCTTTACCTTCTCTTCATCCTACGATCCATATTAAATTGCGAGAGCTTTTATGGCTTAAATATTTGATTCAGTGACCATGAGACTAACCATGTCATTGAATCGCTCAAGGTTTAGCATTTAACCATCAGGATCAGGAGAATCTGAAACTATATAGTTGCTAGATCGTTGAACTAAGAACATAACCACTGGGGCAAACCAGATGCTAACTTCTCTTTAACCTTGCATAATCTGGAGATTCAATGACAAAAAGATTCATTAGGTCTCATAATATTTTCTTCAACTAGGGTTAAGTCCTGAGAACACGCGATTGAGACAAATCTCCAAGTCGTGGAAAGATTTCTTAACTCTGAGTCAGATCTTGAGATTAAATACTGGTCATTGATCTTCAACTCATCCTGTAGCCATCAACGGTTCTCACTCAATCTCAGAATGTTAGAGGAATTAACTGTTTGATCTCAAGATAGAGCGACTGAAGAGATTTATAACTACCTGCTAGGTCGCTGAATGTTTTGCACTTAACCGCTGGATTCAAGAGACCGCGAGACAATCTTTAGTCACTAGATCGTAGAATATCTTATAACCTCAAAAAATACTGAGATCAATCGTTGTTATATGATCGCATAGCCTGGGAGGATTCCATGCGATCCAATGCCAGCCATTAGATAAAAAATAATCTGAAAGCTGAGCCCCGCTGACAGGGCATCAAACTCACTACTCTGTAACCAATAAGGAATGGACACCTCAGCACCATTTGATGTTAGGTCCACTTGGATCATCTCTATTTGACATGGGCCTACATTGTGAGATTCAATGACTAAATCTCCATCACATGATCTTGATTTGATGGTAGTCACTGGATCTCAGAACTTATTTTTGACTTTGACTTTTCTCAGGAGATCTGACAACTGAAGCCATCTTGAGAATATTGATATAGTGGTCGCCAAATCTCAGAATAAAATTTGGAGACCTAGCGACAAAGATTCAATTGCTGAGTCACTGAACATTTGGAAATTAACCACCCAAGTCAAGAGATTGCATGAACACATAGTCGCAAGGTTGCCAAATGAGACAGATAACCACCGGGATTAAGAGATCTGGAGACTAGAGAAAAAGCTAACCGCTTGGCAAATTGCTAAAGGATAACAAATATTTTGGAAACATTGAGAGATCTCACAACAAAAGGATTTCAGGAGGTCGCTAGACTAAAAGGAACATTCATATTTCTTTGGGAGACTAAGTGACCAAAGAGAAAAAATAAAGCGCGCATGATTTATAATCACTTAGGTGGCCTGAAAAAGTAACAAAGAATTAGAACAGGGCTTGGATGAATTAGGGTTTTTTCCTTCCAACGGCTAGAAATATGAAATAAAGGCCTAGGGTTTCAAGCCAGAGACAAGGAAAAACATGCAGAGAATAGAGAAAAAATTTATTGCCATGAAAACTTCTTACAAGTGCTAACAGTAGACATTTGATATTATGAAATAACAAATAACACAAATTGAAACCCAGATGATGGGTTTGAAGACAGGGTTCATAAGGTGGCTTTGCAATCTAGACGGGAGCATTCTACAACCAAAAAAGATGACCATAAATATCTTGTAATGGTTCCTCATCGTGTGTTTACAATGTTGTTTTGGAGAAGGACATTGGAACTAAATATTTATGAACAAATATTGACCAAGGTCTTATCAAATTTTATCACCAAAGAGAAGAAATAAAATACTATAATGGATTGCACTAGGTATATACATTTTCTTAACACTTCATACAAGATCATAGTTGCGGGTGTGGAACAAAACTATGAAAATGCCCCTTGACTCATCCAAGTAAAAAATTTGAATCGCGCCCTCCCATTCATCAAAAGTAAGATCTTGTAATACAAGTATAGGATATTGAGATTGCCATAAATTATAGATAAAACCTAAATGAAAATCCTTATAATGTAGATAATGTGGTCCAAATGAAAATGTAGATAATCCTCCTTCACATGCTGCCCTTCTTCACCATGGGGAATAATGAAGAGATATCGTGGTCCAAATGAAAATGCAGATAATCCTCCTTCATGCGCTACCCTTCTTCATCGTGGGGAATAATGAAGTGATAAATGAAACTTGTTTTTAAAGTTATGCCCATGTTGGTCGAAATTTAAACTAACATAGACATTGATTAAAAAAAAATCAAAGTTTTCCTTCTGTAATCCGACCAAAAAAAACCTTTTTATTTGTTGGTCAAAAATTTTGGTGAAAAAATAACATCAAATGTACTAGTGAAAGATCTTTAGCATGGCATGACCTTGAGGACAAATCGGAAAATTCATGAATCGAGAGGTTGATTTTTGTAATAGACCATTTGAATTACATAATTTGAAGAGACATTTGGAAGTCACCGATGATATGATAGTAACAGCCTTAGTACATTATGGTGACACTCATAACATTATTGAAAACCTCTATAGGAAGGGTCAAAATGAGAGAAGACAAAAGGGCATGGAATGTGATTTTTATTTTGCAAACTCACAAGTGGTCAAAGTGGCTTTGGAATCTATGAAATCTGATTATTTATGTTTTCTTTCAGATAGGGATCATATCTTAAAGATTGTTGAAGAATATGCTAAAAAATTGAAGGAAAAGGAGGATGAGGTTAATAAACTCATCGGGGAGCTTAACGATATACAGGAGACATTGGAGAATACACAAGTTGTTCTTCAAGATGGAAAAATTCAGATTTTGGTTACTAATCAATTCATGGAGCAAGAGAATAGAGGAAGGAATGAGTTTTTTAGGAAAGTGATTAAGGAGCTTGACAACATACAATAGACTTATGACTTGGATAGTTGTCCCAAAAAATCAAGTAATAAATTTTTGGTCCAACCAGAACTTCACTATGAGTTGGGAGTAAAGGATAATATTCAGGTTGTTGACAATTCTCTATTTGAGGTGGATGTTGATTGAATATTTGATAATCCACTCTTCGAGTTGGATAAGGGAGTTCTTTCTTACTCCAGTGATGAGATTTGAAGTGATTATAGGATTTGGACCTAGGTGCACCTTCTAGTGATGAGTTTCATCACATGATTAGATTAGTGGATCAATTTCTAGAGTTAGTACTACTGTCCACTCTTTGATCAACTTACACATTGGTTTGCATTTTGATCTACAAATGAGCTGGATGGATTCCTTGGTTCAACAATTGAGTAGTTCCTGGTTGAGAATTGATGGTAGATATAGTTTGAGCATAGGATATGTATTTTCAGCTACCCCATCACTCATGATTCCTATGCATTTAGGGGTATATTGGATTGATTACGATTGTATTAGTTCCTTTGCACTATTGGTGTTTACCTCAGCCTTTGAGTAGTTTGATTTTTACATCAACAACTTAGCTTGGTCTGATAGATTTTATTGTGTGCCTATGATGGGTGCTATGCACTTCCATGAGAAATTATTTACAATTGGAGAGTTGTTTAGTGTTGATAGCTCCTTGAGATACTACTATCTCACCATATTTGATAATTATGACAACATGATAATTTGGGATCATGGTATTGTCATATTTAGTGCATTACTTTAGTGAGATTTTGATGAGTGGCTTCAAAATTTTGGGCATGGTGTTATTTATATCAAAGCAGTGTAGAAAATTGACAGAGAAACATTCTTGAGGTTGATATGGGATCTAGGAATTTGGCTTGAGCATGCAGATGCAAATTGCTTGAGGGAAAGAAATATCTAGGAAGGGAGGACTATAATGTCCCATTTTAGAGACATTATAAGTTGATTAGATAATTAAATTTTAAGTTGTCAACTTATAAGAAATTTTATGATGACTTAGTATAATTATGTGATAAGTATTAAAATGACTTAATGGTGCTTAGTGTTTAATTAATAAAGTCATTTTAATTTAAAAGAGGAAAAATAAAGAGACATAGAAAAGGAATATGAAGAGATAGGCAAATAAAACAAAGATTCATAGGGTTGTTCTTTAAAAGAACCATGAGAGGCTCATTCTCGATGTGCTTGGTTTCTCTTGGAGAATTTTGGGAAGCTTTGATTTTCAATAAATTTGAGGACAAAAACCCTTGAGATTGGAGGCAGTGGATGGAAACCCATTGTCTGTTGGAGATATCACTTGGTGCTTCAAATTCATACTTCTAGCTATCAAATATAACTATAAGTTCTGTGGCTATGATTGGATATTTTTTTGTTGCTCTATTGAAAATTTGAATGCAATATTCAAAGTTTGTTTAAGTGAGATTTATGATTGTCAGCATAATTTGTTGGATTAATTGAAATTAGTTGCATGAAAATTATTGTTTACATTCATGTGGATCATTTAGTTAAAAAATATAGAGAAAATATTTTAAGGGGATATTTCAAATTTGTAGCCAAAATCTATAAAAAAAATTCACATTTGAATCCTTGAGCATGAAAAATGTTTTCCATAAGAACATTACTCTTACACTTCAATTTATGCCTTCACGAACTCTTCTTGAACTCCTCTCAATGTATACACTCATTTATCTTCATAAGGCAAGTGTCTACAATGTATCATAGCTTTCCACAATAAGTATATTACTTGTGGATGTCCTCGTTAATTTTGTAAGATAAAACTATTGAGAAGGTGTTGCACACCTTGCATATTTAAATATTTTATATTTTTTTCGTGTAAGTGGCAATATGTTTCTAGAGGATTTTATGTTTGGCATTGCAATGTATTTAATAGGGGTGGTATGTTGGGGATTTCCCATGGTTTAGTGAACACATGGTCAATTGAGCTCATTGGAGGAGAAAATTTAATGTTTTGGATTAATTTTAATATGAAAATATTGTAAAAGTGCATAATGCTTGGGCTTGCATGATGCAAAGCAACTATGGGAAGAATATTTAGGGAGTTATCAATGGTCACATGTTTGCAAAAATATTCTAAGTCACATATTAACAACAAACTTCTAGTAGTCACATGTCCACAAGAAGCTACTAGTAGGTAAGAAATTTATACCTTCCTCTCATTGCTATAAGTAGAGGGCTTGGGAAAAATACTCTTTTAATCTATCATCTTGTATTTCTTGTTGTGAAGCTTGGATCTTGGAACTTTACTTGGGTTCCTTAATGAGGAGACCTTGAAGAGTTTGAATGGGACATGTAACTCGCATTTGTTCTCAGATTTTTTTCATGGGATAATAATTATTTTCCCAAAACTACAAAATGTTGCATCTTATGTGGTTTTTCCTTGGTTGAGAGTGATGATCTCCATGTTAAGGCTCATAGAATAATATTGTGACCTTTTTTGTTGACATAATTACACTAGTTTCATTGCTTTATCAACAAGCTTCTCTTAAAATGATTTTTGTAGGGCATATCTAAGTCTCTCTTTTCTATAGTTGTTATTTCTTTCATTTTTATTGTGTAATTTATTGCAAAATATTGCTAGAATTTGTAAGCAAGTGATACACATGTGATATGCTTCCTCATACATGTACTACAAAATTATTTCATACTACACTTAGAGTAGGACACTATATTTTCTTGCAAAATACTATACATTTAGTACTAGAATTTATTTATAATATTTGTAATACTAGTGTAGATTTTTCCTTTCAATTTTTAGTAAAGCCTACTTTCTGGTTGACTAGGGGAAAGCCTTTCTTGCATTAATGTGGTTTTTTCTACTACCTAGGAGTTAGTTGTAATTGATCTTGTTTGATGGATAATTATGGAAAACACTTCTAGAATTGAGGTGTAAAGGATCAATGGACCCTACATTGATCTTTAAGGCTTATGATGGAGGATTTTCTTGATGATGATAGGATCATGGGTTGTGTCACAAGTTTTCTTGGAGTTCACCCCCACATTGTTGGAGTTGATTATGTGGTTTTGCCTATAGCCCTTATTGGTAATTTATATGATTTATTAGTTATGTGGAGGTATGGAGTTAGCCATTTGGTTATGTGGAAGCTTTTGAAATATACCCTTATATAATTTGGCATGTAAGGTTGTGAAGTTGGTTGTATAGTGACCTAAAAACTCTTGGACAAATTGGTTCTTTTGTTTGCATGTTTTAGATGGAGTTAGTCCTTTGGTGACTTTTACTTGGAGGTTCTGGAATTGACCATTTGGTGGTAGAGAGCCCTTGGATATCCCCTTCAATGCATGTACTTGTATGTTGTGGATTCATGTTGTTTCAATCCATGGGTTGTAAATTTGTGATATTTCATCATTCAAAATACAAACCATTGGCCCTAAGCATTTGTGTGTTTTGAATATGCTAATGAATTTAGATTTGCACAAATACCTTTCGCATGAATTTTTTTATAGGATTTATGTTAAATTAAAATTTACATGGAATTATTATTTGGATATATAACTATGTCATAACCCAAAATTATTTTAATATTTTTTTATTTATTTAACAATGCAAACTAAGCGATAATAGAATGAAAATTGCTCTAGATAATATTGTTCAATTTATTTTGAGATGTATAATTTTGGTTTTGATCATTATATTGTTGACATGATAATTGTATGTCAAATCAAATAAGTTGTCTTAGAATAAATATATAAGACAATTTATTCTATTTCACGCACAATTATCATCTCAAGAATATAATGATCAAAACCAAAATTATATATCTCAAAATAAATAAATAAAGATTATCTAGAAAAAAAATATTTTATTAATGCCTATTTTGGACTCTTAATTAAAAATGAATCTTAAAACATAAAGAATGTTCTAGGCTATGACACAATAACACTTAATCTACAACTTGACATTCTATTCATGCAAAGACTCGCATGTGATTCAAAAACACCAACATACTAGAGCCTATTATTTTGTGGGTTTGTAAAGTTGTGAGATATTATTTTTAAGATTGTAATTCTCAAAGTTTGTTTAGATGAAGATATTTTTATATAGGATTCTAGAGTGGTTAGATGTTTTTTATTAGTCTTTGGTTCCTAATTTGTGGTTGTCTTGGAACTAAAAATTGTTTAGCATATGACATTTGCAGGAGTTTTAGAATTAATGTTAGTACTGCAAGAATAATTTTCATGATGTCTCAGTTATGTCTTAATGAGTGGAGCTTTGGATCTATTTTGGATCCACAAGTTTTTTCAAATCCATGTTAAATTGTTTTGAGACATGTGATTTCTCTAATTTGAATTGGTTTTAGGAGGGAAATAGCCATGGTTTTTTGTTACCTTTTTTTTTCCTAAATTAGAAAAATGCATATATTAATAGAAAAATGTATATTATAGAGATGTCTTTCAAGATATGCATACTGAAAGAAGCAACTTACTTTTAACTCCATTTTACATAAATCTTTACAATGAGGATAATTTCAACATAAAACAACCGAAAACCAATAAGTGTGAATTGCAATTACATTGATATCACTTTTCTCTAAGAGTATCAAGAACATGCTCCTCTACAATGATGTTCAAAGTTGTGAGTAGAAATTCATTTTCATATTTATTGGAGGCCACATGTATGCATTATGTAGATGTGGGTGCCATGTTTGTGTGCACGCGTGTTGCATGGAAAACTCAAAAAAAAAATGTCAAGTGATTATGGCGTCATCAATGTATACTAGAGTGATTCTTCATGGTATTGGTGAGGGTAGGTTACTAATCTTTCTATTGTGAATTGTTTGGATGCCATGGATTTATGAATTTTGATATGTTTTCTTTTGACCAAAGAGGTAGGGAGATGGACAATTGGGGTGGTGTTCCAAAGTCCTTGCAAGTAGAGGTCTAATAAATGTCTTCTAGTTTTGAGGACATTAACTATGCAGTTATAAATGTTTTGGATATGATCATTTATCAAATGAGAGCTTTTTGTATTGAACATGGTTATTTTTGGTATATTATTTTATAAGATGAAGATAAGGACCATGATGTCATGGGAAACTCTTTTGTGCATAGTTAGAATTTTTGGCATGATTTGGTTGTGTTTATGAGTTAGTCTCATCAATAGATATCATATTACCATGGATAGGTCTTAAACATTCTTAGTAGGAGCTTTGATAGTGATATGGATTTGTTACTTTGAAATATGATCTTTTGGTAGTGAGAATGACTAATATTATTTCATGGTGGACTCTAGATTACAATTGGGGTTTTTGCATTATATGTTTGATTTTGAGAAGATCTATTGAATGGAGACTTGGTATTATAATGGGAAAATGTAAATCATAGAGCTATCATGAGTTCTTGGAGTTTGTGTTAGGATTAGGTGTTGTATACTTTGCATAACATTGGTTTGATTTAATTATGAAATTTAAATAAATCCTAGATAATGTGTTTAGCCACATTAAATTTTTATTTTTGGGGCCACTTGTAAAGTTGTATGTAATGATGAGTTAGATGCTTTACGTGGGTTGCACATAGAAAAAATATTTAATATTTATATCAAAAAACTATATGTCGTATGAATGGTTTGGTGGACTCATGGTTTGGAGGAACATGGTTTATCTTACCACTCAGTTTTATTTGTGTCAGCTTATGTCTATAAAAAAGGCACATAATTAGTGGTTAAAGGTTTCTTCTTTGGGGCCTTGGCTTCCGCTTGTGTATCATTATTTTGAGTCTTCTTTTAAGTAGTGCATATGTGAATCATGTCATGAATGTGTATATTCATGATTGAACATATGAAGGATGCATTGGAGACACATGATATTTTAGAGGTGTTCATGGAGGCTTTGTAAGTGTATTGTAATATTGCATTGTTGAATAATATATTGAACATGGATACATTTGGAGGCTATTTTTTTTCCCTCTATAAGGGGTTTTCCAAGGTATATCATGTGTTATCTTATGACATGTCTATGATCTTTGCATTTGGTTAATTATATACTTGAATGCATACTTTTATTTTATGTAGTTATGTTGGAAATTTATTGATTATTATGGTTGATTTTCCTAATATTTAGTATGGTATTAGAACCATGTTTATGGTTGTGAGATTTTAGAGATACTTGCTTCAGTATAACCCTTGGATGAGTAGATCTAATGCAAAGTTGAGGCCATAAAAAGGAAATAGAATTTTAAAATTATTCCAAAGTACGAACACATTTTTCACCCATTTGGTGTAGGGCTCGATGGTCACTCTCGGTGAAAAGGGAAGCATGGGAAAGGTGGTAGTAGGGAGAAACCACAACTAGATCAGACATAGAGGTGGAGGAAAAAGTGGATGCAGCGACAAACATGGACTTAGGAGATGCACTCTCATCATCCTTCTTCATTCTTCAATGTTGTCACCATCATAAAAGAGTGCTCTATTGATAGAGTAAGAGGTGGAGCTAATGAAGGTATTGGAGGCTTAATCATGAGCGACCTTTCTCTTTTTTCCATGTGGGTAGCTTGAGGAATAGATGGTGTCATTGAAGGATGAGGAGAAGGTTCCATAGGAGACCGTGTGATATTGTGAGACCTCTTACCCTAACCATAGATAGAAGGGTGAGGTATGTATGGGATGATGGGGATGGGAGGAGGTGGACACACCTTGGGATTCGGTAGAATGGGAGACTTTCATTTATCCACATTAGGTGTGGATGTCAGAACTAAAAGTATTGTTGGAGGCTACATGGCTTGAGGCAAGTGATGAGACTTACCATGGGGCATATTCTTTCCTGGAGTCCCCAATGAAGAAGGGACATAAGGTGAAGCACATTGAGCCTCACAAGTATGTCAAGTGGGAGAAGGTTCTAAAGATCTCAAGCTCATTTCTTTGACTTTGTATGCATGATATGCAAGAAAGGTGACATCTAGCCAAGGACGTAAATGCCCTATTGGAGTGGGCCAAAAATGATCAAGAGTCAAACCCCCATGGAACACCAAGTGATGATATCCCTGGTGTCCTAGATAGTGTGGATAGTTCCCTCGTAAGAAAAATTTAGCCACTTGTGGATAACTGATGGAATAACTCCCATAGAAGTCAACCAAGGGATAACCAGTTTGACCTTAAAAAGGTTCAACTCAGGATACACCACAAACATTGAAAATGTTGTGTTGGGTCCTACTCAGACCGTCAAAGTGGTAGACCCCATAGGGGGAAGGGACAATCCATCATTTATCCCGATGGTGGTAGGACACTCTTCATATTTACCATTGTTCAAACTATTGATGAAGAGGACCTCCTCCATAATGATGTCAACTCGGCAAGTAGGATCCACTAAGATGCCCCTAACATAAATGTCATTGATAAAAGCCAATATGTAGAGGGGAGAAGGCTCTTGTAATGGCCCCTTTCTGATTTTTTATCATATTTAAAGCCTCTAATCAGATTCTTAAATCAAACAATCAACACTTCAAAAGATCATGCAATTTCTCAATAATACCCAAATCGGGTATGCCCGAAATAATGCCAAAAACTTCACAACTTCATATATTATTGATAAATATGAAAATAGAAATTTTTACTAAAATTTTTCTAGAATAATGGCCTAAAAAATAGAACTTCCATATCTGAAAATATTTTACACAACAGCTCCAAAACGGAGTTCAAATACAATGCCCATCCGGCTCCAAAAACAACGTAAAATAGCTCGGAAACACCACAAAACACTAAAAAACTAACATAGAAGTAGAATCACGACCCAAGGCATATATTAAACTCTATTTTAACATAAAAAAGGCTTCAATACATCAGCAACCCAAACTGATATGAAAAACTCAACTGGAAACCCCAAACTCTTACAAAAAACACACCCAAAAACTCACAAATCTGCACTATTCAGCACAAGGGAAAACTCTGCATGAGCTTGCACATGGAATGGACTCAAACTCCCATCCTTAGTCTTCCTAGAAACCTCCAAAATCTCATCTTTGGGTCTCCTTCTCCACAGGTTTGGCAGCCTCTAAAGAACAACAAAGCAATGAGCAAAAATCAAGTTGAAGAATGAGCCCGAAATGCCTCCAAACCCCTTTAAAAGAGGGCATAACCCTAACTCATGAACAATAGGGGTGAATAAGACATAAATTAATAATATTTAACATTTATTAATCCATTTTTTTCCAAATATTATCCCCCTTTCCCCAAACTTTACTTTTTGACCCTGTCGACCTTAGCAAAAATTATTATTTTTAATTATTTTTAAAAAGGGGACATGACAAGTCCTCCCTCACAAATATTTTTTTTCCTCAAGAAATGAAGGTTTTGATGCTCAATAATATGTTTCCCTTCCCAAGTTGCATCCTCCAATGGTAATCCTTTCCATTTGACCAAATACTTTGTGATGCTCCTATTTCTCAATCTTTTTTCTCTCGTATCCAAAACCTCTTTTGGTATTACGACTAATTTCCCTTCATCTGTTTGAGGGTGATAGCTAGTACTAGGAGTGAGTTTATTTCCTTCCAAATTAAATATCTCCTTCCAAAAAGAGCTAAAGAATCTAGTGTCTCTATCACTGATAATGTTTCTAAGCAAGCCATGTAACTTGAAAATTTCCTTGAAGAATAATTATGCCACTTGTGATGCCTTGAAATCAAATGCGATGGGAAAGAAATGTGCATAATTAGTTAGTCTATCTACCACCACATATATTAAATCCTTACATTGACCCTTGGGCAACCTAGTGATGAAGTCCATGGAAATACTTTCCTATTTTTATTCAGGAATAGGAAGCGGCTGCAACAACCCTGCAGGACAAATTTGCTCACTCTTGTTTTGTTGGCATACCATGCATTCCTTAATGTGTTTAAGGACATCCTCCTTCATACCCTTCCATGAAAATCACTCTTGAAGTTTCCTATATGTCTTGAAGTATCCTTGATGACCAGCCAAAGGTGTGTCAGGAAAGGCCCTCAATATCCTTTCCTTAATCTTTGATCTTGGCACCAAGAACATCATGTTCTTGTAATAAATCAGCTCATCAAAAACCTTGTACCTGTTATCATCCACTAACTTATCCAAAACCTTGGTGTAAAATGAATCTTTCACATATTCTAAAATTACGGAGACTTTCCAATCAATAGAGATAGATGTTAAGGAACACAAGGTGGGCTTCCTTGAGAGAGCATCAGCAACCACATTATTCTTTCCTTTCACATATTCAATATAAAATCATAAGCTTGCAATTTTCTTACCCATTTTTGTTGATGATCATTCAAATCCCTTTGATTCAAGAAGAACTTGAGGCTATTATGGTCTACCTTTACAATGAATCTCCCACATACTAAATATTGTCTAAACTTATAAAGTGGATACATGATTGCCAACATTTCCTTATCATGGATGGAATAGCTTTTCTCTAATTGATTTAATTTTATTCTCTCAAATTCTATTAGATGTCCCCTTTGAGTTAGGACAGCCCCTATACCTTCTCTAGAAGCATCACATTCAACAACAAAAGGTAAAGAGAAATCTGGAATTGCAAGAACAGGGCATGAACTCATCACCTCCTTAAGCTTATCAAATGTTTTTTGTGCCTCTTCTATCCAAATAAAGGCTCCTTTCTTTGTCAAATCAATCAAGGGGGTAGAAAGCTGAGAAAATCCTTTGGTAAACCTCCTATAGTAGCTACAAAACCTAAAGAAACCTCTCAACTATTTAATATTAGTAGGTGGAGTAGGTGGAGGCCAATCCAAAATTGCTTGAATTTTTTGTTGATCAAACTGTACTCCTTTAGAACTTATAATATGTCCCAAATATAGGATCTCAGTCAAACCAAACTCACATTTAGATAACTTAGCATAGAAGGATTTCTACTCCAAGATTCCCAAAATAGTGTCTATGTGCTCTAGATGCTCTTTCCATGTTTTACTGTAAATCAAGATATCATTAAAGAACACAAAAACAAATTTTTGAATATGCTTGTTGAATACCTTATTCATACAAGATTGGAATGTTGCTGGTGCTTTCATGAGGCCAAATGGCATAACATGAAATTCAAAGTTCCCATAGTGACATCTGAAAGCAGTCTTTTCCACATCTTCCTTCCTCATGTAGATTTGATGGTAACTTGATCTTAAGTCAATTTTTGAAAAGTATACAACACCATGTAACTCATCAATGAGTTCATCTATGCATGGTATGGGATACCCTTTTTTTATGGTCTTCTTGTTCAGATCCCTGTAGTCTATACACATTCTCATTGTACCATCCTTTTTCTTAACAAGTACCACAGATGATGCAAGTGGACTAGAGCTAGGCCTTATGAATCCCATGTCCAAGAGTTCCTTAATATTTTTTTCTATTTCTTCTTTTTAACCTCTTGGATGGTGGTATGGAGTGGTTATAATTGGTTTGGCACATTGTTCTAAGTCTATAACATGCTCAACACCTCTATCTGGCAGTAATCCTAGAGGCAAATCATTGAAAACTATACTATGCTTATCAAGGATATTCTGAATTTCAAAATAGAAATTACCTTGATTCTTTGCACTACAACATTTGGGGTCAAATTTTGACACCAATTTGTGACACCACTACAATTTGTGTTTATTTTTTGTATTTTTTTTTCAAGTGCTCCTGACAATGTCTTAATAGCGATGATATTGTCATAATTGCAACACCCATTTGGTTATAAATAAAAAAGAAAGAAAAAGAAAGTGTCATTTGTAATTTGTGAATTCAAAGAGCTGTTGCGAAGATGACACTACACTTTTTTGTGGTGCGAAGAGGGAATTTGAGTTTGGCGTGCGCAAAGAGGCCAACACTATGTGGGAAGAGGGCACTGGCACTTGAGGTAGGCATTCAAGCTTTGTCTTCTCATTAAATCAATTTCAATGGCATTGTTTACATCTTAGCATTTGGAATGCTCGATGACCTGCGAGCTTTGAGAGCTAGGGCATCATTGCTATTACCTTCAAGGTATTGTGTGAAGTGTTTGATCTCTCTTTATTTGTTTTTCTATTGATATTCACTATGTGCGTACTCCCCGTTTATGATCATTTCATGAGGAAATGTCTTGATGGATTGCGGGCTACAAGCTAGGGCACGATACATTGTTCAGGAGCTCACTATTTAATACTGGCATTGTTTACATCTATTCATTTGGAATGCTTGATGACCTGTGAGCTTTGAGAGATAGGGAATCATTTCTATTACCTTGAATGCATTATGTGAAGTGTTTGATCTCTCTTTATTTGTTTTGCTATTGATATTCACTATGTGCGTACTCCCTGTTAATGATCATTTCATGAGGAAATGTCTTGATGGCTTGCGGGCTACAAGCTAGGGCATGATACATTGTTCATGAGCTCACTATTTAATAATGGAAATGTTTACATCTTTTCATTTGGAATGCTTGATGACCTGCGAGCTTTGAGAGATAGGGCATCATTTCTATTACCTTCAAGGCATTGTGTGAAGTGTTTGATCTCTCTTTATTTATTTTGGTGTTGATATTCACTATGTGGTACTCCCCGTTTATGATCATTTCATGAGGAAATGTCTTGATGGATCACGGGATGCAAGCTAGGGAATCATACATTGTTCATGAGCTCACCGTTTAATATCTGGCCAGGCCATGTAAATGGTACCAAGCCAACCCAATCAGCCCAACAAATTGTGTCATGTTTATCTTTGTCAAATACACGCGTTCACCATTTTGTTCTTGTTCTTCACACAAATATTGCATCAAAATTAATTGTAAAAAATGATTCAAAGAAAAAAGAAACAACTACAATAGATCAGACCCCAAAAGTATACACTCAACTCCAATAGCTCATAGTCTCAATGAAATAAATAATGTATAAAATAATATATGGTGCACAATAGTAGCAAGCATACAATGACAGCAATAACAACTTCAAAGGAGGAATTATGAAATATAGTTGTAGGTAGTTATCTCTTCTATAATGATGGAGGAGTCAAAGGTAATGATCAATATAACAAATAGAGCACTGACCAATCAAATAGGGACATGAGGTGCTCAAACAGTGAGCTCATAAAATAATATATTTAGTTTTAATAAAATCTTATAAAACAACATATATTGTGTGAAGTGTTTGATCTCTCTTTATTTATTTTGGTGTTGATATTCACTATGTGGTACACACCGTTTATGATCATTTCATGAGAAAATATCTTGATGGCTCGTGGGCTGCAAGCTAGGGCATCATACAGTGTTCATGAGCTCACTGTTTAATACTGACATTGTTTACATATTCTCATTTTGAATGTTTGATGACTCATGAGCTTTGAGAGCTAGGGCATCATTTCTATTACCTTTAAGGCATTGTGTGAAGTGTTTGATCTCTCTTTATTTGTTTTGTTGTTGATATTCACTATGTAGTACTCCCTGTTTATGATCATTTCATGAGGAAATATCTTGATGGCTTGCAGGCTGCAAGCTAGGGCATCAAACATTGTTTATGAGCTCACTATTTGAGCACCTCATGTCCCTATTTGATTGGATGGTAATCAAACAGTGAGCTCATAAAAAATGCATGATGCCTAAGCTCAAATTCAAAATAGTAAGTGTATTATTTTATTAAGACTAAATATATTGTTTTATTAAGATTTTATTAAGACAAATTATTTTGGGTTAGTTTTATGTTATTTTATAAGGTTTTATTAAGACTAAATATATGATGTAAACTCATAATTATACTTGATATATATATACTTCAAAGGAGGAATTATGAAATATAGTTGTAGGTAGTTATCTCTTCTATAATGATGGAGGAGTGAAAGGTAATGATCAATGAGGTTGCTGCTATTAGATCATACATTAACACACTTACTGCTTTGAATTTGAGCTCGGGCATCATGCAATGTTATTGTTATTATTGTGTGCTTACTATTGTTGTGCACCATATATTGTTTTATACACTATTTATTTTATTGAGACTGTGAGCTTGGTTTTTCTTTCAGAAGTGTATGGCTTGACTATGCACATGCATAATTGTAGATGAGGATCAGTAATAGGATGCCATTCATTACTTAGATATTTTTTATCTAACCCCCATCTCTCTTTTCTTTGCAGGTTCTAGATCACATAGGGGCACACTAGATTCATACCCGGGTCAAAAATTCATCACTTCAGGAAATGTCTAGCACCCTTATTATTTATGTTCATCCTCTTATGTATGCATGTACTCTTGCATTTTCTTCTGAAATTTATTTTCCTTGTATAGTATATACAAGTTATTTTTCATATATATACATGTAATCTTTAGATACAAAAATTTATTTTCCTTTACATATATCTTTGCATGAAATGAACACAAATTAAACAAGATCATCTAATAATGAAAACTAGGGTACTTGATGTTACATAGACCTTGCTATAACTTTGTCCTAGGCCCTCCTAGAATCAAAGAGGCTAATCTCCTAGCCTTAAGGGTGCTATCCTAGTCCCCTTATAAGAAGTTTCAAACTCCTCCTTTCTCCATTCAGTCTATGACACCAAGAATATGATAAAGTTCACTGTTCTAGGAACCTCTCTGTCCCTTCTAAAAAATTTTGTCTGTTGTCTGGCCTAAAAAGGCTACTAGGTTTAGTAGGCCTAATTGACCTTTTTCTGCTAATAACTCCAAACTTCTCTGAGTAAAGCATCCAACTAATTATAGATTTGAATACCTTTTTGGGAGGGCTTTAAGATTCTGTCAGTCTCCTTTTCCTATACTGTCCATACATGGCCTGCTGAAAATGGGGCTATAAATGAGGGTTTGGTAACTCACTATCTGTAACAGTGAGGGTTTAGTGTTTTCCCTTGTATCGAAAATCCCCCGAGCTCTCTCTGCATTGGAGATATTTGATCATGCATCTGACCTCCCCTCCACATCATTTTATTGAGGCTTTGAGCCCCCTCAATCACTCCATCTACTCTACAATAGCACACTGACCCCTATCCAAACACTGATAGCTTGCCTAGGGTATCAATTTATAGATACATCTTGAACTTTCTAGGGCCCCTCCTTTGCATGAAATATATTAAAAGGAGTCTAGACACAAATCCCATAGACCCATATAGATTGTACGGTGGGAGAGTGCTCTAGCACTCCATTATTCAAAGCTCTATCAGTAGTAACCCGAGACAGGCCAAAATAAAGAAAACTATGAAGACTAACTCAAAACTGAAATGAAATGCTAAATAACTATCCTAGGAATTCAAAAACATTAAAAATCATCACATGCAAACATTACAGTTGGATATTCAATCCATTTCTTATCTCTGACAGCACAAAAATGTATATCTTTGTCAAAGGAAAACTAGTTACACTATCTAACTGCAACCAAAAGTTTGCTCTCTGTATTGCACTCTTCCCTATGCCTTGAATTATGGTTTTCAATTCTTAAATAGCTCCCTCCTTAGTGTTAGGGCCCATGGATCAGGATAGCTATCTCTTGAGCTGGTTACATGCTTTTGCAAGAAAAACTGTCATGACAACTTTCAAAGTTGTCAAGCAACTTTTGGTGGATAGACAAACCACCTACACACACCTCAAAAGCACTCAATCCTTGATTGAGTAAGGGTCATAAAGGCCATTTGTTCAACTTTAGAACATTGTCCTATGATAGGCAACCTAGCAAAGTTGGCTAAGACTGCTACAACTAGGCTCCAAAAGACACACCAAGGACTCAAAAGAACAAAGAAGAACAAACACTAGCTAGCACACCTAGAGAGACCAAATAGGCTTCTCCCTAACCTAGTGGCTTGGCCAAGGCCACTACAAGCCAAAATTTAGGAACACTAGGTACCAAACAACCCTACCTAGGTGCCCTCACCAGTACTATAGTCCTTTTGAATCTTAGGATGACATCTCAATTGGGAAAGACAAACCAAAACCTTTCATAGGCCAATAAAAACCAAGGCATGTGGGTGCTCTTCTATTGTATAGTTACACTCATAAAATATATGTACAGTTATAAAATTTCATCATTGAAATTTAATAATATAATTCATCTTCATCAAAATACAATGGAAGTGGTGATTTAATACATCTACCCACATTCTATGTGCTTTGAGCCAATGAAATTTTTATCATCATGATGAAGTAATAATGCATTAAATGTCAGACACCCATTTGGTTATAAACAAAAAAGAAAAGAAAAAGAAAGTGTCATTTGTAATTTGTGAATTCGAAGAGTTGCCACAAAGATGACACTGCATTTTTGCATGGCACGAAGAGGGCATTCAAGTTTGGTGTGCACGAAGATGCCGAAACCGTGTGGGAAGAGGGCACTGGAACTTGAGGTAGGCATTCGAGCTTTGTCTATTTGATTATAAATGGGGAGAGCTACATCAAATAGGGACATCAGTAATAAAATAATACACTTACTATTTTGAATTTGAGCTCAAGCATCATGCAATGTTATTGTTGTCATTGCATGCTTGCTGCTGTTGTGCACCATAACAGCAACAAGAATGCAATGTTATGAAATTTTGGGATTAAATTGGTGAGTTTTTATACTTTCTCCATTTTAAACTAACTTATGACTTCAAAGGAGGAATTATGAAATATAGTTGTAGATGGTTATCTCTTCTATAATGATGGAGGAGTCAAAGGTAATGATCAATGAGGTTGTTGCTATTAGATCATACATATATTAATACACTTACTATTTTGAATTTGAAGTCGGGCATCATATATTGTTTTATACACTATTTATTTCATTGAGATCGTGAGCTTGGCATTTGTAATGTGTTTCCTGATATTGGATTAATATCAAGAGTTTTCCCACCAATACAAGTGTAAATAATGCATTGAGCATAATCTACAAACACTCCATGGTATGAAGTCTCGCTGAAGCTTGAAATATATCACTCCTCATGTTATTGTCAAAATTAAATTCAAATATTTCTCAAAACATTTATTCTTGTAGAATTAATATATCCTTATCTCAATAAATAAAACAATCTTGCATAATAGCTTTTGAATCACATTAACACACACCCATGTTTTGTAGCATAGTTCATTTTAGAAGTGTATGGCTTGACTATGCACTTGCATAATTGTAGATAAGGATCAATAATAGGGTGCTAGGCATTGCTTAGATCCTTTGGATCTAACCCCATCTTTTCCTTCCTTGCAGGTTTTGGATCATATAAGAGCATATTGGATTGAGCCCCAATCAACACTTCATTACACCAGGCAATGTTTGGTACCTTCATTATTTATGTTCATCCACTTATGTATGTTTGGATTCATTCATATTCTTTTGAAAGCTGGTTATTAGTGACCATATATGATGATTTTCGATGTTTTTGGGTCATTTGATGAAAAGATGTAAAAGTTTCTTAAAAGTTTATATTTTTATTTCAATTTTTAAAATCATTAAATGAATAAAATTTAAAGATAAAAAATTAAGATAATTTTTGTCTTCACTTAAAAAAAACCATAAAGCTCATAAAGCATGGTAAAAGAGGGCCTTAACTGTAGTAAAATGGGAAAGTTGCCACCTTGCACTGCTCTTCATATGGCAGTTGCTAAGAAATTATGTTATAAAATTTCAAGGCATGAAATTTCATACTTTTTGACATCATACTTTTTTCTCCTTAGCATTGAGTTTACAATGTGGGGAAGTCGAAAAAAATATATGTACAATTATAAAATTTCATGCCTTGAAATTTGGCATGAAATTTTATAACATAGTTCCTTAGCATTTGATCTTTATATGGCAACCATGACTTGAGGTAGGCATTTGAGATTTGTCTTCTCATTAACTCAATTTCATTTTGATGGCATTTGTTGATTTAAAGGAAAAATATGAAAATTAATACTGGCATTGTTTACATCTTTGCATTTGGAATGCTCGATGACCCGCGAGGTTGGAGAGCTAGGGCATCGTTGCTATTACCTTCAAGGCATTGTGTGAAGTGTTTGATCTCTCTTTATTTGTTTTGTTGTTGATATTCACTATGTGGTACTCCCTGTTTATGATCATTTCATGAGGAAATATCTTGATGTCTCGTGGGCTGCAAGCTAGGACATCATACATTGTTCATGAGCTCACTGTTTAATACTGGCATTGTTTACATCTTTTCATTTGGAATGCTCAATGACCCATGAGCTTTGAGAGCTAGGGAATTATTTCTATTACCTTCAAGGCATTGTGTGAAGTGTTTGATCTCTCTTTATTTGTTTTGTTGTTGATATTCACTATGTGGTACTCCCTATTTATGATGATTTCATGAGGAAATGTCTTGATGGCTCATGGGCTGCAAGCTAGGGCATCATACATTATTTATGAGCTCACTATTTAATACTGGCATTGTTTACATCTTTTCATTTAGAATGCTTGATGACCTATGAACTTTGAGAGCTAGGGCATCATTGCTATTACCTTCAAGGCATTGTGTGAAGTGTTTGATCTCTCTCTATTTGTTTTGTTGTTGATATTCACTATGTGGTACTCCCCGTTTATGATCATTTCATGAGGAAATGTCTTGATGGCTCATGGGTTGCAAGCTAGGGCATAATACATTGTTCATGAGCTCACTATTTAATACTAACATTGTTTACATCTTTTCATTTGGAAGGTAGGCATTCGAGCTTTGTCTTCTCATTAAATCAATTTCAGTGGCATTGTTTACATCTTAGCATTATTAATAGTGGCATTATTTACATCTTAGCATTTGGAATGCTCGATGACTCATGAGCTTTGAGAGATAGGGCATCATTTCTATTACCTTCAAGGCATTGTGTGAAGTGTTTGATCTCTCTTTAATTTTTTTTTTGTTGATATTCACTATGTGATACTCCTCGTTTATGATCATTTTATGAGGAAATGTCTTGATGGCTCGCGGGCTACAAGCTAGGGCATCATACATTGTTCATGAGCCCACTGCTTAATACTAGCATTGTTCATGAGCTCATTGATTAATATTTGGCATCATGCAAACATACATTAATACACTTACTATTTTAATTTTGAGCTCAGACATCATGCAATGTTATTGTTGTCATTGCATGCTTGCTTCTGTTGTGCACCATATATTGTTTTATACACTATTTATTTCATTGAGATCATGAGTTTGGCATTTGTAATGTATTTTCTGTTATTAGATCAATGCTATCATGTTGTTGAGTCTATGTAAGACTTGCAAGGTTTTACCCCAAAATTTAGCAGTAATAAAATAGGGACATCAAATAGGGACATCAGTAATAAAATAATACACTTACTATTTTGAATTTTAGCTCTGGCATCATGCAATGTTATTGTTGTCATTGCATGCTTGCTGTTGTTGTGCACCATAACAGCAACAAGAATGCAATGTTATAAAATTTTTGGATTAAATTGGTGAGTTTTTATACTTTCTTCATTTTAAACTAACATGTGACTTCAAAGGAGGAATTATGAAATATAGTTGTAGGTGGTTATCTCTTCTATAATGATGGAGGAGTGAAAGGTAATGATCAATGATATTGCTACTATTAGATCATACATATATTAATACACTTACTATTTTGAATCTAAGCTCGGGCATCATATATTGTTTTATACACTGTTTATTTCATTGAGACCATGAGCTTAGTATTTGCAATGTATTTCTTGTTATTGGATTAATATTTCCTGTTATTGGATTAATATCAAGAGTTTTCCCACCAATACAAGCATAAATAATGCATTGAATGTAATCTACGAACACTACATGGTATGAAGTCTCGTTGAAGCTTGAAATATATCACTCCTCATGTTATTGTCAAAATTAAATTCAGATATTTCTCAAAATATTTATTCTTATAGAATTAAGATATCCTTATCTCAATAAATAAAACAATCTTGCATAATAGCTTTTGAATCACATTAACACACATCCATGTTTTGTAGCATAGTTTATTTTAGAAGTGTATGGATTGACTATGCACATGCATAATTGTAGATGAGGATTAGTAATAGGGTGCCAGGCATTGCTTAGATTCTTTGGATCTAACCCCATCTTTTCCTTCCTTGCAGGTTTTGGATTATACAAGAGCATAGTGGATTGAACCCTAGGTCAACACTTCATTACTTTAGGCAATGTTTGGTACCTTCATTGTTTATGTTCATCCACTTATGTATTTTTTCAATCATTCATATTCTTCTGAAAGTTGGCTATTAGTGACCATATAGGACCATTCTTGATGTTTTTGGGTCATTTGATGAAAAAATGTAAATAGGGACATTATTAATAAAATTTGTTTTGTTGTGCATATACCTTCTCTGATCAATTCTGATATGCACAGGTGATGAACATTCATATTTTCCTAAGCAGTACTATGAGCTTTCCTTCCAACACATGTACTATTGTGAAAATTATCACAACTCCATTTGTTGTAGGAAAGCTCACAGTACACGTCTTGATGTCTACATATTTTTCACCTGTTCATATACCAAATGATGAATGTTCAATTGTTGTAATGGAAAAGCATTAGAATTGTCCATATAGGACCTTCATTATTTATGTTCATCAACTTATGTATGTTTGCATTTATTTATATTCTTCTGAAAGTTGGCTATTAGTGACCATATAAGACCATTCTTGATATTTTTGGGTTATTTGATGAAAAAATGTAAATAGGGACATCAGTAATAAAATATGGATTGTTGTCATTGCATGCTTGCTGCTGTTGTGCACCATATATTGTTTTATACACTATTTATTTCATTGAGACTGTGATCTTGGTTTTTCTTTTAGAAGTGTATGGCTTGACTATGCACATGCATAATTGTAGATGAGGATCAGTAATAGGATGCCTTTCATTGCTTATATATTTTTTATCTAACCACCATCTCTCTTTTCTTTATAGGTTCTGGATCACACAGGGGCACACTAGATTCATACCCGGGTCAAAAATTTATCACTTCAGGCAATGTCTGGCACCCTTATTATTTATGTTCATCCTCTTATGTATGCATGTACTCTTGTATTTTCTTCTAAAATTTATTTTCCTTGTATAGTATATACAAGTTATTTTTCATATATATACATGTAACCTTTAGATGCAAAAATTTATTTTCCTTTACATGTATCTTTGCATGAAATGAACACAAATTAAACAAGATCATCTAATAATGAAAACTAGGGTACTTGATGTTACATAGACCTTGCTATAACTTTTTCCTAGGCCCTCCTAGAATCAAAGAGGCTAATATCCTAGCCTTAAGGGTGCTATCCTAGTCCCCTTCTAAGAAGTTTCAAACTCCTTTCTCCATTCAGTCTATGACACCAAGAATATGATAAAGTTCATTGTTCTAGGAACCTCTCTGTCCCTTCTAAAAAGTTTTGTCTATTGTCTGGCCTAAAAAGGCTACTAGGTTTAGTAGGCCTAATTGACCTTTTTTTGCTGATAACTCCAAACTTCTCTGAGAAAAGCATCCAACTAATTATGGATTCGAATACCCTTTTGGGAGGGCTTTAAGATTCTATTAGTCTCCTTTTCCCATACTATCCGTACAGGGCCTGCTAAAAATGGGGCTATAAATGAGGGTTTGGTAACTCACTATCTGTAACAGTGAGGGTTTAGTATTTCCCCTTGTATCCACAATACCTTGAGCTCTCTCTACATTGGAGATTTTTTATCATTCATCTGACCTCTCCTCCACATCATTTGATTGAGGCTTTGAGCGCCCTCAATCACTCCATTTTCTCTGCAACAGCACACTGACCCCTAACCAAACACTGATAGCTTGCCTAGGGTATCAATTTATAGATACATCCTAAACTTTCTAGGGCCCCTCCTTTGTATGACATATATTACAGGGAGTCTAGACACAAATCCCATAGACTTGTATAGATTGTAAGATGGAAGAGTGCTCTAGCACTCCATTATTGTAGATGAGGATCAGTAATAGGATGTCATTCATTGCTTAGATATTTTTTATCCAACCCCCATCTCTCTTTTCTTTGCAGATTTTGGATCACACAGGGGCACACTAGATTCATACATGGGTCAAAAATTCATCACTTCAGGAAATGTCTGGCACTCTTATTATTTATGTTCATCCTCTTATGTATGCCTATACTCTTGCATTTTCTTCTAAAATTTATTTTCCTTGTATAGTATATACAAGTTATTTTTCATATATATACATGTAATCTTTAGATGCAAAAATTTCTTTTCCTTTACATGTATATTTGCATGAAATGAAAAAAAATTAAACAAGATCATTTAATAATTCAAACTAGGGTACTATAGTCACTCATCTAGTAATTAGTTCCCCAAACCATTACTAAGGATTGAACATAAGTCTAAGTCCCCAAACCTATTGTTCTATGTGTACAAAACAATATATGGTGCACAATAGCAGCATGCATGTAATGACATCAATAATATTACATGATGCCTAAGCTCAAATTCAAAATAGTAAGTGTATTAATGTATGATCTAATAGCAGCAACCTCATTGATCATTACCTTTCACTCCTCCATCATTATAGAAGAGATAACTACCTACAACTAGGGCATCATGCATTGTTTATGAGCTCACTGTTTGAGCACCTCATGTCCCTATTTGATTGGCTAGTGCTCAAATAGTGAGCTCATAAATAATCCATGATGCCCTAGCTTGCAGCCTGCAAGCCATCAAGACACTTTCTCATGAAATTATCATAAATGGGGAGTACCACAGTGAATATCAACAACAAATGATCTAACCCCATCTTTTCCTTCCTTGCAGGTTTTGGATCATACAAGAGCATACTAGATTGAACCCCGGGTCAACACTTCATTGCTTCAGGAAATGTCTGATACCTTCATTATTTATGTTCACCCACTTATGTAAATAAAATAGGCCATGTAAATGGTACCAAGCCAACCCAATCAGCCCAACAAAATGTGTCATGTTTATCTTTTTCAAATAAACTCATTCACCATTTTGTTCTTCTGGTGCTCCTAATGAGCATAGAGAGGGGCCAAAGAATCTTACAAGCCTAAAATGTTGGTATATCACTATATGGCCTCATAATTACTAAGCCAAAGGGTTTTTTTTATTCGAAAGACTTAGCAGCCTCCAGGGTCATTTTCTTTTATGTTGTGTTAATAGGATGTTTGCTAGAAACATTATGACTGTGCATCCCTTTGCTCATCTCTTCAATTTTTTTTTCATAGATTTCACCATCTGATGTTCCTTTTCGGTAAGAGTTGGGTGTGAAAAAGATATTTCATTTTTTCATTCTGAGAAGATCCAGAGTGATTCTGAGTCAAAGAGGAAATGCCCTGATCCTTCCACAAGTGCTATTTCGATGAGTTTTGATCACTTGATGAACATAAAATTATCTATTGAGTTGAAAAGAAAATCAATAGAATACATTGAAAATGAAGTGAAAAAACCTAAGGTTTCTTCTCAATGTAAGTAAAATTCTTTCCCTCAATGAAAGATTGAAGTCTTTCCAAACTCATTTCTCCCAAATTATGGGAAACTCTGAACTTACCATTTGAATAACCACAAGTTTTTATTTGTATGCAAACCATTCTTCTGAGAGTCATGAACATTTCCATCCATCTCTTACCGAAAAGGAACGTCAGATGGTGAAATCTACAAAAACAAAAACTGAAGAGATGAGCAGAGGGATGTGCAGTCATAAATGTAGATATCACAACAACTGAGAAACATAAATGTAGATATCCAAAAAATTGTGACCATGATGCCTACATTTATGTTTCTCAACTGTTGTGTCCTAGGACCCCTTATTTGATTGGTCGGTGCTCTATTTGTTATATTGATACTATTAGATAAAATAGGGACATCAGTAATAAAATAATACACTTACTGTTTTGAATTTGAGGTCTGGCATCATGCAATGTTATTGTTGTCAAAACAGTATGTGTATTAATGTATGATCTAATAACAGCAACCTCATTGATCATTACCTTTGACTCCTCCATCATTATAGAAGATAACTACCTACAACTATATTTCATAATTCCTCATTTGAAGTCACAGGTTAGTTTAACTATTGGACAATGAGCTGATAGGAGTTTCGAATAGATTTGAATAAAAACTAAGAGTATTGAATTTTATCATGCAATGTTATTGATGTCATTGCATGCTTGCTGCTATTGTGCATCATTTATTATTTTATACACTATTTATTTCATTGAGACTGTGAGCTATTGTAGTTGACTATATTCTTTTGGGGTCTGATATATTGTAGTTGTTTCTTTTTTCTTTGAATCATTATTTAAAATTACTTTTGATGCAATATTTGTGTGAAGAATAAGAACAAAATGGTGAATGAGTGTATTTGACAAAGATAAACATGACACATTTTGTTGGGCTAATTAGGTTGGCTTGGTACCATTTACATGGCTTGGTTAGATATTAAATAGTGAGCTCATGAAAAATCATCCTACTACTTACACTACAATTTCTATGTCCACTGCCATTAAAATATATCACTCCTCCTGTTATATAGGCATCCTTCTCATTAAGTGTTGCCATTAAAATATATCACTCCTTATGTTATATAATGTATATGCATACTTGTTTAAAATGTCATACTTGTTGCTTTTAAATATTATTACCATTTCACTAAAATTTACATGACATTAAAGCCAAGCCCAAAATTTATACACACATGTAAGTATAGGAGAAGCTGGATTCTGCAACTATTAAAAAAAAATAAAAATACCAATAGCAGCTTACGAGAAACTATACTTGTGCTTACCACACCATACCTCAGCATCATAATGCTTATCATTTTCAAGCTTCAGCGAGGTTTCATACCATGCAACATCTATAGATTTGTATGCAACACTAATTTAGGCTGGAGGTAAACTACATGTGTCATGTAAACAACATGGTTGAATTCAATCTCTTTTGTGCATTTTCGAGAGTTTTCCCACCAATACAAGTGTAAATAACGCATTGAACATAATCTACGAACACTGTGTGGTATGAAATCTCACTAAAGCTTGAAATATATCACTCCTCATAGTATTGTCAAAATTAAATTCAAATATTTCTCAAAACATTTATTCTTGTAGAATTAAGATATCCTTATCTCAATAATAAAACAATCTTGCATAATAGCTTTTGAATCACATTAACACACACCCATGTTCTATAGCATAGTTCATTTTAGAAGTGTATGGCTTGACTATGCACGTGCATAATTGTAGATGAGGATCAATAATAGGGTGCCAGAATTTGCTTAGATCCTTTGGATCTAACCCCATCTTTTCCTTCCTTGCAGGTTTTGGATCATACAAGAGCATACTGGATTGAAGCTTGGGTCAACACTTCATTACTTCAGGCAATATTTGGTACCTTCATTATTTATGTTCATCCACTTATGTATGTTTGCATTCATTCATATTCTTTTGAAAGTTAATCTTTATGAGCTCAAATTCAAAATAGTAAGTATATTATTTTATTACAGATGTCCCTATTTTATTACTAATGTCCCTATTTGATCTAATAGCATCAATATAACAAACAGAGCACTGACCAATCAAATAGGGACATGAGGTGCTCAAACAGTGAGCTCATAAAACATAATATTTAGGCTTAATAGAATATTATAAAACAACATATATTGTGTGAAGTGTTTGATCTCTATTTATTTTGGTGTTGATATTCACTATGTGGTACTCCCCATTTATGTTCAATTCATGAGGAAATGTCTTGATGGCTGCAAGCTAGGGCATCATGCATTATTTATGAGCTCACTGTTTGAGCACCTCATGTCCCTATTTGATTGGCTGGTAATCAAATAGTGAGCTCATAAACAATGCATGATGCCTGAGCTCAAATTCAAAACAGTAAGTGTATTATTTTATTAAGACTAAATATATGGTTTTATTAAGATTTTATTAAGACAAGGTATTTTGGGTTAGTTTTATGTTGTTTTATAAGATTTTATTAAGACTAAATATATGATGTAAAATCATAATTATACTTTATATATATATACTTCAAAGGAGGAATTATGAAATATAGTTGTAGGTAGTTATCTCTTCTATAATGATGGAGGAGTGAAAGTTGGTAATGATCAATGAGGTTTCTTCTATTAGATCATACATTAACACACTTACTATTTTGAATTTGAGCTTGGACATCATGCAATGTTATTGTTGTCATTACATGATTGTTGTTGTTGTGCACCATATATTATTTTATACACTGTTTATTTCATTGAGACTATGAGCTTGGTTTTTCTTTTAGAAGTGTATGGCTTGACTATGCACATGCATAATTGTAGATGAGGATTAGTAATAGGATGTCATTCATTTCTTAGATATTTTTTATCTAACCCCCATCTCTCTTTTCTTTGTAGGTTCTGGATCACATAGGGGCACACTAGATTCATACCCAGGTAAAAAATTCATCACTTCAGACAATGTCTGGGACCCTTATTATTTATGTTCATCCTCTTATGTATGCCTGTACTCTTGCATTTTCTTCTGAAAGTTATTTTCTTTTTTTATAGTATATACAAGTTATTTTTCATATATATACATGTAATCTTTAGATGTAAAAATTTATTTTCCTTTACATGTATCTTTACATGAAATGAACACAAATTAAATAAGATCATCTAATAATGCAAACTAGGGTGTTGTAGTCACTCATCTAGTAATTAGTTCCCCAAACCATTACTAAGGATTGAACATAAGTCTAATTCCCCAAATCTATTGTTCTATGTGTATAAAACAATATATGGTTCACAACAGCAGCAAGCATGCATGCAATGAAAATAATAACATTTCATGATGTCCGAGCTCAAATTCAAAATAGTAAGTGTATTAATGTATGATCTAATAGCATCAACCTCATTAATCATTACCTTTCACTACTGATGACGATGATGCTGCTACTGATGAGGATGATGCTGCTATTGATGAGGATGATGCTGCTACTAATGAGAATGACGATAATGATGATGATGTTGATGGTGATGATGATGACAACAACAATAGTGGTGGTGATGATGTTGTCGACGATGATGATCTTGATGATGAGATGGATGAAGAAGAATATCAATGATATGAATGAAATGTAAAATTATGCTAGATGTTTGGCATGTTCTAATAATTTTTTTATATGTACTACTCTTATTCACCTTGTTTGATATGTCCTTCTTATATATCTTTGATCTTTTGTTAAGAGAAATTTCATTCTAAAAGAGTGTATTTAATCTCTATATGCTTAATCAAGCCATCACAGAAATCATAGTGATCTACGAATCTCCAATGTGCAAGTTCTACACATCTCTCTCTTGACATCACACCTAACTCATTCAAAACTGTGGAAAAAATGGTAGATGATCCCAGCGATCCATCACAACCTAATCTCAACAACAACACAAAGAGTAGCTTGATTCTATCTTCAAGCCAATTAATGCACAGTCTACTCAAACTCCAAGTCAAGTCACTGATACACTCCATAGGAACAAAGAACATCAAATTTGAACCAAAGAAGTCAAGAAGTCACTTGAATCAGATCTAAATGTAATCAGGTCTACATATATCCCATGAACACATTAGGAAGAATGCATCTCTGATCACTACACTAGCTTCTTGTGCTGGAGTCGTCGCTGTCACAAATCTTGATTCGGTAGGATCCATTTGAAATCCAAGTCTCTAGACTCGACTCAATAATCCATGTCCCACTACCAAATCTACTGCAAAGTTATCTCTGAATGATCCATAACCAAATCATGAGCAGGAACCAAATTTGCAAGAACACCATTCTGAATCGACAAATATATATATTTTTTTTAAAAAAAATTGATTTTTGTCGTAACTATGACGGCCTCACAACAGCGACGGGTATCCTTTGCAAACATTCAACATCCAACAATCCCATTAATAGCATCACTGTTGGAAAAAATCATAAATGATAGATATCTGTCGTACATGTCCAATGCATGTCCATCGTATGTACAACATAGTCATCATTACAAACCATAAATGACGGACATCCATCATAAACTTTTGATGGATATCTATTGTAGTAATAGCATTTTCATTGGTGAAAAGGTTACAAATGATGGCTACCTATCAAAATATTTTGATGGGTCATCGTCATTTGTATTTGTTGTGACGGTTAGGTGTCGCAATGTAGACGGCCACAAAATAGGTGCAATGATAGGTTCACTTTGTTGGCACCCAATTTTTGCGATGGCTAAGGGTGTCATAATTATGATGCCTAACAAAAGCATCAATTTTTCTAACTACAAAACTGCGACATCGAGTGGTGTCACTTAATCGACAGTATACTGTCAAAATTCAGGCATTCTACCATCGAAAGAAGGTCTCAAATGTACTAGTGTTGAAGAGCTTGTTGGGTGGATTATGACTCCTGCTTCCCATGCTACTTCACCTCTTTGAAAAGACATCTCCATCCTCTTTGCAGTGACCACCCTAGGTGCTCCATTCAATAAGCCTCTCAATAAGACTTCTTTCCCATTGGAGTGAAATTTGAACTCCATAGTTTGATGGTTCATGTAATAGCCTCCAATAGATTGCAACCATTGAACACCCAATACAAGATCTGTTTCCCCAATTCCAACAACATATAAGTCATCACATAGCTCATAATCTCCTAAAGTCATCCTAAGTTGTTTCACCACCTATGTGCAAGGCATAGTGAATCCATCAGCTACAGTAACATTGAATCCCTCAAAGTATTCTTCTTTAAGCCCTCTTTTCATGACAAATCCTTAATCAATAAAGTTGTGAGTTTCCCCACTATCAAGAAGAATTTTCAACCTTTGTCTTACTTGTACCTCTCGAATTCAAAAGGGATGGTTGTAATACCCCAAAAATGGGCTATAAGTTCATTAACCTCCTATATCATCAAATCATATGAAATCGACGTCAAAGTCCTAATCTAAGGCACATCTAAACATCATCAAATCTAATTGATTATCTTAAATTTTGCATCGGAGAATATTCTTAGTAATATTCCTAATTATCTTAATTATCTTTAATTTTATAATTATTTGGCAATAAATCACATTTATCCTAAAGTTTGATTAATTGAATATTTTCATATTTAATTAATTAGATTTAATATTTGCCACTTAATTGTGTAATTAAATTTAATTATATCTATTATTAATTGTATTATTTAATTTTGACAATAAATCTAATATCATATGAATAATTGATTAAATTCTTATTTAATTAATTAAAGCAAGTTGTCATTATTTAATAATATAGTTTTTAATAAAATTTTGATTAAATAATTGATTAACCCATAAATCAATTGTTTTATTTTTAAAAACCGTTAAGTTGGAAATAAATCACTTTATTATTAAATTAATTCATAATTAAAACATGCACAATCATAAAAGCAAACAACTATCAATTATCAATTAAAGCTAAACTCTATTTTGAGTTAAAACTTAGCTTTTGCATGTTTTTGTGAGTTAATTATCTTTTATTTAAAAATAACTCAAAAATCAAGTTGAGTTATTTGAGTGATTTATGGCTTTTTTTTCATGCACCTCCAAAGCCTTGGATTTCTATAAATTAAAGGCTTTAGCTCTTCACAAATCATCTCTCAAATTTGCATCCAAGCATCTCATATTTTGCACAATCACACTGGAGAATTGGAATTGAAGAATCAAAGCTCTTACGAATCGACATTTTTGTGAGATCAATCTTATTTTTGCATTCATATTTCATATCATTGTTAGATTAGCATAGCATATCAGTTTTCAATAGCATTCATATCATATCAGTTTTTATCATTCTTATTGCATAGAAAATATCAAAAATATAGATTAATTGCATTTATTCCATATCTAGAATTGCATTCAAATCCTTCATTTAGGTGTCGTCTAGGTCACTGATCTCGATAATAATCTGAGAACATTAATCTCGCACCTATTAGAAGGCAGTAAATCGCTTGGTTAGATTAGATTTCAATTTTGCATGATTTTGATTTTTGCTAACCTCTAATGTTTTACTGAGTGTTGTGTCTACAGATCAGGTATAATTTTCACACACACATTTCTGGCGCTATAAGTTCATTAACCTCCTATATCATCAAATCATATGAAATCGACGTCAAAGTCCTAATCTAAGGCACATCTAAACATCATCAAATCTAATTGATTATCTTAAATTTTGCATCGGAGAATATTCCTAGTAATATTCCTAATTATCTTAATTATCTTTAATTTTATAATTATTTGGCAATAAATCACATTTATCCTAAAGTTTGATTAATTGAATATTTTCATATTTAATTAATTAGATTTAATATTTGCCACTTAATTGTGTAATTAAATTTAATTATATCTATTATTAATTGTATTATTTAATTTTGACAATAAATCTAATATCATATGAATAATTGATTAAATTCTTATTTAATTAATTAAAGCAAGTTGTCATTATTTAATAATATAGTTTTTAATAAAATTTTGATTAAATAATTGATTAACCCATAAATCAATTGTTTTATTTTTAAAAACCGTTAAGTTGGAAATAAATCACTTTATTATTAAATTAATTCATAATTAAAACATGCACAATCATAAAAGCAAACAACTATCAATTATCAATTAAAGCTAAACTCTATTTTGAGTTAAAACTTAGCTTTTGCATGTTTTTGTGAGTTAATTATCTTTTATTTAAAAATAACTCAAAAATCAAGTTGAGTTATTTGAGTGATTTATGGCTTTTTTTTTCATGCACCTCCAAAGCCTTGGATTTCTATAAATTAAAGGCTTTAGCTCTTCACAAATCATCTCTCAAATTTGCATCCAAGCATCTCATATTTTGCACAATCACGCTGGAGAATTGGAATTGAAGAATCAAAGCTCTTACGAATCGACATTTTTGTGAGATCAATCTTATTTTTGCATTCATATTTCATATCATTGTTAGATTAGCATAGCATATCAGTTTTCAATAGCATTCATATCATATCAGTTTTTATCATTCTTATTGCATAGAAAATATCAAAAATATAGATTAATTGCATTTATTCCATATCTAGAATTGCATTCAAATCCTTCATTTAGGTGTCGTCTAGGTCACTGATCTCGATAATAATCTGAGAACATTAATCTCGCACCTATTAGAAGGCAGTAAATCGCTTGGTTAGATTAGATTTCAATTTTGCATGATTTTGATTTTTGCTAACCTCTAATGTTTTACTGAGTGTTGTGTCTATAGATCAGGTATAATTTTCACACACACATTTCTGGCACCCACCGTGGGGCAACCCACCTTTGCATGCTGGTTTTGATTTTTTTGGGAGCTAAAACCCCAAAGTTTCAAAGATTTAATTTTATCTCTCAAACGGCTTGGAATTTTGGTCTAAAATTTGTTTTGTAGGTTGGTGACATGTCATGGAAGCTACAGTAAAAAATTTAGAATTTTCTAAGATGTTTTGAATTTTTAATAATTTTTTCTTGAAATTCTGAAAAAAATTAATATCTGACGCAAATCAGCATATTTTTCAAAAAAATTTATATTTTCGGAAAGCTCTTTAAATTCTACCAGGGGTCTATTCTTTGTGTTTTAAATTTGGATATGATATCATAGCTCAAATAGTCAATTTACAAAAACTGGTCTGTTTTGATAAAATGGGTCTCTAGGGCACAAATGAAGAGATTTTTCTAAAATTTTTGCATTTTTGAAAAGCTCTCTGTTTGTTAGCAAAGGTCTCTATTCTGAATTTCTATTTTTGTGGCCAAAATCATATCAAAAAAATTAGATCTTGTTGACTAGGTCAAATGCAAAAAAAAAAAATAAAGTTTTGTGATGGGTATGCACTTATTTTTTTTACATGGTTCAATGAATGATATGAGTTATCATTTGGGTTGATTGCTGGTTATTATTACTGATAATAATTAATTTTTAGAGCTAACCCTATGGTTTTCATAAGTTGAATATATTTTGCATATCTTGTTTGCTTGTTTGCTTGTTGGAGAGTTCGTCACTTGCTTGCATGGAAAAGCTCAACAAAAATTGCTAAAAATCAAGTACAATCTACTAAGCGCGTTGCAAGGATCCCAGGTATTCTCCTTCATCTAATAATATTTTTATTTGGGACTTAAAATAAATCTCTTATGTGTCAAGCTTGTGTGCATCTTTTCATGCTTTTGATCTATTTCTACACACTTGCATAATTGATACTAGGTTGTGAACCCTTAAGGATTCATTAAGTAGTCTTAGAATACTTGTGATTGATCTTGATTGCTATCTTGGGTTATTGGACTCGCTAATCCGCCGGCCCCTTATTTCCGCCCCGTGGTTGCAATCTCAGCGCCATAAAGGGGAGGGGTCAACAGGACAGAAGCGTTAAATGTTCCACTTGGCAACCCTTTTGTGCTTTTAGGAACTCACTTGTTTTCTAAGTTGTGGACTTGTTTTTAGCTTGTGTGAGGTGTTAAGTGTTCCACCTTGTGGACTCATCTCATATTTGCTTTAAGCATTAAGTGTTCCTCTTTCTACTTTTTGAATGCTTTTGGTAGATTTACTTTCGGAACATATATCTGTGCTCACATAGTAATTAGGCCCTATGAACACTATTTGTGATTCTTGAGAGATTGGATTCCTAGTGAAATCCTTCTTGACGATAGAATCCTTGTAGGTAGGGAGGATACTTAGTGCGTTTCACATTCAACTTAGTTAGTGAGTCTTCTCTTATTGATCGACACATTCTCTCTCCGGAGAGGTTGATAGATCACGTGGGGTTGTTATCACGAGCTTTGGTGAATCAAAATTGGTTAGTGTGTCTTCTCTTATTGATTGATACATTCTCTCCCCGGAGAGGTTGATAGATCACGTGGAGTTGATATCACAGACCTTGGTGGAACAAAACTTTGTCTTAGCGTGTCGGATTAATCTGCTTGCTTTGTTTGGGTTAAAAGTGAAGAGGTGTCAAAACCTTGAATCTGGAGCCAAGTCCCCTTGTGGTATACTATTGTGAGTCATCTTTAGAGAGGGTTAACCGTAGCGGACAATCCCTTCACAGGGCAAACTGCATTGACGGAACCTCAAGCGGTAATAGCCATTTTCGCCATGGTAGTGACAACCGCTATATAAATGTCCTTGTGGAAGAAATCTTCATGGGTATGGTTCATTGTTGGGTTGTCAGATCTCCCTAGCAGCTCTTGAAGATTAAGTTCTCGGACTATGTCAAAACCCTGGTGCGCCGGGATTGGAGTTCACCCCTTTGAATCATAAAAGTTGCAGAGTCAAACCATTACTAAAAACCCTAGAGAGGCCAATTTTTCATTCTCAGGTATATGTGTGTTATTGCAAAACTTTTCAGAACATACACAATTAGTACTCTCAAGGATTAGCACAATTTGGTCACTTGATTGTTCATGCACAAGGTTGCTTTTGCCCTTGTTCATTGTTTTCAGACGTGCTTGGACTCACTTGCTTGCTATTATGCGTGCTTATTTATCTACTTGGCTATTAAAAAATGATCAAATCTGGTATAACCTTCAAAATCTGGACAATACAATTTGCAAACAATCCAAAACTGAAGACCTTAAATTTTGCAAAAATTGACGTAAAGTTCTTTCTGGAGTCAAAAGTCATTTCAGGAAGTCAAAAGTCGTACGAGTTTTGTCAACTGTCATTTCATTACTACCCAACTATCGTATGAGTTTAGCAAATGTCATTTCATAGACTACCCAGTGTCGTACGAGTCTGCAGAGTGTCGTTTGGAAAAATTTGGGAGAGTTGTCAAAAATTGTCAAATTGCAAGATATCCAATGTTTCCAGCCTAGTTCCAGAATCTGTCAAAAATATCATTGTGTCAAGAATAGATCAGTAGCTATTGAGAATCAGTACACATGTCTCAAAGAATCAGTAAACAAGAGGAAGAAGCTCTGATCGCCACTATAATGAAACAGATACATGCTATGCAAGTCCAGCTTGACAAACTTGGGAAAGAAAAGGAACCTCTATACTCTTTTCCATTTAATAAAGACTTGTACATGTCACCATGCCCCCGAAAAAAAATTGAGCAATATGATACCTCTTCCATGGAGAGTGACACATCTAGCTTTGGAGACTATGATGACTATGATGACAGACAATGTAATGATACCTATGACACCTCTGTTCCTAAGAGTCCTCCTCGTCGTTCGTTCCTACTTACTACAAATGGGCCATCACATTGGATAGATCAGGAGAGTGATCCATATGATTCTGATTATCAAAGAGACTTTGATGATTTCTATGCACAATACCCAGATGATCCATCTGTTTCACTTGAGGAAGAGAAAGTTTACCACGCTGATTATAAACATGCATACTATAAGGATCTCTCCTCTAAGAACTCTCAGGCCGAAAATAAAGATTACACTCTCAAGCAAGATCATGTTAATGTTGGACCTTTGTCTTGTGATGGTTCCCTTCCATCCCCTACTTCCTCCAATACCCATACATTTCCTAAAGCTTCCGAGTCTTTCAAATCTTTCACAGAACCTTCATCTGACACAAGCCCTGATACTTTTCATGTGGTTCCCTATAGTTATCCTCCAGGGCTACCTCTTAAAGAAACTCAAGCTAACCTTCACTTGGCTGCAAAGACTTTCAATAATGATAAACCTAAAGAGCCTAAGCCTTCATATGCTATAATCCCTACTTCAGCTAGTCCTCCACCATCTCTTCCAAAGTCATCCATACCATCCCAACATGCTTCCTTGTCCTTAGAAGTGGCTCCATGTCAAGAGAACTCTAAAAATGATAAAGAAAAGAACATAAAGAAAGATCAAGATCAAGAACCCTCCATGTCATCCACTCCTTTTCCCAATGTCTCTTATCTGCCTCAGGGTTCTTTTGATCCTGTACCCCCTTTTTCATGCATTCCACCATGTCTTAAGTCTTCACCTAAGCAAGATCAAGCTACTACTTACACTGTTGAGCTTATTGACAATCAAAATAACCTTACTACACTTGCACTTTCCAAAGATGATACTTCCATTAAGGTTGGTAAAAATAGTGTTCCTTCCAATGTTAAGCCTATTGAAAATCAAAAGAAAAATTATGTGCTTGTGCTATCCAAAGATCCTTGTCAAGATCAAAGTCTTCCATCTTCTTGTTCTACCACTCCATGTTCACTTCCACTTTCTACTCTTCCTAAGTCTTTGCAAGCTTTGAACAATCCTATCAAAGAAGGTGCTCATATTCAAGATGTCCATGATTCTATTGAAGATCCTAATGCTCACTCTAAAGATGTTGATATCCTTGGTTGTCATATAGATGCTGATGAACTTATTGATTATCATTTTGCATCTTCCACTTCCATCCTTGGACCTCTTCCACCACTACAAAGATCTTCACACATTCCTTCCATCTTGGGTCCTTATGTCCCTTCACTTTCCCCTCCTAACTCTCCTAATTTTCCATCCATCTTGGGTCCTTACATACCTCCATCTCCCATCTTTCCTCAAGATCAACATAGATGCATACCCTTGAATCCTTTTCATCCACCCACCCATCTAAACCAGTCATATCCTCCCTCTTCCACAAATCCCAAGTCTTTTGGAAGTAACTTGAATGTTCAATACAAGAAAAAGAAGCAATACAAGAATCCATCAAAAAAAGAAGATCACCATGTCTCCTCTAATCGATATGGAGGCATAAAGTCAAAAGAGATATCTAAGAAAAAAACTACAAGACAAGTATGGGTTCCAAAATCCATCATTGAAGATATTCTCTCCAGATCATCAAAAGGAAATAAAAAGCCTACGACTATATGGATTCCAAAGTCTCTCTTGAAAGAGTCTGGTGTTGAGAAACAAGTGAAGTTGACATTCAAGCTTCCAAAGACTTCCACTTCATCTCCTTCCAAAACTATTCTTCCATTCCATGTGCCTAAACCACAACCTCTGCTATCCATTCGCCATATTCCTTCACGTATTTTTTCATTCACGATTCCTCCATCCTCTCACCACCCTTCAAGGTATGTGTTGACGTTGATCTTGCCTTCCTTTCCACCTACCCTTTTACAATCCTTCCATGCATTATCCTTTTACCTTCTATCATTTTTCCTCATTTTCCTATTCCTCCTATCTTCCAACCTCACTCGCTTTACATAAAACCTTATCCTCCATTTTTCTCTTCCATCTCCCTTTCCCTATCAGCATCTTTGAGCATATCATTTTGAATCTTTGGCATATCATGCTTTATCCTTTCAAGGAGCATTACATAAAAAGCTTGCCTTCTTCCAAAAAAAAAAAGAAATAAAAAATTGAAAATGTGCCTTGGTGAAAACTTGGAAACAGGCACCTTGGTAGCAAAAGTAAAGAGAAATTTTTTTTTCATCCTAAGGTGAAAACCACTCCCTTGTGGCGCCTTGGATAAGTACCATGATGAAAACCTGGCAATCAGGCATCATGCGTAGTTCTTCTACATATTTCATCCATTTCATCTTCTCTCTTTGATCTTGACAATGTTGATCTATACACGAACATTTGGCTATCTTGTGAGCTATCTGATGATGATCTTGCTTTCAATCCCTTCCTATTTAGCCTTCATATCCATCTTCCTCCATTCATTTTCACCTGTCGCTATCCTTTTCCCCTTTGGTCTTGATCTAAGAAAGAAAGAGTAAAACATGGTGCTATGAAGCCTCTTGACATGTCTACTCCTTTGGATTGCATCCTTTCCTTCTCTTGCATTATGATTTTGTGCTTATCCTATGCTAGCCTTTCATTGCTTGTCCAAATGCGCTTTACATGACAATTTTTTCCCTAGCTTGAGTATTCTTGAGGAGTTTTCCCTTGAGGATTTCTTCCCTTCATTAGCTTTCATTCTCTTGTCTTCTATCTCTTCCACTAGCTTGCCAATCCCTCTTGTTCTCCACCTTGCTAGACATTGGGACTGCACGATATGATCTTGCTTGTGAGTTTGCAATGGAAAAAGATGCTATCAAGTATACCAAGTATCAGAACAATTATCAGAACAAGTATCAGAACCAGTATCAGAACAATTATCAAAATTAGTATCAGAATCAGTATCAGAACTAGAACTAGTATCAGAACAAGTATCAGAATGGGCCTACAGAACAAGTATCAGAACACCTACTGGGGCTACACCTTTCGCTTTAGTTTATGGGTCTGAAGTGGTACTGCCTATTGAGGTTGAAATCCCATCACTCTAAATCAGAATGCATGGACTTGTCACTGATGAAGACTACAAACTGTCTAGGTTACAAGAACTGGAATTACTAGATGAGCGCAAGCAAGTAGCATATGATCATCTCAGATTATATCAGAAGAGAATGTCTAGAGGCTACAACAAGAAAGTCAGACACAGAGAATTTTAGATTGGTGATCTAGTGTTGAGAGAAAATCCTAAAAATCAATCACATCGAGAACGCAAGGGGAAGTTTGAACCCAATTGGCTGGGTCCCTTTGTTATCACTGCTACTTTTGGCTCTGGTGCCTATCAACTCTCAACGACTGAAGGAGAACAGCTCCGAGAACCAATCAACGTTCTCCATCTAAAGAAATTCTATGCCTAAGGCATTCAGTGCTTGGTAAATGTCCTGAAAAAAAATCTTAAAAATCAGAAAAAGTCCTGAAAAAATGGACATCTTGGTGAAAACCTAACAATAGGCACCTTGATGATTCACAAAAAAAATCAAAAAATATCAAAAGTACAAAAAAAAAAAAAAAATCAAAAATTCAAAAAAAATCAAAAAATATCAAAAGTACAAAAAAAAAAAAAAAATCAAAAATTCAAAAAAATTGAAAAAATGAAAAGTACAAAAAAAATTGAAAAAATGAAAAGTAAAAAAAAATTGAAAAATGAAAAATACAAAAAAAAGAAAAAAGAAAAAAAAAGTGCCTTGGTGAAAACCTGGAAACAGGCACCTCGGTAGCAAAAATAGAATCTCTACCAAGATGGTGAAAACTCGGCAAACGGGCACCACTTGCTCCAAAATGCTCCATCTATCAGCACAATCTTGGTCTTTCCCAGCTTTCAGTCTTGCTTTAGTTTGTACATATCTCCCAGTTTGTTCCTGCATTTCCAGTTTTCAATAAGTCGGCCTGTACACCAACCAGCTCAAGCGTTTGCATCCTATCAATGTTCACACTTGGGGGCAATCAATGTCATATCCTATGGTCTCCCATGTATCTTAGACGTGTCATATCCACTCAGAGTCCTTTGAAACTTCAAGTTGAGTCAGTCAGTCAGTCTCGTCTCCAGAAAGGATTTTGCATCAACAACAATCAAACATCAAAACTCAACTGAAAACAATCTATGCTTTTCATGCTTTTATCTCCTTGTATGCTTACTGATTCGCATTGAGATTTTTGCATATTGTGTCCCTTCGAGCTCTTCAATGATGTCCTTTACAGGATTTAGAGAGTGATGACTGGGGGCATAATCTTTTCTTTGTCTTCTGCTTGTATGTGAAAATCTAACAGCTTTGGAAATTTTGGATTGAAATGGTGTCCGACTGTAAGAGCCTCTATCTCGAATTGGATGGCCATGCGTACCTCGACCATTGATACCCGAAAAATTCAAGGAAGTTTGATCTAACTATTGTCTTTTTGAGTAAGTTCTTTCTCCTACTGTGGAACGCAATCTTGCCTAAGGATGTGAACGATAAAGGGTCACTACGGGTAATTCACATTGGATTTAGAATGATCTCTTGACTGTTTGATGTGTTTGGAATGCAAGGTGTATTCAGGTCATCACGACGTTTATGTTTTGATGCTTGTACAAATTGCTATATCAAAATGGACATGATATTCAGGTCATCCTGGCATTTGTGCCTTGATGCTTATATTTAATCCAACATTTTGAAAATAAAGTCAATATTCATATATCCATGGTTGTTGTCCAGTGGGTGTTGTATTGATTCTTGCGCATACAAATCGATATTCATATGTCTGTGGTTTCATGGCTAGTGGGCATTGTATTGATTTATCCGGTTACCTAAAAGTTCAATGATGATAACAAATCGACACATGATCAGTGACTAGGTCCTAGGTCTTAGGTTGCATTTCATTTTGCATGTCTCATTGCATTTTGCATGTTTACATGATCTCACAATGATTAAACGAACTTCAATGCTTAAATGATTTTTCAAATTGCATCTTCAAGTCTAACAAGAGCTGAATCTCACACGAAGGTTCCTCCAATGAAATAGCAAGTAGAATCCTTTTTCGGGATCAAAATTCAAATCTGAGATCATTCATATTATTAACTACTTGCATATTTGACCTTCAATCATCACAGAAATCTAGTATTCAACTTAACTGATTATCTTACATCAAACTATCAAAATTTCAACTTGGTCAACCATGGTCAACTCATGGTCAAACCTAGTCAAACTTGGTCTTTTGGGACCTTCCAACGATGCAGAATGCGTTCTCGGATGTAAATAACCACTTCTCAGATCAATTAACATGCTTCTAAACTATCAACGCTGACTTTTCTTGTCAGATTTCAATTTTAATCCCGAAGGGGGCATGCTATTGCACATCATTCAAAGTCTGTAAATCAAATTCTATCGATCAAGTCTATCAATATCTTTCATCAGTGATCAAGACAAACAATCACGTCTAGTCACTGATTCATCAAAAGTCCTCATCGCTCGGGGCAAATCTATCATCACTTGGGGCATATCAGATTCATCGATCCATATCAATCTGGTATTCTCTTAATCTTGTAATCTGTATCAGTTTTTGCAACCATCAAATCATAGTGTTATTTCCTTGGTTCTTCGGCAACTAAAGGATTCGGATGTGATACCTGCTAGTTCTGCTAAGACAATCGAGTCTAGAACGGGTCACTCACTTCTTATCAATCCTAAGGTTCAGAATCAAGCATTTTGACACTTTTTCGCAATAATAGGTTCATTTGCTTCTACAGTGAACATTATCTTTGGTCATTCAAGACCTATTATCTCCATCTTAATTCAATATCAATCAACTCCTATCTCAATATCTCTCAATCATTTTCTATCTTGAGATCGGTTTATCTTTTGAATCAGTTTCATATCTCTATCAAACACAGACTTTCTTTGAACCACTGCGCTTCGCACAGTAATTCAAAGAGGGGCAAAATGTAATACCCCAAAAATGGGCTATAAGTTCATTAACCTCCTATATCATCAAATCATATGAAATCGACGTCAAAGTCCTAATCTAAGGCACATCTAAACATCATCAAATCTAATTGATTATCTTAAATTTTGCATCGGAGAATATTCCTAGTAATATTCCTAATTATCTTAATTATCTTTAATTTTATAATTATTTGGCAATAAATCACATTTATCCTAAAGTTTGATTAATTGAATATTTTCATATTTAATTAATTAGATTTAATATTTGCCACTTAATTGTGTAATTAAATTTAATTATATCTATTATTAATTGTATTATTTAATTTTGACAATAAATTTAATATCATATGAATAATTGATTAAATTCTTATTTAATTAATTAAAGCAAGTTGTCATTATTTAATAATATAGTTTTTAATAAAATTTTGATTAAATAATTGATTAACCCATAAATCAATTGTTTTATTTTTAAAAATCGTTAAGTTGGAAATAAATCACTTTATTATTAAATTAATTCATAATTAAAACATGCACAATCATAAAAGCAAACAACTATCAATTATCAATTAAAGCTAAACTCTATTTTGAGTTAAAACTTAGCTTTTGCATGTTTTTGTGAGTTAATTATCTTTTATTTAAAAATAACTCAAAAATCAAGTTGAGTTATTTGAGTGATTTATGGCTTTTTTTTCATGCACCTCCAAAGCCTTGGATTTCTATAAATTAAAGGCTTTAGCTCTTCACAAATCATCTCTCAAATTTGCATCCAAGCATCTCATATTTTGCACAATCACGCTGGAGAATTGGAATTGAAGAATCAAAGCTCTTACGAATCGACATTTTTGTGAGATCAATCTTATTTTTGCATTCATATTTCATATCATTGTTAGATTAGCATAGCATATCAGTTTTCAATAGCATTCATATCATATCAGTTTTTATCATTCTTATTGCATAGAAAATATCAAAAATATAGATTAATTGCATTTATTCCATATCTAGAATTGCATTCAAATCCTTCATTTAGGTGTCGTCTAGGTCACTGATCTCGATAATAATCTGAGAACATTAATCTCGCACCTATTAGAAGGCAGTAAATCGCTTGGTTAGATTAGATTTCAATTTTGCATGATTTTGATTTTTGCTAACCTCTAATGTTTTACTGAGTGTTGTGTCTACAGATCAGGTATAATTTTCACACACACATTTCTGGCGCTATAAGTTCATTAACCTCCTATATCATCAAATCATATGAAATCGACGTCAAAGTCCTAATCTAAGGCACATCTAAACATCATCAAATCTAATTGATTATCTTAAATTTTGCATCGGAGAATATTCCTAGTAATATTCCTAATTATCTTAATTATCTTTAATTTTATAATTATTTGGCAATAAATCACATTTATCCTAAAGTTTGATTAATTGAATATTTTCATATTTAATTAATTAGATTTAATATTTGCCACTTAATTGTGTAATTAAATTTAATTATATCTATTATTAATTGTATTATTTAATTTTGACAATAAATCTAATATCATATGAATAATTGATTAAATTCTTATTTAATTAATTAAAGCAAGTTGTCATTATTTAATAATATAGTTTTTAATAAAATTTTGATTAAATAATTGATTAACCCATAAATCAATTGTTTTATTTTTAAAAACCGTTAAGTTGGAAATAAATCACTTTATTATTAAATTAATTCATAATTAAAACATGCACAATCATAAAAGCAAACAACTATCAATTATCAATTAAAGCTAAACTCTATTTTGAGTTAAAACTTAGCTTTTGCATGTTTTTGTGAGTTAATTATCTTTTATTTAAAAATAACTCAAAAATCAAGTTGAGTTATTTGAGTGATTTATGGCTTTTTTTTCATGCACCTCCAAAGCCTTGGATTTCTATAAATTAAAGGCTTTAGCTCTTCACAAATCATCTCTCAAATTTGCATCCAAGCATCTCATATTTTGCACAATCACGCTGGAGAATTGGAATTGAAGAATCAAAGCTCTTACGAATCGACATTTTTGTGAGATCAATCTTATTTTTGCATTCATATTTCATATCATTGTTAGATTAGCATAGCATATCAGTTTTCAATAGCATTCATATCATATCAGTTTTTATCATTCTTATTGCATAGAAAATATCAAAAATATAGATTAATTGCATTTATTCCATATCTAGAATTGCATTCAAATCCTTCATTTAGGTGTCGTCTAGGTCACTGATCTCGATAATAATCTGAGAACATTAATCTCGCACCTATTAGAAGGCAGTAAATCGCTTGGTTAGATTAGATTTCAATTTTGCATGATTTTGATTTTTGCTAACCTCTAATGTTTTACTGAGTGTTGTGTCTACAGATCAGGTATAATTTTCACACACACAATGGTATCTCGGGACTCCTGATAATGCTGCCAACGTGCCATCCTTGCTGATTTCTTTTTCTTTCTCTTCTTCTTCCTCCTTAGTGTCATGAAATTCCTCATGTTCATCTAAATCAAATTCTGTGGCAACCTCAATATAGTGTACTTGACCTTTCCCCAAACATCTGTGTCCTAGAACCCATGGCTCTCTACAAGTGAAACAAAAAATTTTCCTTCGTAGTTCACTCCTAGTCTCTTCATATACCTTATTTTTTGTTGCATTTGTCACATTCTTTGGTGGTGGTGTTGGAAAAGTCTTTTTCTAAAAATTCCCCTTATGTTTCCAAAGATTTGGGGTTTTTTTAGTAGTGATTGGTTTCATAGGCACGCAAGTTTCAAGCTGAAAACTTCTTTTGATAGCTTCCTGTAAGGTTGAGGGTGACAAAGCCTTAACCAAATCGTTGACAGAATCTTCCAAACCATAAAAAAAAAAGATAAATAATCCTATTTTCACTCATATCAGCTACCATAACAGCCACTTTTTGAAATTATTCTACATACTCATTAACTAATTTGGTTTGTCTCAAGTTTGACAATTCTTTAAAATACTCATCATCATCCTTGAGATGAAATCTATCTATCACTTTTTGACTAAAATCATCAAATGTGGTTACCTGATCATGACCTTGAGTAGTCATTCCATGATCACTAATCACAGGCTTCATCTTCCAAGTGTAGACTTGTGAATTGAATGACATCACTCTCCTTCATGGGGTTAAGTGTGAAGAAGGTATGTAATTTTCATAGCCATGCTCTAGGAGAGATTTTGTTTGTTCCATCAAAAGTAGGTATTGTAAACTTGCTTATTTTATTTTTGAGTTCTCTTCCACTTATGTCATTCTCCCTACTATACTCTTTCTTGGGCATCAAAGTGTTCATCATATCCACATATTCTCTGAAAGGCACCGAACTATGAAAGTCATCATCTAAGCCATTGTAAGTAGCCCTCAATGCAATCAAGTTACATGTAACCTCTTCCATAGGATTAAGGAATGGATTTGGTACCTATGGCTCATTTTTAGGTAAAAAAATATTTTTTGTTGATTTAGAGGGTGTGGGTTTCAAATTTCTTGGCTCCTCTAAAGTGATCCCTCTCTCATTAGTAGATACAACTCCTTGGAGTTTTTCTGTCAATAGCCGCAAAGCCTCTCTAGTTTCTACCAAACTATCCACTGTTTGCTTTTGATTATTCCAGATGTCTTGGAATATTTTTTTTGCCATCTCATCTGGGTCAACCATTCTTGTTCCTTCCTTGGATATTGTACTTTTATTTCCAATTGGAGGTTTGATCAAAATTTCTTTATTCTTTTCTCGCTGAAAATATCTCTTTTCTATTTCACTCGGTTGCATGCAAACTTATACAAACCCTCAGGTTGGCAAGATCATAGCTTTGATACCACTTTAATGTCCCCTTTCTAATTTTTTATCATATTTAAAACCTCTAATTAGATTCTTAAATCAAACAATCAACACTTCAAAAGATCATGCAATTTCTCAATAATACCCAAATTGGGTATGCCCAAAATAATGCCAAAAACTTCACAACTTCACATATTATTGATAAATCTGAAAATAGCCATTTTAATGAAATTTTTCCAGCATAAAGGCCTAAAAAATGGCACTTCTAGATCTGCAAATAATTTACACAACAGCTCCAAAATGGAGTTCAAATACAATGCTCATCGGGCTCCAAAAATAACACAAAATAGCCAGGAAACACCATAAAACACTACCAAACTAACATAGAAGTAGAATCACAACCCAAGGAATATATTCAACTCTATTTTAACAGAAAAAATGTGGCAATACAGAAGCAACCCAAACTGATATGAGAAACTCAACTGGAAACACCGAACTCTTACAAAAAACACACCTGAAAACTCACAAATGTGCACTGTTCAACACAAGGGAAAACTCTTCGTGAGCTTGCACATGGAATGGAATAAAAATCCTATCCTTAGCCTTCCTGGAAACCTACAAAATTCCATCTTTGGGTCTCCTTATCCACAGGTTTGGCAACGTCTGAAGAACAACAAAGCAATGAGCAAAAATCAAGTTCAAGAATGAGCCCGGAATGCCTCCAAACCCCTTTAAAAGAGAGCATAACCCTAACTCATGACCAAGAGGGGTGACTAAGACATATTTTAATAATATTTAACATTTATTAATCCATTAGTTTCCAAATATTATCCCCTTTTCCCAAAACTTTACTTTTTGACCCTGTCGGCCTTAGCAAAAATTATTAATTTTAATTATTTTGAAAAAGGGAACATGACAGCTCTTCACTGTAAGGTTCATCCAGAGGGATGAATGTGATTGTATTTTTAGGAACCATCCAACCTAGTTGAAAAATTAGAGTGATAGTCACCATGTTAATGTAGGGGCTGATACTTAAGTTTAAGAAGGTCGCTGGTTCATGTCGGGTTCGCCAAAATCTGGAGAAGGAAAAAGTACACCAACCTAGAGTCTAGTTAAAGTCTCAAGAGATGAACCTTCCCTTGTGACACCTCACTTAACTACCACATAGAGCTAGGGAGATCAAATATGGTTAATTGTAGAAGAGTTACTTGGTTGTTCTTGAGTGTTTAGATGCAAGTGTTTTATATGAACTAAATGCCAAATGAAAATGAATAGTGATAACTAAAGTAGATCAATTCATAAAAAAATTTAGATTATTGGGAACAAAATAAATAAACATAGAGAATAGACACTAGACTCTGCAAGATCACTGCCTTAGACAATAATGCAAGTCATGGATAATAATGCAGATGAGGGATGCCATTGTGATGTGCATGTCCCATACGAATAGAGTATGAAGAACCGTGATAGAAAGTAATCAAACTAACTAGATACTAATAAAATGTGCAAGGCACAAAAGAGTACAAGAACAGAACAACAGATATATATTCTATGTGATGGAAATAACACACACACACAAAGAGAGAGAAATTTTATGGTGGATGAAGCAACTTGTTGAACTTGTCCTTCCACAGGACCTGTGCACATGAAAACAACAAAATTGTTGGGTCTATTCAGAGAATTGCCTCATTCAAGTCCCTGCTTCAGTGTTTCCACCTCCACAATAGCTGAGTAGACACAATTTCAGTGGTAGATAACCATATTGAAATTATAGACACAATAATAATCAAATAAATAGATGACGATAATTGATATGCTAACAAGAACACAATGAAGCAATGTAAAGAGACTCCCATCAACAAGATATGAGCCAAATGGAGGTGATAGAGTTGAAGTGTGAGTGGTAGTGAGAGCCCAAGAACCAAAAACTCCTCAAAACTATGAGTGATAGCTTGGAAATGGTGTGAGCTAAAAAACCTACAAGTAAATGTGTGTAGAATGTCAAAGAAGCAATTGAGAAGTTAGAAGAATATTGAAGAATTATGCTATAAAAACCTTGAAGAGTAGCCACGAAGACCAAATGAATGCAAAAGGGAGGATTATATTGCATGCAGGTCAAATCTCGCACAAACTGGCACAAGATTCAAGGATTATGAATCCAAGTTGTTAGTTCATAATGCCTCAATGATAACCTACACGTCTACAAATTTGTAGATGCTAGCACGCCGCATGGAAATCTCCACAATGTGCATGGATCTTGTGTTGTCCAAGTTGTGTGGTCAAGATTCTAAAATGGGTGCTAAGAAGGGAATTGAATGCAAGCTAATGACATGAAAATTGAGTCTTAGGCTAAGGTAGGGGTAGCATGAAATGATGATTTACTTGAGGGTGCAAATTTAGGCCATTATACTAATACTCACTCAAAATTTTCCTATTGGTAAGTTTCTTGGATTCAAATTTAGAGACTCTTAACTAGAGAAGGGTTCTCAACTTCAGCATAAGAGACAATCTTGTCCTCATTATCATCATAATTTATATCATTAAAGCCATTGATAAATTAAATTAGAGACTTATTAACATCACAAACTTCATTACTGTTATCCTTAATTTTATTTTGAGAAATATTTTTCTTTTATCTTGTCAAAAATAATTTGTTGGCCATTCTTAGCACCTTTAGTAGAATGAGAGTCAAAGGGAACAAAAGGGGTTATAGAAGGAGGACCAATGGTTTTGGGGGGCATGCTTAACAATCATAGAGGATTCTATCAATGGGTCAATAGAGGGTTCAAAAAGGGAATCAAATGGATTGTGAGTATGGAAGTTTAGTGGGGGAATGCTAGACTTTCACATTAGCTCATGACTGTCTTAACAACCATGGAAACAAATGGCTCAACTATATTCCTAGAGAGGGAGCAAGGTGGGCATTATCTGCCTTACACCCAAAAGAAGAGGGTTTGATAGATCTTACAGTAGAGGGGTTCAAATCACCTTATAAATCAATGGGAAACTTAAACCCAATCTTCTAGGTAGGCTCAAGAATAACATATAAACCTCAAAGACATTGTCGGTATTCATATTAATAGAGTTTTAACTAGTAGAAGGTCCTAGGGGCAAAGCATTATCCTTAGGGTTGGAGGGCCTTTGATTTATAGTTAGATTTATTTCCTACCTACAAAGAAAACAAACATTTAGACCTAAAAAGTCAATGAAACAATAGTGTGTGGAGTTATCTAGATTGATAGACATGGAATTAGATATGTCACTAGTAAATTTAACCCCAAATTTTGACACCAATTCATCGATTTTTTGACACCCTATTGTTGAACAGACGACCAATAGGGATGTCAAAATTATTTTGTCTCATTTTCGACACCCTAAATGTTTGTGGTATATTTGACACCTACATACATCAAAAAAAGGTAGGTGCATGGTCCATAATGATCCTAGATCAAATGAACAAGACTGTAGAACATGCCACCAAAGGGTTGTCGAAATAGCGATGATAAAAGGAAGATCATGTTGTCGCCTGTATAGTTGTGTCATAAAAAATGTATGTCACTTATGTTGAAATATAGACAACAATTTGATGTTTGTTTGGTCACTTGTGCAACACTAGTGTGGAAAAAGTTTTTCATTTTTGTCAAAATAGCAACGAATTTCATTTTATTTAAAAAATAAATAAATTTTTATTGTGTTATTTATGGATAGGCTAATGGATCAATTTGTTGGGAATATAGATCTTTAATAGAGAGAATTCAATATTGTTATTTGTGTTATTCACAATTATTTTCTTTTGTATATTTACTGAATTATATATATACAAATATATATGTAATTCATATATGATGTGGTAGTAATATGAACACTGTAATTGATATGTTTCCACAACACATGCGAATACATATACATATACATATATACATATACATATACATATATACATATACATATACATACATATATATATATATATATATCTATATATACATATATATATATATATACACATATATATACATATATATACATATATATATATATATATATATATACATATATATATATATACATACATATATATATATACATACATATATATATAGACATACATATATATATATACATACATACATATATATACATACATACATATATACATATATATATATATATATATATATATATATATATATATATATATATATATATATATATATATATATATATATATATATATATAACATAACAATCATGTCTATGTAGAGACATGACCGTACATGGCTTAAGCCACACACGGTCATGTCTAAGTTACATAAACATGTCATTTCATATAATGATTGGCATTGTTTAGATAATACTACAGTTGTTACATATAACTATTGCATGATAGTTATTGTAACTTGAGTATGATGTATGCAAAGTATCGACTACGGTTGATGTAATACAGTCTGTCGAATGTAAGGAATCTGATTCATTGCATATTAAATATATATTGTATGCAATCAACTAAAGTCAATTCATACCAGCATACCGAATCTGATCAATATGTATATTGTGATCAGAGAAAACCTAACCTATTCGAAACAAGTGTAGACATTCAAACATTATTCTAAGAATATATCCCTAACATATAGTAAAAACTATTTGCTAAGTCATTTAGATAGAACTTAAATGGGAGCACCCTGTCACCGTTTGATTTGTTCTTGATTTAGGGATGTAGGTGTGCTCTCAAAACACTTGGATCTTATCCTTAATGCTGATTAGGAAGGATAGGGATGGACTAGGGACCATGAGAACCCCATAGTGGCACAAAACCATGTATAGAACACATGTTTTCCCCTAGAGCCTCAAGGATTCTAAATGATGCTAGAATGCAGATTATGCTACAAATGATTAAACTAGAGTTGATTTTAGTCCAAATGAAGCATGATATGATGAATTATGATGCATAAAAATGAAGGAAAATAAGTTAATCCATGTTGTCTAAGCTATGGTGTGATTTAGAAAGCATGAAAATGAGTTAAACTAACAAATATGATCAAAGCTAAGATGATTTAGAGATAAAGTAGCATTATAATATTACTATAAAATGATTATGTGAATTGGTAAATTTCTATAAGAAGTGAGGAATTTTATAGGATTTGAGGAAGGTCTTAGGTTAGGAAGTGGAGTCAGGGTTAGAGTCAGGGTTTGGGGTAGAGTTTTGGGTATGGTTAGAAGGATAAGGGTTAAGGTTTCTCACACATGTGTGAGCAACACTAGGGAAGTGTGCAAGGGTAACAAAGTGTAAGAGAAGACATAGGTCTTCACTCATGGCTTTTAAGAGCCTTCAATGGTGGTGTAAGAGGCCATTAATGAGCATGTAAGGCTCATTAATGAAGGGGTTTGACCCAAAGTCAAAGATTGAGGGTTTAGAATAAAAAAGGTAGGAGTCACCCTTTAAGCAGGTTTAGGAAAGGTTTAGGAAATTCTAGAAGGGTTTAGGAATCTCTAGAAGTTTCTAGGGTTTTTGAGAGATTTAAATAAATATTTCTTTTATTTAAAGGATTTTGGTCAATTTATTAATTAATTAATAAATATTGGAGGGAATGATGTTTCGATTAGATTTAAACATTTCTGGAAGGGATTCCTTAATTAAATATTTTTAATTAAGTTAGGAGGAATTAATGGCATAATAATAAATTAAATAAATAATTAATTAATTAACAAATAATGATGTTATCAGGGTTTTTGGAAAATAAAAAATACTTTTTTTACCAATGAATATTTAGGTGTCTATATTTTTCCCCTCTTTGATGCAATGTTGCAAGTGGCATGGTGTCAAAGACAAGAAAATAAGATGACCCAAGCTAGACTTTAGAGGATAAGGGGTTGTGCCCCCTCGAGAAAATAACGCAAAGTGTAAAAATTGTGGAATTTTCTCAAAAAGAACACAGAAGAGAAGGGAAAGAAAGAAAATGATGAAGGAAGAAGGGGGGATAAAGAACCAAACTTCCAAGAGAAAATAGGGAGGAATGCAATATGAGGTGGAATGCAGGATGCAGGATGAAGCTATATGCAAGATGCAAGATGAAAAATTTATCTATATGATACTGGATGCAGGGGATTTGGGGAGCTCCATGTGTAAATGTGGAGAGCACAACCTAGTTTGATATAGAAATGCTAGAGACATGCCAAGGTTACTGGGAACTCAAGGCCTTGTCATAAGCATTGCATAGGACTGACATGAAAAAGACATGCAAGGGTTTCCCCAACATCATGCATGAACCCAAGAGGAAGCATGGTAGAAACGATGCTAGAGAAACCACAAAAAAATGATATTTCCCAAGTGCACCATGAAACCCAAAAGATCACATGTGAACCATGAAAGGGTCATGTCTGACCGACTCACATGTAGAAGCAAGAAATCAAAATACCTTTCCCCAGATTGTCCTCATTCATAAAGCACCATGATATAAAGGATCGAGGCGATGTTGAGGAGAGGAACAATGAGAAGCCATAAAAGATTAACAATATCCAAAGGATAAAATCCAAGACCAAAATGATAACACCAAAAGACATCCTTTTCCAAGGAGAGAGAGATTGATTTGATTGTGTTTGGTGAAAAATATGGATATGGTTTAGAACAATGGGGGTTTGCACATAAAAGATACCCTAAAGCAATATTTAACACATACATGAAATTCTAATGATGACGAATATAAATTTGGAAATGCTTGCAAAGAATAATGAAATTAGATAAAATGAAACACATACCTCACAACATAGCGGATCTAGTAATACCTATTTTTTGGTGCTTGTATCATGTTTTTGGAAATTATGCAACCAGATCTGGAACAGAAACACAAAGATGAATAAAAACCAAAAATCTTTTTATTTCCTGAACCAGGTTGACCTTGACCTAAATATAGGGGTGCAATTGTACCCCTTTATGTCGACCTTGACCTAGACTACTACAATAGAAATTTTGTTCGCGGATCCTGAAAGTTTGCCAAAAAGGGTATCCAAATATGGTCTGCAACTCTCAAAACAGTGACTATAGATATCTAAAAATGGTTTTTTGGGGTGGCTATATAGGCTTTTTCCTTATTCAAACCCCCATTTTGGTGATTTCAACCTCAACCTTGACCTGAGGCTTCAGGCCAGTCAACTTAGAGTTTTAGTGAAGTTTCTAGGTCAACCAGAGACTTAGAATGTTGGGAAAACATAACAGAATGCTAGAAAAGGGCATAGAGGCCTAGAAGAAATGTGATGAAGGCTAGGAGGACTAGTTCATAGGTCCCACCTATAAAATAGAGCCATGAAGAAGGAAATCAAGGAGAATCCTTAGGATCCTAACCCTAATTTAACCTAGAAATGATGCATCCTAAATGTAAATCTATCATGAAAATGTACTAAATGAGGGTGTTAAACCTACCAAGATGGAAGTGCTTCCATTTTAAGATGATACATTTAGCCCCCACTTTATCTTAGATATGACACTACATGAATATACAAGCTAAAGTAAGAAAACATCATAATAAATAAAAAGGATATAACCAAGTCCTCAATGTAGAGATCCTGCAAAAACACCATTAGTACGCACAACCTATAGTACACAAGGATAATTAAAATCCATAAATCACCTAAGACTTACTAAAATTAAATTAAGAAGTTCATAGAGCCCCTTATGCCCCCCTATTTCAGCTTTCTACTTCTAAAGGGTGAAACGGGGTGATAAGGATAGCCCTATACACTAGATATGCAATTTGTTGAAAAATTCCTTTTCCTAAACCAATTATAAGGATTCCTACCCTTCCTAAACTAATTCAAGGAGTTAGGTATCTAAATCATGATTCCAATTTTGTAGATGACACTGAAAATAGAGCTACAAAACTCAAGTTATGATGAAAAGAGTGAATGTCTATCTAAAAGCATATGAAGGAAAATTCAAATTTAACATAAATAAACCCTAACAAAAACCCCAATAAAAACCCTAATTTTGATCTATAAATAAGGTAAGATAGCACATACATACTCATTCTTACCAATTGTAGAGTTTAGGAGAGAAAGCAAGATGCCGAGCAGAGAGGAACTTCAAGTGACACAAATGGAGCTCCTAAGATAGTGCCTGGCCACAAGACAACCGCTTCCCGAGGTAAGTTTTCTATTGTTGATATTTGTAATCTCAAATTCCTATTTTTATAGGAAATGTTGACCCTGACCCTTAAAGGTCAACCCTAACCCTTAAAGGTTGACCTTGACCCAATTATGTTGACCTTGACCCTTTAAGGTCAACATAAACTGGGAAGGTCTACACCTTTCCTGGAGTGAGGTCAACCTCGACCCAAGAAGGTCAAACTTGACCCAGGAAGGTTGACCTCGACCTAATAGAGGTCGACCTTGACCTAGTCAAGTTGGATATATATTTTTTTGGTTCTATAGTTTTGATATGATGTCGGTTTGTGCTTATAGGACCTGGTTCATCTCTAAGAGCACTCCTTTAGACAGCCACTACTGATCATCAGAAAAAAATTATATGAGCTAAATAGGGATAAGATATATTTGTTGAGAGATGTAGGAATGTACTGGGTAACAGTCCTATGGAAAGATCAGATAGGATGCCCCTAGTTGATAGTACCAGTGCGCATGTGCATGTTGTTCATGCATCACCACTGACATCATGATGACCTCCATGTGCCCATATAGAGATACCACCTCTGAGACCTAGACATAGTGAGCATGGAGAGAGTAGTCACTCCATGCTCCCACCATCCAAATCCTTCAATAATAACCAAGAGGGAGATCCAGGTATAAAACATGTATTTGATTGAAATATTTAACTTAATTTGTGAAGAAAAAGGACTAAAAGATAAATATATTTTAATTTTGTAGCTAGCATAGCAGAGTGGAGTATTTTTGTATCTGAGGTCTTGAAGGATACATGTCTATCCTATTGACTACTAGCTTGCTAGTGAGAGTTCCCCATTGGTCATAGATATCCCAGCAGGCATGTCGATATCTTTGCTTGTGTCCATTGGAAGCTTTAGTTATGTAGAGGAAGAGAGGAGAGGTTGATGGTTGACCTACAAAGATCATAGGAGTGATTATATGAGCTTAGAATATCAAGGAGCCACTTGCAGAATACCGTAAAGAGACCTTCATCTTCTCATCATAGATCGGAGAGATTTGGGAGCTATCGACCACCAGAGCACAGAGATAGAGAGAGTGATAGATAGGGCATTGTGCCACATATGTATCAAAATCAAAAGAATTTATAAATGAAAAAGTCTCTTTGCTAGTTAGTTCTATGATTTATTACTATATTTTCACCGATAACATAAAACTTAACAAAAAGAAAGAATGTGTATAAATGTATTCAAATTTAATTTTCTAAAATTACATAACCTATTAAAAAAGCATAGCTATTTCATAAGGAATACATAAATACACAAGGAAATAAAGATGTACTAGGGATAATAACATTTGAGATGCATAATATTGATAGGTTCCTTAAAAGGAACACCATCCATATTAGAAATTTTGTAAGAACTTGAACCAAAGTCCTCAATTACAACAAAAGGTCCAAGCTAATTAGGGCTAAACTTTCCTTTTTCACCAAGTAAAGCATTCACATTTCTTTGATTCTCATATAATACTAAATCACCCATTGAAAATGATCATTCCATTACCTTATGAAAATACTGCTTCTGAAGTGATTTATGATAAGCCTTTATATGTTCCAAAGTGTTTATTCATTGTTCATCCAACATTTCTAATTCTTGAAATCATTGTTCTCGAAATCTATCTTTGTCGATTATCCCATGAAATGAAACACATAAAGAAGGTATTTCCAATTCCAAAGGCATAATAGCATCAATACTATACACAAGATTATAAGGATAAGTACCCGTGGTCATACGAACACTAGTCCTATAAGCCATAAAGCATAGGTAAGTTGGGTATGCCAATATTTTGCATGCTTATTAACTATTTCCCTCATAATTTGTTCAATGACTTTATTTGATGCTTGAGCTTGACCATTAGATTGAGGATAACAAGAAGTCAAAAATCTATGTTGAATTCAAAATTCTCCAAGAATTTCATGACTTCTTTATTCTTAAAAGAAGTACCATTATCCAAAAATATCATCGAAGGATTACAAAATCATGTTATAATATTGTTAAGAATGAAATTAGAAATAACATATGCAGTAGTTGAATGGAGAGGGACAACTTCCACCCACTTCGTAAAGTAATATGTAGCTATCAGGATCTATGTATGTCCTTGAGAAGAAGTTGGTGAGATTTTTCCAATAAGATCAAAACCCCAAATACTAAAAGGCCATGGAGAAACTTGATTATGAAGCTCACGAGCAAGAGCATGAATAAAATTACAATGCTAGTAAAATTGAGGATATTTCTTAACAAACATGAAAGAATCTTTTTCCATTGTTTGCCAATAATATCCCATTCTAAGAAGTTTATTGACTAAATATTTTCCACCAAAATTTCCCCAACAAGAACCAGAATGAGCTTCTACCAAAGCTACTAGAATTTTGGTTCTACCAAGACATCTTAATAGAAAACCATCACAAGAGCATTTGTAAAGTGTATCTCCTAAAATGATATAACATGTTGCAAGCTTCCTAATACAATTACACATGTTCCTTGTTGTTGATTCAATAAAAGTACCATCTTTCAAAAAATGAAAGATATGAGAATACCAATCATCCAAATGCAAATTGAAAGAATCAGAGGTAACCTTATTGGAAATTGAAGGGTTTTTAAGAATATGTATAGTAAATTGAAAGGTTTCAATGTTATTCTCAAGAAAAACCAAAGAAGGTATGCTTTCCATGGTGTCCACATGTTGATTATCTTTCCTAGGTAAAGTTTGAATCATATAAGAAGAGAATTGTGAAAGGACATCAAGAGCCAAATCTCTATATTGTGTCATTTTATCATTCTTATTCTGATAACCTCCTTTAATCTATTCCACAATCAATTGCGAATCTCCATAAATTTCAAGGTTTTTAATGTTAAGGGATGAATTTTCTCGTAAGCCAGCTATAAGAGCTTAATATTCTAAAATATTGTTAGTACAAGGAAAAGTCAACTTATCTGATAGAGGGATTAGATTTTTTGTAGGAGGGATCAAGATAATGCAAACACCAGAACTTGTCTTACATCTAGATCCATCAAAATTTAACTCCCAAACATCATCTTGTTTAATAGCTAGAATGTTTTCATCGAAGAATTCTATTGAAGTAAAGCATGTATCGAAATGAGGACAAGGAGCTTCAGCCAAATAATCTATTAAAGCTTGTCCTTTAATTGACTTTTGAGAAATGAAATTAAGATCAAATTCTATAAGTAACATCACCCACTTTTCTAGATGACCAGAGAGATCAGTTTTTGAGAAAGATGTTTCAAAGGATCAAATTTAACAATCACATTGACTTCAACATTTAATAGATAATGCCCAAGTTTCTAACAAGCATAAAATAAAGCTAAGCATTGTCTTTCCAAATTTGTATATCTTGTTTCGTAATCGAGTAAAGTCTGACTAATGTAGTACATAGGTCTTTCCTTACCTTTACTATCATGCTGAGCTAACAACACACTCACCACATTTGAAGTGGCTAAAGTATACAGATAAAAGGGTTTATCAAATTGAGCAAGTTGAAAAATAGGAGGATTAGTGAGATACTCCTTAAATTACTCAAAGAATTGTTTACATTCTTCATTCTAAGAGAAAGTGGTATCCTTTCTATGTTAGAATGGGGTTGTCGTTCCACCAAAAGATTGAGCTGTCAATGTCTGATACCACTCAATTTTATAGTACACAGGATGTGGTTAAGCCCTTGTCACAAATCCTAAGGGGAGCGCTGAACATTTTGCCAACAATCTCCCCCTCAGCGTTACCTGGGGGTTTGAGGATTTGAACCCATGACCAAGCTCTGATACCACTTGTTAGAATGGGGTTGTCATTGCACCAAAAGATTGATCTATCAATGTCTGATACAACCACTCAATTTTATAGTACACAGGAGGTGGTTAAGCCCTTGTCACGAATCCGGAGGGGAGTGCTAAACATTTTGCCAACATTCTAAGCAAGGAAGTAAAAGGAACAGTTCTCTCAACTAAGTTGGAAACAAAGCGATGGATAGCTTGAATATTTCCTTTTAAATTTTGTAACTAAGAAATCTTCTTAGGAGGAGGCATATTAACAATAGCTTCAATCTTTTCAGTATCTACCTCTATGCCTCGCTTAGAGATTATAAACCCCAATAATTTACCAGAATCAACTCCAAAGGCACATTTCTTAGGGTTCAATCTCATATTGTAACTTCTAATCCTTTCAAATATCTATTGTAAAATACTAACATGACCTCCTGTTTGTATAGATTTTTCCAAGATATCATCCACATAATCCTCAAGAATCTTATGAATGTAATCATGAAAAATCAAAGTCATGGCTCGCTAATAAGTTGCTCCCACATTTTTTAATCCAAAATGTATCATGACACAATAAAATGTTCCCCAAGGTGTTATAAATGTGGTCTTAAATTGATCTTGAGGAGGAATAAATTTTTTATTATAGCCCAAAAAGTCATCCATATAAGATAATAAATCATGACCCAATGTTGAATCTACAATCATATCAATATTAGGTAATGAGAAATCATCTTTTAAGGATGCTTTATTTAAATCTCGTAAGTCAGTACACATTCTTATCTTATTTTCTCCTTTTGAAGCGGGCACAATATTTGAAATCCAATCTGATTAATCAATAGATCGGATGAATCTAGCATCCAATAATCTTTCAATTTCATCCTTAACTATATGGAAATTCTTGGATTCATCTTTCGTATTTTCTTCTTCACAGGCTTAACATTTGGTTTGAGAACAATATTGTGAGTAACAATCTTAGAATCTATACCTAGCATATCTGAATATGTCCAAGCAAAAATATCCTTAAATTCAAGTAAAAGGGAAACCAACTGATCACATTCATCTTGATTCAAACACTTCCCAATTTTTATCATCTTCTCAGAGTCATTTGCATCCATTTGAACCTCAAAAGTCTTAGTTATTAGAAAATTATGTTTTATCAAAGAATCCATTGGTAAAGGAGAAATATTTTGTTCATCATGTTCTCCAAAATAAGCTTATGTACTTAGATAATAGGGCTTCTGTCTTTTATGATGAAACATAGGTAGATCCTCATCAGCTCCTAAAAAATCCGCTAAGGCTTCATCTTCGAAAAAAACAACTAAGACAGGTTTTTGATTCATGTCAAGGAGGAGTGGGTTAACCAACTTCAAATGTCCACCACAATATATATGATTAACATTGAGAGGAAAAGCCAATGGTTGTTTGTAAGGATTGAACCCCAATCCATATGTATAATCATAAATTTCATTGTCCAAAGGTACTTGTATACCTTGTTCATATTTACCACATCCTTTCCCATTAAATGCTAATTTCTTGAGTAGATGATAACCAGAACCATATCTATCGGCCATATCAGATTGAGTCCAATGATTAGCATATGTCACAATATCATAGCAATTAGGTTTTATTGTTTCAATTATTTTTTCAATCGAGGGAGCAACAAAGTTACTTTTTAATTCTGCGAAAAGTGGGGAAGGAGTAAAAACTTGTTTTTCAAACCCACTTTGTTGTTTCATGAATTCCAAATCAGAAACTTTATATTCTCCAATAAAAGAAGGATTAAAGTCCAATGTTCCCCAATCATCCCCAGTCAAAGAAGAAGATGGAGTTGTAGTTTTTTTAATCTCAGGAGGCCTTTCAGGCTCTTTACTTAGTTGAAGAGGTTTAGAAACTTTACCATATTCCGCATTTAAGCAAGGATTCGGCACATCATTCACATGTAGCGTATACATCAAATTTTTATAAATGAACCTAACCTTGCAATGAAGAGTAGGAGTTGTGTACATAGTATGTAACCAAGGTCTACCTAAAAGAAGCTTATAATTGAGATGTCCAGGCATATCATGAATAGGTGTATTTAGAATAACCAGACCAACTTTAACAGGTAACGTAATAATGCCCAAAGTTCTCTTTGCAATATTATCAAATCCATGAATAGGGACATTATCAAGTTGAATAGTTGTAAGATCAGCCTTAATTTCCTTAACCATATCCATGCTACAAACATTAAGCCTAGATCCATTGTTAATTAATGTTCTACGAATGATACTCTTATTAATAGAAACAAAAACCATAAGAGCATCATATTGATTTTGCACCTCAACAGAAGGTAAATCATCATTAGTAAACACAAAATGAGGTATAGAAGGCATAGTATGCATGCACTCCAAAAATGAATTAATGTTCTCTTGGTTAGGAGGTAAAGCAAGAAGGGTAGATAAAGCCTTTTTCAATGCCGCATGATATGTCGGGGAAGTTTGAAGCAATTCCCATAAAGATATCTTAGCAGTAGCACGTAATGTTGGAAATTTGGCTAAGTTGGTTACATAGATGTTGTCATTATGGAAACATATGATCTACATGAAGATTGCACAGGTCAGAGAGCTAGTATGTCAAAGCGCAATGTGAAATTGTCTAAGTATGAGATAGTGTTTTTACCAGTGAACCTGGAGACAATTTTTGTTTGTGATATTGATTGGAGTAATTTCAGTGCTTGCGCACTTCAACATAGACTCTATGATGACTATTGAAGACTCATCTAAGACTGGAAGTCAGTACAGTATGTATGGAAGAAGTTATGATAGTTTTACTAAAGACAGTGTCAAGCTTACAAGACAGAATATGAAGACAAACTTGATAAAGAGTTAAGGAATTATTTTGTTTATCAAAATAATGACTTAACAATATAAAGGGATGACATCCTAGATTTTAACCCTTGGATAAAGTTATTTGTAATATGATAGCCGACTGGAAAGTTATTAATCCTAATAACTTGTATAAATGTAATGTAATCAAGAAGTAGTATGTAGAGAGATATATATGATGCATATGTAATAGTGATAGTGAAAGAGAAGCAATGAGATATTGATGCAAGAAGTATAAGGTTATGTACCTTAACCTTCTTTTTTAATCAGTGTATATTGTACATTACTTGTTTGGGCAGTGGACTCATCTAGTAATTACTTTCTATACTACCAACTCCTAACAGGGTTGAGGCGTCTAACAAGGCCTATAGTCCCTTAATTAGGACTGAGACACTATATGCATGTAATAGACTCCTAATAGGATCAACATCCTTAACAGAATATTTTTGATTAGTGGATCTTTGTGGGTACCATCCCCATCGGGGTTTTCCCTTGGCCAGGGTTTCCTCGAGAACAAATAATGTGTTATGAGTTCTTTAGTTTTATTGCTATGCATGTTTTTAAGCTTCTTATATTATGCATGTGTTAAGATAATCTGTTATATCCATAATTGGGTAAAAGTAAAAGTTTGTAGAATACTGATTCACCCCCCCCTCTTAGTATTCCCTATTTCTAACAATTGGTATCAGAGCTTAGTTACTCAGAAAAGAATCATTCAAGGAAAGCCTAGTAGCTTGAGTAAGATCTCTATGGATATGGATCAACTACAGAAGAATCTTGAAGAAGCTCTTGAATAGATTGACTTGCTTACTATTGAAAGAGACCCATTGAAAAGAAAATATGATGATGCAAAGAACCTCATTGAGATACTGAAAAAAAAGTTGGAAGATCTGAGATCTGAAAAGGAATCCAAAGTTTTTATTGAAGATTGTGATGACAATTTAGAAAAATAAAATGATATCCTTAAGCATGAACTGAAGATAGCAAATTTGAAGCTTAGTCTGAAAGATGGAAATGGTAAGAATGAAGCAAATCTGAAATCTAAGAATAAAAGTCTAAAGACTGAAAATGAAGGACTAAAATCTAAACTTGGTAAAGTAACATCTGAACTTGAGAAAGTCAATTTGCAGTATGCTGAACTTGAGAAATACAATAAAATTGTGAAAGGTGAACTGACTCAATCCAAACAACAACTTGAAAGGCTATATTCAACTAGTAAGAAGATTGATGAACAAATATCTTATCAAAAACCATTCTATGATAAGACTAGTCTTGGATTCAACACTTTTAAATCTAATGAAGAAAGAAAGGAACCAGATCTGAAAATATCTGAAAGCATAGATGAGAAGAAGTCTGATGAGATTAACAAGTCTGAAGATACACCTAAAGAAGAAGAATCACCTAAGAAAGAGGAATCACCCAAAGGTATGCAAAGAGAATTCAAAGGTAGATGTTTTTCTTGTAATACTATTGGTCATATGAAGAGAGATTTCACAGGTAAGCAATTCAAACCTCTTAATGGTTATTGTTATAATTGTCATAGTTTTGGACATAGAGCTATTGAATGTAGGAAACCTAAATTTATTGAGAATAATGATGGTAGTAGCATGTTTAGGAATACTAACAATGCAGATAAGAAACCTACTAAAGATATGAATAGAAGAAATGGAGTAATATGTTATAGATGCAATAAGGTTGGACACATTCCTAGAAACTGCAGATCACAAATCAATCAACCTGGACCAAGATATGGAAACAATGGAATTGTTTGTTAGATATGCAACAAGATTGGACATACAACAAGGTTTTGCAAAATGAACAATAGATTTTTTCATCCTAATCCTAATCCTAGAAATCATGCAAGAAGAAATGAAGATGCAAGTAACAGTCATAAAGGATGTTGTAGTAATTCATATGAAGTGAAGTTTATCAAAAGCATAGATCAAGGAGACATATTCAACATTGAAGGTAATCAAGAAGGTGAAGCATTAAAAGGTAAGAATGAATCTTTACCTGACCCATCTCGAAGTACTTAATTTATGAAAATTGTAGTAGAATAGGAACTTAGATTAGTGTAGAAGTAGATATATGATGAACTGAGTCTTGCATAGTTAATACAAGGTAGTATATGATGTTCTAATGATATGGTTAAGAGTGCAAAGAAAAATATTATGTTTTGCGAGATCACAAGAATTTTTAAGTTTTGCAGGTTAGCAGAATTAGCTTTTTGGAAAGAAGCAGCAAAACAATTGAATGCAATGTCAGATCTAAGTAAGATTGAATCAATAAAAGGTCATGATCGATATTATTTGATCATCAAAGAAAATTCAAGTGTTAAGGAGATCAAAGAGCAGTGATTGGAAGCATTTTGCAAGGATTTGGAGAAAAATTTTGTGTCGAATCTATGCAAGCCCTAAAATTGCAAAATCAAGGTATTTTACTTGACAGATTCTTTAAATCAGTGAAGGAATTAGAAGAAATCATGGATGTTTCTTTAATTCACAATGTCAGAGATAAAAATAGACCTAATTTGAAAAGGGAACCATTAGAACCCTTGGAAGATGATCCTAGGTTAGCTTTATCATCTGTACCAGATGGAGTTTTACATCTAGAGAATGTTAAAATTTATCTTGGATGCAAACTAGAGACTATCAGTGATAGTGATTTCACCAAGGAATATCAGAAGATCTACAATCAGGACATGACATTGAAAGAAGGATTTGAACATTTGAAAGATAATGAAATCATTAAGTATGCAATATAGTATGAATTTGACAATGAAGAATGTACTAAGATAATCTTAAGCAGAATTCATAATGGGAAGTTTTGGTTAGAAGATAGAGTGATAGATATCATAGCTGATTTGATTCATGAAGTTACTAGACTATATAAAATTGGAGCCATTCCTTTAAATGAGAAGAACATGAGGAAAATAGTCATAGACAACACAAATTCATCCTATAATGGTAGAGGAATTGTGATTAGTAAGATTCAACAAGATGATGTCAGATACTTATGCAAGATCCTAACCACTAAGTTTTGTATAAATTCAAGAGAGGATGACATGGAAGCTAGAATGATACATGTAGCTTATCTGATGTGTGTTGACAAAGTACAAGTTGATATGTGTGAGATTCTAAGAATTCAACTATTTGAGAATTTGGAAAAGATTAAGAAAACTAAGTATACAAAGTTTAGATTCTCATCCTTAATAACGTATATGTTTTTTAATCTATTGAGAAGATTTCCTTACACCATTGGAAATGAATGGAATGATGGCCAAACTACAATGGAAAGGATTAACCTAGTGTATAGAAGGAATGTTATTGATAAAGTGAATGAGAGTGCAGTATTGGTAATCAAGACATTTCAGGATATAGTGTCTAGCAGATCAAGGATCCCATAGTCTCTTGTGGAGAAGTATAAAAATGAGATATGTTTCATGGTTGATACTGGCTTTACCTACATTGAAGTAGTAGAACCTAGAATAGAGTTCATAGACCCTCTTGGCTATGAGATATCTAAGGTAGAGACAAAAGGATATGTGAGTAGGTTACTTAAATGCAAGTTGGACACTCACTATAATAGGTTTGGAACCTTTGAGGAGAACTTCAACTCCACAAAGACCTTACTTGAAGAGAAGTAGTCAAAGAAAAGAGTTGAGAGTACTATCAAGAAAATTCTAAAAGATACAGGGATGACTCACAATGAATTCTGGGTAGCAAAGAAAATAGCAGCAACAATCAAAAATATTGGACAAAAATAAGTTTTTTCTATTCCACCTTTATCATCAATTGCAGCACAGCAAGAAGAAACACAAGTTAAGGTGAAAGTGGAAGAAATTGAGAAGGATCAAGAAGCAAGGATATCCACTAGATGCACTTCCTCCACACCTAGCAAAAGAGTAAAAGAGAGTGCTACTAGACCGGGTAAGAGACAGAAAACATTAGTGCAACCAGTTCCAAGGAAAATTGCATAAATCAAAGATGATGGCACTTCTATTAAGAAGAAAACTTGGAAACCTAAAGTTGACAAGCTTAATGAGCAGATCATTCAGGATGGAGACTTTACAAGAATGAATAAGTATTATGAACTCTATGATTATGCAGAGAGATTAAATCTAGAAAATGCAGTGGTAAAGCATATGATTTTGTCTAATAAGAAGTTTGATACAATTCAGGGTAAGATACCTGATGATTTGTACAATAAACTTGTGAATAGGAAGAAGAGAGCATCAGAGGAAGACACATTTATTAGTGAAAATCTTCTAAGAAAGCTTTGTGTTATAAAAGATGAAGCACACTTTAGTCAGATCATGAAAGCTTTAAGCACCCATTTGAGAACCAAGAAGAGAACCATTCAGATTATGGGAGGCAGATATGAAGAAGTTAATTCAGAAACAGAGAAAGCAATCATCAAGGTTATGTTAGAAAATGCTAGAGAACCATCAGTTGCAACAAAGAAAGTAGGTGAAATAGAACAAGAGGACATTCCCTCTCCACCAGCCATAAACATTGAAGATGAAGTCATGAATGTAGAAGGAACCAAGATCACCTTGGATACTGATGATAATGTATTCAATAATCTGGAAAACATTGTTGAAAATTCAACTTTTGAAGAGCAGGAAAACTACCAAAGGAGAAGAGAAAATAGAGACCACAGTTGTAGAACCCTCAGTGACAGAAAAACAATTACCTATTCCCACTAAATAAGATATCAGTCTTACTCCTGAGACTGGAAAGAAGAATTAGATTGGATCTATGATTGAGCATTTGGGAAAGGAAGTAGATGATGATGATTAGATGGAATTGATCACATCCTTGAACAAGACCATTGGAAAGAACAAGAAAGTAAAAAGTCTTGAAGGATGCCTAAAGGAACTTACTGAGAAGTTACAAGGCATTGTAACTACACAAATTGCAGAAGTTGACCCTCTAGAGAAAGCAAAGAAAGTGATGAACACTTTTGACAGTGAATTCACAAATTTATCTGATATAGCAAAAGTGAAAGCTCAAGCAGCCTATGAGGCCATAATGCTTTTGAACATTAGCCAGAATATTAGGAATGATATCAACAATCTTGATATTTGTATAAAGGACTTGAGGAAGAATTTGGAAAGAGGAAAATCTATGTACATCTAGTGTACAAAATCAGAGACCTTGATAGCAGAAGAAGATCAGAAGATGAAGATGAAGGAAGTAGAAATTCAAAATGAAACTAACTTTCTTTCAAGCCCCAATGTGAAGGTATTTGATGTTGAGAAGAAAATTTGTAAGATATATGATGAAATCAGAATTTTGCAAGATGAAAATGACAGGAAAATGAAAAGATTCACTCTTTTAAGAGAGCACACTTCTATGAAGTTAAGTATTATTGAAGGGAAATTGGAGGAATGTCTTTCAGCTAAGACATCTTTTCAAAAGTTTAACTTTGAGAACCTCCAAGCCTACGAGATAGCATCTTATGGATTGTGCGCACTACTCAATGTGGTAGATTCTATTGAGAAATCATGGGAGAAGGAGTTAGAGGCTATAAAGATTGATTTTGCAGATTGTGTTGCAAGCCTACCAGCTTTGCAATATTGAATTAAGGTATAATCTTTTTGTGAATATAGTTTTGTAACCCTCCTTACCTTTATTTTGTCATTGTTGTCAAAGGGGGAGAGATATATAGCAGAAAATTGCTAAGAAAATGATAAGGATTGATACTCTTAGGGGGAGTATTGTATTAGAGATAAATTTTTTTTGGAGTTATAAGGATAGTATATATTTTATACTATGGCCACAATTTTTGAGATTTTTGAAGTTGTAGACTTAGCCAATTTTATCATATGTTGCCACCAATGACAAAGGGGGAGATTGTTGGCAATTTGGCTAAGTTGGCTACATAGATTTTGTCATTATGGAAACATATGATCTACATGAAGATCACACAGGTTAGAGAGCTAGTATGTTAGAGCGCAATGTGAAATTGTCTAAGTATGAGACAGTGTTTTTACTAGTGAACCTTGAGACAGTTTTTGTTTGTGATATTGATTGGAGAAAGTTTAGTGCTTGCACACTTGAACATAGACTCTATGATGACTATTGAAGACTCATCTCAGAGCACAAGTTAGTACGACATGTATGAAAGAAGTTATGACAGTTTTACTAAAGACAGTGTCAAGCCGACAAGATAGAATATGAAGACAGAATTGATAAACAGTTAAGGGATTATTTTGTTTATCAAAATAATGACTTAACAATATAAAGGGATGACATCCTAGATGTTAACCCTTGGATAAAGTTATTTGTACTATGATAGCTAACTGGAAAGTTATTAATCCTAATAACTTGTATAAATGTAATGTAATCAAGAAGTAATATGTAGAGAGAGATATATGATGCATATGTAATAGTGATAGTGAAAGAGAAATGAAGAGATATTGATGCAATCAGTATAAGGTTATGTACCTTAACCTTCTTTTGTAATCAGTGTATATTGTACATTACTTGTTTGGGCAGTGGGCTCATCTAGTAATCACTTTCTGTACTGCCAACTCCTAATAGGGTTGAGGCTTCTAAAAAGGCCTATAGTCCCTTAATCAGGACTGAGACACTCTATGCATGTAATAGATTCCTAATAGGGTCAAAATCCTTAACAAGATATTTTTGATTAGTGGATATTTGTGGGTACCATCCCCACTGAGGTTTTCCCTTGGCCAGGGTTTCCTCGAGAACAAATAATGTGTTATGATTTCTTTAGTTTTATTGCTATGCATGTTTTTTAGTTTCTTATGTTATGCATGTGTTAAGATAATCTGTTATATCCATAATTGGGCAAAAGTAAAATTTTGTAGAATACCGATTCACCCCCCCCCCCCCCCTCTGAGTATTCCCTATTTCTAACATGTAATTGTTCTACTAACTAATACTCCTTAAAGGAAGATGGAAACCTAGGGACTTGAGGAAGCATAGGTTGGGAAGGAGGTAAAGAAATTGGAATAGTAGACTGAGAGTTATTATGTGTGAGATAAGCATGTGAAACAGAATTCATGTTATCAAAGAAATCCAAAAGATCTCTAGGTTTACCTTAATTATTATTCGAGGACATCCTTTTACCATCAACAAAGGTTCAGGATATAACATTCTAGGTGCATTAATGTTGAAAATAGTGGAACATGAAGGTAACCATGCACACACCCTATGGTAAAGGTTAATTGAATAGTTTGCAGAGGAGGATGAAATATAGGATTAATGGAGATCTTATTAAAATAATTTTCATCCTCAATTCCATGTACCTCATTAGGGGATCTATCTTCTTTTGAAATAAAAGCCTCATTAAAGTATTCAAAACAAAAATCATACATGTTGAACACAAAGTAGCACCACAAATATGAAAAATGTAAATGTTTTTGTATTTTTAAAGAAATTTTGTGATTTTTTATTTAATTTTGAAATATAAATGCAAGAGCATAAAAGAAATCTACTTTTATATGCATGTAAGATCTAACATATAATGAAAATCTAACACCAAAAAGAAAGAGTTGTCGTAAACGGGTTCACCAAAAATGTTTGGTGAAAAATATGGATAAGGTTTAGAACAATGGGGGTTTGCACATAAAAGAGACCCTAAACCAATATTTAACACATACATGAAATTCTAATGATAATGAATATAAATCTGGAAATGCTTGCAAGAATAATGAAATCATATAAAATGAAATACATACCTCATAACATAGCAAATCTAGTAATGCCTATTTTATAGTGCCTATATCATGTTTCTAGAAATTCTGCAACTAGATTTGGAATAGAAACACAAAGATGGATAAAACCCAGAAATATTTTTCTTTTCTAAACTAGGTCGACCTTGACCTGAATACGGGGGCGCAGTTGTGCCCATTTATGTCGACCTTAACCTGCACTGCTCTGACAGAAATTATGTTCGTAGATCCTGAAAGTTTGCCAAAAAGGGTATCTAAATCTACTCTGCAACTCCCAAGACATCGACTGTAGGTATCTTAAAATAGTGTTTTTGGGTGGTTGTATAGGGTTTTTCCCTAGTCAAACCTCCATTTCAGTGATTTCCACCTCCACAAATAGTCGGATGTGATAGAATATGTGTGTGTGTGTTGCTCATAGGAAGAACTTTGAATGTGAAATGCAAAGATCTAATCCTCTAGATTGAAACCCTAGCATGAATTGAAATGAGAGAGAAATGCATAGATTTGAATATGATAAAGAGAGCATACCAAGCTGCCAAGGCTAAAGTACTCATACCAAACTCACAATCTATAGTTTCTACACCATGATTGTATCATTAGAATGCTTGAATGTTGAAAATGGTAGATCAAGGAAGAAGGAATCTTTCTTGCTCCAAATGAATGTCCACAATAACTTGTCCCCAAAATGCTTTCTTGCATCAAGGAATCATCATACCTTGTTCTCCTATATCATCCTCTTGTAATCTTGCATCATCATCTCATCATTATGTCATCAGCTCATAACTTATCAAAATGAAGGCAAAAGAGAGTGCTTATATAGAGATTTCAAGGCAATGTTCCTATGGAAATGTAAGGGCCCCTAATTCAAATTTAACCTCGAATTATGGTCCAATCACAATAGCGAACTAAGGAGGAAATGTATTAAATGAATTTTGAATAAAAGTCCTTCCACATTTAGATTCGAAGGCCCATTTTTAATTTAGGGCCCTGTTATGATCCAAATTTGAAAGCAAGAACCAAAACCTGACAAAGGTCAAGGTCGACCTCGACCCTGACCTGAGTTTCAAGCCAGTCAACTTAGAGATTCAAAGAAGTTTCTAGGTCAGATAAAGACTTAGAATGATGGGAAAATAGAACAAAATGTTGGAAAAGGGCACAAAGGCCTAGAAGAAATGCAATGAAGGCTAGGACAACTAGTACCTAGGTCCTACATAGAAAATAGAGCCATGAAGAAGGAAATCAAGGAGAATCCTTAGGATCCTAACCCTAATTTCACCTAGAAATGAAGAATCAAGTGCAGATGCATCCTAAATGCAAATATATCATGAAAATGCACTAAATGAGGGTGTCAAACATACCAAGATGGAAGTTCTTCCATTTTAAGATGATACAAATTGATGGGGGCAAGAGTTGGTCTGAACATGAGGAAGGATACATTGACATGGACCTGGTTTGATTGGGGGAAGATTAGGTTGGATAGGAGGAAGGATACATCCTCAAGGACCTACTAATTGAGAATGTGTGTTGTTGTTGGAAAATGATGAGTCAAGGATAATAGATGTGATCAAGAATAGTCGACAAAAGATATTGTTGAGGTACAAGGTTGGGTGGGACAAGTTATCTGATCAAATGTTGTTATAGGACTGACAATGATATGTACAACAAGACACAATGATATGTACAATATATGGGGAGAGATTTACATCGAATATGTATAGAAGGTCAGGGGTTTGGGGATAGGAAGATCTCACTATACATGATATATACAGGATTAGACTTTATTGTTGTGTTAGATAGACATGAGGATAGAACACCTTGGGATTGATGGGTTGGTGGTGGGGATGTGGATTGGATAAAGAGGATTGGGATTTGGGATGAGGGGATGGTAGTTTGATAGATAATGAATTAGACCACTATGTATGGCACCTATTTATAGGTTTTCACCAACATACTTGTCCAAGGCACTTGAATTGCCAAGTTTTCACAATTGCTTTTTTTATTTTTCTATTTTTTCCAATTTTTATGGATTTTCTAGAATAGATAGGATCTGGTTCAGGCCTAGAACCTCTTTAGATGTATGATGTTGATAGGATCACTAAGGGGATCACCTTCTGGTGCTGATAGCTAATAGGCTTCAGAGCCAAAGCATGTTGTGACAACATAAGGACCCAGCCAAGTAGGTTCAAACTTGCCTTTTTTCTCTCAATGTGCTTGCACTTTTTGATTTTCCTTTAGGACCATGTCGCCCACTTGGAATTGTCTCAAGTGGACTTTCTTGTTATAACTCCTTTTGATTCAATTTTGGTATGCCACCAAGTGATCATATTCTTGCTATCTCTTATCATCTAACAGGTCCAGCTATGTGAGACATGCCACACGATAGTCTTCATATGTGGTATAGTTCTTCATGGAGATACGCAATGATGGGAGCTCGACCTCGATGGGTAGAATGGTTTTAGCACCATATACAAAGGAATATGGGGTGGTTCCTATGGTAGTGTGATAAGAAGTATGATAGGCCCAGAGGGTAGGATTTATTTGGAGGTGCTCATCATGACCATAATCATTGACAACATTCTTGAGGATTTTCAGGATGGTTTTGTTGGTTGTCTCAACTTGGTGGTTTCCTTGGGGGAAGTATGGACTGAAGAAGCAATGGTGGATGTGGAGTCTGGCACATAGATTATCCACATGTTGGTTTTTAAAAGGTGTGTCATGGTCTGTGAAGATAGTAGATGGTATGCTAAAGCGGAAAATGATGTGGTATAAGATGAACTTGGATATTTGGATACCAATAGTGAGGGTGAGTAGAATTGCTTCAACCCACTTTTTGAAGTACTCTATGGTCGTTATAATTTATTTATGTACATCTGAGGAAAGGGGAGTGATTAACCCAATGAGGTTGAAGCCCCAACATAAAAATGGCCAAGGTGGTGCAATGGGCTACAAATCTTGAGCTGGCGCATGAATCAGATTTGCATGCTACTGACATGGTAGACATTTCTTGACAAATTCGCAAGCATCATGTTCCATTGTAGGCCAATAATACCCAACTTGAAGAAACTACTTCACTGGGACCATGCCACTCATGTAGGCACCACAAATTCCAGTGTGGACCTCTTGTAAAGCTAGGATGGCCTCATTTGAATCTAAACACCTAGAGAGGATGTTATGATATCCTTGACAATAAAGGGTGTTGGCTACAAGAGTGTAGTGGGAAGCTCTATGAATTAAGTTTTGGTGTTGGTTTTTGGTGATATTGGGAGATACGATACCATTTTTTAGATATTCATGGATGTCATGGTTCCATGGGGACTAAGGACCAACCAAGACACACACCATTTATGCATCTATGTTCTCATAAGCAGGCATATGTAGCTTCTTGACTAAGAATTCATACTGAGTTGAATCACGAGGGATCTCTAGCAAGGATCTGATGGTTGCCATTGCATTGGCCACTTTGTTTTGAAGCCTTGGTATCTACGTGAACTGTAGATTCAAGAAATGCTCTTTCATTTTGTCCACCAGTTCTTTGTAGGGTAGCAGCTTGTCATCCTTTTTCTAATATTCATATAGGACTTGCTTGATAATCAATTGTGAATCTCCAAAAACTTGTAGTTCTGTGATGTTCCACTAGATGACTATTTTAAGGCTTGAGATGAGGGCCTCATAATCTACAATGTTGTTAGTACATGGGAATTCTAATTTGAATGATTTTAGAATATCACCTTGGGATTCTTGCCCATGATCCATGTGATGTATAGGAGCCATCAAAGTATAGCTTACATATTGGATGTTCTTCGATCATACATAGATGCTCATCAAGGAATTCCATGATTAGTGGATACGCATCCACCAAAGGTTCTTCTACTAGTTGATTGGTAATTACTTGCCCTTTGATTGCTTTCTGATCTATGTACTGGATGTCAAATGCGCTGAGTAGCATGACCCATTTTCCATATGACCTATGGGAGTTGTCCTTGATAGTAGATATTTGAGTCAGTCTACCTTTGAGATGAGCTTGATTGTGTGGCTAATCATGTAATGTCTAAGATTTTGAGTGGAAAAGACCACTGCAAGCATGCTTTCTCCATGTGTGAGTAATTGAGCTCATAGCCGACAAGAGTTTGACTGATATAATAAATGGCTCACTCTTTTTTATTATCGTCATGTTGTGCTAAGAGTACCCCCAGTGATATAGTGGTTGTCAAGATGTAGAGTATGAGAGGGCATCCTAAAATTGGTGGTACAAGGATGGGAGAGTTGGCCAAATATTCTTTTAACTTCTCAAAGCTTCTCTGATAGATAGGATCCCATTTGAAGCTGGTGTCCTTGCAGAGAAGATGTGTAAAAAATTGGCACTTGATAAATCTATGCAATGATTGGAGCTTTCATTGTAGGCTCTTGAGCTGCTTGAGTGTTCTAGGAGGCATTTTCATAATGGCTTTGACCTTTTTGGGGTCAATCTCTATGCCACGTTGTGATACAATGAAGCCTAGAAGCTTTCTATATGTTACACCAAAGATACACTTCTTTGGATTCAGCTTCAAGCCATAATGATGGAGATGATTGAACACACTTTCAAGGATGTCTAGGTGTTCAAATCATGTCTTAGGTTTTGCCATAATATCATCCACATAGTTTTCTAAGTTTTTTTGTATCATATCATTGAAGATGGCTGTCATTTCTCAATGATATGTGGCTCTTGAATTCTTTAGCCCAAATAGCATCATGTTGTAGCAGAAGGTTCCCCATGGCATGGTGAATGTTGTTTTGTGTTGATCTTCTTCTGCTATTATGATATGATTGTATCCTAAGAATCCATCCATGAGTGACAACATCTCATGGCCCACTATGAGATATATGATTATGTCTATGTTAGGTAGTGGGAGATCATCCTTGGGACATGCTTTGTTGAAGTCCCTTAAGTCAGTGCAGATTCTTATCTCTCCCAAAGGCTTAGTGATAGGTACCATGTTGGAGATCCATTCTAAATAGTTTATAGCTCTAATAATCTTGGCCTATAGGAGCTTTTTTAACTCTATTTTCACCAATAGGGATACCTTAGGCTGCATTTTAGGTAGCTTTTGCTTTACTGGCTTTGCATTAGGGTCCACTACAAGATTGTGCAAAACTAGATTTGGATCAAGCCCTGGCATGTGTGCATATGACCATGAAAAATTGATGGTGGCTTCTTGGAGAAGTGCAATGAAATCCATTTCTTTACCCTCGGTTAAAAATTCTACAATGTAAGTGATTCTCAGGCATTCTTTTGTGCCCAAGTTGACTAGCTTGGTTTCCTCAATGATGATGGGAGATTTCTTCGGTCTATAATCTTGGATGGGAGGAAGAGGCAAGTCTCCATCTTCTAGCACCTCAAAGAGGTTTTCACTAGAAGATGCACCCTTTATTTTCTCTTTTTTAGAATCAAAATGTGCCCCAAAGGGGTTTTCACATAAGGATTCATTGTTTTCTTTTTTCTTTTTTCTTTTTCACTTTTGCGGCTAAAGCTTTCCTCTTCCCTGAAATATCCTTTAGGGTTGAGCTTGCAGACATGATTTGTTTCTTGATCTTGATCTGTTTTCTATTCTGATGCCCCCATAAACCTTAGGAGTGCTTCTATGCTTTGGAACTCATCGATATGTAAGACGCTTAGTTGGTTCCAATCTATGAGTTCAGGGTGGATGAGGGAAAGCTCTATGACATTAATAGCGAGTTGATAGAGGATAGAAGTCTCCAAGAGGGTATCATCATCAAAGATGTCATCATAGGATTTATTTTCTTCCTCTTCAAGGATGTCTTTGATCTCTACAAGGTCATCCTAGCTATTCAAAAGGGGAACGTTGGGCATGTTGGTGCCCCCAGTCATAGTATTGGGTTCTTGTATACATAGGTGATGGGTATTAAAGCCAAGACCTTGATGCTTTGGATTCTTCGAGGCTATGATTAGATCTTTTCTTCTGCCTTCTTGTGGTCCTAGACCACCACCTTGGTATCTCCATTATTTTATGGTGTATTTGTGTGATGCTAGATATTTGTCTTTGAAATAGTTGTGAAGCTCAGTGTCAAGAGGTGGTAGATCTCTGTACAACTATTGATTGATGTCAAGGTCCATTTCAAGGATATTTATATTTCCATGGGAAACAAATGTCAATGGTCCCAATTTCTTGATTTCATGATTGGCTTGATTAGGCTTGCTTCGGTGGCTTGGGCACCCTTGTGTATTTGGATCTAGTGGGAGGGCCCCTACTGCAAATGCATCATTCAGGCTATATTCACAATATCTTTGGTTGTTGATCTTGATGGAAGAGAGAGTGGAAGCTAAGATGGTCTTTGGATCACTATGGGATCGGGAAGAGCTGGCAACAAAAGTGCCAATTTTAGTTTTGGGACAATGAGTGGAATGGGGGAATGAAACTTCCAATGCATGGGAGTATGCGAAGGGTTAGCGATCTGCATGGATGATAACCTCAGTTCCTTGATGTGGAAATTTGATGCACTGATGATAAGTAGATGGTACAACCTTGATGGAATGAATCCATGGTAAGCTGAGGAGGATGTTAAATGGTAGGTCAAGATCAACAACATGGTAGATGGTGTCTTGAGTTGTAGGGCCTAACTTGATAGGAAAAAAAATGGTACCTTCAAAGGTACGCTCCAAGTTATCATATGCCTTATGGTGATGACTTCATGTGATATGTCAGCCTCTGTGAACCCTATCTGCTGAATGAATTTTAAAGTACACAAGTTTAGGGTCAAGCCATTATCTATCATGACCCTTTTAATGGCAAAGTCTTTGACTATGAAGGTGACGCAGAGAGAGAGATTATGGTCAAGTGCAATATTTGGTATGTTTATTGGCTTGAAGGAAAGAGAACAGGATGCTAATAAATTTCCTACAAGGTTCTCAAACTAGATGATATTAATGTCTATGGGGACATGTCCTTCTTGGAGAGCTCAGTTGAGGATTTCTTGATGGATGGGTGAAGTGTGGAGAAGTTCAAGGATGGAGATTTTGGCAGGTGTATTCCCAAGATGTTCTATAAGGTTATATTGTGCATTGTGTGATGGCCTTGGAGTGGCACCGATGATAGATATTCGGCCTCTATGGGTGGTAACAATACACTGACTATCTACTCCCTTGATGTGGATGACATTGACTTTGGTTTTGACTTGGGTTATACATCCAAAAAATTTATCATAGTTGATATGGGCAGTTGTATAGTCTTTGTGGTCAACATGGTCTCCTTGCTTGCCTTTGTCTTTAATCTTGGGTGGAGGATTGGCATTGGCCTGGTTCTTCCTATTGTTGTGTTGAGGGAACACGTTCTGATAGATCTATAGATTGGCATTAGGCGAGGCTTGCATTGGTGTGTCCACTTGGATCTCCTTTCTATTGATGAGATCTTGGATGTAATTCTTTAGTTTCATACACCTTAGGGTTTTGTGTCCTTTGATGCAATGATAATCATAGTACTCGTGATCTTTTTACCAGTTAGGTTTGGGAGTGGCATCATTGAATTATTGAGTTGGTAGGTAAGTGATTAGATTGGCCTTGGCCATTTGATGAAAGATTACATCCAACAGCTCACCAAGAGGGGTGAAAGTTCTCTTTTGGTGAGTTGGGACCTGAGGCCTATTCTGATTGGGACTAGTGGTTATGGCATTGGCCTGATTGGTTGGATTCCCTTGGTTTGTTTGTTGTTTGTAATTTTGCATAGGTTATTAATTGATTTGAGGTTGTTGTTGGTGATATGCATGAGCTGGTGTAGGACTGGCCACAACAATTTGGACATGCTTGGTTTTAGTGGCTCCATCGGCAACAATATTCTTGTTTTGATTCTAGTAGCGGGGTTTGTCATTATTGGGCTTGTTGTGGGAATCACCCTTGTAATGCCATATTGTTCCTTCATCTAAGAGGCCTCTTTCAATATTTATCCCTTTTCCTTTGATGTCTTGGTATGTTTGGATATTGTTAATCCTCACGAAGTGGGATAGTTTAGGATGTAGGTTATCAATAAAGATCTTTGTAAGATGTTTCTCAAGGGGTTGATATGATAACTTGGTAGTGAGGTTATGCCATCATTGCAAGTAATCAGCTAGGCTTTCTCATCTTTTCTACTTCAAGTTACAAATTTCTAATAAGGACAACTCATTCTCGACATTGTGGGCATATTGGGCAATGAACTTCTTAGAGAGTTCAACAAAGGTTGTGACTGTTTCATAGGGTATCTTGTAGAACCACTCAATATCAGTTCCTCCCAAGATTTTGGGGAATAAGCGCATAAGGATGTTGTCAATGTAGGCCACTTCTTGGCATGCCATATAGAACTCCTTTACATGGCTAACTGGATCTCCTTTCCCCTTATATTTATCAAGCTTTGGTGTCTCAAAGTGTTTGGGAAAGGGGATAGTTTTGATGGATCTATCAAAGGTATAGGGATAAACCTCTTCAAACTTGAAGGTCTTGCTCTTTGTTCTGGCTTTAAGCTCCTTAAGATAATTCTTCATCTCTTCCCACTCGGTATTGATCAGCATTGAAGTGGGTACTCCCATTGGAAAAGGATCTAATGGTGCTGGTGAGTAAGGATGATTTTGTGGTAGATATTACGAAGTGGGATATGGAGGTTGCCTAGATAGATAGGAAGATTGGAATGGATGTTGGGGTGATGGTTGCTGGGGAGGATATTGTGCTGAGGTGTAGGAGCTTATTGCTATGGAGGATATGTAATGGCTTGTTTTTGCTGGGGGATGATGGGATGTTGCTGAGAGATGATGTGATATTATTGTTGTGCTAGATAAGAGGATGCTTGTTGCTAATGGGGAATAATGGGATGTTATTGTTGTTGCACTGGGACATATTTATGCAGTGGAGGAGGTTGATAGAATGGTGCATCTTATTGATAGGATGGTCCTTGGTGCACTTGGCTTTGCGCTTGGTCGATATAGGTTAAATGCATGCCTACATTTCTTAGGGGTGGAATGGATGTTGGGAAGCTAGTTATGGGAGGTGGTTGTGCAAGGTAGCTAGCAAGATGAGATGAACTTGGTTGTTGGGGTGGTGGAACTATTTGAGAGGTAGTGGGTGGTATGGATAGATAGTTGGTATATGAAGGAAAGGATGAATCTAGCGAAGGTTGCGATTGTTGTTTTTGCATTGCTTGAGGGAAAGTAACTTGTTGGTTTGTAGGTATGGACATGTGAGATTGGGTTGGTATACCTAAGGCTTGCATTTCTTCTTGGTTGAGGCCCCAACGAGAACCAGTGCGGGGCTGGAGTTGTGATGTGGAGAATGCAAGAAATGCAGATGTGATGGTGAGAGTTTGGGATGTGAATGGTGGATTCTGAGATCCCATGGAAGACATTCCTATTGTGAAAGTAGTTTGTTGGGCCTATGCTTGGGTAAATGCTTGTTGGGGAGTAGAAGAAGATGCTTGAGTTTCCCATGAGAAAGGTGATGATGATATGGAAGTTTGGTGAGAAAAAGAGGGAAATGATTGTGTTTCCTTCGGAAAGGATGATGTTGCATGGCCCATGGAAGGTGGAGGAACTGCTTGTGTAGTGGCTCATGTGGGAGCTGGTGGTTGGTTTTGTGCAAAGCTCTGGGCTTGAGTGGTGGCTTGAGATACCATGAAAGATGATGGTGTTACCATGATGGAAAATGGAGTGGATTGTGTCATTTCTTGTGTTGTAGGATTTGTGAAACTGCTTTGCAAGAGAGGAGGGATGGGGGAAGCTACCTGAGATATGTACAAATTAGGATCAGGGATTTGTTGGATTATGGGGGTATAGGCTTCTGTTGGGATTTGGATGGTATTTATGGGGATCAAAGGTTAGAGATGGGGTAGACTGGAAGTACCTTCTTGCACAAAGTTGGCCAATATAGCCCATCTATTCTAATCAATAATCGCACTCACCATTTGTGCATGCCCTAGGTGGCTCATGAAAGTTTCCATAGAAAATGAAGTGGGGGGTCCATTGGGATTGTCCCATACATTATGAACTTGTGGGATCTATGGGTTGTAAGACCATCACATTGTTGGGATTATTAGGATTGGATGAACTAGAGGCCAAGTTGGGATCCATGTTTGTTCTCCTCTCGGATTGCATCTCGGTAGGCATGGAATGAAAATCTAAGGATGAAAATGTAGATGATGGGATGGATGCTAGGTGCTTCCTAAAAAAACTCTAAGGATTGATGAATGAATATCTAAAGAAACTCTAAGGATGGTGGATTTCTAGGATGTGATGCAAGAATTTAGATCAATGCATTAAAGGATGAAGGATGGTGAAGGATTGGTGGGAATGATCTAATTTGGATTGAGGATGATGAAGTTGTTAGGAATGGGAACACTAAGATGGGGGGGGTGTGAATCAGTGTTCACTGTATTTTAACTTTTCACTTTAATCTTTATACTGAACTTGAATGCTTAAGTACTGAAAGAAATATTCACATAAATATGAAACATGAAATCAACACATGACACCAATATGGCTATGGGGAAACCCAAATAGGTAAAAACCCTTGTGGGAATTGACAGCCACTAATATTTTGTACTAGTGTTTTGTGATCCTTGTTAGAAGATCTTTAACCCTGTTAGGAGTTGCTTTACAATTCTTTTAGTATAGTAGACCTTTTCAAGGGTCAGACCCTATTAGGAGTCTTTTACAATAGTCCCTATTAGGGAAGTGGATGCATTGTCCTAGAGCTCACTACTTAAGTGGTGAAGGCTGCAACCTTTTGATCTCAGATACACACTATATCTGTAGGAAGAACTATCACTATGACACTACTTGTCAGATCAGTTCCTTTGATGCGCTGATGCTTTAACCTCTAGAAAATCTCTAATACATCTTCTAGTGTCTTTGCACACTTCTGCTCTACTTATTACAACTCTCTATCAACTTCCATACTGAATATAATGGGCACACCTTATATTTATATGCTCATACAAAATAAACAACTAGGTTGGCCCTTAGACCTATTACATACAATGCTTCCAAATGAATTGGATTAAGCATGCTTACAAAAAAAAAAAGTATACATGTTGAAAACCTAAATACAATAGGTGCATAGCCTTTACAACATTACATTATATTCGCAAACCAAAATACTAACTATCAACTTCATGCTCTATTCTTCTCTGGCACACACTGGTTGTGCAACTTCAACTGATTGTAACTTTCTCATACTTACACATCTGATCATGCGCTCATAGACTAAGCATGAATATAGTCTAACCAACTTAACTTCTAGGGTGCATACCATAATTCATCTGTACGCATGTGTGTTGATGCTTTGAGTTGTAGGAACTCTATACACTATCCAGACTTCAACCCTTAACTGATTTCTGATCTTCTCTTCAAGTGCGCTGACTACTATATGACTTTGTTGCCACAATGACAACACTATATCAAGTCATATACATCAATATAGACAACTTTCCAACAAAAGGTTTTGTGGGAGATGGTGGAGGATTACTAAGTATCAGTCAATGAGTTGTAGCTTCCTGATGTAAGATCAAATAGGATTGCCAACCTAAGATAGACTAATGATCTTCGGCTGACTCGATTTTTAACAATGCATGCCAATCTCTTGCTCAAGATGATGAGGCTAACAAGGAAAAGTATAGGATTCCTTGGATAATGCTTATTCATAGGGTGGACATTTATGATTTAGGATAAGGATTTGAAGAAACTTAAAGGATACAACAGTAGGTTTTAGGATTTGGATCACTAGATTTGGTTCAAGGATGGTGGGTTCCTGACTTGGATGATGAATGTTGGATTTGGATCAAGAATGATGGATAATGACAAGGATTATGATTTGGATTGATGATGGAAGGATGATGAGAGATGAATGAATGATGCTATTTCTAAGAGGATGACCTAGATGCAACTAGAAAGGATGAATTTTGGTGCAACTAGGAAGATGATAAAAATGCACCTAAGGATGGATGGTGATGTAAAGATGAATCTAAGAATGATGTAGGATGAAAGAATGTCGAGATAGATTTGTATCATCTTAAAATGGAAGCACTTCCATGTTAAGAATGTTTAGCCCTCTGAGTAAGTGGTTTGGGGTCATGTTGAATGCCTTGAATGGGTATTTGACTTGGATCTAGCTTTTTCCCCTATTCTGCCCTATTTTCCACTTCTTGACATAATTCTAGCATCCTGAATTGCAAACTTGAGATTCTTGACCTCAGGGTCAAGGTCAACCTCGACCCTAACCTAGGTCAAGGATGACCTCAACCCTAACCTAGGTCAAGGTTGACCTTGACCTTGACCCTAGGATCTGGGATCCTGGGGTTAGCTTCCAGTTTCAAGGTTTCATCAAAATCTTATCTTTTCCCTCTTCGGGGTCACTATTTCTTGGGTTAAGTGTCAAATTCTCAAATTAATATTTGAGGTGGACCTTTCTCATTATTTGTATAGGATTCCTAATTTATTATTGGAGATTAACCTTTCTCAAGTTTTGTGCCTAATGCTCAAATTAACTTTGGGGTTGGCCTTACCTCAAATTTTGTGACAAGGCTCTTAAATAATTATTTTTATTTCTATTTTAAGTGTGGTCCCCTTCTAGAGTTTTGTGTCAAGACTTTAATTTAATTTCCTCTCCATGTGCACCTCTCTAGAGTTTTGTGCCATGGGCCCTTAATTATTGTTTTCTATGTTGGCCTCTCTAGGGGTTTGTGCCCTAGATCCCTATAAAAGGAGGCCTTCCTCTCTCATTTTCTCCATCCACTATCAAGAGCAAGATCTCTCCATCAAGTTTGGCAATCAAGTTTTCATGCTCAAGAACTCTCAAGCAAGAAGATCAAGCATTCAAGCATTCAATTCATCAAGGAGATCCATTAGTATCCATTGAAGGGTTCAAGCTCTATGGAGCCCTCTTGTTGAAGATTTCTCCATCCATCCATTCAAGCCTCTTCCTATTCCAAGATCCATTGAAGATTGGTGTTGAAGATCTAAAGACAATTGATTGGGACATCCTACATTTGATTATACAAGGTGAATTATTCCATTTACTTTGTTCACCACTACAATTTCAATTCAATTTCAAGGTTAATTCCTAAATTTGGGTTAGACCAAGGCAAACCCCCCATCCAAACAAACAAAACCATTTTTCTTGTAGGTACAAGTGTGGGACAATGAATTAAAGTGTTGATTTGGATACCCTTTTTGTCAAACTTTGAGGATCCGCAAACAAAATTTCCATCAGAGTTGTGGGGGGTAGGATCTTTCCCTAGGGTAAGACCTTGCCCCACTATCTGGGTCAAGGACGACCTACCTCAAATCAGAAAAATATTTTTGGGTTTTGTAGATCTTGCAGTTTCAACTTGAACTTGCTAAAATCAATAGTTTTTGAGACTATTTGATAGGGTTTTTAGCTGATTCTTTTTCAGAGGTAAGTACCTTTATTTCTTTATTTCAACATTAGTCTTCTATATTTACTTTCCATATCAATACAATTCCATGTAAGTATAAAATATTAGCTCTGGGGTCTCTTTTATGTGAAAATCATTGTTCTAGGACCCCATACATATTTTATCTTATACAAGATTGTAGGCTTATCAAGGAGCGATGGATGTACGATGGGATGAACTAGTATTCTCTCTCTAGATTGACATAGCAATGATTAACCTAAAATTGGTATGCAAACTGCTTCACTCTGGCATTATAGCCCACATTATCTAGTTTCTCTTGATACTTCTCTTCCACTGGGATTTCTTTTAGGATGGGTTGGTGATCTTTCAGGTTTCTTTCTACAATCTTCTTCTCTTGATAGACTCAGGATGGGAAGCTTAGCTTTCTAGTGTTTGGTCAAATCAGACATAGCTTTGGGAAGATTTGGCAATTATTTTTGAATCAAGGCTTTTGGGTATCTTATTTTGAAAGATCTTTCTGCACGGATGTTTGGAATATTTTGATCAAGTTTTGGCTCAATTTTGATGTCTCCAATGGCAAAGGATAAACTCAACAAAGACACTCTCAAAGAAATCTTGACAAAGGACAAAGAAACTTTGTGGGATACAAGAAAATGATCTACCATTGAATCTCATAGAGCTTCCGAGAAGAGTGTGTGTTTAGACAAATGTTTGCAGTGAGTTTGTAACTTCAAAAACACTTCAAGTAGAACTACCTAAGGGAAGGCTAGTATAAAAATCTTTTCCCACAGCTTGATACCCCTAAAAGGGATATATATGGTGAGTGTCTTAGGGTGATCCAGGAAACCACTTGGATCGATCCCTGCACAAAGATTATGATACCTTCAGGAGTAGATCGGGTAGCTTCAATTTTATCAGGTGTTTAGTTTGATCTGTGGTGTCCTCCCAATTAGTTTATATGTGTGTGACTCACTTAAGAGCCTAGTTCACTATGCTAAAATAGTAGGGATATTCACCTACCTAGGGCTACCATCAAAACACATCACTTGAGCTTGAGGGGACGAAGCGAGATTTTTCTCAACACTTTATTTCTATACCGGTTGGGGAAGTACTGATTTGAAGTCGATCTCCAAAGAGGAAGCAATTTTCTCTTTGGATGGGCTTCTCCAAAAGTGAAATAGGTGAACTCATCCAAGTCCAATTTATTTCATGTTACTTAGCTAACAAGGTTTTACAAAATTGGAAACTTCTAACAAAGAAACCAAGAAGATTTTCTTTTCCCAATTGAATAACTGAGTTTGAAATGAAAGCTTGTAAGCACATGTGTTTTAAGATTTTGATTTGTTCATTCCCTTGAAGACACAAAAAGCTTTGAGAGAGATTTGCAATTTTTTACCTTTTCACTCAAGATTTGTGTTTTGTAAGATTATGTTTTGAACTTTGAAATGAACTAGAGTGCTTTGTTTTCACTTTAAGGCATTCAAGATTGAGTTGTTTCTTTTTAGAAAAATTGATTTGAACCTTTGAATTTGAATGAACTTTTCTTTGTTTTCCAATCTTTAAGTCACTCAAGATTTGTTATTTTCTTTAGGACTAAAAGGAAATGATTTTTGATTTAGACTATGGTTCATTTCCTTAGATCCATTTAAGACTTTGTGATCTAAACAAAATCAATTTTTATGCCCAAAAGAAGTGTTCCTATTTTGCTGCAGGGAAATTAAAAAATGATTAAGTTGATTTTTATAACCCAAATTTGAAGTGTGGTTGGTTCCTTTTAAAGCCCATTGCAAAATACATATGCGCAACTTCTAAAAACAAATGCACAACAATAAAGTATAAATGTGAATCAATAAAATATAAATGCGCAGCCATTTTTACCTATGCGCAATTAGATCTGATGGGTACATCGTTGTTATTTTGATATGTTTGCACAGCTTAAATGGCCAAATGTGCAACTTTTTTTTTCCTGCTCAAGTTGCATTATTGCAACTTTGTAGACACAACATAAAAGCACACTTCGGCCCAACAAATGTGCAACCTAAATTAACATATGTGCAACAGGAAATTATGAATGCGCAACTGAAAAATACAAAAGCGCAATTTTGGTGAACTGATGTGCAGGTTTATACTTTTTTGCACAAATGCACATTTTTGGACAACAAATGCGTAGGTACGACCCAAATGTTTTTAAGACATCCCAGAATTTTAAGAAAAATGACTAAGTTTTGATTTTTTGGAGTAGATAATCATGACAGGGGTCCCACCAAGCATGCCAAAATGTGATTAGAGCAAACCTAACCTGTTCAAAACAAGTGTAGACATTCAAACATTAGCCTAAGAGCATATACCTAATATATAGTAAAAACTATTTGCTAAGTCATTCAAATAGAACTTAAACGGGAGCACCCTGTCACCGTTTGATTTGTTCTTGATTTAGGGATGTGGGTGTGATCTCAAAACACTTGGAGCTTATCCCTAATGTTGATTAGGAAGGATAGGTATGGATTAGGGACCATGAGAACCCCATAGTGGCACAAAACTAGGTATAGAACACATGTTTTTCTCCTATATCCTCAAGGATCCTAAATGATGCTAGAATGCAGATTATGCTACAAATGATTAAACTAGAGTTGACTTTAGTCCAAATGAAGAATGATATGATGAATTATGATGCATAAAAATGAAGTAAACTAATTTAATCCATGTTATCTAAGCTATGGTGTGATTTAGAAAGCATGAAAATGAGTTAAACTAACAAATGTGATCAAAGCTAAGATGATTTAGAGATAAAGTAGCATTATAACATTACTATAAAATGATTATGTGAATTGGTAAATTTCTCTAAGAAGTGAGGGCTTTTATAGGATTTGAGGAAGGTCTTGGTTTAGGAAGTGGATTTAGGGTCAAAGTCAGGGTTTGGGGTAGATTTTGGAGTATGGTTAGAAGGATAAGGTTTAAGGTTTCTCACACATGTGTGAGAAACACTAGGAAAGTGTGCAAGGGGACCAAGGTGTAAGAGAAGACATAGGTCTTCACTCATGGCTTTTCAGAGCCTTCAATGGTGGTGTAAGAGACCATTAATCAACATGTAAGGCTCATTAATGAAGGGGTTTGACCCAAAGTCAAAGATTGAGGGTTTAGACTAAAAAAGGTAGGAGTCACCCTCTAAGAAGGTTTAGGAAAGGTTTAGGAAATTCTAGAAGGGTTTAGGAATCTCTAGAATTTTCTAGGGTTTTTGAGGGATTTAAATAAATATTTCATTTATTTAAAGGATTTTGATCAATTTATTAAATAATTAATAAATATTGGAGGGAATGATGTTTAGATTAGATTTAAACATTTCTGGAAGGGATTCCTTAATTAAACGGTTTTAATTAAGGTAGGAAGAATTAATGGCATAATAATAAATTAATTAAATAATTAATTAATTAACAAATGATTATGTCATCAGGGTTTTTGGGAAATAAAAAAACTTTTATTTACCAATTAATTTTTAGTTGTCTACATATATATAGATAAATAAATCATATGAAGCTATTATTTAACACTCCCTCTTAGATTTAGAGAGGATTGATCAGAACCAATATCTCAAAATGTAAGTGTTATTGAAATCCCCGACTTAATTCAGAACTGGATATAACACTTAATCTCTTTATATTAGATTAACTCGCAAGGTCCGGAACACAGGCTTAATGTACTCAACCTGATAGAGGAAATTATCACAATCCCTGACTCAATTTGGAACTCGATTTAGTGATAAATAATGGTGTCAAGATATCCGGTGCAATCCATATCAAAAAGTTGAAGCACATGTTATCATAATCCCTAACTAAATTCGGAACTAGATTTAACTGATAACTTAAATAGGTCACACTATTGTAGGTCATCACCTCACAATAGTGACCTCACACACATGAAAGATCATCACCTTTCAAAAACACACAATATTGCAATATTTTATTTATTTTATTCATGGATACATCAATTTACATAATAGAGAGATTTAATCTTAGAAATTTACTAACAACTTAATCATACCAAGTTTCTTTCTGAAGTACTCGACTTTCAACTTTGTAAGAGGCTTGGTAAAGATGCCGGCATTTTGTACTTTAGTACTAATGTAGACCAATTTGATAATATTTCTATCTACCATGTCTCTTATGTAGTGGTAAGGAATTTCTATGTGCTTGGAATGATTGTGAAAAACTAGATTCACTGAAAGTTTAATGCAGCTTTGATTTTCACAATGAATTATTGTAGGATTTAAGGGAAATCAAATTAGTAACTTCCTCAACCATACTGCTTCTAAAGCTCCCATTGAAGCAACCATATATTCTACTTCAATATAACTTTGAGTGACTTCTGATTATTTCCTACTGAACCAAGAAATCATAGCAGATCTAAGACTAAAGCAACATCTAGTAGTTCTTTTACGATCGATTGAGTTTCCAGCCTAGTCAGAGTCAAGGAACCCTTGAATTTTTATCTCAACATTATTGTATTTTAGGCCCATTCCAATTGTACCATGTAGGTATCTTAGAATATGTTTAGCAGCTGTTAGGTGAATCTTCTTTGGTTCACACATGAAATGATTTAAAACATTTGTATCATAGAAGATATTAGGATGAGTGTTTACCAAATACAAGAGAAATCCAATTAGTTGTCTATAATATGAAGGATCTGTAGGTTTTGAATTTGCGGCTTCATCTTTGAGTTTATGAAGATTCATTTCCATTGGAGTGGTTAATGGTTTACAATCCATCATACCAAATCTGGTTAAAATATCCATGGTGTATTTTCCTTGGTTTAGGAAAATATATTTTTCTTTTTGTAATACTTCTAAGCCTAAGAAGTAGTGAAACAACCCTAGATCCTTTATATCAAATTTGTTTGTGAGATCTTGTTTGCATTTAGCAATAAAATGATCTTCTCCTGTTATTAATAAATCATCCACATAAAGAACTATAATTACCATTTCACCTTTGAATGTTTTGAAGTATATATTAGGATCAACTTCATTTTTGGAGTACCCTAGCTTGGAGAGATAACTATCTATGCATTCATACCATACCCTAGGATCTTTCTTAAGGCCATAGAGAGCTTTCTTCAATTTGCAGACATAACTATTATTGTCAAGGGTGGTGAAGCCTTCAAGTTGTTCTATGTATACTTCTTCTTTAATAACACCATTAATAAATGCTATCTTTACATCCATTTGATGTATCTTCCACCCTTTGGCTATGATAATGGAAATAATGGTTCTTACAGAATTATATCAGGCAGTTGGAGAAAAGGTTTCTTCGTAGTCAATTCCAGTGTGTTGAGAACAATTTCTTGCGACAAATCTAGCCTTATGTTTTTTGATACTACCATTTGAAGCATATTTTATTTTGAATAACCATCTTGAAGAGATGATTTTTTTCCCTTTAGGTCTAGGTACTACTTCCCAAACATCATTTTTTACAATAGATTGATATTCCTCGATCATCGCATCTTTCCAGGCTTGACATGTTAAAGCTTCTTTAACATTAGATGGTTCAGATTTTGTAACTTCTTCCATAAGTGCTATATAGCATTTCTAATTTCTTGTTCTTTTAATTTCTTTTAAATATTTCATTTGGTTTAACATTATTTTCCTCAATCATTTTTATTTCCCATAATGGCCTTTTCTTATTGTTAGGAATTTCAACATCTTCAAGGTTAGATGAAGGAAGTTCATTGTTTTCTATTATGTTCTCTCTTTGGTTCACATCATTTTGAGAGGCATTCTCCCTTTGATTATCAATTTCATCATTTTATATAATATTATCTCTCTAATTCTCATTTGATCCTTGTTTTGTGAGTGTGGAGACTTTTAGAACAATATCTTCTTCAAATTTGATATCTATATTAATTTCAATAGATTTTTGTCCTGGTATGTAGACCCTATATCCTTTAGTAGTTTCATTGTAACCAAAAAATACTCCTTTCTTTCTAAAGGGTTCTATTTTGGTTCTTTTCTCTATAGGTATGTGAACATATACGGGACATTCAGAGATTCTTAGATGGCTTAGATATGGTTTCTTTCTTGTAAAGACTTCTTCAGGTGTAATGTTTTCTAGGATCGAGTGAGGACACCTATTTTGAAAGTATACGACAATATTAGATGCTTCAAACCAAAATGGGGTATGGAGATTTTTATCATGCATCATAGCCTTGGCAGCTTCAATAATGGTTCTATTTTTCCTTTCTACTACTCCATTCTATTGAGGATTATAAGGTACTGTATAGCCCCTCTTAATCCCAATAGAAGTGAAAAATTATTTAAAGTTTTCAGAGATATATTCACCTCCATTGTCAGATCTTAGAGTTTTTATTTTCTTCCCAGTTTGGTTTTCCATTAATGCTTTAAATTCTTTAAATTTTAGCAATACTTCATTTCACTCTTCGAGTTTAAGAAAATAGATCCAAGTTTTCCTAGAGTAATCGTCAATGAAAATCACAAAGTATGAAAAACCTCCTAGTGAGAGGATTGACATAGGTCCACACAAATCTATGTGAATGAGTTATAATACAACTTTGGTTTTATGTTCACTAGAAGGAAATTATCTTTTGATATTTTTCCCTAGGGCACACCCTTTACAAGTACTAATATGATTTGATTTTAAATTAGGTATACATGTAGTGATTTTCTTTATAGAAGGAAGGGTGCTAAATCCAAGATGTCCTAATCTTTTGTGCCAGAGTTTATTAGAGTTTGATACTTCATGACATAGAGCTAATTTGTGACTATTGCCTAATTTGTACAGGCTTCCATCCCTATACCATATAAAAATAGAATTTTTAATATTAGCGTTCTTGAATCTTAGTCCATATTAGTACTTTATCTTCTTGGAATGTGACTCGATAGCCTTGATCGGCTTGAAATAGAGATCAAGTTCCTTTTTATGCCTGGTACAAAGATAACATCTTTCAATAGTAAACTTAATCATGTTTTCAATTTGATTGATCAAGTCCCAATTCCTTTTGCTAGATAGGTGGAGTTATCTCCAATTGTAACCTCTTCAGAGGAATCTTCTTCTAGGGTTTCAAATTGATCTCTGAATCTAGTTATGTGTCATGATGTTTTGCTATCGATTATCCAAGTGTTTTTTCTTGAATTTACTTCACTTGATAAGGCTAAGAAGAATAGGGATATTTCTGCCCCTTCGACTTTGACTAATGCTGCTTGAATTTTCTTTCTCTTAAGACATAATCTATGTGCATGTCCAAGCTTATCACATTTATAGCACTATACTTTGGAGAATTCTCTATTTTTGTGATTTTTGCTATGGTTTCCCTTCTTATGTTTGAACTTTCTTTTGTTTCCTTTGAATTTTGAATGAGTATTTCGAGCTTGAATCTCTTCTCCTTTGTTAGGCCCAATCCCTCTTGATATTAACCGGGATTCTCTTGAGTCTAGTCATTCTTGAGTTGTTCAAACTTAGGTAGAGAAGGATGCCTAGTTATAGATTGAATAAAATATTCCCATATCATAGGCAATCCTCTAAGGGCTATTAATGTTAACTCCATTTCATCAATGTTTTTTCCAATAGTATATAGTTGATCTCTTAATTTGGAAATTCTTAGGAAGTAAGATGTGATAGTTTCCCCTTTGTTCATTTTTAAATTCAAAAGTTGTTGTTTGAGAGTAAGTAATCTACTTGTATTATTAATCTCAAATGTCTCTTGAATAGTTTTGAATACTTCATAAGCAGTTTTAAGCCTTGCTATAGAGGGAAGAATATGGTCTTTAATGACATCGATTATTATCATCTTTTCTTTGTTGTTACACCTTTTCCAAGTTGATTTATCAGGTTCATATTCATGCATTTTTTATCCTCATCAACATAGGAATCTAACTCGAGTTCTTGGAGAAATGTTAGGATTCAAATTTTCCATGAGAAGAAGTTTGAAGCACCTTCAAGTCTATCCTCTACTTTGATGTCATTGGCCATTATTAATTTTCTCTTATATTCTTATAATGGATCTGATATAATTTAGAATTTATCTATATTGATTCTTCTCTAGAGAGGCTCTGATACCATGTTGGTCATATAGATCTTTAATAGAGAGAATTCAATATTGTTATTTGTGTTATTGACAATTATTATATTTTCTATATTTACTGAATTATATATATGCAGATATATATGTAATTTGTATATGTTGTGGTAGTAATATGCACATTGTAATTGATATGTTTCCACAAGATATATGAATACATATATATATATATATAACATAACATTCATGTCTATGTAGATACATGACCATATGTGGCTTAAGCCACGCACGGTCATGCCTTTACATAGACATGGTGTTTCTTATAATGCTTGGCACTGTCTAGATAATACTACAGTTTTAGTTGTTACCTATAACTATCGCATGATAGTTATCGTAACACATATTAATATGTGTTACGATAACTATCATATGATAGTTATTGTAACTTGAGTATGATCTATGAAAAGTATCGAATGTGGTCTATGTAATACAGTCTTTCTAATGTAAGGAATCTGATTCACTACATATTAAATATATATTATATGCAATCAACTAAAGTCAATTCATACCAGCATACTAAATTTGGTCAATATAAGTAAATCATATCAAGGCTATTATTTAACAAAATTAAGATGTGGAATGGAGATCTTTCAATCTACAATTTTGAGGGTCTTCAATAGTGTTCTTCACAACACCAACTAGTTCTCCTCAAGGACCATCCACATTGATGCAATGCACACCATGAGCAATCAGAGTGCATGAGCAACTTTGTATTCCACCACCCACTCTAAACCTTTGTAATCCACTTCATGTCCCTCAACCAATCACTAGTTTCATCTATACAATTTACCCAAGAAACAATCCTTCACCTGGGTACTCAACTAGGCCTAATCCCCTAGTAGCCCCTCCAAACCAGTTTTTCAAGGATTTCACCAAACTTCTCCAAAAAAATCATAAAACTAAAGGCATATCTTAATACCCTTTTCACCCTTACATAACATCTCTCAGAGGTTCATTTCACTCCTTTGGACCATATGCCCAAACAATACACTGTTACTATGTCATTAGCCCTCTATTACGCCTCCCATTACAAAGAAACCACTAGTAGGTATCATTACCAAACATTCTAATCCTCAAATGGAGTTGATTCTTCATCTCAAACAAAGGATTTTCACATTCCCAAGATGTGCCATCAAGTTTTGATACTCCAGTCACCAAACCCTCCTTCTTAGGTGCTCTAACCTAGGGTTTTGCCAAAGTGAACTCTCCAATCACCTCCAAACCCTAAAAAGGGATCACACACCATTAATTGAACATATTAAATCATACTATGCCATAAAAATTATCCCTCGTGTGGAATAAATCTCTATACCTTGACTTGTCCGAGTGCTAGTGACCCTTCAATCAACATTCTCTATTAATCAAAGATCCTTTTACTTCACTCATGTTCATCCTTGCAAGAAAACACTTCATAGAACATATAATACATGGAGAAGGTATCCTCTCACATTCCATACCAACCATAGAAGTGAGGGATCCTATGCATCCATGAAACAATTGACTATTACACCAAAACCACTATTAGGAATAGTCAGAATAACCAGTAGTTCGTTACTTTAAACTGCACAACAATAACACAACCGTGCATATAAATGAATAAAAAAAAAACTCATGACTATTTTAATTCATTCTCATTCACATTTTTGTTGAAAGAAGAGTCTAAGAATCCTAAAATGGTGACTTTCCTCACAGGCGGAGATGGGACAATTTGTAAGTAATTTACATTTTATTGATTCAAACTTAATTTACATTGCTTGTCGAGTGTAGAGGGTCTTTTAGAAGAGCATACAAGTGAGTTTTGAGGGTATGTGGAGTGTGTTGTGATAGAGAACCAAATACAATGGTTCCAATTCAATTAAAATAAAATATTCTTGAAAACAATGTTCTCTGTCATGAGGGTTACAATCATTATAACTGTGGCTTCAAACTTTGAAATTCTTTGTTGATTGGATAATGGTTTAATATAATTTTAGATTGATAAAATTACATTTCCTTGAAGTTATCTTGTAGTTTCATGAATATTTTAAGCAACGAATATAACTTTGTATTGATTGTTCCATAAGATGGCTTTGTGCAATTAACATTTTGGGATTTGAAGTCTCCATTGACTAGATTGACTCTCTCACCCCTATGGATTCTATGATTGGTGGGAGGAGTCATCATAATGTATTATATCCTTGTATGATAGTGTTTGTTTTAGGAATATGCCAAGGTGGAGGAGAGACTAGAGAGAATAGTGGGAAATTGTTGATTGAAGAGTGCACCGAGTTTCACTAGTCATTGTTTAAGAAAATACTCTTAATGAGGAGGGTATTTTATGTTGGATTTTATATTGGGGGATCCTTAGAGACATGTTAGATCCCTTGGGAGGATCTAGAGGAGTTTGGAGGAGCCATTTCTAGAAAGACCTAGCCTAATGACCCTAGGAATGAAGGTTTGATACCTTGGATGCTTTGTTTATTGGATAAATGGAAACATGTTTATTTTTAAATGGAATACACCAAGGAGTACCATCATAAATATTGACCATTTTCAATCATGAATAGTAAACCTAAATCAGATAGCTCATTTTTTATTAGCATATGTAGTCTCACAATATCAGCAAATGTGTAGTCTCAGAACTGTCCATTTCTCTATGTATATGAAAAATGAATGAAATATCAAGTTGAAATAAAGCATTCAAAAAAATAGTATTCCACATAGACTAAATCAAATATATCATCAAAATAAGGTGAACTCCACAATTGGCACAAACTCGTACATGGGAAAAGTCAAACCCAGGTCCTGATTTATCAAGAACAACAAACAATGTGGAACCCCACAATCAGAAACATGAAACCTAATAAAAAAATATTTCCTTATGGTTATCGAGTAGGGCTAATTGGGGAATTTAATGTAGTTAATGCCTTGCATAATAGTTGCACATTGTAAAACTTGATTGGGACAATAGAATTTACAAAGTAAGGAAAGGTGAGAGGCTCAATCAAATAATCACAAAAAGAAACACGCTTTGTCAACATTGTTCAAAATCCTATCACCAAGCACAGACATAGGAAATCAAAAAGGGACAAAAGACAAGAAATAAGAAAAATCATTAAGACTATAGAAAAATCATTAAGATTATACAAAATCAAGTTCTAGAAATGGACGGTTCTAATACTTTTCCATTACAACAATTGAGCATTCATCATTTGGTACTTCTTGGTGTATTCCATTTAAGTATTGTGGAAGCTAGTTTCTGGGAGAAGAGGAGGATCTAAAAGCACTGTACACACTGTGGCTGAATAATAAAGCACTATATCTGTCATGTGGATGTCTCTTTGCATGGTTTTTACATTGTTGTTGATTTGAACAAGTTCCAAATGTGTTGAAGAAGGTTTTAACATCAACTTTTAAACATTCTTCAATGCTTTGAAAGAGAATCTTTTCCAACATGTATGCTGAAAGAGCCCTCTTATCAAACATGTATCCTAAATGAAGCCTCTAATCACACAACCAATGAATAAGAGTTGATCAGGGAAGGTATATGCACAAGTGACAAATATGTAGATTTCACCAAGCATTACTGGGAGCTAGACCCCACAACAAATGGACTTGTGATGATTTTCACAATAGTACATTTGTTGCAGGGTAAGTTCTCAATAGTGCTTAGGAAAATCTGCATGTTCATCACTTGTGCATATACCTTCTCTAATCACGCAACCGATGAATACAATTTCAAATGCCAATTTATTTAACAATTCAAATGTCTCAAGTAGACAAGATTATCAATGGAATTGCTTTTATAACATATTGATACAAATAGGAGATTAGAGTTGATCAACCTTTACCTATGCATATACAACCTTCACCTGTGCATATAAGAGTTGATTAGAGAAGGTATATGCATAGGTGACAAACATGCAGATTTGACCAAGCATTACTGGGAGCTAGACCTAGCAACAAATGGACTTGTGATGATTTTCACAATAGTACAATTGTTGCAGGGTAAGCTCCTATTAGTGATTAGGAAAATATGTATTCTCATCACCTACGCATATACCTTCTCTAATCACACAACCAATGAATAAAATTTCAAATGCCAATTTCTTTAACAATTCAATTGTCTTAAGTAGACAATATTCTCAATGGAACTACTTTGATAACATATAGATACAAATAGGAGATTGGATTTGATCAGCCTTAACCTATGCATATACAGCCTTCACCTGTATATATAAGAGTTGATTTGAGAATGTATATGCATAGGTGACAAATATACAGGTTTGACAAAGCATTACCGGGAGCTAGACCAAGCAAAAAATAGACTTGTGATGATTTTTACAATAGTACATTTGTTGTAGGGTAAGTTTCCAGTAGTGCTTAGGAAAATATGCATGTTCATCACCTGCACATATACCTTCACTAATCACACAAGCAATGAATAAAATTTCAAATGCCAATTTCTTTAACAATTCAATTGTCTCAGGTAGACAAGATTCTCAATGGAACCGCTTTGATCACATATAGATACAAATAGGAGATTGGAGTTGATCAACCTTCACTTGTGCATATACATGTAATACCCCAAAAATGGGCTATAGGTTCATTAACCTCCTACATCATCAAATCGAATGAAATCGACATCAAAGTCCTAACCAAAGGCACATCTAAACATCATCGAATCCTAATTGATTATCTCAAATTCTGCATCAGAGAATATTCCTAGTAATATTCCTAATCATCATAATTATCTTTGATTTAATGATTATTTGGCAATAAATCCAATTTATCCTAAAGTTTTATTAATTGAATATTCTCAATATTTAATTAATTAGATTTAATACTGCCACTTAATTATTTAATTGAATTTAATTATATTTATTCCTAATTATTATTATTTAAATTTGACAATAAATCAAAACTCCTATCATTAATTGATTAAATTCTTATTTAATTAATTAAAGCAAGTTGTCATATTTGATGATATTATTTTTGAATAAAAGTTTAAAAAATAATTGATTAACCCATAAATCAATTGTTTTATTTTTCAAAATTAGTTAAGTTGGAAATAAATCACTTTATTATTAAATTTAATTCATAAATAAAACATGCACAATCTAGAAAAGCAAACAACTATCAATTATCAATTAAATCTAAACTCTATTTTGAGTTAAACTCTGCTTTTGCATGACAGTCGGATGGAGACCAAACTCCTCACTTTCTATACGAAGGCTAATAGAGCCATGGCCTTTAGAGGGCCAATTTATCCTGAGAGATGGAATCAAATGTTGAATCCTCTCCCAGATACTGCGAGGAGGGCACTGGTGAAGTCTTTAGGAGACCAATACTTTGATAACTCTTTTTCATATAGGACTAATGGAGGAATTATCAGTCAATTCATAGCCCTTTCAGCCTTTGCAGGCAAAAAGGCAAAGGACATTATAACAGTTGCCAAGGAAGTATTTATAGATGAACATCTGGAAGGTTTGGAAAAAATGGTGCACTGTATTGACAAAAATCTCACTATTCCCTACCCAGAGCGCACCATGCGCACCAACATTGAAGACCTAGATAAAATTCCCTAGTCTGATAGGGTGGCCCTTATGACTTTCAAGGATGAGGTTAGCTTCAATGAGCACTGGCTAGAGATGGAGAGAAATATAGATTTTCTCTTTAAATAATTATTGGAAGAAAATATGGATACAAATTGGTTGTTGAATTACTGGAGAAATGAAGGTTACCACCTCCAGCTCCCTTAAATGACAAACCGTCGGATCATATCCACATCATGGCTCCGGCTATGCATAAAAGAACAAGGAAAGGTGACAAAAGGAGATATGAGGAGGAGAACACTATTGTTTTAACCAAGGATAAAAATGCTTGGAAAGCATTTTCGGTCCCTATGAACCGCTCGAATTAAACCATTTGTGCAAAGTATGTATAAAGCAGGTACATAGTAGATAATCAGAAAATGTAAATTAATGAAGATAGTAATTCATGAATTCGTATATATACAGAGCAGTATCATAGTGTAAAGGCCCATTACAACAAAGGTAAGAAGGAAGTATATAGCTTAGATAATTGGAAAAGACATAGTTATATTGACACTAATCCTGGAGTCTTAATGTATAAATCTCAGTAATAGAATGAACTCTGATGTACCTGCACTTTGTACATTGAACTTGTATATAAATCAATATTACGGTTATATGCTCTCTTTAGTTACGGTTCTAAAGCAATAGATATCTGTTTTCAATTGATAACTATTACTGGCAGGATGTTTAAGTTAATTGATAGCTATTAGGAACATAATACATTAGACTCAAGTACAGAAAGTTTTGTCTTGATCACAACTGTACTATAAAATCCACAGTAAAGGCTATTTCAGATTCATAGAACTTAACCGGAACTGCTTTTCTTATACCATAAATGTATGTAGACTGTAGAGTAAATGTAAATCATTTGGGTTATGTGCTTCAAACCGTAAGTGGTATGCTCTGTTTGATGTAACACAGGAGAATTAAGTCTTCATATTGAACTATGACTGGTGGAGTCATAACCAGGTAAGAATAGTATTTGGCACTCAGGAATCACGTCAGTTTTACTAATGCATTGTAGCCTTATAGACCTTCTGATACGATTTATGAGAATTAGATCAGGCATCTTATAATAACCTAGACATGGAACTTATTTAATATAAAGATGGAAAAGTTTTATCAAGGACATTTACCATTATATGTTCTCCAAATGGTCACATGTTTTTCAAATGGACATAGGGTATGCATCTAAAGTAAGTTGTAAGCTTCGAAGGTATTAATGAGAGCACTTAAGGACAGTATTTTACTAAAGATTTTTCTATGTAGTCAGTGATACCGACCAAAGTAGATTTCCTAAGGTATATCATATGTGGTTACATATATGTAAATATATATTTATATATACACATTAATATATGAGGATATTTGTGTACAGAAGTCATACCTTTATATACAAATATCGGTATATATTTTGTGTACAATCTTGTGTATATATATATATATATAATTATATATATTAATATATATATTTATAATTTTATATATATATATATATATATATATATATATATATATATATATATATATATATCCCCTCGAGCTATCATTTATTTTGTCCTTTCTCAAATTATAGCTTTCAGCCAAGGAACAACTCTCTGAGCCTTTAGTAATAATCTCCCTGCCTGAATATTTAAATTGAAGTATTATGGTCTAAAGAGGATATAAACTTTAAGTATCATTGTTATGGTTTTGGATTCATCATTTCTCAGAAGATAGCATTAATGTTTCATAATTATTCAACTAAATAGGCACAATTTTAGTTAATTTGGATTAACCACTGTAGTTGGTAGCTATGTATATCTCTGATACAGGTACCAAGAGTGCATATGAAAGGGCCAAAGACCAATCAGGAATGAAAATTAGACAAAGGCTTTATTGAGGACTACTTCACAAAGCAACAGACTTTTCTAATCTATGAAGACTTTGGAAGCTTATCTACTAAATTTTTGTAATACCTAACAAATTGAGCAAGGCCATGATAAACGACTTTATAACAATATTTAAGAGCCTCATTTAGTGGAATGCCCAAGATATCTGTAATCATCTCATGTAAATCTCTTGAAAAATATCAAAACGTGGGTATGCCCATGGAAAAGTATGTATTTTACAAATCTCAGCAATGCTGAGTTGTGGGTATGCCCACATATTTTTGTATATGTACAGGACCATTAGTCCCGGGCAAGGCTAGAGGTTTTCTCAATCCCGCTCTTTCCTACCAGCGCCTGCAGTGAGCAGGGTCTTATTTAAAAATATATTTATATTAATAAAAATTAATCAGGGCCTTGGCCTTTTACCGATCAAAAAAAAAAAAAACTTTGCTTTTGCATGTTTTTGTGAGTTAAAGATCTTTTATTTAAAAATAACTCAAAAATAAACCTGAGTTATTTGAGTGATTTATGGCTTTTTTTTATGCACCTCTAAAGCCCTAGATTTCTATAAATTAAGGCCTCAGCTCTTCATAATTCATCTCACATTTTTGCACAATTACTCTAGCGAATCGATATCTAAAGAATTGAAGCTTCTTTGCAAATCAACCATTTTTGTGAGATCAATCTTGTTTTAGTTTCATATCATTTAGCATATCATTGTTAGATTAATTGTATTGCATATCAGTTTTTCATTCTAGAATAAATTCATATAAGATTTATCATCATTGCATAGAAAATTTAAAAAAATAGATTAATTGCATTCACATTTCATATCAATTTTGCATTCAAATCCTTCATTTAGGTGTCGTCAAGGTCACTAATCTTGATAACAATCTGAGAACATCATACTCGCACCTATTAGAAGGCAATAAATCACCTGGTTAAATTAGCTTTCAATTCATTGCACGATTTTGTTTTTGCTAACCTCTAATGTTTTACTGAAGTGTTGTGTCTACAGATCAGGTACAAAATTCACACACACAATACAGACTTCACCTATGCATATAAGAGTTGATCAAAGAAGGTATATGCACACATGAAAAACATGCATATTTGACCAAGCATTATTGGGAGCTAGACCTAGCAATAAATGGACTCGTGATGATTTTCACAATAGTACATTTGTTGCAGGGTATGCTCCCAATAGTACTTAGGAAAATATGCATGTTCATCACTTGTGCATATACCTTCTCTAATCACACAACCAATGAATAAAATTTAAAATGCCAATTTATTTAACAATTCAAATGTCTCAAGTAGACAAGATTCTCAATGGAACTACTTTGATAACATATAGATACAAATAGGAGATTGGAGTTGATCAACCTTCACTTGTGCATATACAGCCTTCACCTATGTGTATAAGAGTTGATTAGAGAAGGTATATGCATAGGTGACAAACATGTAGATTTGACCAAGCATTACTAGGAGCTAGACCAAGCAACAAATGGACTTGTGATGATTTTTACAATAGTAAATTTGTTGCAGGGTAAGCTCCTAGTAGTGCTTAGGAAAATATCCATGTTCATCACCTGTGCATATACCTTCTCTATTCAACTCTTATATATAGGTGAAGACTGTATATATTGTATATGGTGTGTGTGTGTGTGTGTTAGCATTGTGCCATAGGTCCTCCAAAGTTTCTTACAAGCATTATAAGGACCTCTGTTTATAGATTGGGCAATGAAAATGTTGATAAGATGTGTTATTGATTTGAGAATGGAGTAAAATGATTGTGTTTTGATTTTTTATTGTCTCCATGTCATTATTGTATTGTATCATTGACATTTAAGGTAGAGGAATTCAATTTAGTATTGTTGATCCTGTTAATCTCTATTGAGCATTTAAGATTTTCATTAGTATCAAAGGATAGTAAACAGGTCAGCATGTTACTTATATTGAGTCAGTCGGTAACCAAAAGTAAGACAAAGTAGTCAGTAAAGCCTTTACACTGAGTATCACATAGTTAACCGAGCACCAACGACACCGACACTGATGGTCAGTAAACATTGAGCATCGTAGTATACACCGAGTAGATTATACAGTGTTTACCGATGGTCACAAAAAAAGGCATAGCAATCTAAAATGGCACATTCTTCTATGCAAATGGTTACAATAGATCATAAAATGGTTTACCAAGATCGAGGAGCATTTATTGTAAATAGATACTCATTAAATGTAATGTTTATCTTATTGTAATAGTTGATCTAAGTTATTTTGCACCGTAGATCTTAGTGTTGTGATTATTTTTGTAACCTAATTTTTGCTAAGGTGGTAAAATAGAACACTATATATTTTGTTTGTTCACACCATTTTATGAGGTTGGGTGAACTAATATATATGAATCATGGAGCACTTGAAGACATTGCCTATCTTCAAGACAATCAATTTACCAAGCAGAACAGAGCACAGAGGATATCAGATTGATCAGAATCAAAGAAGGCTACCAAGCATAATAGAGTAGAAAACCATCACAGATAAGGTGATATTTTGATGAGCACTTATAGATCTATTTCAAAAAATTGAGTTGTCAACTAGCAGATAATTACCTATTACTTTTTGACAATTGTGATAGAGTTTTTTGATAAATCTCTTAACAGAGTAAACTTAACAGTCTTATGTAAATCTCTTAACCAAGTACACACTTCATTAGTGTTGTTTAAATCCTATAACTAGGTAGATCTAGTTAATGTAATATGTTACTCCTAATAGGGTAAGATCACCAGAAGTGATCAAAACTTGTAGCCTTAACAGGCAAACCTTTTCTATCTGCAGTAGTGAAGAATTTGTGGGTGTCATCCCCACCACAATTTTTACCTTCTTACAAGGGTTTCTGCATTACCAAAATACTTGTGTTATGTGATTGTCATATTGATTTCATGTTGTTTACTTTCTTAAGTTAACTAGATGATTGATTTATACAATTGTATTCAAGTTATTTTGATCAGTTATTACAGTATTTAGTTATAGATCAGAAAGGTTTTACAAGTAAAAGTTTTTTAAGGCACTGATTCACCCCTCCCCTCTCAGTTCCTATCTCTCCTAATTCCAACAATTGGTATCAGAGCTCAGTTCTATTGTTGAACAGTCTAACCACTGAAGGGTAAAGATCTAAGTCATGGAGAGATACAAACTTGACAAGACTATTGAGAATCAGAAGATACAAATACAGATGTTTGTGGAATAGTATAAACAAGCCAAGGAAGAACTGAAGAAATTACTGGTTGAAAGGAAGAACCTTGCAATTTAGCTGAATGAAATCAATTATCATGAAGAACCTATTGATGAAATATTTGATCATATTGGATCAAGCTCTGGAAGCATCTCTGATGGATCTGAAAGCATAATCTCTGATTTATCTGAAAAGAATCAGCATCTATCTGAGCAAGTGAAAGCACTTCAAATCAGTCATGAATCTCAAATGGTGAGAATGGTGGAAATCATGAACAATGCTAGACAAGATGAACAAGATTAGAATCTGGCTATTGAAGACCGAAGACTGATGACTAAACAACTTCAAGCAAAAGAAAATGAAATACAAAGACTCACTAATTGTCACTTCCAAGTATCAAATTAGATGATGATAGTTAATCAAGAAATGAACTGAGTAAATGGAGAATTATCAAGAAGGCTTGAAGATGTTGCAATACTCAAAGAAGATAATGAAAAATTGAGAAATGAAATAAAGACACAAAAGAAACACAATGAAATGATGAAGTTAGCTAAGGACAGTTCTAAAAATATTGATGATTTCCTAACTAATCATAGGAGATTCAGAAGCAGAACCAATATAGGCTACACTGGTGAAGGAGAATCATCACAACAAGATGAAAAAGTCAACAACAATCAAACTCAGAAACCTAAAGTAATGACATGTTACCACTGTGGAAAACTAGGACATACATCTAATGTGTGCAGAAGCAAAGCACAAGGTAAACCTCCTGTTATTCCAAAATTCAATGGATATTGTTATTATTGTGGTAAGTTTGGACATCCAACTTATGAATGCAGAGCTAAGAAGAATGACATTGCTAATAATACTACTGAGGAGAAAATATGCTATACTTGTAATAAGCATGGACACATTGCAAGGGACTGCAAGGCGAAAATGACACAAGTATGGACACCTAAAGAGAAACTACAACGAAAGCCATATCAACCAAAGAGACAAGGTAACTCATATATTTGGGATTATAATACATGGACTAATTGTACTATATGTGGTCAGTATGGACATATTGCAGAAAACTGTTAAAGAAAGAGTCAGATTGGACAATCAAGAAACTGGACAAATGCAGGAATGGCATGTATGCACTATCACAAGGTCGGTCATGTAAGCAAGAACTGTAGAGACCGAGCACCAGATGAAAACCATATATTTGAGAGTGGATATAACATTGTAGATATTATGAAGTTAAGGAACACAATGTGAAAGAAGGCATCTAATGAGAATGCTGAGTCAAGTAACACTATCGATGAAACCTCATCCACTGGATTGGGTGACCTCGGTACCTCCACTTAAGATGACAAAGGTATGTATGGAACTGACATTTTAAATGATCACATTTTTCATATAGTTCCTTATATATGATGTACAAATACCAAATCTGCATGAATAAAGATGCACTATGGTTTATGTGTTATAAGTTTACAAATGTCATATAGTCGGTAAAAGAAGAAACATGAGTTGGTTACCCGTCGGTAATCACTATACAAGGTTAACTGACAATAGTGCAAACCAATGAAGAAATTCTATGTTAACTAAGCAAAAAAAATTGTAGACATTACCAATCTGATAGTTGTTTTGTATTAGAAGTTAGGTCACACATTTAATGCATCAAAGTTTGAGCGGGAATATCAAAAATCTATAAATACACAAAAATAGAGTCCATTGTTACATTGCGATTTTGAAGAATAGAGATTTTACAAAGAAGAGTTCGAGCTTAAGATTTTTAGAAAAGATTCAAAGCTACTGTAGATTGAACCGATGACAAATCTTTGATGATAACGAGTAAGTTCATCTACCTACCGAACACTGGTTATCTATTGTTTGCTGAAACCCTAGAAATAACTTATGGCATTGACATCGATTGTAAGAAAATCACAGAACAGTGAGGAGAAAGTGGAATTAATTGTTAGGGCACATTTTGCCGAGGAGAAATTCAAACCTCATCCCAAGGTCACAACAAAAATAGATGATATGGGTGCATTTTCTAGTATTCCAGATAGGGTTTTGTTAACAAAAGACATTAGGGCCTACATTCACAACAAGATCGGTGAAGTATGTGATTTTGAGACCATTGCTACTTATCAACAAGTTTGTGGACCGAATGGTAAGATTAAATTTGAATACAAGAAGATTGAGGAGTCAGGGTTAAGGTGTTTCACATACTTCCCGCAATCCTTCCATAATGACTGGATAAGAATTGTGCTAAGAAGATTTCATGATGGCAAATTCTGGTTGGATGAAGATTATCAGTAGGGTTACTGGGTACCCTACAACTGACAAAGCCAAAGCCTTTCGAAGTTCGTCTCATCCCGACATAGAAAAGAACACTAGAGCTCAATGGGATGGTAGGGCACTCAAAATATCAACTATCAAAGATCCAGTGGTAAAATTTGTAGCCAATGTCATCAGGTACAAGATATTCCAATCTAGCAGACCAAATAGTGTACCCTGCAGCACCGTGGACATGGCTTACAAAATTGTGAAGAAAGATCACCAGGTTGATCTTGCCGAGCTACTACTACACCAACTGCATGACAATATGAAGACAATAAAAGAAAAGAAGCCTAATACATGTAAGTATGGATGATTTCTTTTCTGTACATTTCTCTATCTATAAAAATATGTACTAGGTATCGGTAAAGTAAATTGGCAATCAGACAAATCGATAATTGCACAAATTAGTGAAATGATGAAAATTTTAGGAGACAATCTGAATAAGGAATTCAATGCATATTTCAAGGAATTTCAAACAAAAATGAAACAAAGAAGTAGAATTCCAAGGGATTTAGTGAGCAAATTTGAAGATGACATATGCTTTGTAGTCAGCACAGACCACTCAATGATAAAGGTAGTAGAACCAAGAACAAAATGGATAGCACTGATGGGTTATGAAATGAATCATGATTTCACTTTGAAATCTATCAATGCATTGCTAGCATTACCGATAGACATCACTGCCAATAGGTTTGGTATATGAGGAAGCTAAGTCCAGAATCACAATAGACATAGAGATCAAAAAAATGTCTAGAAGGGCAAAGAAAATGAGAAAAGATCTCATAGAAAAATATGGAACTACATCTGACTCACCTAAGGAGTCACCGGTTGATGAGGCAACCAAAGGTCAGTTATAGTTGGATGGCAAGCCCTATGATAGTGAGGAAACTAAGTCAGACAAAGAAAAGGATCACACACCGGTTCCTCCCACAACTGATGAACAAGAAATGCAGCTACCAGAACCTGAAGGAATGAACACATATTCATCAACTACTGCACAATCCACTGAGCAAGTAGAAGCAGTAAAAGTAGCAAAAAGAAGAGTAGCTACACCAACCAGGAAATATGTTAAGAGAAAGACCAAGAAAGTAGCTGAGACACCGAAGAAAAAGAGGAAATATATAAGAAATAAGGAAGATCTAGAGGATACGGAAACTAAAAATGATCCTGATCAATTCAAGTTAGTTTGTAATAGGGAAAGTACTATAGAAGAAATAATTGAAGATATAATTGAGAATGGCAATCTTACAGATCTAGGCATAGGAAAATTTGACAAAATGTCAATTGAGGACAAGACAAAGATAGAACATGTTATCATCCAAATGATGATTAAATTCAAGAGAGTACTGATGGAATTCGCATGTCAATTTCTGAAAGAACTTGATGACAAAATAAGTGAGAGATGGGCTATTGCACTAGATACAGAGAAAAGGAAAAGAGAATGGTCACTAAGCCATGCAGCCTCACACTTTAGCTATGTTGTGGTAAGTGAATACATGACAAAGTACCAGGCTAGATTTCTAGTCAAGAATAGAGCTATACAGATCATGGATGAGAATGTGGATGATATGGATGTCATATGTGATTCTCTATGGACATCAATTTTGAAAGCAGAAGAGAAAGCTGAACAGGAAGCATTCTTGAAACTATCTAAGAAGAGACACAGTTCAAAAGATAAAGGTATTTTCATTGATGATAACAAAGGTAAGAAAATAGAGGACACCAGTATATCAATTACTGAGGTAATTGATATCACTGAACAAAAGGAAGAAATCAAAATTTCATAGGATGCACCGAATCAAGTAAAGATCCACTTGCAAAAGAAAATCGATGATCATGCACTCATTGAGGACACCACTAACGGTGATCCTAATGATGAGGATGATGAAGATGTGACAATTGCACCATACAAAGATGAAGCACTAGACACTGATAGTGTGTTCACATCACTACCAAGTGAACTACCTATACTTGCAGAGGTAGTTGAAATAATTTCACAAGTACAACCTGATGTGTCCCATCCTGAGCCAAATAAAGATACAACTGAGATTCAAGCACTCGAGCAACCTACAGATACAAATGAGCCAAACAAACTAGAGGCACAATCTATAGAAATAAAGGAACTAGAAGAAACAAAGTCAACCGAGGTGAACCCACCTAACACTACAACCGAGACTCCCACACCATCTATCGAGGAGTAGAAAAAGGATGATACAGTGTCAACTGGGAAAGATACTCCAAAAAGTGAAGAAAAAGCTATTGTCATAAGTGAGAAGAAGTCACCTCTTGCCTAGAAGAAGAAGAAGAAGAAAGCCAAAGGGCCAATCACCATTGATGAAGTTATAATTATACCAAAATGTGACCTGAGAACCCTAAGCCCCAAGGAACTAAGTAGATATGGGGAATTATGTTCAAGGAAAGTAGCACAAGAGAAGTTAAGGCAAGAACACAAACGTAAAGAAGTGTTAAATGATGTGAGGGATATTCTACAACAGATAGTACTGGAAACAAATATTGATGAGAATACTCTCATCTTAGATCAACTTGCCACACTCACTGACAAAATCAATGCCCCTGCTACAGATGCAGACAAAAGAATAGAAGAAAGGGAAGAATCAAAGATTCAACACAAATTGGCAGAAAGGATTAGCACAGAAGTGGCATTGAACAAGGTAAAATTATCTGAGGTCATTACCGAGGGAAAATCTATCACCTAGATAATCTATCAACTTCTAATCAAGCTTTGTACTTCAGACACCTTCACTGTAGAAGTCAATGAAAAGATAAAAGGTTTAGAAGCAAAGATACAATTGAGTACACAAGCAGCTATCACCGAGCCAACTACTTTCTTAAAGAATATTAACCGAGTTCAGGAACTCCAGTGGCTGATAGAAGACTTAAGGAAACAAGAAGCACACATCACCCATTAGGTTACCGAGTTACAAAAAGAACTCACTCCTTACCTAAAAAAATTTTAAGCACATATTGTCAAAGCTGAACAACTTGTGGCAACACCAGAGATTTTGGTGTTGGATAATATCTTTGACATGCATGCACAAGTCAGTCTTGAGCATATTGCTCTTACCAACTTGAAAGAGGAATGAGACAACCTCTTGGAGTCTGTACAGAAAACCCATCCACACATTTTTGATAAGATGTAAGTATACATTATATATATTTTTGCATATGGCATTATTATCAAAAAGGGGGAAAACATGTATATGCCAAATAAGTATACTTTGATATGTATATTACATACTACCGGGAGCATGCACCGAGGGGGAGTACTTTATACTTAGAATATTTTTTTTGTGGATATGTATATGGCGGAGACATGAGGCATATATAGAAACATTTTGTCTATATACATTCGAATTTTTTATACTAATGCCAAAGGGGGAGATTGTTAATCTCTATTGAGAATTTAAGGTTGTCATTAGTATCAAAGGATAGTAAACAGGTCAATCAGTTACTTATATTGAGTCGGTCGATAACCAAAAGTGAGATAGAGAAGTCGGTAAAGCCTTTACACCAAGCATCACATAGTTAACCGAGCACCAGTGACACCAACACCGATGGTTAGTAAACATCGAGCATCACAGTATACACCAAGCAGATTATATAGTGTTTATCGATGGTTACAAAAAATGGCATAGTAATCTAAAATGGCACATTCTTCTATGAAAATGGTTACAACAGATCGTAAAATGGTTTACCAAGATTGAGGAGCATTTATTGTAAATGGATACTCATTAAATGTAATGTTTATCTTATTGTAATAGTTGATCTAAGTTATTTTGCACCGTAGATCTTAGGGTTATGATTATTTTTGTAACCTAATTTTTGCTAAGGTGATAAAATAGAACACTATATATTTTGTTTGTTCACACCATTTTATGAGGTTGGGTGAACTAATATATATAAATCACAGAGCACTTGAAGACATTGCCTATCTTCAAGACAATCAATTTACCGAGCAAAACAGAGCACAGAGGATATCAAATTGAGCAGAATCAAAGAAAGCTACCAAGCATAATAGAGTAGAAAACCATCATAGATAAGGTGATATTTTGATGAGCACTTATAGATCTATTTCAGACAATTGAGTTGTCAATTAGCAGATAATTACCTATTACTTTCTGACAATTGTGATAGAGTTTTTTGATAAATCTCTTAACAGAGTAGACTTAACAGTCTTATGTAAATCTCTTAACCAAGTACACACTTCATTAGTGTTGTTTAAATCCTATAGCTAGGTAGATCTAGCTGATCTAATATGTTACTCCTAACAGGGTAAGATCACCAGAAGTGATCAAAACTTGTAGCCTTAATAGGCAAACCTTTTCTATCTATAGTAGTGAAGAATTTGTGGGTGTCATCCCCACCGCAGTTTTTACCTTCTTACAAGGGTTTCTGCGTTACCAAAATACTTGTGTTATGTGATTTTCATATTGATTTCATGTTGTTTACTTTCTTAAGTTAACTAGATGATTGATTTATACAATTGTATTCAAGTTATTTTGATCGGTTATCACAGTATTCAGTTATAGATCAAAAAGGTTTTACAAGTAAAAGTTTTTGAAGGCACTGATTCACCCCTCCCCTCTCAGTTCCTATCTCTCCTAATTCCAATAGATCCACATGATTTTTTAGGTTATGTGGAGTGAGGTGTGATAGAGAACAAAAGACAATGGTTCCAATTCAATGAAAATAAAATATTCTTGAAAATAATGTTCTTTGTCATGACGGTTACAATAATTATAATTGTGGCTTAAAACTTGTTTTGAAATGCTTTGTTGATTGGATAATAGTTTAATATGATTATAAATTGATACATTTACATTTCCTTGCAATTATCTTGAAGTTTCATGAATATTTGAAGCAACGAATATAACTTTGTGTTGATTGTTCCATAAGAGGGTTTTGTGCAATCAATATTTTGGGATTTGAAGTCTCCATTGAATGGATTCACTCTCCCAACCCTTTGGCTTCTATGATTGGTGGAAGGAGTCATTATATAATGTATTATATCCTTGTATGATAGTGTTTGTTGTAGGGATATGCCAAGGTGGAGGACAAACCACAGAGAATAGTGGTGAATTGTTGATTGAAGAGTGTACCGAGTTGCACCAGTCATTGTTTGAGAAAATACTCTTAATGAGGAGGGTATCTTATGTTGGATCTTGTGTTGGGGGATCCTTAGAGATGTGTTAGATCCCTTGGGAGGATCTGGAGGAGTTTTGAGGAACCATTACTAGAAATCCCTAGCCTAATGACCCTAGGAATCAGGGTTTGATACCTTGGATGCTTTGTTGTTTGGATAAATGGAAATATGTATATTTTAAAGTGGAATACATGAAGGAGTACCATCATAAATATTTATTGTTTATAACCATGAATAGTAAACCTAAATCAAATAGCTCATTTTATTATCAGCATCTGTAATCTCATAATATCAGTAAATGTGTAGTCTCAGAACTGTCCATTTTTCTATGTATATGAAAAATGAATGAAATATCAAGCTGAAATAAAGAATTAAAAAAAATAGTATTCCACATAGACCGAATCAAATATACCATAAAAATAAGGTCAACTCCACAATTAGCACAAACTCAGACATGGGAAAAGTCAAATTCAGGGCCTAATTTATAAAGAACAACAAACAATGCGGAACCTCACAATCAAAAACATGAAACCTAATAAAAAACTATTGCCTTACTGTTACTGAGTAAGGCTAATTGGTGCATTTAATGCAGTTAATGCCTTGCATAATAGTAGCACACTGTAAAACTTGGTTGGGACAATGAAATTTACAAAGTAAGGAAAGGTGAGGGGATCAATCAAATAATCACATAAAGAAACACGCTTTGTCAACATTGTTCAAAATCCTGTCACCAAGCACAGACATAGGAAATAAAAAAGAGACAAAATACAAGAAATAAGAAAAATCATTAGGACTATAGAAAAATCATTAAGACTATACAAAATCAAGTTCTAGAAATGGACAGTTCTGATGCTTTTCCATTACAACAATTGAGCATTCATCATTTGGTACTTCTTGGTGTATTCCATTTAAGTATTGTGGAAGCCATTGTATGGGAGAAGAGGAGGATCTACAAGCACTGTATAGAGTGTGGCTGAATAAAAAAGCTTTATATTTGTCATTTGGATGTCTCTTTACATGGTTTTTATGTTTTTGTTTATTTGAACAAGTTCCAAATGTGTTGAATCAGGTTTGAACATCAATCTCTAAGAAATATTCAATGCTTTGAATACCTTTCCATATTACTCTCTTGTATACTTCAATGTAACCGTCACAGTTTAGTTCTTTTTCTTATAACTGTTTTGATTTTATTTTACAAGGAAGGCATTCCATAGAGTCTTAGGCCTAGAATCCATGGAATGATGTCTATGTAACATTTTATTATATCACACTAAACTTGCATAAGCATAAAAGTGAATGACATGCAAGGGTGTGCACTAATGGAATTGTGAAGAAAACTTGAAGAAAATGCATGAACATGTATTGTAGTGAGAAACCTGGCCAAACAAGGGGCACATATTTTGATTTCAAGTGTCAAGACAAGTCATACAAATGGTGAATCCATCACCAATTTGGAGGAAAGGTGTTTGGAAGTTAGAGATTTGAAAAACCCTAGATTTAAGTGTTTATAAGGTGTGATTTGGCACTTTTGGTGTTGTAGAAGCCATAGGTTGAAATTGAGTTGATATGTCTTCAATTTTGTTCATTGTAGAAGAATTTTGAAGATTTGAGGTCTTGGGGTTAAAACCATCTTATAGTTTCTTTGTTAGTTGGATTCATTTCTATGCATTGGTGAGGGTACAGTGCTAGGATAGTACTATTTGGTCCAAAGGAATAGGGGGTAAGCTTGGGATATGTTGAAGTACTTCAAAATGGGTGTGTAGAAGTGAAAAGTACTTGTCTTATGTTCTAGAAGGATTGGGAGTTATAAGTCATTTAGTGTTGTTGGAGAGTTGGGTGTATTGGGTGTTGCCTAGAAACATAAACAACTATTGATATGCTAGTGGTTCAATTTTAGGAGGAGCTTATCTCTAGGCCAGATATTCTCCATGTTGACATGTTGTTGGAAGATATAAATAAGATGGTTGATCCAGGTCAAGGGTCTTAAGTGATTATTAATTAGATTGAGGAAATAGAGATATGAAGACTGAGATTTTGTAGATCCAAAGAAATAGGGTCAAGAGTGCCCCAAGCATCAATGACGTACACATTAGAACTTAAATAGTATTATAACTTTGTTATTGTGGAACCTTCAAGACCTTAATGTGATTTTTATATACTCATCAACTAGAGAACAACATATCCTTCATGAAGAAGCTTCCATTTTATTATTAGAACAAGCATTTCCTATTTGTTGACTGTCACAAGTCATACTTGTTAAACAATGATGTAATGGATACTAAATTTTATCTAAGTTTAGATACTAAATATATTAATGCAAAAATTTACAAGTAAATTATTGTAGAAGAGATCGAATACTTGTAGTGGTATATAATTACCGTTATGATTGATTATAACTCACAACAAGTACTAATATATATATATATATATATATATATATATATATATATATATATATATATATATATATATATATATATATATATATATATATATATATATATATATATATATATATATATATATATATCACAGAGAGAGAGAGAGTCATGTCTATGTAGAGTCATGACCGTACGTGGCTTATGCCACATAGGGTCATGACCCTACATAACACAACCATTAATCTTAATTGTTGATTACATACCAACCGATATTTGTGTCGATAACAATTATCGACTGTTGTGTATTGTTATCGATGGTCAATAATATATATATCATGTGTAGTTTTATCAAATATCTTTCCTAATATTATGCATTGTGTAATTCAAAATATATCAAAATCCTAATATATTTCTAGAATTTGATGTATTCTATAGATTCTCTGCATTTAAATAAAACACAGATGTTTCATTTTCTTATCATATTTCAATCTTCTATGAATTTGAATTTTTAGTTCTTGATTTATATATTGGCAGTAGTTAATATTTTAGACCATAGCATCCCTATCCTCGAAGCTAAATTTCCTAGTGATGTTTCTTTTGAGCAAGGACAATACAAATATCAGTTGGTATGTAATCAAAAACTAAGATAAGTTTGCCAGATTACCAAGAAATCCAATAAAACTAAAAGAGAAACACAAATAGAATACAAAACAAGACACACAAAAATTTACAGTGGTTCACCTTAAAAAGGATACGTCTACTATCAATAGAGATTCTCTAATTTTTATTATCTCAGTACACACTGATACATTTACCCACAACAACATATATATAGAAAATCCTAGGAATAAAAAAAATGCATGCCAAGAATAAATGGTTATTAAAGCAGTCGTTACATGTAGGAAGATGTTGTCGTTATATACAGGGAGATGCTAATGTTATAGAATAAGGTAGTCATTATAGAGTTGGGCTTCATCACACCAACAATAATGATGAATCACCTTGAGAATGATCCATTTCAAAGGAACATCAAAATGTGCCATTTGATGAGGATTCAAAAAACAATCATGGACCCTATTGAAAATTCCATTGTAATGTGGAGGAGTGAGATGCCCTTTTTCTGTCAAAAATAGGGTAAGATTTCTTTCGTATTTCATTTTTGCAAAATGGGTCAAACCTAGCTAAGATCCCTATTTTCATTATCAACTAAATAAATACAAATAATTTATTCTTTAATGAATTCCTTCGACTACCATAGCTAAGAAATTTTTTGAATAAAAAAAGAAGATTCGGAGTGAATTTTTTAAGAAAATCCATGTACCTCTCCAAATGTAGTGGAAAAATAAAGAAAGACCTTCAAGAATTTTGGAGTAATCCACGGGGGCACAATGAAGATGTAAAGGGGGCATGGTGGGCACAAGTAATGACTAATTACCTTGAAGTTGTTCAACTAAGAATGCGTCAGAGGGAAATAATTCCTTCTACTATTATGAAGGAGTATAAGGATGAGATTTGCTTCCTGGTAAGCACTGATCACTGCATCATCCAGGTTGTTGAGCCTAGAATTGAGTATGCACCAGAACTTGGTTATGAGATATCAAACAAGACTGCCAAAGCTTACATTGCAATACTTTAAGAAAGTAACTTGGATATTTTTGCCAAATGGTTTGGCACTTATGAGGAGATATGTGCAAGTCTGAAGAAAAATGCACTTTCTAAGGCTCCAAAGAAGGTATATGTAAAATGGTCTCCTACTCCAAGGAAAAGGAATCCAACTATGCAAGAACCAAAATTTAAAAGGAAGAAGGCACAACTAGTGACAACTGGACCTTCACAAGATGAGGACTCTGAGGAAATAGAAATTGAACAACCCACCACATATCTTAGAAAGAGGAAGACTGAGAAAATGGTAAAGGAGGATGCACTGAAAGCAAGTAAACCAACCATAGATGAAATGGTTGAAGGAATAAAATAAATAGGTGGATTGGGAGTAGTTGGAAGAAGATATGAGTTATCAAATGATGATGATAAGAAAAAAAAATAGAAGATATTATAGTGTACAACCTTTTCAAGTTTAAAAGAACTCCAACTAAAATTCATGGCTCAGTGCCTGCAGAACTACATGAGATCATTTAAGGAAGATGGAAATCTTCTATTGGAAAAGAAAGGGATAAGGGCATTGCTAGAAGTGAAAAACCATTTGAGCCTACTAGAGGCAAAAAATCAAGTTGATCTATACAAAAAAATCTTTAACATCAGGAAGATAATTGTTCAAGTCCTAATAGGAGAAGTTGATAAAGTTAATGATGAAGGGGTTGCAATCTAGACAACCATATTGAAGTAGCAACATCAAGCTGAAGCTAAATTTTAGAATACCTCAGTGCAACCAGAAGTGGACATCGGTAGAGGGAAGGGCATTCTAGGAGTTGAAGCACCATTCCAAACCAACCCTGTAAAAGAATCACTCATTATAGACATCGTTGGAGACACCGGTGGTGATAAAACTCCACCAACTATCCTTGCATCTCCAGGAAAAAGGTAAAGCTAAAACCGTTAGTGTTGATGAAATAGTTGATGAGATACTAGATTTTGGTAAATTAAGCAATGTTGCTAAGTGGTTCAATACTTTAGGTACTAATGAAAAAGATAAAATTGAAATGACTCTGTTAGAGACCTTTCTTGATTACAACTAGGGACCAAAAGACTGCATGCCCCTCTTCCCAGGTGAGCTAAACAAAAGAATAATAAAAAAATGGAGAGTTGGTTTAGCAAAGAATAATAAGATCTTAAGGGAAGTATTAGAAAAAGTAGAACTAGATCTTAATGAAGAGGAAATCAAGATTATGTTAGAGGTAGATGTATTGAATTTGGATAACAAAGATAGAGTTACCATAATTGTAAATGGTCATGAAGATGAAGTATATGAAGAAACATTCCAATTATCAAAAAATTATGACTTCAACACTCTAGTAAAGGGACAAGAGAAAATTGCGCGAGAAATAGTTTCTTTTGAGGCACCTAAGTCAACAGGTCCTCAAGACATCTCTCAATGTGAACCAACAAAGGATATGGTTCCACTGGAATAGTTCATAACTGGTGAACAAGTCAAAATCGGTGATCAAGATACAACCGGTGAGAAAGAAATTACTGGTGAATAGTTCACAACCAGTGAATAGGTCAATATTGGTGAAGAGATACCAACATGTCAAAAGGATACTCCACTCATTTTGAGCAGAACATGAATTAGGGGAGTCATCAGCTAAGATGACTAAAGAAAAGGAACCTGACAAAGTTGAAATTGTCATGAGTGGTCAATAGGTTACAAAGGAATAACAAGAAGAAGAGAGATCACCAAAAGAAGAGGAGCATCTATAATAGGTACAACAATAAGAAAAGCCTTAGCAAGTAGAAATAGAGGATGAAAAGAAGCTAGTTGAAGAAGATCCTGAACAGGGTAACACACAAAAGCAACCGATAGATGTACCAAGTGCTTCATCATCAATGAGAAAGCTATCTTTTGTGGTAGACTTTGAATCAAAAAGAGGAAAATTTAGCACATCTCCAATAGGTGACACTATGGTTTACATAAGAAAAATGTCAACTAGATAGTTGAAGCAGCTCACTAAGAGAAAATAGGACATGGTTCTCACAAGCATGAAAAATATTTTATACAATTTTGTACTTGACACTGACATAGATGAAGAGGAACCTGTAATTGATTAATTAGAAATACTGGCACAAGCGATTGGTGAAGATGTTTTTGATCCAGAAATAGTTTCTATTGATCATTATGAAAAGAAAAGAATAACTATTCTTCATGGAAATATTGAAGAACATATAGCTACTGTGGCTACCAGCATCGATGAGCTAAAGCAATAGGTACAAGAATCTGGAAGGTTAAATACAAGAACTTCAAACTTTGAAGATTTTGTAAAAGACATAATAGCAAGAATCAAAAGGACAACAGAAGAGCTTAATGAGACAACATCAAAATTTAATTTTAAGACCTCTTCTACGACTGAGTATAGTCATGAGATCACAAGTTTAGCTCTCGCATTGAGAAATGCATAAGAATGAAACACTAAAAGAATCCAAGATCTCATTAGATTTCAGCTATTCATCACACCTACTTTTGATCTGATGCAGAAAACAACAAATAATGTTGAAAGAATTCTCAATGAGCCTGATTACAAGATAATTGAAGATATGGAGAACATAATTGTCTCTCTATAAGCTATGAAAAATTCCTTAGATCAAGTAATAGGTACTTGGAAACCTTTTCTAGTCTCTGCCATGAAAATCTATAAGGACATCTTTAGTAAGCTCCAAATATAAGGAATGTACACCCTTTCTCCCTTGGAGGCAAAAAGGGGAAGATAAATTTTAGGATATTGGTAGAGAAATGTGAGAAGTTACAACTAGGAGAGTTCAAACAAGTACAAAAGGACATAGGTAGAGAAAGTCTACAAGATACAGGTAGAGTAGGTCTATAGAGGAAGTATGATGCTTTACAAGGAGTGATGTGTTGATGTATTTTTTAACCAATGCCAAAGGGGAAGATTATTGACCTAAATCTTAGTTTTCATCATTGGCAAATATCAAACACACTGGTACTCATGATAGAATAACAGTGGTGAATGATAGAATGACTAAGTGGACAATTTGGTCCAATCTTGTTGAACTGGTCTCGACAGATACCACAAGATGCAAATGAATAACATGTTGTACACTGGTTTGCACTCCATTGAAAACTTACCTGTTAGTGCTTTATTTATAATCTGATCTGGATTATGTAGAGCATTTTTCAAATAAACCAGAGTTAGCTTTTTTAGATGAACTGGAGTTAGCTTTATTTTCTACAAGTGTTTCAAGGTAAATCGAAGATCTGTTTGTAATTTTTTTGATCAAGAGTTTTGCATGTGTGATTTTTGGGAGAGTTATAGCTTGGCGGCACCGTTAGGTGTATTTTAATAAGATAATGTCTTATAAATATAGTTCATTATACATGAGAATGTGTGTTGTTGAAAATCAAGAGCAAAGAGCAAGCAGAGGAGAAGAGCATAGTCTTCTCAGAAAGATAACAGTCACAAGAGTGAAAAAGAGAGAAAGATTCAATAGCCAAGCAGAGGAAAGAGTGAATAGGTATGATTTGAATCAATAGATATAGTGTCAAAATAAGATCATTTATTTTATTGTTAAGCATAATTAAATCCCTCAATCAGGGTGAACCCTAATAGGTTCTATTGTATAAATCCCTTCACCGGGTGACATCTTTGTTGATGTTTTTAAGTCCTCTAATAAGGTGACTCCTCACAGGGTCAAGATCTTAACAAGTCTTCTATTAAATTTCTTAACCAGGTGGCACTCTGACCAGTGCTTTGTAAGCATTTATTAGGGAAGCTTTATTACTACAATAGTGGAGTTTTGTGGGTTCTGTCCTACCATGGTTTTTTCCTTCTAACCAAGGGTTTCCACATATATATCTAGTGTTGACCTATGCATGTGATTTCTATTTTTGATTGTTCAAGAATTATTTTATTTTTAGTATTAACAAAAATTATAAACAAAGAAAAGAGGTAAAGAAATTGAATTTACCGATTCACCCCCCTCTCAGTAACTAATTAGGATTAACACTTACTTCTATAATATTATTACTTAATATAGATGATGTCTTGTAATAATAAATAAATATATAATTATGACCTAATCAATCAAGAATTTTTGGTGAACTTTTAAATATTCTCAACATGTTTAATGTTAGGTAATATTATGTCTTAAACTTTACTTCATTCAATTATAACATTTCTGACAATGTGGCAGATAACCTGAGTGATGCATAAGATCTCCACTTTTTACACAGTAGCACCAATTCATACCACAATGCACACAATCTCTCTTGCACATGGCACTTTCTAATGAAACATTATAATGTTCAAGGAATCCAAGGTTCGAATGACAAAACTTCTCCTCATGATTCACCCTTGATGGAAGGATGTGTACATTAGCCAAACAAACATTGCCATCAAGAGAAAAAATAGAAAAAAGAATATAATCATAATAGATGATCTACTACACCTATAGAAATGACACCTTTAGTCTCCATATCTCTAATGTATACATGACCAGGATTGAACTCAACTATTTTACCTTGTGCACCATGATTGATTAAATAAGCTAAAAGGAGATTAGTGGTTAAGTTGGGTATACAAAGAGCACTATTAATAATTCTTTACCCATATTAGGAGATCCTTTCTCATAAACTCTAACATATATTATTACGCATCAAAATGATAGGTGAACTACAAGGGTCAAAAGAAGACAACATATTGAAAGAATATGCCATATCATGAGATGAACCCAAATCTAGAGCCCATATCCCATTTGCATAAATAGTGGACGAATAGTACTTTAACTTTCAGCAATTTACAAATCTTGCACTCTCTGTTTGCATAGATTAAGATACTATCGAGTAATAAGTTGAAGATGGAGGAGGAGACACTGATAAGGGTGACAAGATGTGTCCCTTTTGAACAAGGTGTGCACGCTCATCAATATTCTTAGGATAAAATCTATGCTCATTGTGTCCTAATCCCTTGCAATTAGCATATTTTATCTACTTTTGTGATGATTCCTCTTTAGAAGAGATCTTGGAATCAGGAGTGGGTTGTGAAAGAGATTTCTTAACTTTCTCTTTAGACTTATAATCTTTTTTTTTACCCTTTCCACTTGAAACCTTTGGATATGGAACTTTTACAAGAAGTGATTGAGACGTTGAACATTTGAATATTCATGTTTATGCTAAATTTTCTTATTCCCTTGTGAGTTGAGCTAAAAAATCATCAAGAGAAGGCATATTTTGTGCACTACATATAGCATCTATTGTAGCATATAATTCAGAAACAAGTACTTCATAATCAAGACCTACCTTAGAGAGAATAGAGAGAATCAATTTTTCATCCTCTTTGGTAACACCGTGTTCTTTCAACTATAATATAAGAGAATTAAGATTTATGAAGAAATCCTAAATATTGTCAAAATGCCTAGGATCAAGACTCATTGATTCATTCTCTAATCTAAACTTCCTCATCTTATTGAACTTAGCAAATAGACTCAAGATAAGAAAGCATGAATTTAATTAAGATTTTTACAAGATACAATATATTATCTCAAATCAGAAGAAAAATACCTAATAAGAGTACCAAGAGCCTCATCTCTTAAATCAAGACATTTCTTTTTTCTATAGCACTTATGGATTTTGGATCTTGGCCAAATGTAAAAAATTTCAATTGTAATTTCAACAATAAAATATCCAAGACTAATTATGATAATTTTATTGGGTTAGAAACTCTACTTAAGGAAAATCCATGATGAAGTAGGATAATGCAACAAAGGTGGCATGATGGGTTCCTTTTGAAGAAGGTGTGTAAGCTCGTCAATCTTCTTAGCATAATATCTATGCTCATCATGTCCTAATCCCTTGCAATAAGCACATTTTATATTATTTTGTAATGATTCCTCTTAAAAGAGATCTTGGACTCATGAGAGGGTTGTGAAGGAGATTCCTTAACTTTCTCTTTAGACTTAGAATCATTTTTTTCTTTCTCTTGCTACTTGAAACCCTTGGATATGGATCTTTTACAAGAAGTGCTTGAGACATTGAACATTAATACTTTTCCAAATGCAATCTCTAGCAACCTGAGATACTAAACCACACTAAAAAAATACTTTTCCAAGCATTAATCAACTCTCTTAAAAAACACATTAATTAATATTATGTCTGAAAAAAGTTCATCAATTTTAACTATTTAACACTTTTAGTCTAAGAATCAACCATTAGTATATTTTAAACCTTTGGCTTACAAATGACTAACCAATTTGACACACATGCAACCAATACAATGTGTGATCAAGAAATTAAAACACCTAGCCAAAGGTAAATGAATTGTCCATTATCCCTTGCTTTGAGAACACTAAATCTGGCCACAAAAGAAACTTAGCTCTTTTCACTAGCAACTGCCTCTTCAAAAGACTTAGGTTGGAAATGTGACGTATTTTTGAACTTTTCCCATTTGCAATGTTGATGGGAGGAGTAGTACTCTTTTCAATCTAATAACACATACATGTTTGATTGCTCTATGCCTCTTCATAAATGCTTAAGAGAGCCAAGAGACACAAGCAAAGACAAAGCCACAAAGCATAGGTTCAAATGAAAGACAAGAAAATGAAAAGCATAAAGGGGTGAGAATAATTCTTAATAAAAAGACAAACATGTGGAGAAGGCTTATCCTCCCCCTCTTGTAGTCTAGGGACTACCCTTCGATGTGCACCAAACCCTCAGATTTCAAATCCGTGATCTTCACTCCATCCGTAGAATTCTTGTCACTCCTATAAATATTTATTGTAGATATAGAAATTATTATGATGACTTCCATATTATCCATACTTAGTATAGATAAAGTCTTGTAATAATAAAATATATATTAATATTATCTGCATGTCCTAGTTTAATATAATATATATATATATATATATATATATATATATATATATATATATATATATATATATATATATATATATATATATATATATATATATATATATATAATTCACTCAATAATAAAAATATTCTCTTGAAATTTAAGAATGCACTTTTAATCAATAAACCTACTCTACTTCTTAAATACAAGTGCTAGTTTATTTACTTCAAAATATATTATTTATCAAAAATATTTCCCCAATCTTTCAATCTTGAAGTAATGGTAAAATATTTGTAGAAAATTCATAAGATGACATAACTTTTTTATTAAATGTAAGACACAACTACTTACCTAGCTAATCCATTGATTTAGAAATATATAAGCTTTATGTTATTTGTTGATAAGATAATATTTCAAGGTTTTATTCTTCTATGCTCATTATTTATCACATGGAGAAAATGATGAAATATCTCCCATAAAAGTCAACAAGGGGATACTCAGTTTCACCCTAAAGAGGTATAACTAAGGATATACTAAAAACATTGAAAACATTGCTTTGGGTCCCACCTAGACTATCAAAGTGGTAGATGCCATAGGGGAAAGGGACAATCCATCATGCATCCTGAAGGTGGCAGGACACTCATCATATTTATCATTGTTTAAACTATTGGCGAAGAGGACCTCCTCTATAATGATGTCAACTTAGCAAGTAGGATCCACCAAGTTACAAGGCAGAGATGTCATTGATAAAACCCAAGAAGTAGAGGGGTGAAGGCTCTTCGTTGTAAGGTTCATCCAAAGGGGTGAATGAAATTTTAGTTTTGGGCACACTTCAGGCTAGCAAGAAAATCAAAGTGATAGTCACCATGTTGATGTAGGGACTGGCACTTAAGTTTAAGAAGGTCACTAGTTCATGTTAGGTTCACCAAAATGTGGAGAAGGAAAAAGTACTCCAAACTAGAGACCAGTTAAAGTCTCAAGGGATGAACCTTCCCTTGCTCCACCTCACTTAACTAGCACACAAAGCTAGGGAGATCAAATATGGTTCATTGTAGAAGAGTTAATTGGTTGTTCTTGAGTGTTTGGATGCAAGTGTTTTATATGAACTAAATACCAAATGCAAATGAATAGTGATAACTAAAGTAGATCAATTGATAAAAAAATATTTAGACTATTGGTACCAAAATAACTAAACATAGAGAATAGACACTAGACTCCACAAAATCACTTCCTAAAACACCAGTGCGAGTCATGGATGATAGTACATATGAGGGATGCCAACATGACATGCATGTCCCATACAAACAAAGCATGAAGAAAAGTGTTAGAAAGTAAAACTAACTAACTAGATACTAATCTAGTATGCAAGGTGCGAAAGAGTAAACTATTAGAACAACCGATATATATTCTATGTGATGGAAATAAGAGAGAGAGAGAGAGAGAGAGAGAAGAAGAACACCGGATTTGATGGTGGATGAAGCAACCTATTGAACTCGTCCTTCCACAAGACCTAGGTGCATAGAAATACAAAAATTATTGGGTCTATTTGGAGAATTACCTCATTCAAGTCCCTTCTTTAGTGTTTCCACCTCTACAACAACTGAGTAGACATAATTTCAATGATAGATAACCATATGGAAAAGATAGACACAATAATAATCAAATAAATGGATGAAGATAGTTGATATGCTAACAAGAACATAATGAAGAAACCTAAAGAGACTCCCCTCAGCAAGATAGGAGTAATATGGAGGTGATGGAGCCTAAGTGTGAGCAATAGTGGGAGATCGAGAACCAAAAAATCCTCAAAACTATGAGTGATAGCTTGGAGATGGTGTGAGCTCAAAAACCTGCAAGTAAATATGTGTAGAATGTCCAAGAAGTAAGCAAGAAGAAAGAAGAAGATTGAAGAAGTATGTTATAACAACCTAGAAGAGTAGCCAAGAAGACCAAATGAGTGCAAAAGGGAGGATTATATTGCATGTAGGTAAAATCCCACACAAACAAGCACAAGATTCAGGTTTTATGAGTGAAGGTTGGTAGTTCGTAACACCTCAATGAAAACCTACACATGTGAAAATTTAGGGATGTTAGCATGTCACGTGGATGTTTTCACAATGTGCATGCATCTTGTGTTGTCTAGGATTCTAAAATGGGTGCTAAGAAGGCAATTGAATGCAGGATAATTCCACAAAATTGAGTCTTAGGCTAAGGTAGGGGTAACACAAAATGAAAATTTACTCAAGGGTAAAAATTTAGGCCATTATACTAATACTAATTGTAGGATTTGAGCAATACAAATCCACAAAACCCGAAGATCACCTACATACAAAAAACCTATTACAAGGAAGTAGAGACAAGAAGAGGGCAATGGTTTGACTCAAAAATATGAAGAAGAAAATATCCTCAAATAATGAATTAATTAAATGTACAATGGATCATCCTTATAAAGGAGATCAAAAGTCTTGAAAGGAAAACCCTAGTGCATGTAATAATTAGTTTAACTATTACATGACTAATGCATGCAAGTTTATATTTAAAACAACTAGTGCATGAGTTTAAAACAACTCGTGCATGTGTGTTTAAATATAAACAACTAAAGAAAAAGAGTTGACATCTTAAGAAGGGAGTAAATATTAATTAACATAATTAATACTTTACTCTAACACCCCCCCTTAAGATGAGCAACAATGCAGCTACAAACAATGCAAGAAGAAAGCAAAGGAAACTACAGTGTTGAAAGCATAAAATGGGTCCCGACAACATGGCCTGATGAGGTACCCATGTACAAAGGAGAGTCTCTATAAAGAGGAGAAATAGAGAAAACCACATGGGAAAAACTCTACTCCAAAAAGAGACAAAGACTAATCTGAAGGACTAGAGAAGCCTCCAAAACTAGGAATGTTCCAGAAAATAGGAACAAGAATGAACATGTAGAACATCACCAAAGCAAAAGGATGCAAACTCTGTCAAAAAGTAATTGTTGATCTGAAGATCCTCCACAAAAATATGACCAGGTAGAGAAGACTGTAATTTGCATGAGTGCCCTCAAATGACACTACTCGAATCATGAGGAAAACAAAGGCAAACACCTAAACTTGAAGATACAGATGGCATAAACACCAAAAGTTTGAAGAGTTGATCAATCAAAGATGGAAGAGTGCATCCAAAAAATAGGAAAGAAAAGAGTGTCCATATGGTAAATGATCCATCTCACCAGAATGCATAGGTACCTAGCCACTGCAACTGCCTAGTACATAGAATCAAATACTAAATACATAGCTCACACTATCAAACCAAGGAAGTAGTAGAACCAATAGTAGAAACCCCCCCATACTACTGACAAGGGAGTAATAATAGGTACACTGAAAAGAGTGCCAATAAGAATTGCATCGTGAAGAACCAGGAACATCGAAGGTGCATACAAACACATAAAGATACCCTAAGGTTGATGTCATGGAAGGAACACTCACTTGACAAAGGTAGATGGCAAACAAAGGCAAACATCAAACCCCCCCATGGCACTTTATAATGGAGTGTGAGTACAAAGAGCACGAAAATGTGCAAGATCTCATACATGCAATAGAATGACACTTTATATCAGTGCATGTGCATAAAAAAATGCTACAAAAGTGAAGTATACACTACTCAAAGAAGAGCGAAGGCTATTGAAACAAAAGAACAGCCTAAGAAGAGTCATCCCCTAAAGGGAAGAGATCCTAGGACCTATAACATCCAAGATATCCACCAGAGTGCAAAAATACAAAAAATAAATAAAATATACCTAGAGATGAATCTGGGAAAATGACTCATAGCACTAGAAATCTCTTAGAACAAGATTTCCAATGATATCTCGCTTTCCAAAAATGGAGTCCAAATGTGCAAGATAGAGCTCCCAGAGTGCAAAAATGAACATTTGGCTTTGACAATAAAAAAAAAACCATCAAAAAAGAAAAATAAAAAATTCAAACCTCCAAATCTGAATAGAGCTTGGAACAAGCTTTCCGACAATATCTTGTTTGCCCAATTTTGACACCGTATGCTCAAGTTATGAGCAAAATACCAACTACTGTGCTAGAGGGTCCAAATGGTGTCTAAATGTGCTAACGCCAGCACTTCAAGGGCTTAAAATTGACGGCCAAATGGCCGTCACAGCATGCAAGCCCCTTGGGGCTAAAATTCTGGGCCCCTAGTCACCATATGACCAAGGGCTAAAACTGCATGCACTGGCTTAAATTTGATGGCCAAATGGCCGTCGCTGACCAAAGTGGAAAAAAAAAATTCAAAATCGCATGCGCGCCTTGGGATCCATGTCATTCCATTCAGATTTTTGTCTCGATTTGTGTGCCAATTTTTTTTCTTAATTTATGTGATATACAGCAAAATTTTGTCACGTTTGGCGTGCCAATTTGTATAAATTTCATCTTGAGAAGTGTGTCGATCCATACAATTTCCACCTCATGAAGCATGTCAAGCTTATGGTACCCAAAAAATCCCCAAAATGTAAAGTTGTCCAAATTGGATGTGCCTGATATCGAAATAGGGGTTTTTGGGTGCTACGAGCTCAACAATGAGGTCTGTTTGAGCTCAAAGTGCACCAAAATTTAGAGACCCCCTAATTTCAATAAAAATAAAGGCCCTAATCTGAATCCTTTAAACCCGAACAAGCTGTAGCAGATTAGGCTCTGATACCATGTAGGATTTGAGCAATACAAATCCACCAAACCCAAAGATCACCTGCATACAAAAAACCTATTACAAGGAAGTAGAGACAAGAAGAGGGCAATGGTTTGACTCAAAAATATGAAGAAGAAAATATCCTCAAATAATGAATTAATTAAATGTACAATGGATCATCCTTATAAAGGAGATCAAAAGTCTTGAAAGGCAAACCCTAGTGCATGTAATAATTAGTTTAACTATTACATGACTAATGCATGCAAGTTTATATTTAAAACAACTAGTGCATGAGTTTAAAACAACTCGTGCATGTGTGTTTAAATATAAACAACTAAAGCAAAAGAGTTGACATCTTAAGAAGGGAGTAAATATTAATTAACATAATTAATACTTTACTCTAACACTAATCAAATTTTCTTGATTGTTAAGTTTCTTGGATTCAAATTCAGAGACTAGATTCCTAACTAGAGAAGGATGCTAAACTGCACCATGATAGACAACCTTGTCCTCATTATCATCATAATTTATATCATTAAATCCATTGATAAATGTAATTAGATACTTTCTTATTACCATCACAAACTTCATTACCATTATCCTTAATTTTATTTTGAGCAATGTTTTCATTTTATGTTGTCAAAAATAATTTGTTGGGCATTCTTAGCACCTTTAGTAGAATGAGAGTCAAAGGGAAAAAAAGGGGTGATAGAATGATGATCAATGGTTGTGGGGGGCATGCTTACAAATCATAGGATATTCTCACAATGGATCAATGGAGGGTTAAAAAAGGGAATCAAATGGGTTATGAGAATTGAATCTCAATGGGGGAGAGACAGACTTACACACTAGCTAAAAATCATCTTAACAACCATGGAAACAAATGGCTCAACTATATTTATAGAGAGAGAGAAAGGAGGACATTTCCCTTACACCCAAAAGAAGAGGGTTTGATAGATGTTACTCTAGAGGGTTTCAAATCACCTTATAAAGCAATGGGAAACTTAAACCTAATCTTCTAGATAGGCCCAGAAATAATATATAAACCTCAGGGATATTGTGGGTATTCATATTAATAAAGTTATCATTGGTAAAAGGTCCTAGGGCTAGAGCATTATCCTTAGGGTTGGATGCCCTTTGATTTACAATTGGATGTCCTTCCTTCCTATAAAGAAAACACACATTCAAACCTAAAAATTCAATGAAACAATTGTGTGTGGATTTATCTAGATTGATATGCATGGCATTAGATATGTCAACACTTGGAGAGAGGGACTTTGAAAGCCTCATGTCTACATGTCCAAGTGAGGTTTTGGTTTCCTCCACCCTCACAATAGTACAAATGGAGCAAGCAATAGGGGCAAGAAAGCCCACAAGACAGGCGGGGACATCCTTGACTATAAGCCACCCAGTGCTTGATAAGGAAAGGCTTTCCTCACTAATGGCTTTTGGAGACTAGGAAAGAGAAGAAAATGTGAATCTTCCAATGGTCCAAAACTACTTTTTAGCAACATTTATTTGCATCTCATGTGTTTTACAAAAACACCAAAAGACTCTCTTTTGAATCATCTTGCAAAAGGATACTTAAATGCCTAAACACTAAGTCCAAACATTGGCTACCCAATCATCAAGAAATTTGTGAGAATGGGTTTTTGAAGAGTCCAAGACCGCAAGGAACACAACTTTAGTTTTTAACCTGTTATACTTATAATAAATAACTTCATTCATTTTATGGTTAGGTGTAATGGTGAGGGTTTAAATAGGAGTTGAATGGGACTTATCCTTTGTTTCCTTCTTCCCTTTGTCCATTACTTCTTGCTCTAAGAACAAAAAATCTGGTCACATAAGAAACCTGGCTCTTTTCACTAGAAATTCTCTCTTTGAAAGAGTTAGGTTGGAAATGTGATCAGTTTTTGAACTTTTCCCATTTGCAAGGTTGATGGGAGGGTTTGTACCCTTTTCCAGCTAATCACTCGTACTCATCTGACTATTGTATGCCTATTCATAAATGCCTAAGAGACCCAAGAGACAACCAAACACAAAGCCACAAAGTATATAGGTACAAATGAAAGGCAATAACATGAAAAGCATAAAGGGTGAGAAAAATTCTTATGAAAAAAATCCAAAATTATGGAGAAGGCTTAACCTCCCCCTCCTAGGGACTACCCTTCAAGACGTGCATCAAACCCTCAGATTTTAAATCCATCTGTAGAATTCTTGTTGCTCCCATAAATATTTATTGTAGATATATATATTATTATGCTAACTTCCATAATATTCTTACTTAATATATATGAAGTCTTGTAATAATAAGAAAAATATAATTATGACCTAATCAATCCAGAATTTAATAAGTGAACTTTTAAATATTCTCAACATGTTTAATGTTAGGTAATATTATGTCTTAAACATTATTTCATTGAATAATAAAAAATATTCTCTTAAATTCACTTTTAATGAAATGACAAATCAACTCTACTTCTTAAATACAAGTGCTCGTTTATTTACTTTAAAATAAAATATTTTTCCCAATCTTTCAATTTTGAAGTGACGGTAAAATATTTTTAGAAGTTTCATAAGACAGCGTAGACATTTCCATTTTGAAAATGCCCAACCTATTTTTGGAATCTAACAGTTGCAAGTGTTGGAATAGGTATTGGAATGGTGTGTGCTAGAATTGGTAATGACTACCATTCCAAGAATCTTAGCCATCCATAAATTGGTAAGGGTAAATTGAATCAACAAAGAAGTTGAAATTGTTGCCTTTGATGAGCGTATTTGTGACATTGAAGCCAATGGAGGTGGACATGGGGGAGCTCAAGAGATCAAAGTCATAGGAAAAAATCATGGTGCTGATCCTCGCAATGCTCACCATGTAGGGGAATTTTTCCACCAGACTGTCGATGGTGGAATTGAAGCTGAAACACAAGATGAGCATTCCAATCCTTGTAAACATTGTTGCATGGTGTGGAATTCATTAATATACTATGAATCGCATTAGCTTGAAAATTTTGAAGCCAAATAACAACATTTCTTTAAGGATTTCCATCGAACAGTTCACATTTCTTGTCAATGCTTTCACATTCGGCATGTAATATCTACCAAAATATTATTTCAAACAGTTCACATGCTACTCTACTTTGATGAATGTCTATAACCTACTACATGACTCCTATCCTACGCAAGCATGGAGTGCATATGGCCAGTTACAATTCATAAACTCCAACATTTCTCTCAGGATGTGGGACGGTTCCCCCAACAGATATAAACACCTCAGGTATCTTTCCAAACTCCCCAACTAGGACTGAAAATGCAATATTAAATGGTATCAACTACAGAAAACCTATGATATGAGTGTTTCAAACAACTCATTGCATTGTCACTACTTCCACTGTTTGCAAAAATACCCTCAATATAACTGGCACATGCACAAAAATTAGCCATCAACAATTTGAAACAAATGATTGCAATGTTACTATGTGTTTTGGCATGCTTCATTAATTCAAAAGTTTCATTATTTTTCTGCCAAAACTTATTGGCTTTCAATCTACAATAATTTCATTGTATTTCTGTAGATGCAATGGCATTCAGTCAAAAGCATGCCTTGTCTCTACCTTCTCATTTCAATTACATAGATACAATGAAAACTTCTGGTAAAATCCTTCCTCTATCATGCTTAATGAATATTCACATCATGTTCTTAACTTCCATTATTATAATTAACCAAATATTATAAATATACAAAAGTAGGGATTTCGAAGTAGCAAATAAAAGTAAATACTGATGAACCCTAAAGACTCTTTTCCTGCAACAAAAATGAAATTTGGAAGAGTGAAAACAAAAGTGTTAGTTAAATGGAGCATAACTGAGCATGATGAGAATGGAGGGTGCACAACCACCAAAATATAGGAGTTCAAATGCATAATAAAGATGTTCCAATCACTATTAGAGGATAATATTGTATTTGAAATAAAATAATGTTTCCAATCAAATTTAAATAGTAATATTATCTTTAAATTTTAAAAAAAGCTTTAATCACTATTCCTATTATTCATTACATCTGATTGTGATATATAGTTACAAATATTTAATTTTGTATTTTTATTTTTATTTATTTTTTGATCGGTAAAAGGCCAAAGCCAAAGTATTTTATTAATTTAAAAAATAAGGTACATGATTCACCATTCAGTGTGGGCACTGGTAGGAAAGAATGGAGAAGAAAACCTTCAGTCTTGCCCGGGACATATGTCTAGTACATCAAAAGAAATGCATAGCCTTATTACATAATTACATAGATAGGGGCATTCCCCTATTTACAAATAGGAAGGATAGAGGCCTTCCCCTATTTACACATTACAATCAAAATGTCATCCTCTAATTAAGAATTACAAGGATCATTCTCAATGATTTCATATTACAGAGCCCATAGCCTTTCACGTGGTACAATGACTCATCTAAATCACTCTCCTTATCAATCCTCAAGAAATAACCGATGCTTTATAAGAAATCTGAAGATCTTCAATCGAAGTTCCTGCAAAATTATTTCCTGCACAAAATACTATGTATATACTCTATCCCTTGTTAGTATAGTCTTCAAGATGATAAACCAACTATTGTAACCTTTAGGATATCAAGCATCAACTAAATTTCTCCAGTAAAATAAAATTACATGAATTGCCCTCTTCCTTATACTTTGTTAATATTAAGGATTTAGTTTTTTCCTTATGATTCTAAAATCAATCTGCTAAGACAACTTATATATTAACAAATATTGCATTTTTATTTTGATCATAGCTCTATGTTAGCTTACTACTATTTTCTTGAGGTTTATTTGGGAGCTCAATTGAGTCTAGCTCCCAAACCTTCTGTTGGGGGTGATACATCCCATTTTAATTTTCAAGATTTGGTTTGTGTGTTTGTTCTATATGCTAGGCCTAATGACTCCTAAATCCTAATGACCTAGCCTATCATACTGTCAAATACTGATTATTGGTTAAACAAAACTTCCTCCCCATAAGTGAGACTTCGACATCTCCCATATCCAAACTAGAATGACTAAGCATATTCTTAGAATGTAAAAATTTAGCTTACTAGCTAAGCTGTTATCCTAACCTAATGGGTGAAAGAAGTGAAATATATGTTCATTACTTTATGTTATAGATTTATGCTTATACCTTTGATTTTTCCCAAAAACCATTTAAATGTTAGTGAACTTTATTATTGGGATCATGGGAGAGAGCAATATAAATTTGGGAATTGTCAAGGGGATAGAGATCGTTTCTGGGAGCTAGATATGATTAGTTTCTGAATCTTTATATATTTTATATTTTTATCTTTACCTCTATATATATAGACATATGTATATAATTGTATAGGTATATCTTATGTTTGAATATATTATAGAAACCATTAGATATTATCATCATATGTGGTTTTGTGTAGCTAATCATTTCCTAACACTTGAGACTTGTGCCATCGACTTTATGCTTTTAAATTTAACTCAGTGTTTTATTACTTATTAATGCTAAGTGAGAATAGGACAACCACCTTTTATATCACAAACTCAAAAGGGAAGACTAGAGTGAGGGAACTATGACCCTTTCTAAAATTTTCATGCAACAACATGAATTATCCAGGATCCCAATACTTAATCATAGAAGAATATTTCCAATTCATACCAGTATCATATTGATTACCAAGTCCCTATTCATTTTTTATGATTTTATTCCATCTTTACTATAACAATTCTATGACCAATTGTTCTCCTTACACTAATTATGTATCTTGAATCCTTCTATTTGTTCCTTATTACCATAGATATAATGTAATAGTATTAAAAATTTATAATTGACTTAATCTTTCTACTCTGATTTCTGAAAGATGAATCTTTTTGCAAAACTTAATCTTCCCATACAGAGCCTCAGCATCTTAGTTTAAAATTTATAGAATGCTAATTCACTCATTATTCTCAACTCTATGAATAGACCCATCTATTAAAAAATGAAAACTGATTACGATCGTAAATACACAACTATCATAATCTGTTGTTAATTTTATGATGTCTAACAAGAGCTTAGAACTTTCCAGAATACACTTTGAATAATAAAGCAATCAAATCAATTCCCTTTCCTTATGAAAGACTCAATTTTCTTATGTAGAATTGGTTTGAAAGAGAATATATATATATACAAGCATTTATTCATCTATTTATTTTTATACACTCATAAATTTATCCATATGTATGAGCTTCCATATAAATCCATATGAATAATCTTCCATATATGCTACATATTTACTTCCATGTATGTATCTATATGTAAATTTAAATCCATATGTTTATGAGTGTACATCCATACATATATAAATCTATATCCATATTTATAAATATCCTTCTCTATATATATTGTATTCTCATGAGATTTAGATCACACTTTCATATTGGAAAATATAGGATGTATCCCTGGTTCATATGTTTATGTCACAATTTACAAAAATTCATCTGAGAGATGAACTTAAAAACAAGCATCTACTAATGAACTAATTTTTTAAAATGAGAGAAATCTGAGAAAATATTGTCCTCTAATCCGTTTGTGATCTGAATAGAATATTCGTAGCTATTTACTACTAATGTGCTTGTAGTGTTCACATATTTATATATGTAACTGTGTTACTCATTTATTAACTTACATCTATATCCTTATCTATTTTCACAAAATATTGTGTTGTGGGATCTTATGATACTAGTAATGTTAAGGTAGCTAGTCTTCCTAGTAATGATTTTTTGCAAAAATCCTTTAATTGACCCCTGAGTTATTTGAGGGTCATTTTAGGTGAAGGCTACTAGATATACTTTTCTACCAAATACTTGGGGGTGATTATAAATCAAGGTGAATTTAACTCTATCCACTTTCAGAGTGCAACCAAGGTTCTAATATAGCTTTTGTGCTTATGTTTATTCTTTATCTTACCAAAATTTCTCTAAAGGCCAAAATTAGATAAGCACATTCTAATTTATTTTGATTGATGTTTGTTAGTGTAGATACTACACTTGCCTAGGATTACAATAGTAAAAGAATTTCGCTAGATTACTGTAATCCTATCATTTTTTTTTAAAACAAAGATCCTTTCTAAGATAGAAGTATAACAACTACTAGGAACGAACATGTTTCAAGACAGATAATTCATGTTATTCTTTTTTACTTCCACTATTGCTTGTCTCCACCTAGGTATCAGAGTCTGGTGAGATTTTTTTCCTTTTCTTCATCTTTTTCCTATTTATGCCTTCCTCCAGTCATACTTCCACTAGATCCTCCAACCATACTTCCACTAGATATTATCTTTAACCTGTTCATATTCGTCTTCTTGTATCATCATTTAAAGAGTTTCAAGCTTTATGCAATGTATAAATAGAGGCAAAAAATTTAAAAGATAATATAATTAAGCTATTTGAAAACAGTAGCAGTTTTTCTAAGTATCAATACAATAGTGAAAAGGCCTACACAAAAAACAAAATCTTTCTTAGCTACTAATTATCAAATATGTGTTTACTCCTTGTTGAAAAAGCTCCAACTCCATTCTTCTTCGTTGTGTTTTAGGATGATGACGGTATCCTTGTCTGCAATGCCATCATGAATATTGTGTGAGCTCTTTTGTACGGAAGGTGCCACAATCCACACATTGTTTAGTTCTTCTTCATCAAATTCCTCAAGAATGTTGAATCCTTTGGCCCTCTAGTAATTCAGTACCCATTCCAACTCCACAGGTTCTTTAAGGATCATTTTCATCAAAAAGTTTAGATTCCTTCACATTTCTAGCTAGTGCTCATCACAACTACCCTCATCTTTGAAGACCAATATAGGCATACATTGAGAATTGGGAATAGAGGGTAGGTTTACCATGTCTATCCTCATATATATCTCTGGGAAGGTGATGCAGTCAAGGATGGTGGATCTAATTAAGGACAATCCAAACCTTGCAGCCAATAGAACAACACAGTGGAATACTCAACAATGCACACAAATTAATTGTTTAACTCTTATTTTCATTAACATGCTCAGTCGTAAGGCCTTCTGGGTTAGGGCCAATTATAATCAAAAACAATTCTACAAGATCCAAATAGATCCAATACAATCTCAGCTAGTTTAGCTCTGAAGACAATTAGAAGCTGATGGAAACCCTGAGGTAGATCTAAACTAGAGCTCGCAAGCCTCCATGCAATCTCCTTGTTCCCAAGTTGCAAACCACTAGTTGTGCTACAACAAACTATCAAATAAAAATCTGATCTACGAGATCATGCAAGATCTTTTCCACAACTTCACCAACTTCAGCTTTAGAACCTCAAATCTGATTCACTAAGCCTTCAAGTCATGAACTTCTACAATCTTCTCTCTAAGTTCTATCCCTAAACATATACCCAACACCCCTTAAATACTAATCATCAGCCACAAGTCGGCAAGATGAAACCCTAAACTCCTCCTAACAATTATTAAATGCCATACAAGTTGGCTTACAAAATGTATACAAACATTTAATTCATCATGTCGGCCTGTAACAACAGCTACCAACAATAAATGCACCAAGTCATCCCAATAAATCACATAGAACTCTAGTCAGTAAGTTAGAACTACTGAGCATTAGTGAATTAACTAAGCACACCAAGCATTGTCGAGCACTAGTGTCAACCAAGCACCATAGGCATGACCAAGTAACACTATCACCAAGCACCATAGGCTACCAAGTTCCTTCAATGACCCAGCTTCCTTCAATGACCGAGACCGTCAGTCAAGACTGCAATCGAGTAAAAATGGCCAAAATACTAACACTTATGCAGTTACACTGAGGACACAGAATGCCCCTGCCTTAACCTTGGATGCCTCTGCATTAGACACCCCAAGTTCTAAAAGATGTTCATATGTGAGAAGAACATCTTCCAAGGTTCAACACATAAACCCCAAACTCGTTCTTCACATACAAGTCCTCCACCTTCTCTGCTTGCATACTCTTCCATTTCAATTTCCTCTATCTCTTCAAGTCTTTTCTAGACAACATACAGGTCAGTTCTCCAAACTTATCATTCATTTTCTCTGGGTCTACCAACTCAACTTGGCTACCGATACTCAGGCTTCTCCTACCGAGCATTGTATCCATCAAAGGCATCAGTGCAAACTTCATGTCATCCTTCTCAATAGTAAACACAATATTCACACAGTCATAAATAGCTCTACAATCATATTGCCAAGGTCTACTGAGCAATATATCACAGCTATTCATCTTCACAATGTCACATAACACAAGATCCTTATATTGGCCAATCTGAACATCAATGAAGCATTGTTCTCTAACTTCTAGATCATGATCATCTTGCAACCAACCAATCCTATAAGGACGTGGATGTTTCATTCTATTCAAACCAAGTTTCCTAACCATGTCCTCAGCAACAAGGTTATCAGTACTACCACTATCAACAATAACATCATAGAGTTTACCTTCAAACTTGCATCAGGTCCTAAACAAGTTACTCATCTAACAAGGTTCCTCCTTTGTATGAAGCAATGTTCACCAAAGTAACATGTTCTCTGATTCAGGTTCATTCTAAATGTTCTCTGATTCAGGTTCATTCTAAATGTTCTCATTCACCACAATAGTTCGTCGGTCAACCTTCTTCTATGTACACTCAAAAGAACGATGTCCTTCCTCTCCACAATTATAGCAAGTACCCTTAAAGATAACTCTACCTGTCTTCTTCTTTGGTTCTATAGGTTTCTATTCATCTTCTACATCAATCAGTTTATTCTTCACCAAGTGATCAATCTTCTCCTTCCCTTGGGAGTTACTAGGTTGTTTCCTTTTCAACTTCTCTTCTGCCCTCAGAGCATACTGATAAGTATCTTATGTAGAATCAATCTTTAGCATACCAAGGTCATCCTGAATACTGAATCTCAGACCATTCACATATTGAGCTACCTTTTCCTTACCAAGCTCTCTATGTCTAGACCGAATAGTAAGTTTGTAGAAGTCCTCGGTATAATCTTCCACAAACAAATCCTTCTATTTCAGATTCTACAACTTCTTAAACAAGTCAAGCTCATAGTCAACTGGTATGAACTTAGCTTTCAACTTAGTCACCATCAACCTCCACCGATTGATCTTTGTTTCACCTTCATCTTCTTTATCTCTTTGTAGTTCTTTCCACCAAAGAGTAGCATGTCCTTTCAACTTAGTCTATGCTAATCTCACTCGAAGAGGATCTTCAATTTCTTCCAACTCAAAGAAATCTTCAAGTTCACCAATCCAATCAATTAGATTGTCAGGTTTCAAAGTACCAGAGAAAGTAGAAACTTCCATTCAGTAACCATTACTAAATTGAGCCCCAGATCTATGTAACTGAGTAGTGTTGTCTTCACCAGATCTATCCCTCTGATCATCACCACTAGATCCAGCAGGTTCAAATTCTTCAGCAACTTCTTCATAGCCATCCTCAGTACCAACATTCTGAGGTATACTAGTAACAACTCTCATGATCTCAGTGACCATGTCATTCTTCATCAATTCCATCTCAGATCTAAAATCTGATTTCACCTTCTCTGTGATCCGGGATTCCACGGTATCACAAAGATTAGAAATAACTCTAGGGTCCAATCTTCTCAAAGGCATCCTCAAAGATATGAAAAATAAACCCTCTGCAACAAACCTTCACCGACGACCTTGTGACAATCTCCAAGTTGTGTACAAGTCAGATCTCAACCTGTAATCTTGCCAACATCTAGGGCACAATTTCACAAGTTTGGTGCCACGGATATGCGCTCAAGATCATATGATCTCTTCATCAACAAGATCAACTTCACAAGATCAACCTTGCTAGGTTATATTTCTCTCAACTCTTCTCCACAAGATCAACTCTTAGCTCCAATAGGAACAAACTTCGCTATGATACTACTTGATGTAGTCAAGGATGGTGGATCCAATTAAGGACAGTCCAAACCTTGCAGCCAACATAACAACACAGTGGAATGCTCAACAATGCACACAAAGTAATTGTTTAACTCTGATTTTCAGTAACATGCTTGGTTGTAAGGCCTTCCGGGTTAGGGCCAATTACAATCAGAAACAATTCTGCAAGATCCAAATAGATCTAATACAATCTTAGCTAGTTCAGCTCTGAAGACAATCAGAAGCTGATGGAAACCCTGAGGTAGATCTAAACTTGAGCTCGCAAGCCTCCAAGCAATCTCCTTATTCCCAAGTTGCAAACCACTAGCTCTGCTACAACAAACTATCAAATAACAATCTGATCTGCAAGATCATGCAAGATCTTTTCCACAATTTTGCCAACTTCAACTTCAGAACCTCATATCTGATTCGCTAAGCCTTCAAGTCATGAACTTCTACAATCTTCTCTCTAATTTTTGTCCCTAATTAAACATCTACCCAACACCCCTTAAATACTAATCATCAACAACAAGTCGGCAAGATGAAACCCTAAACTCCTCCTAACAATTATTAAATGCCATACAAGTCAGCTTACAAAATGTATACAAACATTTAATTCAGCATGTCGGCATGTAACAATAGCTACCAATAATAAATGCACCAAGTCAGCCCAACAAATCACACAAAACTCCAGTTGGTAAGTCAGAACTATCGAGCATCAGTGAATTAACCGAGCACTCCAAGCATCACCGAGCATCGCAGGCATGACCGAGTAACACTATCAGCGAGCACTAGAGACTACCGAGTTCCTTTAGTGACCAAGATTCCTTCAATGACCAAGACTGTCGGTCAAGGCTACAATTGAATAAAACTAGCCAAAATACAAACACTTATGCAGTTACACTGAGGACACAGAATGCCTCTGCCTTAACCTTGGATGCCCCTGCATCAGAAGGGTATGGTTAGGTCTTCGTCTATACCATAAATTGCATTTTCTAAACCGGCTAGACAATACTCTTTGAAGATTATTCTTGTTGCTGAGATGATGTCTTCCTTCTCAAAACCCACAAAGGTAGAAAGTGGGATAAAAATCTCTAAAATATGACCATTAAATCGAATTGAGAATTCATTATAAAAATTATAATCACCTAGACCTTTTTCTAGCGCTCTGCGAGCTGCATCCAAAAGGGAATTCAGGATGTCATTCCACCTCTCCGGTTTAATTGTTCCCCTAAACTCCATTTTTCTATTGTCCTTGAGGGGAAGGGATACAATTCTCTACTCCATTATTTAGACAGGGAGATAATTATGCAAGCCCAAATTTCCTTACTGATGGTTTTGAAGAATTCTCCTTGTGAGCTCTAGCTAATATCTTAAATGCTATTAATATTTCTGTGGTGGTGAGATCTAGAATGAATCATGACACTCTTAATTGCTCCATATGCTAACATCATGCCTAAGTATTGGGCAATAATAAGGAAAGCTTTCCATCTTTATATAATATTAAAGTTGATTACTAAAAAGGATTATTCCTTATAAGACAAAGAGGTTGATGATTCTCTACTTTAGTTGGAAGGGAAACTATACAAAAAATTTGCAACGCTTCCCTAGAAATATAAGTTTTTTATCATGCTTGATTTCCTCATATTTAGACGTAGGGGAAAAGTAATGTCTAAAAGGATTCTCAGGATTTAAAAGAGAATAAGAAATAACTTATGACAGATCCTAACAAAACTCTTTATTATAAAGAGGTAAAGTATAATTATAGTACATACAAGGCTTACATGAGCCTGATTAATTATTGAAGAGAGTGAAACTCTTATGAGTAAAAGGTTGAAACTTAATAATAAAAGAAGAGCATCGTTATATATTTCACAGAGCATCATTACCATTCTTGCCTATATTTATGAAAGATAAGTATAAGGGAACTACATTTAATTCTTAAGCTCTCTTAAACTATTGATGAGTCTTGATTACAAGGAAGGGGGGAAAATTTTGTAAAGGAGAGCTAAGCTTCATTGAAAGGTTAAAATCCTTATGGGTATATGCACAAAGATGGGGGACTAAAAAGGTGTCACTTTACTTTTTGGTCCCCCATCGACCATAGTGCATACGCAATAAAGCACGTGCACCCTATGGGGCACACGCGCTATGGCTTGGGTTTCCCAAGCCTTAGGATTGGGCAATCTAAACCATAACGTGTGTGCCCTATAGGGCGCATGTGCTTTTTAAAAACACTAAACCATAGCACGTGCGTCCTATAGGGCATACGCGCTTTGTAAAAACACTATAAAGTGTTTGCTGCATTTGGGAAAGCCTTTTTTCTTTCCACAAACCTACGTTTGCAGCTAAAAAGGGCTTCCCAAGCACATACGCACAATCCCTTTGCTTGTTCAATCTATTTCATTTCTTTTCATTTCATTCATCCATCAATTTTCATACAGAATGGCTCCACGACATCGTCAAGCTCGATCTGAAAGAAGAGGTAAGTGTTTTTACAGCCCATGCCTCTTATTTGTATTAAAATTTTAGTTTTGAAGCAATTTGTTTTGATAAAATTTATTTTCTTAGATTTTATGTGTAATTAAGATTTTAAAATCTAGTTTTTTTAATTGCTAGGAAGAAATGATCTCCCTGAACAAAACCCCCAACCAAACCCTTCATCTCCTCATGAAGAAATGAGTGAAGAAACAAATGAAGAAAATAACCAAGAAATGAACCTCAACTACCTCCACCAATCAAGAAACCTCCTCCTGGAACAAAAGAAAATTTGATCAACCAAATTGAAAGAGGGAAAAAAGAATCAGAATCTTTAATTAGGAGGTTAAAAAATTCTATTGGTACAAACCTTGGAAGGGAAAGACTTGCAAAATCATTGGAAGCAATCTTGACCCATGTAGGCTCGGTTAGTGGGAAAATTAATTTATGGCAGTAAAAGAGAAGAACAAAAACAATAGTATGCAAATAAATTATCTTTTGTGGACATAAAAAAGAAAAAAATCACAAAAGATGACATTTTCAAACTCTTCAAAAAACCAGGAGACACAAATACTCTTAGAACTACAACAAGGAGGTTCCCAATTCATTGGTGTTTAAATGAAGACATTAAAAAAAACTTTTGGGAGAGATGGTGGATGGTCTTTGATTCCCCTCCCTGTAACAATCATGAGGTTCCTATATATTTCTTGAGGAAACTCTATTGCGAGTTTGTACTCAAGGAGGTGCCAAATTATTTTGACTATCTAGATTCTCAGGGTAGAGGAGGGGGGTCATCATTTGATAGAGCAGGGGCACATCATGACCCTAACACACCTAGGGTTCCTATTGGCAAGCCACAGGTGGATCATGTTAGTATTCCTTCTGTTGTGAAGGAACATGTAGAGGTGTACACACTAGGCACAATTAGTGCTTTGACAAAGACTCTCATTCAATGTGCCACTCCTTTAGTTAAGGGTGACCAAGGTCAATCTTTGAGGGGGCATATTTGTCAGTCATGTGGATCCTTATGCACATTTGGTACTGTTGAGAGAGAGGAAGAGGATCCTAGAATGATGACTGATCATTTCCTAAATAGGACATTTGGCATTGACACACAAGTAAATATTTCCAAGTTCATTAAATTGCTTTGATCATATTTCATTTATAAAAGAATAACTAATTAATTTCTAGTATCTATTGATTATGATCAAATTTCAGGGCAAGAGTGTCAATGGCGGTGGTAGTGGCAATGATCCTCATGTCCCCTTCTACACGTCATCATCAATTCCACAAGTATGTATCGAATAAAACATTTTAATTAATATATTTGATTATTATGTAATTATATGAATAATTATATCATAACTTATTGTGCATGTGCATTAGTTCACTGATGGACCATCGACATTCACAACAGATAGCGAAGGGCATCGTGTCACTTTCCTTGAGGTATCTTTATTTGCATGTTAATTTGATTTACTTGATTATATTTAATTAATAAATTAATGAATAACTAAATTACTAGACAAATTATTATCAAAATCCAAAGGCAAAGTGGTCATTGCGGTGATCACATTATTTCACCTGGCTTTGTGACATCATCATTGAGTCCACAGGTATATATGTAATAATGCATTATAATTAACATGTCAGTAGTATGTTCTTATATGAATGGTTATCTTATAATTTTCCATGTACATGTGCACTAGTTGAATGTTGGAGCTTCAACATCGACACCGCACACTGAAGGATGCAATGCAACCTTCACAAAGGTATCATTTATTCATTAGTAGGGTTGTAAAAAATATATATAATCTTAATAACTATATAATACTTTTGTTGTTTCATTTTCAGTTATTGACATCAGAGAATCCTCCTTGTATTTGTGATACTTTGGATCGTGGAGTAGTTGCAACAGTAGCTAGTTCTGAAGCACTGACTGGGGTATGAAAGAGATCACTTAATTTTAATTGTTATTTTAATAGTTTGTATTGAATTTTATAATGATATTCATTTATGTATTTTAATTATTATTTTGATCATTGTTGTAGGGAATTATTACTCCAGATCGTTAGCATGTGCCTTTGGTGGATGTACATAGTGGCTATTTGCTAGGGGTAAGCAAATATTCTATTTTATGTCATTGTATAATTCAATTTTGATGTATATTAGTTATTGATGCTTAAATTTTTTTTTATCGGCTCAAGCTACAGAAGAGTCTAGATAGGAGGACTAGTGAGCACACTCGGAAGGCTACAACATCCACTACATCTCCATCGACGCAATGATCGAAGACAGCTTGGGATTTGTTTTCTTCCCCTGGCAGGAAAGGACTAGATTAGGGATATAGATTGTATGCCTATATGGCATTAGTGGAAATATTTTTTGTATATTGTATAAGTGATACGTTGTACATCCATTTGGCTTTGAGGAAGCCAGTTTAACTGTATTGAATATATTCAATGTATGACATTATTGGACATATATATTTGGCTTCATGCCCTACGAATATATATTTTTTATGTTTTAGGTATGCAATTCATGTGTTTGGTGTATTGATGTATACTAATTCATATTTATGTGGATGTCTTATGTTTTTTAAATTTCCCATACCTTATAGTTATGATTGTATGTTTATCGATGTTTATTGTTATTGTATGATTTATACTTTATTAGAACATGAATGTGATGCATAGGTGGTGTGTAAGACACTCTGAACCTGTACCCTTATAGAAATAAAAGAACAATCAATAACAAGTGAGACAATCTTCTCACATCAAACATCCTTCATAAGGATCCATTGTCTAGGCTTCACCCAATGCACTTGCATTGGCTGGCTCCAAACTATCAAACTATCATTCTAGGACTGCTCCTAGTAACCCTCACCAGTCATAAAATGGCATTTTTCTCCACATCTTCCCAAAAGACTTCAAAAAATAATCAATGATCTAGATACCCTTATAGAAGTTTTAAAACATATCCCAAATGTGACCCAACTTGTTTTGATACAAACTACTTTAAAATTATTGATTTCATTCTGCTAGAGAGGCCTAATTCACCCATTTAACAACTCTTGCCTCCAGTCCATACAATTCTTGTCTCCAGTCCGTACAACTATTGCCTCTAGTCTGTACCATCTAAAATAGAAGACCTCCAAGCACTTAAATAAATTTCTATTGATGTAGAGGTGGTGTGTATTAGTCTCTTTCCCATACCCTGATTGCATTCTATCAAATGGTGAGATAACTTCTCACTTCAAATGTCCCCTCAAGGAATCACCTTCTAGGTTCCCCCAAATGCACCTAGAGCCTACTGTGCACTAAATCTTCACATAGGCCTTCCATCTTCATTCTAACCTCATACAACATCTTATCATGGTCTAGACACCATGTTTCACCAACCCACCAAACCTGGACAACCTATGCTCTTAGCCACTAAACCCTTGTTTCTAGGGTCATACACCTAGGGTCTATTCAAAGAGACCTTCACAATCATCTCCAGAATAAACCAATTGTTATCACACTTCAATATGGTCCCATACATAAATAATCCACCACTAAACACTTCCATTCTCAAGGAAATCACATTTCATTATGACTAGTGTAAGACTGGCCTCCCTCAAATTTCCACCATTTGTGGTTCTCCGAACACACCTTTCCAAATCCCTGCATATGATTAGTATGATAAAAGGATAATGTTACATTTTTTTACTCTCCCACCAATCACAGTGACCATAGGGGTGGGAGAGTCACAACATTTTCAAGGCTTCAAACCCAAAATATGATTGTACCCTAAACCAGTCTCGGTTCCAAGAACACTAGTATATTCCTAGACTTCAATACCAACAAAAACATAGAAATGATTGCATAAATAAGTAAACACAATGAAAGGAGTGTCCTTACATCAAAACCAATCCAAAAACACATTACAAATGATCATTAGAACTTTCTGTTCCCTGACTGTACCCACGAGACAATGAACAATATGCAGAGAAAAGTTTATTTTATTGATTGAAAACTTCTTACAATGCTTCCTCAATACACATCCATCTCCACATGCTTCCAATACTTGCCTACTCCCCATCAAATAAGCCTTTCAAGGCCAATTTTACCCTGCACAACTGTAACAATCAGTTACAATGACTATTACCGGTTAGTTACTTGTTTAGTTGGTTGTCTAGTTGACAACAAGTTGTCAACTTCGACAACATTCCATCTCTTAGGCATGTATAACATTGCCTTGAACCTTTTAAAGGTTTAACTTACCTTTAAACACCCTAACACACTAAAAACCCTCATACAAGCCTTACTAGGCTAGTTTTGCCAACATGGGCAAATCACACACTTTGGCACTTCTTAATGCATTTACAACATTTAAAGGTTCTAGTGGCCAGATTACATTCATTATAGACCTTATAGGTCTTTAGATCACTCTACTAAACTAGGATCAACATAATGACCCCTAACGACCTCCCTAGGTGCACTTTGACCTTATAATTTCATTCCTCTCCTATTACATGCCTTTATACATTTAGGCTTATTACATTATATTGCATCAAATTTCAAAATGGACCACAAGCCCTTTTGCATCTAAATACATTTTTACACTCATCCTCTTGCTCGCACCTTGAGAGACACTTTAGCCCAGAGTGATCGGTGGCATTTGAACAACTGTGTGTGCCAAACAAGGTTGTCAATAGCGTTTACCCAACCATTTAGAGTTGTTGGAATAGACGGTTTGATGCTACGATCGGTGGTTTGAAAGATATGCAATGTTGCTCATTTCAACTAAGGAACACTACGAGTTTTGACATCGACCGAGAATGTGTTTCCAAATATAAACAAACTTGAATCTCTAAAAACCAAGATAGGTTATTGTAGGCCTCGGCAACACAATCTTATAGCACCTGATGGTTCAATGCTACCTCACATGAGCTCTGAGATATGACCCTGTAAAGATCATCGATTTCATGCTGAAGGGACCTTGAGGGACACTTTGGCCTAAAGTGGTCGACAGCATTCGAGCGATTGTGTGTGCCAAAAAAGGTTTCCACTAGCATTTACCTAGCCATTCAAAGCTGTTGGAATAGATGGTTTGATGCTACGATTGGCAGTTTGAAAGATACACAATGTTGTCCATTTCAACTAAGGAACACTGCGAGTTTTGACATCGACCGAGAACGTGTTTCCAAATATAAACAAACTTGAATCTCTAAAAACTAAGATAGGTTATTGTAGGCTTTGGCAACATGGTCCTGTAACACCTGATGGTTTGATGCTACCTCGCACGAGCTCCATGATATGACCCTGTAAAGATTGTCGATTTCATGTTGAAGGGACTTTGAGGGACACTTTGGCCCATAGTGGTCGGCGGCATTCAAGCAACTTTGTGTGCCAAACAAGGTTGCCACTAGCATTTACCTAGCCATTCAGAGTTGTTGGAACAGACGGTTTGATGCTACGACCAACGATTTGAAAGATACCCAATGTTGTCCATTTCAACTAAGGAACACTATGAGTTTTGACATCGACCGAGAATGTGTTGCCAAATATAAACGAACTTGAATCTCTAAAAAATGAGACAGGTTATTGTAGGCCTTAGCAACACGGTCTTGTAACACCTAACGGTTTGATGCTACCTAGCACAAGCTCTGAGATATGACCCCGTAAATATCATCGATTTCATGTTGAAGGGACCTTGAGGGACACTTCGGCCCAGAGTGGTCAACGACATTCGAGCGACTGTGTGTGCCAAAATAGGTTACCACTAGTGTTTACCCAGCCATTCAGAGTTGTTGGAATAGATGGTTCGATGCTACGACTGATGATTTGAAAGATACACAATGTTGTCCATTTCAACTGAGGAACACTTTGAGTTTTGACATCGACCAAGAATGTGTCACCAAATATAAATTAACTTGAATATCTGAAAAATGAGATAGGTTATTGTAGATCTCAAAAACATGATCCTGTACCACCTAATAGATCAATGCTACCTTGCATGAGCTCTGAGATATGACCCCATAAACATAGTTGATTTCATGTTGAAGGGACCTTAAGGGACACTTCGGCCCAGAGTGGTTGGCGGTGTTTGAGCGACTATGTGTACCAAAAGAGGTTGCCACTAGCGTGTACTCGGCCATTCAGAACTATTGGAATAGATGGTTCGATGCTACGACTGACGGTTTGAAAGATACACAATGTTGTCCATTTCAACTGAGGAACACTTCGAGTTTTGGCATCGACCGAGAATGTGTCACCAAATATAAAGAAACTTGTATCTCTAAAAATTGAGATAGGTTATTGTAGGCCTCAGCAACATGGTCCTGTATCACCTGATGATCTAATGCTACCTTGCACGAGCTCTAAGATATGACCCTGTAAAGATCATCAATTTCATGCTGAAGAGACCTTGAGGGACACTTCAGCCCGGAGTGGTCGACGGTGTTTGAGAGACTCTATGTGCCAAACAAGGTTGCCAATAGTGTTTACCTGACCATTTGGAGCTACTAGAATAGACGATTCGATGTTACGACCAATGGTTTGGAAGATACACAATGTTGTCCATTTCAACTGAGGAACACTTCAAATTTTGACATCGACCAAGAATGTGTTGCCAAATATAAATGAACTTGAATATCTAAAAAATGAGATAGGTTATTGTAGGCCTCGGCAACGTAGTCCCATATCACTTGATGGTTTGATGCTACCTCGCATGAGCACTGAGATATGATCCCGTTAAGATTTTCAATTTCATGTTGAAGGGACCTTGAGGGACACTTTGGCCCGAAGTGGTTGGCAGCATTCGAGCGATTGTGTGTGCCAAACAAGGTTTCCAGTAGCATTTACCCGGCCATTCAAAGCTATTGGAATAGACAGTTCGATGCTACGAATGACAGTTTGAAAGATATGCAATGTTGTCCATTTCAACTGAGGAACACTTCGAGTTTTGACATCGACTGAGAATGTGTCGCCAAATATAAACAAAATTAAATCTCTCAAAATTGAGACACATTATTGTAGGCCTCGGCAACACGGTCTCATAGCACCTAACTTCTTGATGCTACCTTGCAAGAGCTCCAAGATATGACCTCGTAAAGATCATCGATTTCATGCTGAAGGGACCTTGAGGGACACTTTGGCCCAAAGTGGTCGGTAGCGTTCGAGTGACTCTGTGTGCCAAACAAGGTTGCCACTAGCATTTACCCGACCATTCAGAGTTGTTGGAATAGATGGTTCGATGTTACGACTGATGGTTTGAAAGATACGCAATGTTGTCCATTTCAACTGAGGAACACTTTGAGTTTTGACATCAACCAAGAATGTGTTACCAAATATAAAAGAACTTGAATCTCTGAAAATTGAGACAGGTTATTATAGGCCTTGGCAACATGGTCCCGTAGCACCTAACGGTTTGATGCTACTCACACAAGATCTGTGATATGACCCCGTAAAAATCATTGATTTCATGTTGAAGGGACCTTGAGGGACACTTTAGCGTGGAGTGGTCGACGGTGTTTGAGCAACTGTGTGTGCCAAACAAGGTTTCCACTAGCGTTTACCTAGCCATTCGGAGCTATTGGAGTAGATAATTCGATGCTACGACCGACGGTTTGAAAGATACGCAATGTTGTCCATTTCAACTGAGGAACACTTCAAGTTTTGACATCGACCGAGAATGTGTCACCAAATATAAATGAACTTGAATCTCTAAAAAACCAAGACAGGTTATTGTAGGCCTCAACAACATAGTCTTGTATCACCTAATGGCTCAATGGTACCTCACATGAGCTCTAAGATATGACCTCGTAAAGATCATCGATTTCATGATAAAGGGACCTTGAGGGACACTTTAGCTCGAAGTACAATCTAAGACCAGTGAATTAAAATATTTGCATAAAATGTGATTTGGATTGGTCTATGATGTAAGGACTTTTCCTTGGTTGTTATTTATCTTTCCACACATTCATTTCAGTATTTTTATTGTACTTAAGATAGAGGAAATTACTGGTGTTCTTGACAGTGACTGGATTTGGGGTCACAGTCAATGATTGGGATTGAGGTCTCCTTATGAGTATTGACTCTCCCACCCCCTGTGATCATTGGTGGGAGAGGTTTGAATGTGTATTATATCCTTCTAATATAATGTTTGGTGTAGGAATATGATGGATAATGTTGGAGAGATCACTGAATCAAGGAGTTTGTTGTGTGAGGAGAGCCCTGTTTTGGCACTAGTCATTTTGGTGAGTGTAAATCCTTAAGAGTTGATGTTTTTATGGTGGATTATGGATTTTGGGATCCATAAAGATGTGTTTGATCAAATGGTTTGATTTGGAAGAAGTTGTAAGGTTCCATTTGTGTAGGCCCTAGTTGTTTGGGAAGTTTAAGAGAAAAAGGTTGATTTGTGACTGGTGAAGGCTACTAGCCTAAATGGTGCAGGAGCATCAAGGTCAAAGGTAGGAAATAAGGAGTGAACCAGGTCACTGATAGATCCTTGGGTGGAGTTGAAGACAACATGGCCTTCAAGGGTCATTGGACAATGTAATAGACCAATAATGGTCATGCAATGATGTCTTGATCATATACTGATCATATTGTAATGAGATCAAGGATGTAAGCCTTAATGGAATTTATAAGGATAAAGTGTACCTAGGAGTCAGTAGGAGTCATTATGTTGATCCTAGGGTATTTAAATTAGTTAAGGACCTATAAGGTGAACTATATTTTTGTTAAGGCCAATAGAGCCAACCAAATGATGTAAAAGCACTTGAAGTGCTAAAACATGGCATTTTCCTATATTGGCAAGATCTAGCCTATAAGGCCTAAAGTAAATACATTGTTGTGTTTATTGTTTACATTTCCATGCATTTGAATCATTATTTTATTTGCTAAGAAGGTGAAGCAATAGACTGGGCATTGAAGGCACAGTCAACATTTTGATCTGTAACGAGCATAATGAAGTGACTCTCCCACCCCTATGGTGATTTTAATTGGTGGAAGATATATAATAATGTAATATATATTTGTAATGGAATGTTCTTATGCAAGGAAATGGAGAAATGGCATTGAAAGATCACTGATTGTTGAAGTTTACTGTATGAACTAGTGCCCTGATTTGGCACCAGTTATTATGGGATTGAATGCACTTAAGGGTGGAGTTTTTTGGTGAAGGAACATGAATTTTCATATCCAATATGGTGTGTTAGAACCATTGGATCGATTTGGAGAGGGTTGTGGAGGTCTTCTTGAATAGACCCTAGGTTTATGACCCTGGGAACAAGGTTTTTTTGGTGAGAGAGTTTGGTGAATGGTGGAACCTTAAAATTTTGAAAATAATATGTTTTGAAACCTTGTGCAAGACTGTTTCATGCCTTGAAGTGCAATGGGCAAGTACAAATATGAGTTTCTTTGTTATGGGAAGATAATTAGGTCTAGTTTATGGGTGCTAGGGTAGTAGATCAGAGTGAGTGGGATGTTGAAACATGGTAAATAGACCATGATAAGATGATATATGATGTTAGGATCAAGGTGAGAAGCCTAGTTTAAGTTTTGACATGATGGAGGCATTAGGTGCACTAAGTGGCCTAAGATGGAGTTGGTGCCAAGAGAAGTTGGAAAGGAAATGAGGAAGTGAACTTGTTCAACGTGGTTGTGGGATTGATTAACAAAATTCAAAGTACTCTATTTGATCCTTGATTGAAACTAATTCCTTGAGTGGATTCCAAGTTTCTTATAGAATCCTCAAGTTGAGTTGGTCTATTTAGTCCAATGAACCAATTAGATCTACCCTACCCTTGATTGTTTCAAGTATTGCCTCGTGGTCTGACTCATGAACCTTCCAAAGAGTTTTATTATGTGGTCTTCCCCCATATTTGATCAAGTGGACATTTGAAGCAATTGTGAGGTTCGAATAATGAAGAATCTTTTTGTGTGTCTCCCAATCCTCAAACAACCACAACCTAGGGTTCTTCATAGCATATCGCCTAAGCCATGTACCAGTTACAAACACTACTCCTATAGGGTATTCTAATTCTTCACCATCAATAACTGAGTGATCCAATTTCTTTTTTGCCTCAACACAATGACACAAATAATAATTTGTCCCTTCTTCATTGTCTTTAGGAGCAATAACAGCAAAAACATGGCATGTAATGATATAAACATAATGAGGATATTAGTTTACTGAATATTTATGATAAAGTACTAAATTTGAGATTATTTATATATGAAAAATTTCCCTGGTTGTACTAGATTAGATAAGCGATCAAAGTAAATGGATGATTCCATTTCTGTCAGTTGTAGTGATTCATGGGGATGATAGGAGGTAAGTGGGCTCAAAATACGTGTATACCATTCGTCAACCAATTTTTTTGACTCGTACCCATCCCAATATTCATCTACACATGATGAACAAAAGCACACCATATGTCATGTGTGGATACTCCATGAACCTACATTACAACTTCTAAAAGAGTGTAGCTCACTTGATCTTGTCAGTGTACAATAATCCTCATATGGTGCAATGTTATTTTCATCCATCAACCAAAAAAATCTATGAACCATAGACTTGCCTTAATTACCTGGACCCATTGTAGCATTACACCACTGGACAATACATCTCACATCTGACAATGTTTCTTTCTCTTTGTACTTTAATTCTTCATGTACTAAGGCTCTTTTAATACATGCACCTGCACCATCGTGCTTTCCCTTTCCATGACCGGCCTCTGTGAAATTCCACATATATTGAATTCTATTAATCTTATGCATCATGCACAACTAATAAAACATCCAAGAATTCTTGAATTGTGATGTACAATGATCTGACCATATGATATGTCGATGATATTTTATGCCCCTATTAGCCAAATGACCATAAAATAGTTGAAAGCAACCATGTACAAACTCTGTAGAATATGAGCGATCATCGTTGATATAAAAATGATACTCCCTTAATATCTTCATGTTCTCCTCTGTACTATCAGGTGAATGCATGAATGTTATATGAACAAATATAGCAACCTGTTGAGAGCTGTAATATTTTGCTTGCACCTCATTCTGTGGTTGTAGTGTGTAGTTCTCTGCAAAGTCCACAACTGAAACAATGGTATCAAGTGGGAATGTGTCCTTGCACAACTTGAATTTCATATCCAACCATCGTGCTCCATGTGTATGCCTTGCATACTCAAATAATTTTTTGACAAAAATGTCCATGAATTGATACACTGGAAATTTTTCAATTACTAAATCACATCTTTTAGCCTCTTTTCCATCTTTTAGATTGTATGTCACGGTCTTATATTTTCCAAATTCTACTATTTCATTACCGATTGCATGCGTACTCTCCATATGTTGACAAATTGGCAAATGTCACAAACCTCCGCAATGTATGCATGTACCATTCAAGCATGAGAGCTTGTAAAATTGTTGACCATCCACTCTTTCACATAAAATGGTAGATATTAATTCCCTTTAAGATCTAGGTGGGACATTTATATTATAGTCCTACAAAATATTGTTAGAGTGCAAATCTACACATATATTCTTATAAACTTCAAAATGGTTAGAAAATTCAATATGTACCCTACAACAAGAAGTTGTGCGTGTGTGATTTATCTTCACATAAAAAGGTTTACACATTTCAAAATATCTCTAGCTAATTTTAATTTGAGGATACATATGTGTAAATTTTGCAAAGAATTGTGTCTAAGTTGAATCCAAAAAATGTTTTGGATGTGGAACATGAATTCGACTACCAATCCTCCTTACAACATCTCTTTGATTAGAAGATACCCGTGCGTTATTCTTCCAAAAATCTTCAATCAAGGATTTCAAATCTTCAATAATTGCTTTATCTTTTCGCGGTAGTCTACGGAAAAATGCCCATAACTCATTGCTATTTGGATCTTCAACTCTTTGATGCCTTCCCAAGGCTCTCATTAGAGACTTTCTACTTATTTTCAATGTTTTACTTGTCTTTCTAATGAGTCGAGATTACTTCATTTGAATGCTTACTATAGTTGATGTAAGTACATGTCATGTGACATTACTATCTTTTGTGCATGATGTATAACCCACACTCTCATATGCAGTCATTAGATTCTTTATAATAGATTTTTCACTTGACTCATCCATTGCTCTTAGCCCAAGAATCTTCGTGATGGGCCTAAATTTTAGATTTCTCATCATTTTAATAAATAGTTGACATCTCCTTGTCATATTTAAATTCTCAAAAAATGATCTCCAAATACGATTAGCATTTCTTTGACAAGTACACTTGGGAATCTTGTCAGGCATTGCTTGCAAAATTTTAGTATCAATATCAATCAAATATTTTGGCTTTCTATAAATAATTCTAGGAGCATCAAAAACATTATGTGTGAATTGCGTACCATCTTGAGTGCCTTCAACATGACATGATGTTGTGCCTACACCTTGAGATGTAGATAATGGTGTGCCTTCAACATGATACAATTGTGTACCTCCACTTTGGGATGTAGACTTGATGGTGTGCCTTCAACATGATACAAAGGGGTGCGTACACCTTGGGATGTAGACAATGGTGTGCCTTCAACATGATACAAGGGTGTGCCCACACCTTCGAAAGTAGACAATGGTGTGCCTTCAACATGATACAATGGTGTGCCTCCAACATTGGATGATGACGTCTCTTCAACTTGGGAGCTCATAGATGATGTGCCCACATCTTTAAAATTCAATTGTCTTGTTGCACGCAAGTTTCTCATTCGTTATCTTTTTGTTTCCAATTTCAATTCTCTCTTACTTTGTATTGATGTTTCATGTTCCTCATCCAAAGAAAAATCTTCTTCTATGGTATCCATTTTTTTTTTTGTTCACGAAGTTGTCTCATTCTTTCCCTTTTCTTCTCTTTGTCTCTTTCATGCTCTTCCAGTATTAAAGTCTTTGCTCATTTCCTCTGTATGATGATGATTTCTACATATGAATTGATTACAATAATTTTATTACAATTATATCAAATTATGTATTCAACAAGTCTATATCATACCAATTATAAACCAAAAGACTCTTTATTCACATTTCACATGTAAAATATTAAAAAACTTACCTCAATCAAAAAATTTCAGTGAAGAATGATTGACTTTCACAATTCGATGTTGATTTTTGAACAAAAAGATGGTGCAAATTGATAGAATATGCTTCTTTGTCACCTTCAAGACCATGAAAAGTGAATATTTGTCAAATAAAACACAGAAACTAGACAGTATACAGAAAAAGTGGGCCTCTTTCATGAGATATTTAACATATAAGACCATTTTTTTAGTCTTCCATAGTGCGCACGTAGTATAGCGTGTGCGCCCTATGCAAAACCACAAAATTGTAGTCCATATTCTTACATATTGCACGCGCTATAGGGCGTGCACCCTATGTAAAACTAAAGAGAGAGAGAGTGTGTGTATGTATGTGCGTGCGCCTCTCTCTCTCTCTCTGACTATCTCTCCTCACTATTGAAATCTATGACTTAAATAGGGTGCATGCCCTATAGCACACACGCCCTATGGAAGTCATAGATTTCAATAGTGTGCACGCCCTATAGGGCGCACGTGCTTTGTAAGGCATTAGAATTTAGTAATCCTAAGGCTTAGATTTTCCTTAGAGATCCAACCCAAAGGCTTGGAGGATTTAAATAGGCCTCAGACATGTTTTCTAGTAGACATACAAAAAAATGACATCTTTTTTTGTGTGCTCCTCGTCAGATTTACTCATGGTTCAATAACGTAAAAATCAGATTACGTGATATTGTAGATCTCTCTGTTAGCTATCTAAGCATATAATTTATTTTGAATTCTGATTATGTTAAGTTTTTCATCTCTAATTTCTTTTGTGTGTATGTCCTTTTTTTGTAAAAAACCAACATGTAGTATTTTGGGCATAGATTTTGGCTCGTTCGTCGAATTTTGCAACAAGTTACATTTTTAGAAACTAGACTCCATTCTACACACTTTAAAAAAAATAGAAAATTTGATTTTTGATTAGTTTTAAATGATTTCTAGGGGGAGCACACAGAAATTTCACATTTTTAGGATGTGTGCACTTCCTAAATTCATAAAAAATTATACATTCATCAAAAAATTAGCAAAAAAAATGGGATAAACTACGTGGTGTTAGCTAACTTCTCATTGGAGCGATTAAAAATTTTCAAAATTTTTTTTTAACATTTTAGGGGGAGCACACCAGATGCTATGTTATGTTTTTTCACAAAAAATAGGACCACTTTTTGTGCTCCCCCTTTTTGAGGGCCTTAATTTGCACCATTTTCAAAATAAATTAGTAGTTTAGGAACTAGATTTAGAGTATTACAACTCTTGTTCTTGTCGCATCTTAAAATTTTGAGTCTAACTATCTTCAATTTCTTGTTGAAGTTGAGAGTTTGCTGATTTCGGAAAAAAAGTGGCATCTTATACCCCCTTTTTGTCCCCCATCTTTGTGCACTTACCCCTATACCCCTTAATTTCCTAGAGAAATTTTATAATGAAAGTCTAAAGATTATCTTAACATGGTTCTTAAGATTATCAAAATGGGGACTAATTTGATATTAATATCTTAGAACTTTCTACAAAACCTTTTTACATTATTATTCACCTACACATTTCTATCCCAACTATTTCCAACCAATTTGGTTGTTGCATTCTAGGAGTTTCCTTAATTAGATCAAGTTATAATTGTTAGCTTTACTCTCCCCTTGATTTATCTGATATCCATAGGAAGGTTTCTTCTACTGATCTTAAGTTTATTTCTTAGTCCTTGAGGTCTACCCTTCACCTATATCAGAGAAAAGGGTTTCCTTATCTACTCCATCTTCCCCTTCATTTGCTAGTTGATCAACTATCTTATTACCTTCTCTCTATATATGGTTGATCATATAATGGGGAATAGTGGATAAAATCTCCATTATTTTTCTACCAAACAATTAAGGAACCAGTTCAGAGTTGCTCCTTTTCTGACCGCATATATAATTAATGTTGAATCTCCTTCAATTTATATGTTTTCTATTTTAAGACTTTTGCATAACCTTAAACCTTCTAATAGGGTATAAAGTTCTGCATAATTATTGGACTCTTTCCCTAGGTACATTAATTTACTAGCTATCTTACTACCATTCCATTTATAGATACAACTTCCTGCACCTGCTTCCCTTGGGTTACCTCTGGATGCACCATCAAATTGAGTTTAAACCATCCTTTTGTTGGTGGTTTCCATACACAAAAGGCCCTTTTATCTTTTACCTCCTCTCTGTTATTACCAATGAAGGGAGGAATCTTTAATCCATGCCAATTTTTTACGTAAGAAATTGTCATTGTGTGAGAAAGTCATATCCCTTCTTCCTAGCATATTCCTAATATTGACTACCTCCACAATGCAGGCTTGTAGCTTAATCAAGAATTTATCTGTCTAATTTTGAATCTTTAAAAATTCTCCTATTTATTTCCTTCCATAGCTCCCATATTAACATTGAGGGAGCTATCTTCCAGATTTTGTCATATAGATCCTTACTCTCCTTCCTTGGCCAACTCTTTAAAATTACTACAATATCATTTTGAAGAGCGGATTACCAATTTAGTTTCTCCACCAACCATTTCCAACACTTATTTGAGTAATCACATCCCACCAATAAGTGATCCACATCCTCATAATCCTTTTCGCAAACGGCGCATCTTGATGGCCCATTAAAACATATTTTAGAAAACCAATCTGCAGTCAAAATTCTCTTTTACATGGTTGCCTAGGTGAACATCCTTGCCTTTGGAAAACAATCTTTGTGCCAACACAGGTCTATCGGAAGTTCATTTATCCTTGATAAATTCTTTTCAAGAAGATCATATCCTTCTTTAGCACTGTATTTTCCATTTTTTGCTTTTGCCCAGGTAACTATATTTTCCCCTCTTCTTGGGGTTATAGTTCTATTTTTTAAGGTATCTTTAAGAATGTCTAAGAATCTCCTAGGGAGGTTCAAATGATCTAAAGATTTCCATTTCAAACCCTCTTTTCGTTCTTCATCAGAGAATTCAATATAATCCTTTAAGTAACATCCCATTGGAGTTATCGCATGATCTATTGATCTATCATCTGCCAATACAGATCTCAAAGAAGGGTAAGCTCCCCATGAATCATCCAAAAAAATGGTGTTTCCCCCCTCTTTGACATCCAAAGAGAGTCCATTCATAATGATATCTCTACATCACTTTAAAAAATTCCATATTCTAGAGCCTTTAGGAAGGGTTTGAATTCTACATATACTTAGGTTATCATATCCATCTAGATATTTGAATCTTAAAATCCTTACCCACTTAGCCTCTAGAGTTTTAATCATATTCCAAACTAATTTAATCATATTCCAAACTAATTTAGCTCCTAAGGCTTTTTTTTGGAGTGAAATGTCCTTCATACTAAGCTCACCATTCTCCTTACTCCTGCATATAGTATCCCATGCAATCAGTGCCAGTTTAGGTTTCTCCCCCAGACTTTGCCAGTAAAAGGCTCTGATCTTTTTCACAATCTTCTCTTTTATACCTTCAGGAAGCCTAAAAAACATCATTTGGTAAATGGGTAACACTGAAAGGATTGATTTGATCATTAGAGCCCTTCCAGCACTAGAAAGCCATTTTCCTTTCCATGATACAACTTTCTTTTCAATGTTATTAATAACTTCATTCCATAGATTTTTAGATCTTATCCATTTGTCCAGTTGAAACCCCAGATATTTACATGGAAAGGAACCTGTATTGAAATTTAAAATCCTACTAATAGCAATTTCTACTTCTTTGTTTGTGTTAAGGAAAAAATGTTTGAGTTGTCCTCATTTATTCTCTGACCAGAGGCTGCAGTGTAAGACTCAAGAATGTTGTGGAGGGAGTTGGACTCTTTAATATTTGCTTCTCCAAATAGTAAGGTATCATCTACAAACTATTGGTGAGTACTAGCATCTAGTTCTAAGGTGATCTTAATCCCTTTAATTCTATTTTTTGTCCTTGCTTGGGAAATTGATATCCCCAAGGCCTCTGCCATGATAATAAAAAGGAAGGGTGTCATGGGGTCTCCTTGCCTTAATCCTTGAGAGGTTTTGAAGAATCTAGTTTGGGATCCATTTATCAATACCAACATATGTGGTCTAGAAATACACTCAAATTAAATTAATCCAACTTTTTGAGAATCCAAATGCTTCCAAATATTTACATCGGAATCTCTAGTCTACCTTGTCATAGGCTTTCTGGATATCTAGTTTGATGAGCATGCTCGATGTTTTGTTGTGTTGAACTCAATGTATTGTTTCTTGTGCTATAATTACCCCTTCTAGAATGGATCTTCTCATAACAAAACCTATATGTTCTTCAAAGATAAGAGTCGGAAGAAGAGGCTTTAGTCTATTGGCAAGGGTTTTCATTAAAAGTTTATATAAATTATTGCAGAGGGCTATTGGCCTAAACTCATTAAGGTTATCAGCATCCGGTTTCTTAGGAATCAAGGCAAGAAAAGTATTGTTGATTTTATTCAACAATTTCCCAAAATTTATCATACCTTCAAGAGCCCCTACTATTTATGGACCAATGAAGGGCCAACATTTCTGATAGAATAGTGTAGGAAAGTCATCTGGCCCAGGGGATTTATCAGGGTGGATATCCTTAAGGGTTGTTTCTACTTCCTCCATAGAGAAATTTTCATTTTAGAGTTTTGTTTTGGTTTTCCGAAATGATTTGTGGAATATGGCTTAATATCTTTTTCTGAGCTGTTAAATTTGAACCATCTATGTTATTAAGGATTTTCTCAAAGTAGTCCATAGTCTCTAAAGCTATTTGGTTAGGATATTCTATCAGTTCCCTATCATTCTTTCTTAATTTTAATATTCTTTTTGTTGATCTTCTCTGTTTAGAGTTGTCGTGGAAGAATTTAGTGTTTTTATCTCCTTTGGCTAGCCATGTATCTCTCGATCTCTATTTCCAAAAAATCTCTTCTTTAGCTAAAATATCTACATATTCCATCATTAGAGCCTTTTCTTCTTCATATGATGTCCGGTTCATACCTCTTACCAACACCTCCTTGTTTAAGCTTGCTAGCTTGCTTTCCACTTCCATTTTCTTCTCAAAAATATTGCCAAATTGGAGATGATTCCAATTTAGTAAGCTTCTTTTTATTAATTTTAGTTTAGACATTACTATATATGTTTTGGATCCTTAAAAAATGGCCTCCTTTCACCATTTCTCAATATTTTTTATGCAATCTTCCTCCAAAAGTCACATCTTTTCAAATTTAAATGGGTTCTTCTTGGGAAGGTTGGTTCTATAAGGGCCAATTCAACTGGGAAGTGATCAGAGCATGAGAAAGGAAATATGCTAGCTTTCATATCAAAATTAAAGTTAGCTAAATTTCCTAAGAAGAAAAACCTATCCAAGTTTTTTATTATCATACTTATATGTGCTCTCCTATTGGACCAAGTGTATCATTTGTTCCCTGTTCTGATTTCCATAGCCCTCAGGTTGTCAATCCATAAGTTAAATTCTCTCATAGTCTTCGTTATTTTCTTTGATCCTCCAACCTTGTCCGCCTCACACAAAATAGCATTGAAGTCCCCTCCCATGATAATTATTTCATTGGGGTGTGCCATAGTGTAATTATTTACCTCTCGCCTTTTCTCATGGAGGAATTTGGGTTCATAAATATTAATTAATAAAAAGTTGAGATTGCTTCTTATACTTCTAACCCTTCCACTAATCCAATTTGTTCTTACTTCTAAAGGTACAAAACCGCATTTCCAGGGTTCCAGATTATACCTAAACCCCCTGATGCCCCTACTAATAGGGAGCCCATAATTTCCCATCCTCCTAGGATATATAGTTACAAATATTATATTGCAAGATAAAGAAATATTTAGTGCAAGATAAAGAAATAATTTGATATCAAATATTTATTTTGTATATCTATTTATTATTTAATTATAAATATACTATATATAAAAATATTATTATGATTATCTATTGTTAGATATATTAATTTTTTAAAGGATATTGTTAACATAACATTATACTAATGTATATTTTTATAATAGTTTTTAATATTCTAAATAATATGATTCTATAATATTTATTAAAATATTTTATAATGTAATTATTATAAATATATAATATAATGTCATAGAACAATATTTAATTATGATAATAATTATCAATTGATATAATATTTATAGTAGTGTGTCTTAGTGCATTTCCAATAAAAGTAGAGGAAACTTTTAGTATTTTAGTTGTAATATCATTGTTCAATGAAAGAAATGAGTTATAGATAAAATCATAAATAAATTTGTTTTCTACATGTAATAGTTAATGGAGACTTTTCTTTATATGACCATTTATATACTTCATATTTATATCTATTTAACTTTTGACAACTTCTTTACTCATATTTTAACATCATTTATTAAATGACCTACTAATTAAACTCACGTATAAGATTATTACTCAAAAATGTTATTGTTAATAGATATGTTCTCTATGAAAGTACACACTTAGGATGCGAGAGATGAAGTGATGGATTAAAAAAAAATTAAAATGTGTGCTCATTCCCTTATAACACTACTTGCATGGTGACTTTTCTCTATATTTTCTCCTTTTTTTTTGTTTTTTTACTTATATTTATTTATGTTTTTTTTTGTATTAAATATAAGGGTGTCACAAAAACATAACCAGTTACATGGAAATGTACAAAAAAGAGGCCAAGCCTCACAACAAGAGAGTCATGAGAGCTACATATTAGAAAGTCCTAAACATAGGTATGAGAAGGAAATCAAAAGACTAGTGTAATATATCATCATGGGTGTCTATCCAAGCAGTCCACCCCATAGATCCCTCCATCCACACAATATTTTTCTTCTTCTGGATTTGCACCAGCATGAGGATTTGGTCCTTTTTGGATTTAATGTTCTTTTTAACCTTCTGGTTAAGCTTCTTGCAAGTCCTCTCGAACATCTACAGGTTATCCATATTCTTCCTCCATCCATAACCATCCTTCATCTCATGGACGAAGAAGGTGGCATATCCAGTCTTTAGGAATATTTTGAGCTTGTCCTTATCAATCAGCATAGTAGTATGAACCTGCAAGAAGATTTTAAAATAAATGAGTTTTCAAAAAGACTTAGTAAGAACTCTGGGGTTGTTTTGATACCTTTCCTCATTTCTGCATTTCCAGATCTGCCAACGAATATTAGAAGAGAGAGTGTTCCAAAACTGATTAGTATCTTTTTTAAGACCATCAATGTGCCCAGTAATAATTTCAAGAATATTTATATGCATAGGATAAGTGATACCAAACATATGCCAAATTTCCTTAGCAAAAATACAGTCAAAGAGAATGTGTCTACCAGACTCAGGAAGTTTGCACAAGTTACAGTAATCAGCCGCATAGTTATCTTTTCTAATCGGGAGTTTTTCAAGAACCAACAACCATTTAAAACATTTTATCTTAGGCTCAATAGAGCCTTTCCACAATATATCAAAATACTTCTTCCAAGAGCATATGTCAAGGGTGGAGTACCAAACAGAATTGACATGGTCAATGATGGCATCATTATATCCAATCACATTGTAAATGTTTTTAGCTTTGATTTTGGATATAATGGTCTCATCCGACCATTTACATTTTAAGTATCTATGAGAGTCCACATGACAAGCAGTAGGTAAGTCCTTGGTAGCTTTAAGAATCATATTATAAGTCTTCTTCTGGGAGGTCGGGATATCAAACTTGCTCCTAAGATCACCCAATTAATAATCCTGTCATGCTCAAAGAGGTCAGCCAAATGAGAAATGCCCATATTAGACCAATACCTAGCAGAGCAACCGTGGGAGAGGGCGAGGGGTTTTCCAAATAAGTGCAAGTTCCACCAGATGGACCTTTCACCATAAAGATGATTAACATCATGGAAGGCCTTGTTAGTAATGTATTTCCTAACATGATTCCAAGCTTTCCATATGGATCTAAAAACAACATATCCTTGAACAACAATAGGAAAGTTGCCAATAATTAGATCATTAAGAGGCAGATTCTTCCAAGTTTTTGCATTTTTGGGGAATCCCCTTTCTATATTATGCCTAACAAGGATCTTTCACAGATCATTACCATCCATAGAGTGAAAAATCCATTTGGCGACAAGGGCAATCCCTTGGAGTTTAAGATCCTTCAAGCCCAAGCCCCCAAGGAGCTATTAGTATGGCACCAATCCCACTTCACATCATGCATCTTTCTATTACCTTTACCATCATACCAGAGAAAGTTTCTGGCAGCCTTTTGAATATCCAAGATTTGGTAATTGTTGAACATCTAGGCAGAGGAATAGTAGATATTATAGTCCTAAGACAAGATTTTTTGGCAGACTTGAACTTTGCAAGCTAAGGATAAAGATCTATTGTGCCACTTATCCAGCTTCTTAGTGATTTTATCTTTAACCCAAGACCACATATCCTTAAGGGAGGGCTCAATAGAAAAGGGTATGCCCAGATATCTCACAATTTTATGTGGGCGTCCCCATTGAAAATCATAGTTCTTAAACTAGTCAGGGGGCTGATCCTCCTAGCCAGGACATATAGATTTGGAGTGGGATAAACGAGCACCAGAAATAGTGCAAAAAAGACCGAGTTCAAAATTGTTAGCAATGGCTTTAAAGAAAATGGCAGTATCAACAGGTTTTGACATGTTTTTACTTATATTTATTTATGTTATTTACATACAAATTCAGAATACCTATATAAAATAATATAAGTGATTGAAAAAATAATAAATAAATTTTAATTAGAAAATAAATAAGTATTTTTTTATTTATATTTTGTTGAATATTTATACTTATAATCATACATAAAAATAAATTTGTAGACATTTTTTTCATTTATATTAAAATTAAAGATAATTAAATGAAAAAATATTAATAAACTTAACAATTTAAATTAATTTCTTATATTTAATTTATTAATTTTTAAAATTTATTGTAGTAGTGTTAACATTTACAAAATAATTTCTCAGTATGCAATTGTGGATATATATAATATGATACAACATAATGTGATTTTAGATTGTAATTTTATAATATTTAAATCACCTAATTTTTTGTATTAAAGATCGAGAGTTCACAAAAAAAATTGCACCAAAAAGAAACCTAATTTTGATAAATAATATATACAATAGAAACCTATTTTAAATGAATCTATAATACTAAATTTTTCTTTTTTTAATATTCAATTTTATCTAATATACATTCACTTAATTAATATTTTAATATAATCAATATAGAGTTAAAAAAAAATTAAAATTGCTTTTCAAAACATATTTCTTATTCATATATAAATTTTATACTATTTCAAGATATTTTATTTAGATCCAACTTTTCATACTTAATTAAATTTGAAAAAAACAAACACTATAAATAATCAAATAAAATTTAATAATACTTATATTGAAATATTATAATAGATTCAACAAACATTAAAACAATCAAATTATTCTAATATATTTACAAATTTCTTCATTATGACAATTAGAATAATATTCAACAATATTTCTATTCAATTAATTAATTTTATAAATAATAATCTATTGCTACCTAAAAATAAAGAAAATTTAATTTCTTTAAAATAAATACAGCATACCCGATGTCATTGCTAGTATTAAATGTAAGAAACAACTACGTTACCCCGCTAATCCAATCCGCTGATTTATGTTCTTCGTTGACGAGATAATATTTCAGGGTTTTATTCTGCTCTGGTCATCCCATGGAGATGATGCACAACTGGAAATGGATACGCCCCCTCTTCCACTGTAAACAGGTAACTTCTCATTCTTCAAAACAATACTACAGTACCTCCTCATCTCAACACACACTCAAACAGGAGAAACCCCCTCCTCACATTACCCATAATTTTAATGTTGTCCACTTCAATCAGCACATTGCTGCCCTCTGTAAATCGGGAAAAAGAAACAAGGCCTGGGACCTCTTCCACTCAGCCATATCTCAACGCCGTCCTCTCAATGTTGTATCCTTCAACACCCTTTTAGGTGGCCTTGTAAACTCTGGTGATCTCCGTAGAATCAACTCCCTTCTTGCTGAAATGAAAGAGATGGACATAAATCCAAATGTTATCACTTTTAACACCCTCATAAAGGATTCGTGTAAAGGGGATCGAATTGAGGAAGCACTTGGGATTTTCCACGAAATGAGGCACGCTCATTGTGTTCCGAATATTGTTACATACAACACCCTAATTGATGGGATCTGCAAAAGAGGTAGAGTAGATGAGGCTCTTGTTTTATTTTCTGAGATGATACAAGCTGGCATTTCTCCTAATGTTATTGCGTGCAGTACTCTAATAAATGGCCTCTGCAAGGTGGGAAGGGAAGATGAAGCTCTAAGGTTAGTAGCTAAAATGAAACATAGTTACTGCTCTCCAGATATTGTTACATATAACACCCTGATTGATGGCCTTTGCAAAGTAGACAGAGTAGATGAAGCTCTAAGGTTAGTAGCTAAAATGAAACATAGTTACTGCTCTCCAGATATTGTTACATATAACACCCTGATTGATGGCCTTTGCAAAGTAGACAGAGTAGATGAAGCTCTAAGGTTAGTAGCTAAAATGAAACATAGTTACTGCTCTCCAGATATTGTTACATATAACACCCTGATTGATGGCCTTTGCAAAGTAGACAGAGTAGATGAAGCTCTAGGATTATTTGCTAAAGTCATAGAAGACGGCCATTCGCTTAACAGCTACATTTATACTAGCCTGATAGATGGCTTTTGCAAAGCTGGAAAAACAGGCAAAGCGTACAATGTGTTTGTAAAAATGACGGAGTTTGGTCCTTTGCCTGATATAGTGACATTTAGTGCGGTTATTGATGGACTGTGGAAAGATGGCAGGATGGACAAGGCTTGGGATTGTTTTCACAACATGTCCAAAAGGGGTCTACGACCAAATGTAATTACTTATAGTTCTTTGATATGCAGCTTATGTGAACTGCACGAGGTGGAAAAGGCTCAAAAATTGTTCAAAGATATGCTAAGAAAAGGCTGCTCACCAAATGTTGATACCTACAATGCTCTAATTGGTGGTTTATGCCATAGTAACAGAGAAAAGGAAGCATATATACTTATTTCTGAGATGGAAAACAGGGGATGCCTTTCTAATGTCATTACATATAATACTTTGATATCCAAATTCTGTAGAAGAGGGGACATAAACATGGTAGGCAAGATGTTTGAGGAAATGGCAATGAGGAATTTGAAACCTGATGAAGTGACATACAACACAGTCATTGATGGTCTGTGTAAGGCAGGAGATATTTCTGGAGCACATTTATTCTTGAAAAAGATGCTAGAGGAAGGCTTGACTCCTAATGTAGTCACTTATAGCTGTCTCATTGATGCCCACTGCAAAATTGATGAAATAGATAAGGCCATGAAGTATTTTTTAAACATGAAAGTGGTTGGTATTGTGTCAGATGTTGTAACCTATAGTATGTTGATTTCTTCTTTTTGCAAGCAAAACAAAGTTGACATAGCCTTGTCAATGTTGAATGAGATGAGAACAAAGAATTTAGTTCCGAATGTTGTCACATATAATATATTATTTGACACCTTCCGCAAAAGACATGATTGTGAAAAAACGTTTTTGCTGATGGATCAAATGAAGAAAGAAGGTTGTGCTCCAAGTGATTCAACTGTCCGGACACTTGGCTGGCTGATTAAAGTTGGTCATATGGAAAAATTAAGAGACTTTGTAAATGATGATTCTTTTTATTATTTCTAGGGCAGCAGAGTTCTCATGCTTTGGGAAGTGCTCTTGGAAACATAGTTTTCCAGCTCTAGAAATTGATATTTATTCACTCATTTCAGTATTTACTTATGTACAGAATCAGTCTTTTGTGTAAGGATGAGAAAGTTTCTTTGATAATATTAGTTATAATTATAGCTTCACAAACTCCAATCTGATATCAAAATTTGGATTGAAGCATTATTCAATGGTGCCTTCCTATTGTTAAATATTACTTTTTAATCAACACATTACAATAGTAACCAATCTCACAAGTATATTTAAAATATTATCAACAATTTTAACCATTTTATAGTTTTAATGATAGCATGAAATATTTTAGGGTTAGCACAATCAATGTTAATGTATAAATATTAGCTAATTGATCGTGCCAGTGAAATTTTATTCGTAGAAATCAAATGTATCCATTCATATTATGCAACTCTCTTTGTTTGAGAGGAAAGATATAAATAGAAACCTATTACATTTTAGTACTACAAGTAGTCTAGTCTGTACAGGATCATAATTTGATGAATTATGAAGATTCTATTTTCTTGGAGTCTGAAATTCACATGTTAAATTAGAGATGTTGAAACTATAAAAAAGTGAACATTCTGAATATGGCTGCACTTTTGTCTTAAAAGAATTCTCGGCTAGTAACTGTTGAGCAGCCTTCTCAACAATATTTTGTGCGCCCCATATTTTCTTGTTATTTTCATTGACAAATGATTTAAGAAATATAAGAATTTTAGTAAATGCCATTCCATTCTTCATCCCGAGATGAAACAGGCATTTGGTCAATAGCTCTGCATTTTTTTGTCTCTCAATCTGTCACAGTGTCTTCTAAAGCTTAAACTTTTTAGTTGATTCAGCCAACCATACCCCGTTTTTCTGATTCTTCTTAAACATTTTGGGACTTACACATAGATTAGTTGATGCAATTTGACTTGCTTCACTAATAGTGACCCGCCGAGAAGTTTATTCCAATGTTGAGTTTTGTGTGCCAGCTGATTTAGGGAAAACAACAAAACCCCATTCCGTAGAAGTTTTCTTATGATGTCAAAATGATTTTTGGATTCCAGCAGAAAAACCACAATATCCCATTTGATAAAAGTTTGACTATGAGTGTCAAAATGATTATTAGAGATCTCCTATAGTCAAGCGAAAGGCCACTAATGTGTCATTGTTGGCTAATGAAATGGAGCTTGTGGCGGGTTGATAAACCATGGGTTGTCTATAGTCTGGTGAAATCCCACTTGTTGCAATTCTCCTGTCATTATTGCATGCACTACCATAATTAATGGAATTAATGGTCTCTGCAAGGTGGGCAGAGAAGATGAAGTTCTAAGGTTAATAGCTGGAATCAAACATAGTTATTGCTCTCCCAATCTGGTTACCTATAAAACCCCAATTGTTGGTCTTTACAAAGTAAAACGAGTTGATGAAGCTCCAGGATTAGTAGCTAAAGTGTTACAAGATGGCCATTTTTATAACAATTACACTTGCACTAACCTGATAGATGGCTTTTGCAAAGCTGGAAAAACAGACAGCCTACAATCTGTTTGTACAAATGATGGAATTTGGTCCTTTGTCTATTGATGGACTGTGCAAGGATGGACGATGCTTGGGATTGTTTTCATGACATATCCTGAAAAGGGTGTCCAGCCAAATGTGATTAGTGATTACTTATTTGATATGCAGCCCATGTGAATTGAATGTGGTGGAAAAGGCTCAAAAATTGTTTGAAAATATGCTAAAGAAAGGCTGCTCCTTGGAGTTGGATGTTGTTACCTACAGCGTTCTAATTGGTGGTTTATGTCGGGAAAATGGAAAATGAAGCATTCCACACTTACTTGTGAGATGGAAAATAGGGGAAATCTTCCTGATGTGATTACATATACTACATATGTGCATTTTGTAGATCAGGAGACATAAACATGGTAGGAAAGTTGTTAAAAGAGACGGAATAAGGGATTTGAAACTTGATGAGGCAACATGCAATACAATCATTGATGGTCTGTGCACGGGAGGAGATCTTTTTAGAGCACATTCACTCATGAATAAGATGCTTGATGAAGGCTTGACTCCTAATACAGTCACTTTATAACTGTCTGATTGATGCCCATTGCCAAATTGGTGGAATCGATAAGGCCTTGACATATTTTTTAAACACGAAAGTGGTTGGTATTACTCCAACTGTTGTAACCTATACTATATTGATTGATTGTTTTTGCAAGGAAAATAGGGCTTTCTTAATGCCAAAGGAGATGAGAGCAAAGGGCTTGGTTCCAAGCACTGTCACCTTACGCTATAGACATGACCATAATAAAACTCTTTTGTTGATGGATCAAATGAAGAAAGAATGCTGTTCTCAGAGTGACTGCAACTTTTTGGGATACTTAACTGGCTAGTTGATCTTGGTCAAATGAAAAATTCCTTGAACTTTGTAAATGATGATTCTTTTATTATTTATAGCGATGCATAACTCTTATGCCTTGGTGACTGTTAGCCATATCAAAGTCACACCTGGTCATATTTAGACGCTTATTACATAGAAACTTATGTCTAAGGATGGGAGAATTAATGTTGGTTATATTATCTTCTAGCTTGGCAAACTCTCTCCAATCAGTATGATAGTTTAGAACGAGAGCATAACTTGATGGTTCCTTTTCATTACCAATTATCTTTTTAACAGTAGGTTAAAATTGCAACCAATTCCATAATTCAACTTTAAAAAATTGAAATATGAATTCAAACTGCAAACTTTTTTTATAGCTTTATGAATAGCACTGCAAACGTTAACTTGTATAGGTAGTTGTAGAAGTGTGTCACATTATTTTTCTCTTAGCTCAAAATGAGGCATCTATTTAACACGAGTTGACTAAACAAAAAAGATTTCTAGTGAACAAAATACTATGCTGGAGTTGAAGTCAGTATTTGCATATCTAACATTAGGGAAACAAACATAATAGCACCTAACTGACAGGAGCCAAAAGATGGGAATCACAAATTGAATAGTAGGACATAAGCCTAAGAACAAGGGAATGATCTGTCCATCCAAAAAAATGATCAAAGAGTTGCTTCTAGTCATCCAGAAATTCCACGGCTAAAGAAATGCAAGAGTTGAATGTATGTTTTCTTGGAAACAATCAACTATTTAATGTTTTTATTTTGTTAGAATTAGGCATTTCTAATTTAGAGTTTCCAAAACCAGCAAAGCCATTGTTAAAGTCAAAACAAGAGGTATTTCACAAGATCTCATTTCCAGTCACACTTCATTATCTATCTTGAAATTCCAAAGCTAGTTAATTCCTCAGAAATATACTTTCATACAGCCATGACAAGCGTTACTGCACAAGATCTCATATCAGGCAACTTCTCATGCCATAAACTGTTTTGTATTATTGACAGTCAAAAGTTTGTATTTCCAGCCATGGACAGATTATCTTTGTGCGTTTATTCATAGAAATGATTGATGATTGAGTAAATTTAGTATATATAGAGAGAGAGAGAGTTTTCTGTACAAGGCGATAGACAATAGTAAACATTAGCAATATAACATGAGACGCCTTTAAAATGATGGTAGATGGTGTTTGCAAAAACCTACACACCAGCCACATTCCGAAGAAAATTTCTTGTCTACGCTTCTCACCCTATACCAAATCATTGCCAGTGCACCTTTAGTCTCTTTTGTAATTGCCAATAATAACTAAGTTTGAGACTTGACATACTGTACCAGCACCCAGATCTGCCCTATACAAGTCTGAAAATTATTTATTGATTTTATACTCATCTACAGCGAGCTATGATAGAGTTTGGTTTTGTTTTGTGAAGTTATTCCAGTGTTTGTTCATGTTTGGTGAGTTGGTTTGATTTGGAAAAAACTCAGAGTGTTTGCTTGTTGCCCAAACCTATTGCAGCACCTTTTTAACTGTATGACAGACGTACAGTAGCATTAGACCCATCAAGTATCAAGTATCAAGGTACCTTGCTGTTATTCCAAGTTGGCTGGGTTTATTCATCTTAATTCCATACCATTAGAGTACGTCAATAATATAAATCAAACATTGTTGCACTGTGTAAGGTTTGCTGTCTTGGGAAATTTTGACGCATTCATTTCTTTAATGAATAAGAGACAAATCCCTGTTCTGAGTTCCTTCCATTCATACACGAAACTAATGCCTCTAATGGTTCGGTCAGCTAGCAGTACAATGAATTAAGAATCTATGATTAAGCAGTAATCACTTGGCTAATATCCTTTCTCAAGACAACACTGAATCAGAATCTATGATTAAGAAGTAATCGAACGTATTTTCTGTAGTGTACTTGACCTTCATGTCAATATGTTTGAAAACATATTGAGATTCATCTGCTTTCTTCAACCTCCATACAACAATCGGGCTGCAAATTAGCAGCTTATCATGGGGATTATCTCTGACAAATATTGTTCAAAACAAGTGATTGCAGGCTTCTAAACATTTACCCATATATTTGGGATTAACTACTGTACCTTATTCTTGTGGCCATTTTTTACGCTACTAATCCTATATTTTCATCTCAAACACGGCACAAAAGTTATAAATATTTATCGAGGTAAACCCTCACATTTATAAAGAAAATAGATTTAGCCTGGCAAGTTTTGTACTAAGCTACACTTGTCTCAATATTATTTAATATGTCTCTGTAAACATGAACAATTATGAATCAATCTACCTGTGTAATTCAGAAAAATAATTCTACTAAGTATACCTACTAGTAATGCCAGAGATGTGACCAAACTGAATGGCATTGTCAATAGCCCAACAATAAGTATACCCACTAGTTATACTTTGCAATCTCCCAAGCTTTTGATACAATGGACATCTTCTCCATACCATAACATAAGCAATGGAAATAGGAAAATGGAAAATTATATAACCTGAACATGTTCGTGTGTACTATTTAATAAAGGAGAAATTAAGGATGAAAAACATGTGACAGTGTGGAACCTGAACAATTTGCACAATTAAAACAATTAGTCAGTGTGAGACCTTAACAGAATAAAAGAATTAATAATATTTTGGCCTGCTCACCTCCAAAACAACTAGGCAGATCGAGAATAGTGATCGTGGTGCCAAGAGCCACCAGAAGATCAGTACAATTTGTAATCTTCATATGCAAAGCACAAGTAAAATTTGTAACCTTCATATGCAAGGCACATGTAATAATTGTAAACTAGACATTTAATGCATTTTTACATATGCAAATAATACAAACTACACATAACTTAATGGTATACCACTAGCACTTGCACCGGTATAAGGTGCAAGGAGTATGCCGATAAGTCGTAGATGTGAAAGTACTATTCAAGAAAATTTGGTATCGTAGAAGGAAGTCATATACATAGAAATATCCACTTTGGATGAATTGAAGTTAAAGTTTAGTGAGTTGTATATTTTGAAGGTATAACCCCCAAAAAGTGTAGCATTTAAATAAATTTGAACATATTTGAAAATATTGTATTGTAAATACAAGCACAACAAGTATAAACAAAAACATGGTAGGAAACCAAGGTTGTTTTCTGAACAACAATGGATGGAAATAAACATGAAATGTGCACAAAGAAATCATAGTTGATTGCATGTCATTAGGTTTAGATAACTACATCATAAATTTGATAGAGCATTTTTATTAAACTATTTGCCAAAATCCAAAACTAATAAATTTAGATTTTCACAATTAAATGGAGTTATCTATAATAAGAATTCTCACATCCAAAAACAACGGGTCGTCAAAGTTCAAAACTTCTACAAGTATAATAAAAAAAAGTTGATTCCAAGGATAACTTTGATAAAATAAATACTTCTCAATATATTATAAAAGATCTAGAATAAGTTAAAAATTATATGGTTTATGTTTTGATAGACAAATATTTGAAAAGCTTTTCTGAGCATGATTGGGTGAAGAGAAAAACCAACACAAAATTATCTCTTCCACCTTTCACTAAGGATTGTGATCATGTGAAACATTTCTTGCGATGGCTGCAAAACACACTATTTAAAACAAATTGTCAAATTGTCATTGGGCATATCTCTGTCAAGAACTTTCCCAATTCCCACCTGGAAATTTCAGATTTCTAGCAAAAGTGGACAGATGGTTATATATCTATTATAAGGAAATGATGTCAATCATGTACATATTGGTTAAATTTAAGCGATACTTGGTGGATGGCCAATTTGTGATCAAATTGATCACAATAACTTTTGATCTATTTTATTATTCAAAAGGATCTAAATAAGTGGCAACAAAAGTGGGTGAGAAAACTCAAAGCATATGATTTCATCCTCTGCATCGACCCCGGTCCGATTGTCCCTAAATTTGAACTCCAAAAAAATATCGGCCTTCTCTTTTGTGGCAATGTTTCTAGATGCGATAAATATAGAAAACAAGACTGATAGCAAGCCATCCAAATAATAATTTGTCAAGAAATTAAGCACTTAAACTAAAAAAAATCATTTACAAAAAAAAGAAATTAAAAAATATCATGTGAAATGAAATTTTTACCTGCATTCTACAGAACTTTAGAACCCATATAGTAATCCCCTTGGAAGAATTTGCCCAATTTATGGATCAGGCCACGGTGCAATCAGAAATACAAATCAAAATAAATGAGATATATAAACATGGTCACTGCAAAGAAAACATGATTGTAAACACAGTCTGAGAAAAATAATTCAGGGGGAAGCAATTTTTGAGAGACGCACAAACACATGTGAAGACTTGGAAGAGTGGTTGAATGCGGCTCTCAGGTGCCCACATGGAAACCCATTTTTTCCAAATTCAGATTGCTTATGACTGCCAACATAATGAATAGTGAGAATCATTCACATTTGTAACAACCATAGGATGAGGAGCTACATTAATGAAAACCCTTTGTACAAGAATGGATGTAGTTGAGAAGTAAATGCACTCAAGGTACCTATAACAACATACCATGATAAAAAAAATCGGACAATGCATTACGTGTACTACACATAGAAGAATTACCATCATCAACTTTTATCATCAAAGGTGCATATAATTTGGAGAGGATGAACAGGTGCAAGAATATCTATGATTTCCATAGCTAAATCAGGGTTTACGCCAAACAAGGCACCTGCAATCATTGTACAACAAGAATTACTAGCTCTAGAAAATTGGTAGCGAGGGTAGGTGAGATTGATTTCTTATGTTTTGGACATTAGTTTATAGTTACCTTTTTTTACCAAGCATCAAAACGTTTTTAATCAACAAATTTGGGCTTGTCATGGGTTCTAAATATGTATTCCAAGGTCATTAATGTTGATGGATGTTGCAGATATAGGCTTAGTTTATGGAAGAAGAGTCCCCTATTTACTCTTGGTGAAATATTTACACCAATGTAGATAACCAGTGTGGATGAAGATAACATTTTCCACTTATTTTAGCTCTTGTTGTTTTTTTATATTTATTCTCTAATATATGTTCAACTATGATTCAAGTCCTATTGCATAGATGTAATCATGTTCAATTTTGTTCGGTATAAATTTAGTATTATCAATTAGTTCTTGGATAAGAACCTAATTCTTAGTTTGTTCACTTTGTATTTCATATATTATGATAAACTTTATGTGCTTCATACTTGCAGTCCAAATAACATCCACAAACAATAGAAGTGCTTATGAATTTAAATGAGAGATTAGAAAATATATGTTTACAAACACTTGCAAGCATAACATTGAAAATGTGTTTATAAAATTTGTATCATGCTAGGATTTCCAAGATGTCAAATGCATTCTTTGTTTGATATGGATCTAAGACCATCACAGGTAAACCGTTCATGAATAAAGTTATGACAACATTATCATAGATACCATAATATATAATGCAAAATATATGTAATAGAATCTGAAATTTTATTAAAAAAATCTTTGTAATTGTGATTAATGTGATAGGAATTAAAATAAACAGAAAACCTTTCAAAACAAACCTCTCAAACACACATTTATTTGTAAGATCTTGGTCCTTCATACAAATTGGGTCAATCTAATTAATCAAAGTTATTAAGAGAAAGCACCTACAAAAGCAATCGAAAACATTAAGAAAAGGTGCAGCAATTACTTTCTATTCACAACAACTCTGAATTTGTAAACAAGCATTGTATTACATGGTTAAGAATGGATGTCTCAACCTCAAATTCCTTATACATTTAGAAAGAAAACAAGCAATATTACTACAGTAATTTTCTTCGAGTTTTATTTTGTTTGTCTTTATATACAAATTTTTGTTGTCATTTGTTCTTGCAAATCCAATCTTTATCAAATAATTATGCAGTCTCTCATACCATGCTTTGGGAGCTTGTTTTAATCCATACAACGCCTTGTTCAATTTGTAAACCATATTTTTCTTGCTCGGGTCAACAAATCTTTCAGGTTGTTCAATGTATACCTCTTCTTCTAATATTCCATTCAAAAATGTAGATTTGACATCTATCTGATATACTTTGAAACCTTTATATGCAGCATATGTAAGTAAAGTTCACACTCCTTCTAATCTTGCAATGGGGGCAAATGTCCCTCCATAGTCAATTCCTTCTTCTTGTGCATACCCCTTGCATACCAGTCTTGCATTGTTTCTTGTGACCTCTCCATGTTCATTTAACTTATTTCTAAATACCCATTTTGTTCCAATAACATTCTTATCTTATGGTCTCAGCACTAGAGTCCAAGTATCATTATTTTCTATCTGATCAATTTCTTCATTCATGGCTTGTATCCAATCATCATTCTCTAGAGCATCTTTTACAGTTTTAGGCTCAAACTCACATAATAAGCATGTATGATCTTTCAACTTACTTCTTGTCAAGATTCTAGACTCTTTATCTCCAATGATTTGTTCAGGCTTGTGACGTCTTCTTACATATTGTGCCAATGTTGGTACAGATTTCCTTTCTCCTTGTTCTTGATCATTAGATTCATCTTGCAAGTTATTTGCTTCTTCTTCTGATTGCTCGGCAACACCCTCTTGATGCTCAACAACAACCTCCTGATGCTCGATAGAATCTTCCTGATGCTCAATATTACTTATCTATGACTCTGCATCTGGTTCAAGTGTATTACTTGCCTCTCATTCTTCCATGTCAACAAAAGATCTGTAATCTTCAGATTCTTGTTTTCCCTCCAATTTATTCTTTTCTTCATATTCATCAACTCTAACATTTGCACTTTCCACAACTTTGTTAGTATTAGAATTCAAACACTTATATGATTTTCTCTTAGTGGAATAACCTAGGAATATGCCTTCATCACTTTTTGTATCAAATTTTCCATTCCTATTGTCTTTCAGTATATAGCATTTACTCCCAAAGAATCTAAAATACTTCACATTAAGTGCATAACCATACCATAACTCAAAAGGTGTAGCATTTGTACCTTTCTTGATTTGTACTCAGTTTAAGGTATAAACAACTGTACTTACAACTTCTCTCCATTATTTTTGTGCAACATTCTTTTAAATCGTCAGTTTTCTTGCACAATCCATAATTGACCCGTTTCTTCTCTCTGCTTTGCCATTCTAAGGAGGTGTTTTCAATGTAGACATATGTCTATTGATTCCTCTATCATTGTAGAACAGATTGAACTCATTTGATATAAACTCTCCACCTCGGTCAGATCTCAAACATTTCAAGCTTCTACCTATTTCTTTTTCAACTTTTGCCAAATACCTCTTAAACAACTAAAATACATCAGATTTATGTTTTAAAAACATTACAGTCCTCATCCTAGTGTAGTCATCAACAAATAGAATAAAATACTTATCACCACAATAACTTTGTACACCCATAGGTCCACAAAGGTCAATATGAACCAATTCCAAAATATTTTCAGAAGTATATGTCTTGCTCTTAAAACTAGGCTTTGTCATTTTTCCCAATTGACATTGTTTACACATCACATTATCAAGTTTCTTCAATCTCAGCAAACCTCTAACTTTCTTCTTTTTACTAATAGTTAACAGATTGTCAAAATTCACATGACACGGCCTCTTATGCCATAACCATACATCATCAAATTGTGCAAACAAACATTTTTCTTCATATAGGTCTAAATAGAACAAGTTACCTCTTGTATGTTCTCCACTTCTAATTAGTTCACCAGTGGCATCAAATATTTTAGCCTTTCTATGATGAAATTCCACTCGGTAACCAATAATGTTCAACTGTGCAACACTCAGCAAATTATAGTTAACACCTTCAACCCAAAAAACATTTTTACATGTGATCTTATAAGTCATATTAATTGATCCTTTACCTCTCACAGGACGTGGTGCATCATTACCAAACTTAACACTTCTACCTTTGTAATGATTTAGGGTCTCAAATTTACTTTTATCACCAGTCATGTGATGTGAGCAACCACTATCAATAATCCATTTATCACCTTTACTCACATAATAAATAAGTGCAATTTTCTCATCTTCATCAGAATCATCTTTCATAGCAACATAAACAACTTCAATATCACATTCATCAGATTCACTAGTGTCATTGTCAATTTCCTCTTCAGCAATATAGCAGGATTTCTTACCTTTGTCTTTGTAGTCTATGTACCTTCAGTGATCTCTATCATTTCTCTTGTCTGTGTACTTTCTTTCCCTTCTCTCATCCTTGTCGGTCCTGTTAGGGAATCTTGCTACAATATGACCAGCTTTGTTACATGAAAAACATATTATAGGAAGTTTACCTTTATATTTCCATTTTCCTCTTTGTAGCCTTCTAGCCATAAGTGCCTCAAGATCATCTAGTTCCTCATCTAAAGTGTCACTATCATTGTCACTGTCACTATCACTTTTCACACACTTTTCTTTTTCCTTCTTAGACTTATGTAGAACCATTTGTGACTTTAATGCAAATTCAACATTAGGAATAGTGTAGTTATCATAGTTAGATAGCTCAAAAGAAGTTTTCTTGCCAACAAGACTTTCTAGAGTTAGAACATTACCAAGGTTACATTTTGATTCTTGTATTACAGAAATTATAATAGCATAGATAGGAAGAAAAGTTCTCAATACTTTACCAATAATAATCTTATCATCAATGTTTCTATTAGATCCTCTAATAGCATTCACTACCTCCTTAATTCTACCACAGTACTGAGCAATATTTTCACCTTCTTGTATTTTCATTTCATCAAACTTACCTCTCAAACTTTCAGATTTGGCTCTCAACACATTTGTATCTCCACCATAGATAGTTGCAAGAGGGTCCCACATTTGCTTTGTAGTAGTGCAGTCTTTGATATCTTCAAATTCAAGATAGCTTAGGGTAAATGCAATCTCCAATATTGATTGATCGTGTTCTTATTTTGCTTTCATCTCCTCGGCAGTCAAAGGTGCAACAGGTATAACATAGTCATGTTCCACATAGTACTTCACCGAATCACCAATACTAGCTAGATGCAATTTCATCAGACTCTGCCATGTAGGGAAGTTCTCTTTGTTCAAATTCAGTACCTCCTCTTTATACATCTTGATCATTAGCTTCAAGTACCTTTAAACTTTTCTCTGTAAGCACCAACAACTCTGATACCAATTGTTAGAATGATTTATAATAACTGAGAGGGGGTGAATTAGTTATCCTCAGGTCCAAATGTGCCGATTGAACTTTTCAGTACTTCAACAATCTCATATCTAATCAACAATTCAACTCGATCTTTATAGCATATATCAAAAACATATAACATGTAGTCCACTATCCAAAAGTAATTAACTTGCAAAATATAACAACATTCACATAAAAACATTCACACAAGTATAACACCGGGAGTTATAGTGGAAACCCAATTTAGGAAAAAACACTTTGTAACATGCTATTGATTTTCACTCTTCTGAAGTGAGCTCTGTGAAAAGCCAACCCTGTTAAATGTTTATAAATACACTGTCATGTGTGACCCTATTAAAGCATTTAAAACACTCTGTCAAAAGTGGCCTTGTTAGAAGACTTAAGAACATCCCATTAGAATGTCACCTTGATTAAAGGATTTATACAATGACTATTAGGTCAACCTTGATTAAAGGATTTAGACTGATTCAATGGTTAGAAAGTAGTTAAGTAGTTTCTAATCTGAAAAATATACAACTCACTTTGCAAATATAGATCCACTTAAGTTGATTTATTGGCTGATCTCCATTTCCATCTCCATCTTTGATCTGCTCGGAATTATCTTCAAGCAATCACAACTCTATTCAACTCCTTCACAATTTCACCTTCAGTCTTCTGCTTAGACTTATCAGTTAATAACATCAACGTCTTCTTCATGCTTCATTACCTCACAATTAGGATTTCATTTATACCTCTTTGATTAGGTAGATCAATCTTTTGTCGCTTAATCTCCTCCATATATCTTAGGTTTAGGTTAAATTCATCGAATCCTTCCATCATTATGTTCTTCATCCTTCCTTCTAGATACATCTCTAAACTTCTCTTTGAATCCATAAGAAAATGATTTACCATGCATTAAATGCTCCATACAATTCATTAATAATGTCAATATGTTTTACATATCCCAAGAATTCAACTATGTCAGCTGGAAATCTTAATTATTTCTCCAAATGTAATTTATTGATACACGGTCGATATTGTGTTCTTCTCCTCGATCGTCACTACAATGTGTCTTCCTCGACAAACACTGTCTTTGCTCGGTATTTTCCTGTTGCTTGACAATTACTAATGTTTGGTCAACACTAGATTTACTCGGCATATACTAGCGCTCGGTCGACACTAACATCACTCGGCTTAAACTATATTTCTTCACTTTTGCTCGGTTAAGCCTACCTTTACAGTCTTTCTTCTTACTTAGATAAATAATACATTATCTTATCAATGTGCCAACTAATCAAGTACCTATTGAAGTATCAAATAACTCAACCTTTTCTTAGGTTCTCTTGTTATCTCCTTTACCAAATCCTCTTCACTAATCAATAGATATGGTACTCTCCTAGATAGCAACTGTCTTACCAGTTAAGGTTTGACATCAATGACAATATAACAATTGTTTTAATTGTAGTTTCCAACATAAGAGAGGTCATTTCCAACCCAACTTCCCCCTGAGATTATCCCAGCATGTTGTAGCCATCTTACACTACACTAATAAGTGATCAGTTATTTCCTCTACTTCCTCACACATTACGCATTTTGTTGGGCTTAAAAATCCTAGCCTCTTCCTTCTTTCCCCCATTAAATTCTACCCCTAATAGCCAACCATGCAAATGTGTCTACTTTTAGTGGATAATCTTTGTGCCAACATAATCTTTTGGACTCTAAAATCTCATCCATCTCCCTATCCAAAAGCTATACCCAATTTTAATAGAATAGTTGCCTGAAAACTGCCCTACACCACACCACTCTATCCTCCCTCTCTATCAAAATAATCTGCCTACTCCTAAGAATTGCATTTATCTTGACAATTTGTTATTGATCCAAGTCCACAAAGTCCACCTTCTTCCATACCCATTCCTTTCCTAATGGCCCATCCAACTTCTTAACACAATCATCAACCATGACACCCCATCTATCAGTTAAAAACTCCCTACATCACGATAGATGGGCAATCATATTCTCCTGCTCCCATCCTGAGCCTATACTAGCACTCAAGACATGGGCAATGAATTCATTATCTTATTAATTCATTTTAAAACTCCATTTAATTTTATTATCACTTATTTAAGTAACCTACTAAGGATACACAAGTAGCCACTTTTAGGCTTTGACGCCTCCCAAGCAAGCAACTTCCCCTTTAACACCTAGATAACCTACCCTAAGTTCATAAATCTCAAAACATATCTCTTAGATCATCATTAATCATACATCAAAACCTAGTTTCAAAGTATTACAAGAACATACATAAACATTTTCTATCATTATAAAATCGAAGGTTCCATAAAGTTGGGTTATAACAAAATTGAATGTCACAGAATTATGCAAGGAAAACAAACATAACACATTAACCCTAACCTTGCCTCTGGTAACAATTCTAAAAGGATGACATAAAAAGATTCCCTCTAACCCATAAATGCAGAAGGAAAAATATTCATAAGAATTTAATAATAATAAACTAATTTGTAAAGTACAATTAAACAAATTAATTTATTAAATAATCACTAACAAAATTATAATTACATTCTTGAATTAAATTCTAATACTAAGCAAATCAATTTATAATGTTATTCAAAATAAATTGAATCCAAATTTAATAATTACTAAAATAATATAATTTCATAAAAAATCTCAATTTAGGAAATAAAACAAGTTCCCTTAATTATTAATCAATAAAATATATTAACTAATAATTGACTCATTTCTCTACATTATCCATTACAAGAAAATATCACATAATATAATGCAAAAATTACAAAGTACTCCAAAAGAGTAATACATTATACACATATACATATACATATGCATATACATATGCATATGCATATACATATACATATACATATCACATGCATATAATTATATTTTCATTTAACCAATGTCTACCATTGTTTTATTTATATATATTTTTATTTATTATTTATTAATTATTATTATTTTATGTATTTAGTTTTTTTTGTTATTTGATATACATACATACATACATATATATAAACTTTTTTATAAAATAATAAACAAAATACCCAAGGGGCTCCCGCTAACAACCTCAGTTGTCATGATAGTCATGGTTGTTGGGTGGGGTATTACCTCACCTCCATCCTAAAAAAATTAAAATTTTTTTATTTTTTTATTTTTTTAAATCATTTTTTTTATAACAGTAGCACGCGCGCGCGCACGCACACACATATATTTGAAAGGAAAATAATAAGATATATATTTATATTTACATATATATATACACACACACATAATTCTTTTCTTTTTTATAGAATTTTAACAATGAGGGATTTAAATAATGGGCAATTGTCAGGAAGCAAAAATACTTAAAAATTCAATTGATACAAACCGTAGGGTTTTCTACCACAAATTTATCAAACCCTAGATAATTTAAAATAAAATTCAATTATGAAAATTCTTAACATACCAAGCACAAAATCTCATAAGCTTAATTCCAGAGTTCCAATCATGATAAGAAAAATTAACAAAATAGCAATATCACCTAGATCTAATAGACACAAAGAAAATGATCTTTCTGAAATACCAAAATGAAATCTACGAGGGTTTTCAAACCCTACCTCAAACCACTAATTAAAGAAACACAAAGAAGACCAGAAAATGCTGAAAATCCCAAGCTTCCACAAAAATCTTTCAATTCAATCCTTCATCCAAAAAAAATTGTAAACTTGTGTGTAGAATAATGGCCAAATTCCTCCTCATAAAGAAAAAGGCCCTAAAATTCGAACTCAGCCATGCAAATTTGGAACTCAACTTAACTCCACAACTTTGTTTTTATCAATCTTTTTTTTTGTCTGATCTATTTAATTTTCTAATTAATAACTCCATGCACTTTTGTAATTCTTGTTTATATCAGATCACTTAACTAAATAAGAATTATTTTATTTATTTAATTTATTTAAATTGAATGTGTAACTAATTGCATATCAATTTTAACTAAAAGAATATTATTTAATTCACTTCCTTATTATTTTATTCAATTTTTCTCAAATTTGAATTTAATAATTATTTAAATCTTTAATTCCACCATTAGACTTTTAATTAAGTCTTTTTAATTAATAATTATATTTAATTAATTTTTATTAATTAAATACCTTCACATTTAAGTTTTTATATTTAATAAGATTTAATTATTTAGATCACATAATTAATCTTAGTAAATTATTTAATCATTTCACAAAAACCACACCAACCAACCAAAGACCAGCTAAACCTAATAAAAACAATAATCATGCTCAAGAGAAAGGCTATGAACTCACGTCACTTGAATGAATATAAGAAACTTGTCCACTATTTCAGGATAATAAAATGGCTTAGGTTGAGATTTGGATTTGAATATTATCTCCCCTCTCTTACCATTGAGACTTTGCAATAGGGCATGCTCTTCCTGACAATTCAGGGAAGTCAATGCCTGATACTTGTAAACCTACATAAAAGACAAGCATGTACATCCATATATCTATAACAAGCAATGGTAGGGATCGAGACATCGTGTGGATCCCACAAGCAGGTAATTACAACTCCATCCCTCAACCATATTAAACATGTCAAACAAAAAGGTAAAATATACATGATAGTCATACACATGCAAGTATGGGGTAAATAAAATCATAAATATAAACAACATTTTAAACATATAAATAATCATCATCAAAGTAACTAACATCATCGAACTGTAAATAATAACTATCCAATATTAAATCAACATGAAATAGCATACATCCATAACCACATAATAAAGCTAAAATAATCAACACACACATAAAAGTAGCCTAAAATAGTTTGACAATATAAAACCAAAAAGTAAACTATGGGTGGGCTCTCTCTCTCTCTCTCTCTCTCTCTCTTACATAAATCATACTCCCTATAGGGTGTACGTCCTATAGAGTGTACACCCTATGTAAAACACTAAAATTAAAATATTGTACCAAATGCAACAAAATTTTCATATATATAGGGAGCACACCCTATAAGGCATGCACCCTTTTAACTACATTGGGAAAATCCAAGCATCCAACCCAAAGGCTTGGAGGATTTAAACAGGTCTGAGATGTGTTGTCCAACAAACATACAAAAAAATAACATTTTCTCATGTGTGCTCCCCCACCAGGTTTGCACGTGGCTCAACAATGTAAAAATTGTAAGATTTCACAAATGTGCAAATCCACAAAAAACTAAGATCACCTGCAAGCAAAATACCAGAAGCTGGAGCGAAAACCTGAGAGAGAGAGAGAGCTAGGGTTTTGAGAATCTCAGCGGAGTGAGAGCAAAATTGTATATCTCAAAAGTCTGAACAATAATTACAAAAAGCGGCTTATAAGGTGAGAAACCCTAAAGCCGGAGAAAGCTAGGTTTGTGCATTTAATAATTAATAAACATATTAATTATTATGCACCTAAATGACAAGCTTAAGTGAAAAAAGAATAATAGTGACCTTTAATAATTAAATCAGATAGACTTAATTATAAAGGTAAATATACTATTACTCTAACACCCCCCCTTAAGCGAAGCTCAGGAGGAAACTAACCTAGCACAGCTAAGAAAGCAGGAAAATGGGTCCCGGCAACAAGGCCTGATCAGGTACCCAACAACAAAGAAATCTCTGTGAACCGGGGAAATAGAGAAAACCCAGTGGGAAAAACCCTACCCAAAAAAGAGATACAACAACATGCTGAAAAGAAACATGAAGGAAGGAAGGACTCAACAAGACCCCCCAAGGACAACTTCCGTCACCCCAAGCATAGAACGCAACTGAAGATAGCGCGGAGATGCAAAGGGTTTGGTGAAGATGTCAGCAACCTGCGCGTCAGTGGGAATGTATTCCAAAGTGAGAACACCATCCTGAATCTGCTGACGGATGAAGTGCATATGAAGCTCAATGTGTTTAGTGCGCTGATGCTCCACCGGGTTGCGGGAAATGTGAATAGCACTCTGATTATCGCACCACAGAACAGTGGGACGATCAGGAGGAAAACCAAACTCAGTCATCAACTGCCGAAGCCATAAAATCTCCTGACTAGCATGAACTGCCGCTCTGTACTCAGCCTCTGTAGATGAAAGTGCTCGAGCGTTCTGCTTCTTGCACGACCATGTGATAGGACCAGAGCCAAGACAAAAAACAAAGCCAGAAGTAGACTTCCGATCATCAACATCACCAGCCCAATCTGAGTCAGTGTAGCCAACAATGTGAGGAGCCCCTGATGTGTAGTGAATGCCATACATAAGTGTGCCCTGAATGTATCTCAAAATACGCTTGGCAGCTTGCCAATGACTCTCATGAGGCTCATGTGAGAACCGAGAGACTAGACCAACTGCAAAGGAGAGATCAGGACGAGTGTGTGTCAGGTATAACAAACTGCCAACCAACTGCCGATACAAAGTAGCATCCACTGAAGGCGTAGTGCAAGAGGTAGACAAAGTAACACCCGACTGAAAAGGTGTGGGAGCAGGCTTGCAATCAAGCATATCAAAGCGCTGAAGCATGTCAAGAGCATACTTCTGCTGGTAAACAAAGATCCTAGTAGGTGACTGCACAATCTGTAGACCCAGAAAGAAGTGTAAAAGACCAAGGTCTGTCATCTCAAACTGCTCCATCAATGCGCACTGAACATCCTGAATCATAGAAGATGAGCTACCTGTGATGAGAAGATCATCAACATATAGCACAAGTATCAAAATCTCATCCTCAAGACGCTGAATGTATACTGTAGGATCGGAATGACAGCGTGTGAATCCTGTAGAAAGCAGAAAAGAGTCCATCTTCTCATACCAAGCCCGAGGGGCCTATTTGAGACCATATAAAGAATGCCGAAGTCTGCAAACCAAGGAGGAATCCTGCACAAATCCTTGAGGCTGCTCCATGTAAATCTCCTCACTAAGATCACCGTGCAAGAAAGCACTCTTCACATCCATCTGAAAAATGGGCCATCCCTGAGAAGCTGCGAGGGATAAGACAAGGCGAATAGAGTTCATCTTGGCGACAGGGGCAAATGTCTCAGTGTAATCAATACCCTCAACCTGTGAAAAACCCTTCGCAACAAGACGTGCCTTATACTTATCAATAGAACCATCAGCAGCAAACTTAGTACGATACAACCACTTGCATCGCACTAACTTTCTTCCCTTAGGAAGCGAACAAAGATCCCAAGTATGATTCTTCATCAAAGAAGAATACTCCTCCTCCATAGCACTGTCCCACTCAATATGTCCTATCGCTGCCCCAAATGTCTGAGGATCACCACAAATAGCATGACTCAGAAGACTGGAACCTGCAATATGAGACCGGGTGCGACGAGAGGTGGAAGGGTCACCAGCCAGAGATCCTGCAGCATCAACTGTAACACGAGCCCATCTAGGCATCTGTGGAGGATCCTGTGGTGGAGGTAAATGGGGATCACCAAGATCATCATCCTCATCATCCTGAAACACAACTGAAAGAGATGAGGGAGTAGTGGTGAGTGAAGTAGACTCTGGAAGCGGGGTATCTACTGCAGGAAGGCGCTCATCAAACTGGACATCCCGTCGAAACAGGACCTCTCTGGAATCAGGATCAAACAACCTATATGCCTTAACATCCTCGCAATAGCCAACAAAAATGAGGTGTCGGCTCTTCCGCTCCATCGCTTTCCTCTGAGCGTCAGGCACAAATGCCCATGCTTCACTACCAAAAACTCGAAATGAAGATACATCAGGCTTGACATGAGACCAAGCCTCCTCAGGAGTCATATGTCGAACTGCCTTGTGAGGCATCCGATTCTGAATATAGTTGGCACAATTGACTGCCTCTGCCCAAAAGGACGAATCCATGGACCTAGACTGTATCATACAATTAGCCATCTCCTGAAGTGTTCTGTTCTTTCTCTCTGCCACACCATTTTGCTGAGGGGTGTAGGGCACTGAAAACTGATGCTGAAGACCATGTTCAGAGCAAAAATCTCGGAAAGCCTGGTTCACATACTCCCCCCCATTATCTGTGCGTATCCGGCGAATAGAAAGACCAAATTGCTTCTCCACAAATGTCTTAAAGACTCGAAATGAATCAAAGACATCAGACTTGTACTTCAAAAAGTACACCCATGTGCGCCTGGAGAAGTCATCAATAAATGTGAGCACATATCTGGCACCAGAAAAAGGAGTAGGAAAGGACATGAGGTCACTGTGAATCAACTCCAATGGTGCCAAAGCACGAGTAGCTCGTCCCTGAGGAAAAGGATCCCTATGTTGTTTGCCAAGAACACAACCCTGACAAACCCCATCAGTGCAAGTAATCTGTGGAAGCCCAAGAACAAGTGCCTGTGTGCTCATCTGCTGAAGATATCTGTAATTGACATGGCCCAAACGCTCATGCCAAAGTCTACTCACTGAATCTGCATGTGCTATAAGACAGGAACCTGTGCCAGCAGAAGACTCAAATCCATCAAATCTGTATAGGCGGGATGCAGTGTCAACACTCCTAGTAGCCACAATCATCTCAGTATCATGTAAGTCCCGAATAACCACATCATGTGGTGAGAACTCAACTGTCTTACCAGAGCCAGAGTGGCAAATCTGATAGATAGACAGAAGGTTCGTCGAAATGTCGGGGACAAAAAGAACATCCTGAAGAGAACCCCCAGCTAATGCAACTGAACCAGAACCCAAAACAGAAAGATGAGATGAGTTCCCAACAGCAATCTGCGAAGTAGCGCAAGGAGCAATTGAGGTGACCAACTGCTGAGTGTGAGTCATGTGGTGAGAAGCACCGGAATCAAGAATCCAGGTGGGCCCAGAAGTCATAGCTCGTGCAGTAAGAGCATGACCTTTCCCTGCAGGGGAGGAGGTGGACGGGGGAGCTGAAATGTGATGCTCCTGCATGGCTTCCTCTAAAGCCTCCAAACGTTTCCAACACCTGGAAACGGGATGTCCATCCTTTCCACAAAAGCTACAGGTCTCAACTGATTTCTTCTTAGTCTTGGAGGTAGACTCAGTAGACTTCGAAGAAGATTTACCCTTAGAAGGGTTCGCTGGAGGTTTTGAATCATTTTGCTGTGCAGGTTTGGAGGAAGACTCATTGCCTGCGGAATCTTTCTTCGGTTTGCCTTTCTGTTTTGGTTTCCCCTGTGAAGACTGAGCAACCAACGCTTGGCTAGAAGAGCCAGAAGCATCCATCTGTTGGATCTTTGCCTGTTCCCGTGTCAACCGATCACAGAATGTCTCAAAAGAAGGCATGGTGTGCCTAGCACCCAAAGCATCCATGGTGGAGTAGAAAGTGGAAGAAAAGCTCTGATACCATGTTAGATTAGGTGAAATACTAATCTCCCAAGAACACCTGCATGCATAACCCTGTCACATGGAAGAAGCAAAGAACAGAAGCAATAAAAATCTATGGAGACCAAAAAGTCTGGTCATGTGTGCTTTCCAGGTATGATAATTATGCGGTGTCAGCCGGGCCACAGAGGGATCTGACATTGAGAGAAGAAGAAGACAGAAGTAGAAGGGTCTTTTTTGAAGTAAATTACAGAAAGGAAAAACACCCCCCCACAATGTATAAATCAAACCCCCGTACAGCAAATGACTGAAAGCACAAAAAATAAGGAGAAAACTTGGACTCCAGATGCAGAGAAGGAGGAAAGGAGAAGCCTTGACTTTGACGCTAAAAAAGAGAGCTCAAATGGCTGAATCAGCAAACCAAACCAGCATCATTACGTCCGTCTCGGAAAGACCTTTCCGGCGATACATCATATGTCGATTTTCGAGTCCGTATGAACCCTGTAGGAGCAAAAATGCCAAGGTACCCCCAAATGTAAGCTCTCTGGAAAAAACCAGGGACGGCAAAAAATTTGACGGCCGTATGACCGTCACTGGGCCGTCGCTGACATCAGCATGACGTCATAACCGTACTGTCGGAATTTTTTTAAAAAACTGCCAGAAAAAAATGGCAGATGACGTCACCTGCGTCTGCCTCAGGTGGTGGGCCGGTGGCCGGAAAGCGGCTCCACCGGCTGCGGTGGGGCCTGGGCGGAGCGCGGGTGGCGGCCGGGCGGTGGCCGGGCGGTGGCTGGCCGCGGCGGCGCGGTGGGGGCGCGCTGGCGGCGCGCTGCCCGGCAGCCGCTACGGGTGGCGCGGTGGCGGCGCGCTGGCGGCGCGTCGTATTTTTTTTTAAAAAACCTTTTTTTTGTTTTTCGAGATTTTTTTCTCGATTTTCGAGCCGTACGGCCCTGGTAGGGCAAATTTTTTTCCTTGTGGTCACGGGGGCCAAACTGAGTCGAGTTTTATATGATTTCGACTCTCCCGGACCTTCTGAACGCAATGGCAGAGTCCGTTTCTGCTCAATCTGCTCCAGAAGATCGTGCCTCCTTCAAAGTGACAGAAAACCCCAGAAACAAGCTGTGGCTGTCGTCTTCGAATCCAGGCTCCAAGAACTTCAACCTCGGCAGCGGCAGGGAGGCTCTGATACCATGTAAGATTTCACAAATGTGCAAATCCACAAAAAACCAAGATCACCTGCAAGCAAAATACCAGAAGCTGGAGCGAAAACCTGAGAGAGAGAGAGAGAGCTAGGGTTTTGAGAATCTCAGCGGAGTGAGAGCAAAATTGTATATCTCAAAAGTCTGAACAATAATTACAAAAAGCGGCTTATAAGGTGAGAAACCCTAAAGCCGGAGAAAGCTAGGTTTGTGCATTTAATAATTAATAAACATATTAATTATTATGCACCTAAATGACAAGCTTAAGTGAAAAAAGAATAATAGTGACCTTTAATAATTAAATCAGATAGACTTAATTATAAAGGTAAATATACTATTACTCTAACAAAAATAAGATGACATGATGTTCTATATCTCTCTATTATTTGTCTAACCATATAATTTATTTTGAATTCTGATTATTTTAAGCTTGTCATCTCTAATTTCATTTGTAAGTATGTTTGTTTGATTTTTGTCAAAAAATCAATGTGTAGTATTTTGGGCTTAGATTTTGACTTGTTCATCGAATTTTGAAACAAGTTACTTTTTCAGAAACTAGACTCTGTTTTATACACTTAAAAAAAGTTTTGATTTTTTATTAGTTTTCAATGATTTCTAGGGGGAGCACACACAAATTTGACGTTTTCAAGATGTGTCCACTTTGAAAATTCATAAAAAATCATATATTCATAAAATAAATAGCAGAAAAATTTGAGATAAACTACATGGTGTTAGCTAAATTGTTACTGGAGCGATTAAAGAAATTTGAAAAAAAAGTTAACATTTTAAGGGGAGTACACCATATGCCATGTTATGTTTTTTTAGAAAAAACAAGACCACTTTTTGTGCTCCCCCTTTTTGAGGGCCTTAATCTCAACCATTTTTAGAATACATTGCAATTCTTATACCTTTCTTAATTTGTACTCAGTTTAAGGTATAAAGAGTTGTACTTACAACTTCTCTCCAGTATTTTTGTGCAACATTCTTTTAAATCATCAGTTTTCTTGCACAATCCATAATTGACCCATTTCTTCTCTCTACTTTGCCATTCTATGGAAGTGTTTTCGATGTAGACATATGTCTATTGATTCCTCTATCATTGTAGAATAGATTGAACTCATTTGATATAAACTCTCCACCTCGGTCAGATCTCAAACATTTTAAGCTTCATAAATTTGTGATTGGCTAATCTCCATTTCCATCTCCATCTCTGATCTGCTCAGAATTATCTTCAAGCAATCACAACTCTGTTCAGCTCCTTCACAATTTCACCTTCAACCTTCTGCTTAGACTTATTAGTTAATAACATCAACCTCTTCTTCATGCTTCATTACCTCACAATTAGGTTTTCCTTTATACCTCTTCGATTAGGCACATCAATCTTTTGTCACTTAATCTCCTCCTTATATCTTAGTTTTAGGTTAAATTCATCGAATCCTTCCATCATTATGTTCTTCATCCTTCCTTCTAGATACATCTCCAAACTTCTTTTTAAATCCATTAGAAAATGATTTACCATGCATTAAATGCCCCATACAATTCATTAATAATGTCAACACATTTTACATATCCCAAGAATTCAACTATGTCAGCTAGGAATCTTAATTCTTTCTCCAAATGTAATTTACTGATACTCGGTCAATATTGTGTTCTTCTCCTCGGTCATTACTGTGTATCTCAGTCATCACTACAAACTATCTTCCTCAACAAACACTGTCTTTGCTTGGTAATTTCTTGTCGCTCGGTAATTACTAATGTTTGGTCAACACTAGATTTACTCGGTATATACTAGCGCTTGGTCGACACTAACATCACTTGGCTTAAACTATATTTCTTCACTTTTGCTCAATGAAGCCTACCTTTCCAGTCTTTCTTCTTACTTAGATAAACAATATATTATCTTATCAATGTGCCAACTAATCAAGTACCCATTGAAGTATCAAATAACTCAACCTTTCCTTAGGTTCTCTTGTTATCTCCTTTACCAAATCCTTTTCATCAATCAATAGATATGGTACTCTCCTAGATAGCAACTGTCTTACCAGTTAAGGTTTGACATCAATAATAATATAAAAATTATTTCAATTGTAGTTTCCAACATAAGAGAGGTCCTTTCCAACCTAACTTTCCCCTGAGATTATCCCAGCATATTGTAGCCATCTTACACTGCACTAATAAGTGATCAGTTATTTCCTCTACTTCCTCACACATTACGCACTTTGTTGGGCTTAAAAATCATAGTCTCTTCCTTCTTTCCCCCATTAAATTCTACCCCTAATAGCCAACCATGCAAATGTGTCTACTTTTAGTGGATAATCTTTGTGCCAACATAATCTTTTGGACTCTAAAATCTCATCCATCTCCCTATCCAAGAGTTGATACCCAATTTTAATAGAATAATTTCCTGAAAACTGCCCTACACCACACCACTCTATGCTCCCTCTCTATCAAAATAATCTGCCTACTCCTAAGAATTACATTTATCTTGACAATTTGTTGTTTATCCAAGTCCACAAATTCCACCTTCTTCCATACCCATTCCTTTCCTAATGGCCCATCCAACTGCTTAACACAATCATCAACCATGACACCCCATCTATCAATTAAAAACTCCCTATGTCACGATAGACAAGAAATCATATTCTCTCGCTCTCATCTTGAGCCTATACTAGCACTCAAGACATGGGCAACAAATTCATTATCTTATTAATTCATTTTAAAATCTCATTTAATTTTATTATCACTTATTTAAGTAACCTACTAAGGATACCCATGTAGCCACTTTTGGGCTCCGACACCTCCCAAGCAAGCCACTTCCCCTTTAACACCTAGATAACCTACCCTAAGTTCATAAATCTCAAAACATATCTCGTAGATCATCATTAATCATACATCAAAACCTAGTTCCAAAGTATTACATGAACATACATAAACATTTTCTATCATGATAAAATCGAAGGTTCCATAAGATTAGGTTATAACAAATTGAATGTCACAGGAGTATGCAAGGAAAACAAGCATAACACATTAACCCTAACCCTACCTCTGGTAAAAATTCTAAAAGGATGACATAAAAAGATTCCCTCCTAACCCATAAATGCAGAAGGAAAAATATTCATAAGAATTTAATAATAATAAACTAATTTGTAAAGTGCAATTACACAAATTAATTTATTAAATAATCACTAACAAAATTATAATTACATTCTTGAATTAAATTCTAATACTAAGCAAATCAATTTATAATGTTATTTAAAATAAATTGATTCCAAATTTAATAATTACTAAAATAATATAATTTCATAAAAATTCTCAATTTAGGAAATAAAATAAGTTCCCTTAATTATTAATCAATAAAATATATTAACTAATAATTGACTCATTTCTCTACATTATCCATTACAAGAAAATATCAAATAATATAATGCAAAAATTACAAAGTACTCCAAAAGAGTAATACATTATATACATATACATATACATATACATATCCATATACATATACATATACATACGCATATACATATACATATACATATCACATGCATATAATTATATTTTCATTTAACCAACATCTACCATTGTTTTTTATTATGGTAAAAATAGGTTTTACATGGACCCGAAACCAAAGTTTAAAACAACAAAAGATAGACCATAAAAGATAACAAAAAGAAACAACTGCTGGAAAACCACATCAGCAAGCAACAGTCTAACAGATCAAAAGATGAAAACAACAATCTAACAGTGTAACAACAAAACATATACGAACCAGAACAAACTATTTATCTTTTATCATTTCCTCAACCTTCTTCTAGAGATCTTCCATCTTCTAGATGGTTTCCTGCATTTCCTTCAGCTCAGTAAGTTTTTCTGGGACCTTTCTCTAGGTGCAACCTCTAGTTCTCGTCCCCGGCCCTATATTTCCAACATCCTCATCAATAGTGATAGTGGTTTTTTCCAGCATATTCCTTTCCAAGTAATTATGCAACATTTTCAAATTCTTAATGGTCACCTTCAGACCCTCATTACTATGCTTCAGGACACCTCTTATCATGCTGTCATTGTTATTGATTTTAGTTTCTAACTCTTTCATCTTATCTTTAACATTCTTGTTCATCTCAGTTGTACCATCATCCTTTGTATCTTAATTTTTTATCTTATCCAAAAACTTATTCTCCATATTACCCATTTTAGTATTCATGTTATTCAAAGTTTTTTCTATATCCTGGATATGGATTTCCATTTCCTGCATTTCCTTCTTCCAGTCCTTGTTCTCCTCCTATTTCTCCACATTGTTCTTCTCCTTGCTCGGAGAATCTTCCCTCTGAAGGGTACCAGGTTCCTCTTTATTATTGTTTTTCTCCAGCATGGCCATCTCATCCTTCCCATCCTCCCCTCTTAAAGAGGTCTCCTCTCCAGTTTCACTACCAGAAGGAAATATACCAGCTTCCTTTCCTTCGTTCTCTTGACCACCCTCATTACCCTCCGATAAAGCATCATCATCTTTAAGCTCCTCCTCTCGGGTTTTACCTTCCCCCTTCTCAAGCATGGCATTTTTCATTTTTTCCTCCATAGGATCATTCTGAGGACAAATAACCTCCTCCACAGAAAGAGTACTGACCTCTTCTTTCTTAGCATCCTCGATAGAAATAGGGGTGTCTTTTGTTACTTCATCAGAAGAGTAACCATGGGTTCCTTCCTCTTCCTCCTCCGCTTCCTCCTTATCTTCTTCTTCTTCGTCACTATTCTCCTCTTTTTCATCATTCCCCTCCTCAATCCACTCATTCTTTTCCTCTTCCTCTTTCTCATAACTTATCTCTTCCTCTTTAGTCTCCTTCTCACTGTCTTCCTCAATAAATCCCTTTCCTCTCAAATTGTCAGGGGCAGCAGGGTGTTTATCTTTTTTAATCCTTCTCTTCTTACTTGTCTCGTGTTCCATCTCCTCAATCTTCACCTTTCTTTTCTCCATGATTTTTTTAGGGATAGGGCCCGGAATGTTATCCCTAATGTGCTCTGAAATAAGGAGAATCAGCCCTTCATGCAGCACAGGGTTAGAGGCCTTTTTTCTGTGACTAGTAATGCTACTATTCAAAGAACTTAGCAGGTAATAAGGGAAAGAGATTCTCCTTTTATGCCTAAAGTGATTAGCAAAAACAAAATGAAAATTGTAAATTTTCGAATACCTCCCATCCAAGGTAAAGTATTCAATCATGGCCTTAAGGATTTTAGCCCAAAATTCTTCAATATTGGATATGTCCACATAGTCCCCCTTCCTCTTTGTCATAAGGGCTTTCTCATCCATAGTTTTGGGAAAAATAGCAAAGGCATCAGTTCCTAGCTTATGATTACCTCTATGAAAATGGGTTCCATCAACAGGTAAACCAGTAATTTCAGCTAGGCTAGAAATAGTAAGCTTGAAAGACTTGCTCCACAGAAACACCTTACCATTGTTCTAGCTTTCTGCAAACAAAGTCGTAATCTTTTTGTCGTGGCCATGAAGCTTCTTCATAAACTGGGTGACCCCCCCCTTCTTTAGCTTCTTCCACATATCTCTATCCTATCTCCATTTGTCGCAGTTAGAGGGTTCCTCCCTCTTTAGGCCCCCTCCCATGATTTTCTGGCTTTTCATGCACTGGTTTGATTTTTTTTCAGACTTCTCCGCCCTACTTCTCCAATTCACGATGCTTTTTTGTTTATCAAGATTAACCCATTGATCATGCCTTATTATCTGCAGAGTAAAGTACCCACGCATCAACTTACAAGCAAACCTCCTCGGTAAATGATTAGTCCTTTTCATCATTAATTTAAGTGATGTTTCCTTCATTGTGATTAATTTTGTCATATTTGATCAGACTAGAAATCTCACTCCTAAGATTCGCTTCCCCTCTCCATTTTTGGATGATGTCAGATAAAGTACCATCATTTGCCAACCTATCCGTCGGTTTATTGCCTTCATGATAAACATGAGTGACATGGCAATCTTCAAAGGAATTCAATAAAAGATTTATTTTATTGATGATGTGCTCTATCGTCCAAGAATTGACAGAGTTTCCTTTTATGGCATTTATTATATTTAAAGAGTCCCCTTCTAGCCATAATTTATTATTTATATATATTTTTATTTATTATTTATTATTATTATTTTTATTTAGTTTTTTTTGTTATTTAATATATACTATATACATATTTATATATATATATATATAACTATAATATACATATATATATATATATATTATATATATATATATATATATGTGTGTGTGTGTGTGTGTATATATACACATATTTATATATATATATAACTATAATATATATATATATATATATATATATATATATATATATATATATATATATATATATATATATATATATATATATATATATATATATATACTTTTTTATAAAATAATAAACAAAATGCCCAAGGGGTTGCCGCTAACAACCTTAGTTGTCATAATAGTCATGGTTGTTGGGTGGGGGTGGGGGTATTACCCGCTTCCATCCCAAAAAAAATGAAATATTTTTTTATATATATATTTTTTAAATCAATTTTTTTTTATAACAGTAGCGCACACACACACACATATATATATTCGAAAGGAAAATAATAAGATATATATTTAAATATATAAATACACACACACACACACACACACACACACAAAATTCTTTTCTTTTTTATTTTATTTTAACAACGAGGGATTTAAATAACGGGCAATTATCAGGAAGCAAAAATACTTAAAAATTCAATTGATACAAACCGTAGGGTTTTCTACCACAAATTTATCAAACCCTAGCTGATTTAAACCAAAATTCAATTATGAAAATTCCTAACATACCAAGCACAAAATCTCATAAGCTTAATTCCAGAGTTCCAATCATGATAAGAAAAATTAACAAAATAACAATATCACCTAGATTTAACAGAGACCAAGAAAATAATCTTTTTGAAATACCAAAATTAAATCTACGAGGGTTTTCAAACCCTACCTTAAACCACTAATTGAAGAAACACAAAGAAGACCAGAAAATGCTAAAAAACCCAAGCTTCCAGAAAAATCCTTCAATTCAATCCTTCATCCAAAAAAACTTGCAAACCTTTGTGTAGAATAATGGCCAAATTCCTCCTCATAAAGAAAAAGGCCCCGAAATTCGAACTCAGCCATGCAAATTTGGAACTCAACTTAACTCCACAACTTTGTTTTTATCAATCTCTCTTTTTGCCTGATTTATTCAATTTTCTAATTAATACTCCATGTACTTTTGTAATTCTTGTTTATATCAGTTCACTTAACTAAATAAGAATTACTTTATTTATTTAAATTAAATGTGTAACTAATTGCATATCAATTTTAACTAAAAGAATATTATTTAATTCACTTCCTTATTATTTTATTCAATTTTCCTCAAATTTGAATTTAATAATTATTTAAATCTTTAATTCCACCATTAGACTTTTAATTACGTCTTTTTAATTAATAAGTATATTTAATTAATTTTTATTAATTAAATACCTTCACATTTAAATTTTTATATTTAATGAGATTTAATTATTTAGATCACATAATTAATCTTAGTAAATTATTTAATCATTTCACAAAAACCACACCAACCAACCAAAGACCAGCTGAACCTAATAAAAACAATAATCATGCTCAAGAGAAAGGCTATGAACTCATGTCGCCTAAATGAATTTGGAAGGGTAAAATATAAGAAACTTGTCCACTATTTCAGGATAATAAAATGGCTTAGGTTGAGATTCGGATTTGAATATTATCTCCCCTCTCTTACCATTGAGACTTTGCAATAGAGCACGCTCTTCCTAACAATTCAAGGAAGTCGATGCCTGATAATTGTAAACCTACATAAAAGACAAGCATGCACATCCATATATATATAACAAGCAATGGTAGGGATCGAGACATCGTGTGGATCCCACAAGCAGGTAATTACGACTCCATCCCTCAACCATATCAAACATGTCAAACAAAAAGGTAAAACATACATGATAGCCATACACATGCAAGTATGGGCTAAGTAAAATCATAAATATAAATAACATTTTAAACATATAAATAATCATCATCAAAGTAACTAACATCATCGAACTGTAAACAATAACTATCCAATATTAAATCAACATGAAATGTCATACATCCATAACCACATAATAAAGTTGAAATAATCAACGCACGCATAAAAGTGGCCTAAAATAGTTTGACAATATAAAACTAAAAAGTAAACTATGGGTGGTCTCTCTCTCTCTCTTACATAAGTCATACTCCCTATAGGGTGTACATACTATAGAGTGTACACCCTATGTAAAACACTAAAAGTAAAATATTGTACTGAATGCAACAAAATTTTCATATATATAGGGAGCACACCCTATAGGGTGTACACCCTATAATGCACGCACCCTTTTAACTACATTGGGAAAATCCAAGCATCCAACCCAAAGGCTTGGAGGATTCAAATAGGTCTGAGATGTGTTGTCCAACAAACATACAAAAAAATAACATTTTCTCATGTGTGCTCTCTGTCAAGTTTGCATGTGGCTCAACAATGAAAAAATAAGATGACATGATGTTCTATATCTCTGTGTTATTTATCTAACCATATAATTTATTTTTGAATTCTGATTATTTTAAGCTTTTCATCTCTAATTTCATTTGTAAGTATGTTTGATTTTTGTCAAAAAATCAATGTGTAGTATTTTGGGCTTAGATTTTGACTTGTTCATCAAATTTTGAAACAAGTTACTTTTTCAGAAACTAGACTATGTTTTATACACTTAAAAAAAGTTTTGATTTTTGATTAGTTTTCAATGATTTCTAGGGGGAGCACACACAAATTTTACATTTTCAAGATGTGTCCACTTTGAAAATTCATAAAAAATCATACATTCATAAAATAAATAGCAGAAAAATTTAGGATAAACTACACGGTGTTAGCTAAATTGTCACTGGAGAGATTAAAGAAATTCAAAAAAAAGTTAACATTTTAAGGAGAGCACACCATATGCCATGTTATGTTTTTTCAGAAAAAACAAGACCACTTTTTTTGCTCCCCCCTTTTGAGGGCCTTAATCTCAACCATTTTTAGAATACATTAGTAGTTTAGAAACTAGATTTTGAGTACTACAACTCTTGTTTTTGTCACATCTTGAAATTTTGAGTCTAACTATCTTCAATTTCTTATTGAAGTTCAAAATTTGTTGATTTCAAAAAAAAAAGTGGCATCTTATTACTCTTTTTGCTCCCCCATCTTTGTGCACATACCCCGTGAAATATCTTGGTGTTTTAAAAAATAATGATTGACTCCTTATGTGAGCATAGTTATTTCCTTCATGCAACTATTAGATTCTATTTGTGTCATAGAAGAGGAGTGTGGCATGAATTTGTGTTGATGCAATCATATTGTGTATTTGTTATTGCATTCAATTCATGAGGAAATATGAAGTGAAGGGGTGATTTTGTCCACAATATGATAGCCTTCTAGTATGGAAAATGAGGGCATATAAGTTATTTACATAGGATATGATACCTAGGAAGGAGTGTGTTATTTTCTTACTCATGTCTGATTGCTTTAGAAGGGGGGTGCTCATGATTTTGTGTTGATGTGATCATATCGTGTGTTTTTTGTTGCATTCAATTCATTAGGAAATATTTTATTTTCATAAAATGGTGTCCTTTATATGTGAGATAGTTTGGTGTTTTAAAAAATAATGATCAATTCCTTATGTGATCATAGTTATTTCCTTCATGTAACTATCATATTCTATTTGTGGCATAGAAGGGGAGTGTGACATGATTTTGTGTTGATGTGATCATATTGCATGTTTGTTATTGCATTTGAATCATGAGGAAATATGAAGTGAAGGGGTGATTTTGTCCACAATATGATAGCCTTCTAGTATGGAAAATGAGGGCATAGAAATTCATTTCATAATAGATGATACCTAGGAAGGAGTGTATTATTTTCTTACTCATGTGTGATTGCTTTTATAGACAAGTGTTGAATGTGGATAACAAGGAAGGATAAGCATTTGATTTATTTTCAGACATATCTGCCATGGAAACTAGAAAAATTATGCTTTGAAAAAAGTGATTGTTGCATTCATTTGATACATTTGCATGTTTTATGGTTATGTCTCCCTACCATATCATAGTGTGGATATATTATTATTATTGTTATGGTTATGGTTATATGATAGTTAGTTCATAGTAATGCACCACATTCTATCCACCCTTCATGTTCTAGTTTGTTAGGTTCTTTGATGTAGGGTCAGCCACTCAACCTTTCATGTTGAGCTTGGGAGAGCTAACAACTCTAAGGAGCTAACCACTCTATTTCTTGGCAGTAAAAGTGCTTGAAACTCATTCTTGTTCTTGAGCATAGCAGGTGGAGTGTAGTTTGAGACTAAGGAGGCATAAATGATGTATAATATCACTTTATGATTATATGATGCATTGACCCTTTGGTGGTTGTATCATTGTTATTTAATGTTTTTACAAGTTGGTCAATTTGATGTATTTATTATGTTATATTATCTCATGTGTGAGAAATTTTTGTAAAACTTATTCTAATCAATTTCAACTTGATGTTTTGCATTATTTTCAAAATTTATATGTTAAGTGGATTTAGTACCTTACAAAGTGCCTAAGGAAATCATATATAAGTGTGTGAAGGCTTACCCTTATATCTTTGAGCTCTGCGCAAACATATTAGTGATAGAAATATTAGTGATTTTTGATGTGTTTTAGATAAAGATAAGGTCTTATTACATGGAGACATAAAAGGACAATCTCAAAATAAGTCTTCAGACATTGGACAAAAAGGAAGAATTTGGGTTCATGGATATGACATGGTTTTTTGATAAGCTAACGAATGTGGTGATTAGAATATGGAAGGAAACTGAGTGGAAAATGTTAGGAATAAGGTGTCTCAACCTTGGATAATTCCTATTCTTATTATTTGTTTTGTAAAATGTATTTCTTGCAAATAATGTTGATGTGTCAACATCTTGAATTGTGTGTAAGGAGATCATGGCTAAAACAGTTATGACAGATTCCTATGACACGTAAGAGCTATGTCAGGAAGATTCAATGACAGGTGAAGACATGTGGTAACTGATAAATTTGAGTATTGTACGCTCTTCCCCAATCGTGGGGTTCGGGGCAACACCCCAAAAAAAATTTTGGGGTTCCTATTTTCTCGGAGAATGGTAAAACCCTAATATGGTTATCTTTGGGAGTAGCCCTAAAAAGTGAAGCGCATGATATAAGCTTTTTTAGGGTTGCGAAGAGATATGATGCGAGTGTATTGTTAGAACATTTTATACTGTCATGATTTGTCTTCAAGGGTTTAGAAATCTTCTGAAAGAACTTGCATTGCAAGTGTATTGTAAGCTGTAATAGTGTTGATCAATACATTGTGCAGGTTTTGGAGAGCTGGGGTTTTTACCGAAAGGTTTCCCCAGGGTATATCTTTGTGTCATTCTCTATTTTTTTGTATGTATGGTATGTGGTTGCAATATCTTTGTTAAATTAGTTAACGAATCTGAAATTGTAAGGATTTAAAAAAAAATTGCACAATACTCTCCTATAGAGATTAGTGTAGGAAGCTGTTTCCGCACCTGAGTTTCCTTACAGAAAACTCATTATATATTGAAAATAAAAATAAAAATTATGATGGAAGAAATTGAATATAGGTATAATGATCCCATGTATTGACACTACACAAATTCCCATGGGAATTGGGAAGAGAGAGGGCAAGTGAATTGAAACCTCATCGCTTGTACTCTTCTAAATATCAGAGAGATATTATTGGTTCCTCTTTAGTTGTTGCAATGTTTTTGGCATATTGAACTCTCTTTTTCTCTAATGCAACACAAATTTGACCTTCACCTTTAAGTGTTGGAATACATGAGATTCCATCAAATTGTTGATAGTAGTTCCAATGCTAACTAGAGGTGCCTCTTTAATAAGGCTTGAACTTCAATGCACAATATTCTAATATCTCTATTGATTATTTCTACAAATAACAATTTTCTTTAAGAGGAATCCATGAAGGAATAGATTCACATTTTTTTTTAAAGAAAGGGTGAAACTTTATACATTTAAAATTAGAATAGTTCTTGATTATGGTCTATAAGGATCCAACTAATATAGTCTCAGATAATTATCAATTTTCCTCTTAGAAAATTTTAATACATGAATTTTATCTTGTCATTTTAGCTTTTCTCTTTCAATTTTGAAATTCAATTTTCTTCATTTTTAGGGATTTACCATTTTCAATTTGATTTGGCTCAAAATAAACCAAGGGATCTCTCAAAACCTCAACTCATAACAACTTATATTTCTTGTTGACGTATTAAACATCTCTTTAAATTAGTTTTTATTTAAAAATAAAATATTTTGATAACATATTTCTGACTTTTAAATACATAACAATTTTTTTGATGAATAGTGCCTTTTCTATTAATTGAATATAAAAGTTACATATTCACAAAAAAGGGGTCGAGGGACATAGAAATCACCCCACGAAAGCCCACATGGTAAAAAGTCAGAAACAGTAACAGAAACTAGAAACTATTCATAAAAAAAAGAACAAAGCCATCAGGCTGCAAGAGTAGTGCCAACATATGGAGGAGGATCTCTATCATCAGAACCCCAGACATCATTAGGATTGATAGGAGGGTCAGGAACTGACCATCCATCATTAACATCTTCAACATCTTTATCTTTCTCCTTCGCCCGAGGTGGAGAAATAGCCAAAGGTAGGCAGGGGAACTTGGAGGAGGTGGTCGGAGGCCAATCAGGGCCATGATGAGAAACAAGAGCATTAGGAGGGGCACACAAAACTAGAACTGGAGGCCATCTAGAGACATGATGAGGTAGAGAAGTTGAGTGGCGCCACCAACCATCATCACCACCTCTAGGAGATTGGTGATAGGGAGACTGTGACCATGGAGTGGGGGAGCAAAGAGCCAAAGAGCTGCACCCACGACGGTGACCCCTGGGTGGAGTACCCTTTGCATAAACTGAAACAGGAGGAATCTAAGCAACCGTGCAAGGAGCATTGGCCCAATGATTGAGAATCTCCTGAAGGTGAGCCACCTCCAGAGCCACTTTGTTAGCTTGCACCTGAATCTACATCATCACATTGTTACATATACAAGCTTTATTAGACAGAGCAACATTTGTATCAAGAAAGCTGTGAGAAAAGAGAACAACATTCCTATCTTTCCATAAAGTGAACAAAATCTCCATCTTGAAAGTATGCCAAATCTGGGTAAACTTGGAAGGAAGCCTTTGAGAATTTGGACAATCATATGCCAAGAGAAAGGCTCGGGCTTGAAAGGTTTAAAAAATCATGATTCCGCTACCAATACTATTGAGCTCTCCTACAAAACTAGAAAATGCACAAAAAAGACTTAGGGTTTCCATAAAAGGGACACCTAGGGTCATGAACACCCAGGTGCTTGAGCTGAGGCCCCACAAGAAGCCCTTGGAAGAGTAAACACCAAGAAAAGAGAGCCATCTTGAGCTCTATAATAGTAGACCAAATGGTCTGGAAGCGAGAGCTCTAGTGGTACGTAGAAGAGTGTAGATGCCATCTCTGGTTAAGAGTGTCCACCATAGGAAGATGAGGAGATAACAATTTGTATCCCATCCTCAGTTTTTAGTTTCTTAAAGGAGCGGTGAGATACCATTTCCAATCCTTCCACCAAGGTCGGATAGACTGAACACCAAGCTTATGAAGTAAATGATCTGGAATGGCGAAAATCGACAAATCAAAAGTTTGACAATCTGGGAAAGCCAAACGGTACTGAACCTACATATTATCCCAAGAGTGGAGGTTCATAGTGATCCTGGAGAAGAGGTCCTTAGGTGTTTGTATGCCACGTTTGAAAAAAAATGTAGAGCATTGACCCCTTGAGTCTTGGCCAGAGCAACACCTTGAATGGAAAACAATGGAGACCAAAAAAGGTTCTATTGATTCAAAGAAATTCCATTGCAAAATCCATCACCATCCCACCGAAGCCAAGGCTTGATTACTTCCCAAGCTTTCCATATGCTCTCGATAACAAAGTTTCCCTAAATCTGAACAAGCTCTCTCATAATGAGAAGAGTTTGGAGGCCAATTCCCTCCAAACAGGCATGTGAACATGGTAGCCTAAAGAGATACAGTGCCTAACAAGGATTTTCCAGGCCTCGTTGCTAGTGAGAGCATGAATAATCCATTTGGCACAAAGGGAAAGCCCTTGCTTCTGAGTGGAAAGAAGACCAAGGTCACCAGAATCTCTAGGAAGACAACAATACTCCCAAGCCACTTTGTGGAACCCATGACCGTCGGTTCCTGAAGCCCAAAGAAAGTCTCTAAGAAGGTGTTCTAGCTTGAGTTAAGAGGCTTTAGAGGGAGCCCAACAAGAAGAATAATAAACATGAGTAGCTACTAGAACCTTAGAACAAATCTGGAATTTCCCCACAAGAGAGAGAGGTTTAGAGATCCAATACTGAAGCTTCTTTTCAATCTTAGCAATCACAACATTCCATAAGTCCACATAAGAGCCTTGAAAGGCAAAGGGAATGCCTAGGAAGCAAAAGAATTCCCCATGTCGAGCCCACTTTGAATCAAACTTAGCCAGCCAAGGAGGGGTCGACAGAAAAGATTGTCTATAGCAGAGGGTCTTATGCCATTGAATAGTAGACCCAGAGGCCTGACAAAAAGTATCCAAGCATTGTAAGGCATTAGAGATATTTTCCTCATCCTCGAGGAGAGTGAGAAAGGAGTCATTAGTAAAGTGACCATTAACAAGTTGGGATGAGGAGTCGCGAAGAGAAATGCCATGAACTAATCCAGAGGAGATAGAATTGGCAAGAAGGTACCCAAAGCCTTCAGTAGCAAGCACATATAACACAGGAGCCAACAGGCAACCCTGGCGAATGGACCTGAAAATCCCAAAGGTGTCTGATTGGGATCCATTGATAGTAATGCAAGCAGAGGCATCACCAAAAATCATTTCCACAGATTGCAAAAAATTGGGACCAAAACCAATAGCTTGCAGCATGGCAAGAATGAAAGGTCATTCAATGCGAACATAGGCTTTGGCAAAATCAATTTTGAGAAAAAAAGTGTGCTTCTTGGACTAATGAACCCATTCCATAATATTGTCAATGATATATTTGGACTTAATAAAACTAGTTTTCTCTGGCCAAACAATCAGCGGAAGGAGATGTCTGATTTTAAGAGCTAAAGCATTAGCAATGATCTTGTATGAAACATTCAACAAGGTGATGGGTCTCCAGTTGTAGATATCTTCGGGGTCACCAGCTTTAGGTATGAATTTAATATTCCCTTTATTAATAATAGCACCCAAAATTTTATTATAGTAGGCTTCGAGATAAACTTTATGCAAGTCATGACCTATAGCATCCCACAAATGCTTGTAGAATTCACATGGAAAGCCATCGCATCCTGGGGACTTGTCATCAGCCATAGAAAAGACAATCTCTTTAAGGTCACTGATGGTGAGAAGTTTCTCATAGAAGGCATGCTGCTCAACTGCCATGTGGTTTGGAGTAACATCAATACATGCCCTGAGAGCTTCTTCCCGAGCAACCAAATTTCCCTGAGAAGCAAACACTTCTTCATAGTGTTGAACAAAAGCTTGAAGAATATCAAGAAGTTCTGAATGGGTTTCATGACCTTGTTTGATCTTTTGAATACCAAATTTGGTATGACGGGCTCTGAGAGCGTGAAAAAACTCTTTAGAAGCTTTATCGCCCACCTCCAACCAGTGGAGACAAGCTTTGATTTGAGCTCCCCGAGCAACATAATTATCTGCAATTTGTTTCTCATGGAGAAGCTGAGAAATTTTAAGCTGAATCTCAACATCAAAGGGATTCAAAGAAAGGGCATCAAAAGCATTCGAAGAGCTTTGGTGTTAGCTTCATAAGAACATTTCCTGTAGCAAGCCAACTATCAGCTGTAAATGTGGAGAAATCTGGCAATACATGTGAGACATCATTCCACCACTGGATCCATCTAGTGTGGTTGTGGGGCTGAGGCTCTAAATTCTAGACACAAAGAATGTGAGCAATGGTGGAAGCATGAGTCAGCATAGACGTGTTAAGAAAAAATTGAGTGCAAGCAGCCCACCGAGCATAAGATTGCCACATAATGGAAAAACAAATGGGGTAATGATCTGACAAGGTCACATCTGGCAAAGGAATGACAAGTAAATCCTGATCTTCAATAAAATAGAAAAAAGATTGAGTAGTTATCATAGCACGATTGAGTCTCTTGAATATGCAGTTAGAACCAGCTCTAAAATTAGACCAAGTGTGCCAGACCCCACTCTACTGACGACGGTTAGCATTGGGATAAAAAAGGCCCAATTTATTGAGCATATAATACCATGCTTCTCTCTCTCCAACTATCCATCGAAAAGGAAAAATCCCTTCCTTGTTAGAGGCCAGCTCAACCATATTAAAGTCCCCACACATCACCCATGTTGCTGGAGGTAGATTATCTGCCAACCAACACCAAAGTTGAGATCTTTCCACAACATCATTGGGAGCATAAATATTAACTATACCAAAGGAATGATTATGGAATGACAACAATATCCAAGTGACATGATGTCCTGGATCAGAACCATGCGCAATAACAATAGATTGAAGGTGAGGTGACATAATAGTAATGACACCACTCTTACCAGCTTCATGCTGAGAAGAAAAAATAATGACGTCCAACCAAATGATGCAATAGGCAAAAGTAAGCAAAAAAACATAAATTTTAACTTCTTACAAACACAAAACAACTAGACTACAAAGTTTGTGGTGGGTATCTCGAACATAGTACCTTCTGGAGAGGTCAGTCAGATCTCACACATTCCAGGATACAAACTTCATGAAAACTCTTGCATGCTTTTCTTGTCCTCAAGAGAGGAGAAACTATTCTACAAGAAGGTTGGAATTGAACCAAAGCTGGTGGGTAAATCTCCAGAGGAGATATACTGCCATTTTCCATCTGGGTTTTCTGCACGACCATCAGGACTACGAGACCGACATAAAGTCTGGGAAGAAACAAATGATACAGCTTGCGAAGTGAGCACCACCCCTGGGGTGGTAGACCACGCAGCTAGAGATTTCCCCTAAGGAGCAAGGTGTGACATGAGCGAAACAATCGATGACGCTTTGACGACAGGTGGGTTCTCTCTAGCAGGAGCCAGCGATGAAGCAGAGGTGGAGGTGGCTTGTGCCTACTTAGAAACTGAAGTGTTCTTGCCTTTTCACACAACTGTGGTCCATTCTTCCTATTTCCCAGTCTCTATATTTTTAGCAGGTGTTTCCTTTGGTGGCGGCTTGACTTGAGGGGTAGCCAAAGGGAAATCCTTGATCTTATGCTCCGCCGACTGACACCTATAGTAGGTGTTTGGCAAGTTCAAATAAAGCACCTTCTGAGAAAAGGTGAGGGAACTGACCTGTATCTCAATAGAGTCTTTGAGGTCCCTGGAGAGGTCGACCTCAACATAGACACGCTTCTGAGGGTGGGCATTAAAGAATTTGCATGTTCCATGACAATAACTTTGCCAAGGGTTTTGGAAATAGACTCAATAAATGGCCAACATGGCAATGAGAGACTAGGAAACTCAACCCAGACAGGAACCCTAAGTTTATTATCATTCGAGACAGTGAAATCTCGAGACCACCTCTGGAACACAAGCAAAGAGGACCTAACCATCTAGGGACCATGGCTAAAATCTACCTCCGCTTGGGAAGGGTTAGCAAAACAAAACATAAAAAATCCTTTAGTAAGGTTTTGAACACCTTCAAGGCGAACTCCATGAGGAGTCCAGCTCTTATTTACCCACTCTTTGAGTATACTTTCAGGAGGAGTATGACTCACAAAATACCCTATCAAGGTATGTTTCTCTAACCATTCACAAGCAACATCAAATTCTTGCATATTAAGCACAATATCAGGGTTACCTCGTGGAAGACCTTTGGGATGAACTTGTGTGGACATTTGTTCAGAGGAGGTGCCATGGCTTTTCGAAGCATCAACTCGAGCACGAACATCAACTATTGAGTCGAGGTTGGCTAGAGCCATTATAAACTAACCCTAATGAAAAATCCTACAGTAAATGCGGTATGACAGGTGGGAAACTCAGGAGAAAAGTGCAGACAGAGAGTTGTATGCATGAAACCCTATACATAACAATTTAAAGAAAAAGATTATAAACAAATTAATAAGATTGCAACTAAACAAATATATAAATTTTTAAAACTACTTTTTAAGTAAAGAAGAAAATATATTTTCAAATTTATGGTTTACTGTGACAAGAATTGGCCTGCAAATGATAAGAAGGAAATGGATAGAATATGGATGACTGACAAAAGTTTGTCCACCTATGGGCCTTTTACAACATTCATCCTATGTCAAAATGGAAGCTTTGACAAAGCGGTATAGACATCCAACATATCTTTCATTTACAAGTAGTACTCATCTACAAGACAAGTTTACATTTTTGCAAGTAGAACTCATCTAGAAGAGTTTAAAATTAGTGGCAAACATCGACTGCACAATTCTTCATATGAATTATTTTTTCTTATAATTTTTTATTACAATATGTTCAAATATACACACCACATAAATTACAAACTCTCTCCATTCCAATTTGCGGACACCACACAAGGTTATCTTCAAGAGAACAATGTCAAGAACGAAGTGGGCATGCCAATAATCAACAGTAAATGTGTTTAAATTAATCAATTTTCTTCACATCTACAAATAAATATACATTGATTTATATTTGGATTTTCACATTCTTCAACATATATAACTAATAATTATTAATTAAATATGTTGTATAATAATATTGTAGGACAAATGTTTTTGAATAAGGTAAAAATAGGTTTTGAATGGAACCCAAAACCATTTACATCATATCAAAAAGATAAAGTATTAAAGTTTTTCAAAATGAAACGCCTGCTGGAAAGAATAGAGCAGGACCCAAAAAAACACTAGATACGACAACAAAAGCAAAGAAAATAGATCTAGCAACACTACCAGTAGCACCCAACAACGAACATGACAAAATTAATTGCTTATCATTTTGTCCGCCTTCATCTTCAGCTCCTCCATCATCTAGATAGCATTTTTCAATTCCTTCAGCTCCTTAGGCTTCTCAAGGATCTTCCTCTGAATACGCCCTCTGGTTCTAGTACCTGGCCCTGCACTCCCAGCACTGTTATCAATAGTAATGGTCATGTTTTCCAGCTAGTTTTTCTCTAAGTAGTTGTGAAGCATTTTCAGGTTGATGACAACTGCATTGAGCCCTTCATTGTTGTGGCTCAGGACTTCTTTAATCATTTTCCCATTGTTGCTGACTTTGACCTTAATTTCCTTCACCTTGTTGTCAACAATTTTGTTGATCTCGGCAGTTATCTCCTCCTTCCAGCTTTTATTGTTTACCTTATCCAGCATCTTGTTCTCTAGCTTGTCTAGCTTCATATTCAGGGTATTCGTAGTTTTCTCCAAAGAATGAAGGTGGAGCTTAATCTCCTGAATCTCCTGATTGATCCAATCCCGAGGAATACTCTGACCTTCATCTTTTTTAGCTTTGTCCATGATCATAGCATCCTCCAAGGGAGCGACAAGATCATCTTTTTGACTTCTTTCCTCCTTAGTGGTATTCTGATCGGAACTAGCACCCGAGTCTTTTTGTTCCTCCTCTTTTTCATCAATGACAGGGGAGTTCTGATAAGTCTCAATTTCCTCTTCAACCTGCCCCTCCAGAGACCCCAAAGAGTCCACCTTATGGGGTTTCCCATCATCTTTACTAGCCAGGTCTAACCCTTCCTCATTATCCAAGTGGGCATCATTATCTTCCCCTTCAACAGGGAGGTTGAGGGCTTCATTCTCATAGACCTCAGTAGGGGAATCCTGGGCTTCATCTTCCTCCTCCTCAGCCCTTTCCTCATCTTTTTTATCCACCTCTTCTTCTTTCTCCTTTTCAGCCCCTTCCTCATATTTTTCATCATCATGGTAGTCCCCATCTTTCCCATCATTCTCTTCCTCCTCATCCTCAGTTATAACAATCTTATCCTCTTCCTGCTCAGTGTTACCAGGATCCATCTCCACATTTTCTTCCTATTCATTTCCCATATGCAGAGAATTAGGGCCTTTTTCCTTAAATTCATCTTCACTGCTATCGGAACTTTCAACTTTCTCTTTCTTCCTCTTTTTACCGTCTTCTTTACGGCAGTCAAAGACTTTTTCTTTAATATTCTTTCTCTTTTTGCCGGATTCGGCCTTTGTATCCCCCTCGATAGTCTCTGAAGATTTACCTTTGACATGTTTAGGAATAGGGTCCAGAATAATATCTATGACATAGTCAAAAATAAGGAGGATCAACCCCTCATGTAACATAGGGTTATTCGGCTTTTTCCTATGCTCGGTGATGCTACTACTCAGGGAGCTCAAAAGGAAATAAGGGAAGGATATCCTCTTGTTATACCAAGGACAAATGTTTCTTTTTTATACCAAAAGGTTTAATCATACAATGATATTACAGTTTCTTATGGTATCATACAAATAAAAAAATAGTAATTTATTTATTTTAAATTAGATTTTTAATTTTAAAATTATATATATTTTATCAAAATTATAAAATACATTTTTGATATTAAAAGTAGAAAAACTAGGACAAAGTCCCATTACAACCAGACCTGAAGGCTAATAGTCCAAAAAACTAAAAAAGCATGTTAACAACACTCTAACAATATAAAAAACCACATGAATAAAATAAAGAGCAAACTACCACGTAACATTAATCTTACCATCTAAGCTAACAACCTTGTAAACATACCTACCGTCTGAGCTCATATAACTAATATTAGCCTTATAAATCCACAATATAAGGTCATACCTAAGCAACAATATAGAGTTGCTACCAGTCTTAAATTTAAACAACATAAACATAAAGAAATTAAACATTGTGCCATTACAACTACTATCAACAAGAAAACAAAACACCACTGAGATCTTACAATCACTTTGCTATATGACATTGAACTAGTCATCAGTAAGGAACTTAAATAGTTCCTTATAGTTCCCCTCATTGTTGGGATCTTCTCCCAAGATCTTTTATAGGAGACACAGTGAAATGGATGAGTTGTAGCATTACCCTCAAACTAAACCTTAAAATGCTTCCAATCTTTCTTTCTAGCTCCCTCGCTCTAGCCTTCAATTTATTTAGCTCCTCAATTACCACATTACAATTGACATAGGTCCTAGGCTAAATAATATTATAGGTCCCAACAACAACCTCCTCCTCTTCTAGGATCATTTTGTTGGTGAGGTCAAGAGGGCCAAAACTCAAGCTTTCAAAGACACAGGTAGAGCTCATAGCTATTTCAGAGCTACTTTCTATATCCACCTCTCCATCCTTCTCATTTTCCTCATCTTTTCTCTTCTCCTCACTCTCCTGACCCACATCCTTGACCAAATCATAATCCATAACCTCCTTCAGCTTTCCCTTCTTAGAAGACTAGGTGGTGAGTCCATGAGAATGTCTCAAAGTGCTCGTCTCCTCCACAACATCATTATTAGACCGGGCCACTTCTTGAATTGCAAATTTTTCTTTTTTGGCAACATATTTACCTTTCTTCTTCAATAGGGGTGAACCCTTCCTTTTCTAATAGACCATATCCAATTTAATAGTTGTATGGGTGGGGGTTTCAAGACTAGCTAGTGAGAGGCAATTTTAAGGCTAGGGATTTTCAACCACTTCTTTTTACTAGGTCTAAGAGTGTCGAGTATGGTCGAAGGTGGGGGGGTTGTTCGACCAGGGGGCTTCTCACACCATAATCTATTTGGGCAGACAAATGGCTAGACGAAAATGGTAGAGGTAAAAGATGAGCATTTGGTGAAGGGGCACAAGTTTTTTACCCTGGTTCTTGGCATTATCAACCACTTTATAGAACTTTCTAGCAAATTCAAGAGGGAAAATGTAAATGAAATAATACTTTGGTTTCAAAAATGCTTTAAGAAAGACATGTAGTAGAAATAATAAACTTTGAATCTACCCTCAAGTGTGAAATACTTCATAATCATAAGGCATAGCTTGTCCCAGGGTTCAGGTAACTTGTCCCTCTTGTATCTGTCATGAAGTTTCATAAGATCCTTGTCTTCTCTGAAAAATTGATTAAGGCTTTCATTATCCAAAACCCTACTTAATTTCTTCCACTTCCTACCACCCACAGACATCCTCGTAGCCTTGGAAATGACATCTTCATTTATTTCAAAAGTTATTCCACCCACATAAACCCTCCTATCCACCCAAGAAGAGGCAAAATGTATCAACATATTTTCATCATACCCATTCACATTTTTAATAAATTGTGAGACTCCATCCTCCTTACATATATGCCAAATTGTGGCATCATTTTTAAACTCATCATGTTTGTTAGGCTCAATTCTCACTCCATCTCCCCCATGGCTCTTGAACCAGTACTAGTCACAATGTCGACTCTTCACAAATTAGGAAAACTCAACAAAATGAGAAGGGAAATAATGCTATAAAAAGATCGTTGAAAAGGGTTAATAATTATTATGTACTCCTCAAGAAATCTCATTACTTGGCGAGACTCTTTGCTCATGTGAGAATCCTATACACAAATGAATAATAAGAACTTCGCATATAACAATTTTTTTTTCAAAATAAATGCAAAAATCCACATTCCTTGTAATCATGCGAAGGTGACGCCAGACATCATTCTCCATGTACTAGACCTTACTCATGTGGCCATAGCTGGAATTATGCCAGTAGGTTGGCTCACCAAATAGAACCCAAATCCGGTGACCAAGAAAATAAACAATAATATTATAAAATATCTTATATTAGTTTATTACTATTAAAAAAAGAAAGCTATATTAAAAATATATAAGAATGATATAGACAAAATAAAAAATATAATTTAAAAAATTAAATAATAAATTTTATTTATATTATAAAATTATATTTTATTTTGTATTACTTATTAATATTGATATAATTTTATTCAAATATTAAATATTGTCCAGCCCAAGCTGCCTTCCATCCAGACGACATTTTTCTGATTCTGAATTTGGTTAAGCCTTTTTTTCATGTCTCATCTTTTGACTATTATGCTAGATTAGTTTTCTCTCTGATACTCTCGTGTGGAGGCCTTGCCTCTTGTAATTTTTGAAACTCTTCGGTGATACTTTGTATTTTTGATCTCCTTATATTCAATACAAAAATATTAAATATTGTATTTTATTGAACAATATTTTTAAAAAGTGTCAAGAACAATAAAGATCTTGAAGAGGTGAAGACCACTGCTAAACATGGACCTTATGGTGATTGAAGCGACTTAGCTTCTCAAAGATTTTTAGTGGTCTTTTAAAAATTTTTAATTTTTTTTTCCTAATTTTGTCTATCTCCTGTTGCTGGTGTTTTGGTTTGCTGGCATTTTGTTTAGGTTGCCAACTTGTTTGTTTGATATAAAGGTTTCCGATCTTTTAAAACTTACTTTTCTCTTAATCAAAACAATAATTAAAATAATACAATATAATATTTTATTGAATACTTCATTAAAAATAATAATAAATCAACAACAACAATAGAAATTATATATATTTTACCCAAAAAAAACATGGATGTATCATTGATATTATTTGTAAACCATTATCTTTTGAGGAATTGTTTTAATACTTCAATACTATTTGGAAACCTAAAGTAGGTATAAGATCATCCACACAAATCAGCTCACAAAATAATATCCTATGGCAATTTTTTTTTAAACACAAAATCATTGGTCTGATTTGAACGATATATTTTTTTTTTTGACAAATTGTTTTTTTACCAGGTAAACTAGGTCTAAATCGCAAAAAACACAAACATTTTAGGGTTAGGGTTTTATATCTTTTATTTTTTTAATTGAAAAAACCAAATAAATAAACCATTGAGGATTATGTACTGTGTGGACGAAAAAGAGGTGAAGACAGGAGAAGATGTTTCAGGGCTATCCGCTGATTTGCTCGAGTCCCTTAACAGCATGGAGGCGAAGATGAAATGCACACGGCCCGTGTTTAAAGAGGTATTTTTAACTCATTCTATAAGGCAATATAGTACCTCATCTCGTCGTATCACCCACAAATGTAATTTTGTGCACTTCACTCAGTCCATTGATGTCCTCTGTAAATTGGGAATCACAAATAAGGCTTGGGGCCTCTTCCAGTTGGTCCTAACTAAACGCCTTCCTCTCGATGTCGTATCCTTCAGTCCGCTTTTGTAGAGTATTGTGAATGGTGCTGATCTCTGCAGAATTATCTCCCCTTTTGCTGAAATGAAAGAGATTGAGGTACATCCACATGTTATCACTTATAACTTGGTTTTGGGTAAATGTAATACGATTGAGGAAGCGCATAACCTCTTGCACAAAATGAGGCATGCTCATTGTTTTCCTGATATCGTTAGATATAATACTCTGATTAATGGAATCTGCAAAATTGATATAATTAATGAAGTTCTTGTTCTAATAGTTGAAATAATACAAGATGACCTTTCTCCAGATACTGTTATATACAGTACCTTAATAGATGGTCTCTGCAAGGTGGGTAAAGAAGATGGAGCTCTAAGGTTAGTAGCTGAAAGGGATGGTGTTGCATGTACCACTCCGATTGACGGTCTTTGCAAAGTAGAAAGAGTAAATGAAGCTCTAAGATTAGTAGCTAAAATGCTACAAGATGACCGTTTGCTTAACAGCTACACTTATACTAGCCTGATAGATGGCTTTTACAAGTCTGAAAAAACAGACAAAGCCTACAATCTGTTTGTACAAATGATGAACTTTGGTCCTTTGCCTGATGAAGTGACATTTAATGCAGTTATTGATGGACTTTGCAAAGATGGCAGGATGGACAAAGCTTGAGATTGTTTCTATGATAATATTTAAAAATGGTGTACACAGATTGAATGAAGTGGAAAAGGCTCAAAAGTTGTTTAAAGAGATGCTAAGAAAAGGCTACTCTCCAAATGTTTTCAGTACAGTGCTCTGATTGCTGGTTTATGTCAAGAGTAAGAGGGAAACTGATTCATTCACATTTCTTTCTGAGATGTAAAACAAGGGACATGTTCCTAATGTAGTGACATGTAGTATTCTGATATGTTCATTTTTTACAGCCGGAAACATGAACATGGCAGACAAGATGTTACATGAAATGGCAACAAGGGATTTGAAACCTAATGAAGTGACATGCAACACAATCATTGATGGTCTGTAAAAGGGTTGGAGATCTTTCCAGAGCACATTCACTAATGAATAAGATGTTATATGAAAACCTGATTCCTGATGTAGTCATCTTATAGCTGTCTGATTGATGCCCATTGCAAAATTGGTGAAATAGATAAGGCCTTAAAATTCTTTCTAAACATGTAAGTGGTTGGCATTACTCCAATTGTTATATTGATTGATCTTATTTTGTAAAGAAAACAAACTTGAAAATGCTCTCTCTATGTTGGTTGAGATGAGATCAAAGGGTTTGGTTCCAATGTTATCATGAATAATATATTCTTTTGCACCTTATGTCAAAGACGACGTTTTCGTGATGGATCAAATGAAAAAAACAAGGCTGTGCTACATGTGATAAAACTGGCCAGTACTTTGATTGGCTGGTTGATTTTGATCAAATGAAAATATTAAGAAAGTTTGTGCGTGACAATTCTTTTATTGCATGAATAGATTTCTGGTTTTTGATTGTGTATTTGATGGGCATGAATAGATTTCTGGTTTTTTATTGTATGTTTGATTTTAGTATCAAATACACAATCAAAGACCAGAAGTCTATTCATGCAATATTCAAATAGATTGTGGAAATCTGATTAATTTGATTCTTTTATTATTTCTAGGATAGCATAACTCTTCTATCTTGGTATATGTACTAGACATATCAAAATCATTCTTTAATATATATTTTGATTTTCCCATCTAGAAATTGATCGTTATGCACTTATTTTAGAGTTAATCATTTAGAGAAACATACTTTTGTGCAATGACGGGGAACTCCCTTAGATAATGTTGCTTATATTATTTTTTAGTTTAACAAATGCCAATTATATATGATGGTTTAGATCGATGCACAATTGAATATTTCCTACCATTACCGACGATTTCTTTTTATCAACAGGTTACAATGATAGCAATCTCGTAATTGTTCCTTTTTAAAATAATGAAAACCGTTGAAAGTATTTCCATAGCGTTATACTTAGTCTGCAATAGTTTAGGTTTAGCATTAAATCTAATTTGTAGAGATAGCTGAATGGGTGTCTTTCATTTAAGGTCATTATTTTCCAGATATTTCAAAATGAGGCATCTACAGGTAAAAAGGAAGTTGAAATTGCATCACCTAGTAGAAGGTGATTATAATTTATTATCCATTGACAATGCATCACTGAATCTCTTATCTAAATTCTGAATTTTCTATACAAGGATGCAAATCCGGAGAATGAAATTCCTCATCTTGCATTTGTAGTTTTTTGGCGAATCAATTCAGCCTGGGCAATTATTGTAGTCATCTCAGGTGTTGAGGATTAGTGAAAATCTGTAAGAAAGTTGCGATTCTGAAAGTGTACCATGTTGTTCCCATTTTTTTTGAAAGATTAGTAATATTTAATAATGACTGGGTAAGTGATATTTGGTACTAAGTTTCGTTTTGAAACGCCTGATCCATATGATTGTTAACCCTAGTATTTTCCAGTTTGATCAATATTGTAAATTCCCGATGATAACGCAGATTTAATGATCAGAGTTGTTATACAATTTGATGGATGCGCTGAGTTGTGATGACATTTCCAGTTTGGCAATATTGTGCTGAGGAGTTTGAAATATGGTAACATAGTTTTCTCTGAAGGAAATAAGCCCTACCACATCATAGAGTATGGAACTCTGTTTATGAAACTGTTGTACTGCGCCTCACTAACAGTAATTTGGGAATAAGTACAGTTGGATTTTCTCTCACTGGTTTAGAAAGTACATGATATAGAGAGCATAACTAATTCAAAGCTTTCTTGAAAAGTTATTAAAAGAGAAGCATGAGAAATAAGAGGATATTGCCATTTACTGTTATAGTCTCAAATTTAGAAGGCAAATCAGGGATGTTGAATCTATTAGAATGTGAACATTTTGAATATGGTTGCTCATTCGACCCCAATAGAAATCCCCTATTTAATTCTTCTCTTTTAATAACTTTTCAAGAAGGCTTCTCATTAATTAATGTGTGGCCTAAATTTTTAATTTATTTCATTGACAGATGAATTAGAGGCATATGATTTGCAGTAAATAGTCATTCCATTTTTTATCAATATGATTGCTAAACCTAGTATTTTCTAGATTGTTCAATATTGCAAATTTCTGATGATAACACAGATTTAATGATCAGAGTCGAATACAGTTTTATGGATGTGCTGAGTTGTGTTTACTTGTCCATTTTGGCAATATTGTGTTGAGGAGTTTGAAATATAGTAACATAGTTTTCTCTGAAGGGAATAAACCCTAGCACATCATAGAGCATGGAATTCTGTTTATGAAACTGTTGCAGTGTGCCTCAGTAACAGTCATTTGGGAATAGGTATATAGTTTGATTTGCTCTCAGTGGTTTAGAAAGTATATGATTTAGAGAGCCTGCTAATTCAAACAACCCTAGCTCATCACAACGAGAGATGGGTTTGTATGAGTCACCGCTCATGAAATATGGGTCATGCAAACACTATGCTGTTGAATCCTGGTAAAACAACATGGTATTTTATTTGTTAATCTCAAATTTAGGAGGCAAATCAGGGATGTTGAATCTATTAGAATGTGAAAATGTTGAATATGGCTGCACATTGGGGACCCACATAGAAATCCCTATTCAATGCTTCTCCTAAATAACTTTTCAAACAGGCCTTTCATTAATCATTTGTGTGCCCTGAAGTTTTTTCGTCTCATGGACAGATGAATTAGAGGTATAATAATAAGAATTATAGTAATTGTCATTCCATTTTGTTTCTATATTATTGTTAACCCTGGTATTTTCCATATTGATCATTATCGCAAGTTCCTGATGATAATACAGATTTAATGATCAGAGTTGTATACAGTTTGATAGATGTGCTGAGTTGTGTTTACTTGTTCATTTTGGCAATATTGTGTTGAGGAGTTTGAAACATAGTAACATAGTTTTCTCTGCAAGAAATAAGTCCTAGCACATCGAGTACGAAATTCTGTATATTGAACTGTTGTAGTGTGCCTCACTAACAGTAATTTGGGAATACGTACAGTTTGATATGCTCTCACTGGTTTAGAAAGAATATGATTTAGAGAGTCTAGCTAGTTCAAACAACCCTTGCTCATCACAATGAAAGATGGGTTTGTATGACTGCTTATGATGCAAAAAATATGCTGTTGAATCCTAATAAAACAACATGATATCTTATTTGTTATAGTCTCAAATTTAGGAGGGAAATCAGGGATGTGAACATTTGGAATATGGCTGCTCATTCGACCCAAACAAAAATACCCTATTTAATGCTTCTCTTTCAACAACTTTTCAGACAGGCTTCTCATTAATCGTTTGTGTGCCCTAAAGTTTTTCATCTCATTGACAGATGAATTAGAGGTATAAAAATTATAGTAATTGTCATTCCATTTTTGATCCATATGATTGTTAACCCTAGTACTTTCCAGATTGATTATTATTTCAAATTCCTCATGATAACACAGATTTAATGATCAGAGTTGTATACAGTTTGATGGATGTGCCGAGTTGTGTTTACTTGTCCATTTTGGCAATATTGTGTTGAGGAGTTTGAAATATAGTAACATAGTTTTCTCTGCAAGAAATAAGCCCTAGCACATCATTGAGTATGAAATTCTGTATATGAAACTGTTGTAGTGTGCCTCACTAACAGTAATTTGGGAATAAGTACAGTTTGATATGCTCTCACTGGTTTAGAAAGAATATGATTTAGGAAGCCTAGCTAGTTCAAACAACCCTTGCTCATCACAATGAGAGATGAGTTTGTATGACTGCTCATGAAATATCGGTTATGATGCAAAAATTATGCTGTTGAATCCTAATAAAACAACATGATATCTAATCTGTTGTAGTTTCAAATTTAGGAGGCGAATCAGGGATGTTGAATATATTAGAATGTGAACAAGAATCTGTACAACATTATTAGAAAGAAAGAAGAAGCCTGTCTGCAATTGCTCTCAAATTAGGATTGGGTATGTGATGTTACTTCCCCCCCTCACTCATTTTAAAGAAAGAAGACGCCCGTCTGCAATTGCTCTCAAATTAGGATTGGGTATGTGATGTTACTTCCCCCCCTCACTCATTTTAAATACTTCTATTTATGTTTTTCCCTTCCCTCATTTAAGCCAACCATTTGTACATCAACTATTTTGTCTTTTCCTCTTGTACAGGTTCATGTGCGCTCCTCCAAAGAAAACAAATCCTACTTATCGTTGCTGCAAATACAACTGATTCGGTTTTTTGGGAGGACTTACACATAATAAATTCTACCAGTACTTTATAGTCAATTGTTCCACATTCAATTCTATTATATACAATACTCCTTCCCTCATGCAGCATGTCTATAGAAGTACAGTTCAAATCACTTACTTTAATTAGGTTGACAATACACTTTATTTCCACATCATAGACCTTCAATCTATCTGTTGTAATGAGAAGCTACCCAAGCAGTCTTGGATGCATAACATAGCATATCATTTTACTTTGACTCACTTCAAAAAAAAATTGTGTACAAATTTCCCTTATTTATGCACAAGGTAAATTATTATTTATTAACTATTTGGGATTCATATTGATTTGCTTTCATTATGTTGCCTACTCATTTACACTTTTACATACTTTTAGTATTCAATGCTTCAAATATGCTTTCAAATTAAATGCTTGTCAGCGCATCCCTTGCACCTTGTATGGGTGCAAGTGCTAGTTAGTATACATTTCGTATGAATATTTTGTCAAAACAATTTATAAACTAGTTGTTTAGAGTTTAATTCAATTGTTTGAAAGGATATTCTGCAAACTTGGATTGGATCTTGAAGAGAAAGTTTGTTGTTAGGTTGAATAGAAGATCCAACATTTGCAAGTTTTTCTTCACACTAGGGTTTCTTGGGTATATCTGTGGTATTGCCTTTTTCTATTTGGCTTATGCTATTTTTGCTTCCGCTATTATTTGTTTTTATTTAACCTAGAGTATTGATTGTTATAAATCAGATAGATTTTCTATTCTGTGAATTTATTGTGCAATTAATTTGTAGCTGGGTTATAAGAAATTAACACTTATGTCTTGTTTGACTACCTTGAACATGCTGTAGCACCCAAATGAGGAGTATGAAAACTTGCATATATTATACCTATTCCATATGCTACACTAGCTTTGTTAGTGGTTTCATATTATAGGATTAAGACACATGCCACCATCTTGTCTAATCCCATTCCTTCATCTTGCCTATATAAGCAAGACTATTGTACACTTCGCATAATATGTCATAGATCTTGATTATAACTAATCTCATTTCTTGCATAATCTCTCGTGGAAGGTTATCTTTATTTTTGTGGATGATCTTGATTTTTTGAGGTAATTTTTAGCCCGTACACTCATCCTTAATTGCAACTTGGGACGAACAAACCAATGCAAATGATGTAAGGAAGACACATGCTTGGTCTTGACTACAAGGCCCTTTTAGGTACCCATGTACAAAAGATCTCTCACAAACAAAGTAAAGGAGAAAACTCACACAGGAAAAAATCCCCCTCAAAAAGAGAGAATGCAAAAGAACAATCATGTACAAGTGATGAAATGAATGATGTATGGAGGACTCATTGATACCCCCTAATGACTCCATACATAATGAAGATACATTACAAAATCTCCCCACCACATTGAAGTATCTCCAAATCTACTTAAGAACTCTTGAAGTTAGAAGACAATCGAATGCCTACAGAAAACAAGTCTACCCCTGGGAAAAAAGAAATCCACTGGAGGGTGCTAAAGAACCTCCATCTTCACAAAGAAAGAAGAAGAAAAAAACCTTAAAAAGGCATCTCTAAAAGTTGATCAAGTGCCTCTGTGCAAGATAACACGCAAAAAAAGTCTGGTGTTACCCTAATCAAGGAGAAATTAAAAAGACGAGGAAACTCATGAGCAACCTCCAAAGACAATGTAGATGTGACAATAATGGATGAGTATTTGTCATCAAAGAGGAAATATACCCCCTAAAAAATGTCATCCCAATTTGTAGAAGAAGAATGACAAAACAAATATGATATGCCTATCATGTAGCCATACCACAAAGACAAATCTAGAAAACAAAAAGTATCCTACCCAACTAAAGCCTTGGAAATCATATCAATAATGATATGTGAAGAAGTAGGAAATGATGGAACCTCATCAAAAGGATGAAGAACAATGAGGTTAAAATTACCAACATTGCCTTTTGAAGAACTATCCACATTGGATCTAAGAGTATCTATCTTAGAACATTCACCATAAAAAATGGGGAAAGGTGTATATATTTCTATCATGATTAGCTCCACATATTGCAACAAATTATCTACTATGCAAATCATGATTGGACATTGAATCTAGTCTGAATTCAATGGACTTACTACTCCATGCTATATGATATACTGAAAGAAGATTGTGAGAAATATCAAGTATGGAAAGAGCATCATTAAAATGTCTAGTACTTATATCAACATCCCTCTCAACATAAACATCAACATAGCTACTATTTGCCATCAAGATCTTCGTTACCCATCAAGGCTTAATTGACAAGAACTTGTGTAGTGATCTTATCGTATGATTCGTAGCACTAGAATCAAGTATCTTTCCTACAAAGTGAGCTTGACCTTTTATCTTATTATCTCCATTGACAATATATGTTGATCTTGAATATGTGGATGATGAAGGTTGTGAAGAAGATGGTGAACTAGAATATTAAGAAGGCAATGAAATGTTATGATCCTTAAGGAGCTACTTCATATCTTCCAACTATTTCTTATAACAATTATATTCCCCATTGCCTAGGTTTGTTTCAATATCCACACTTGGTTTTCTTCTTCTTAGGTTTGTCCTTTATTAGAAGAGGTGGGAGCATTACTAGAATTTTTCTTAGGTTTAGGCTTCCTCTTTCCTTTACCTTTAGGTGATTGTGCAATTAAATGTATTATTATTTGGAAGTGTATCAAGGTGACTAAGTTTAGCTTGTTCTCTACTCAATGTACCACAAAATGTCTCAAAAGAAAGGCATTCTCTACATCTAAACGGAAAAATTTCATAATCTAAAACATGTGACCATTCAAAATCTCTATCACACAAAGTGATATTTTTAAGAAAGAGATATGATCTAGATTTAATTTTACATGGACTCTCACATGAATGAATCGATCATAGCCACATAATTGTCTTGAAATGTCACTAGTCATCTTCAAGGAATTAGTAATAGTCTCAATGGCATAAGGAGACTAAATCTCCTAAGGAAGAGCATACATCCAAATCCAAATAGAGTGTTCATATGGATTTCCTCCAAAGAGATAAATCTACATACAAGTGTTATTTAAAATGCTAGTGTTTTGAAATAAGTATTGACCTCTTCCAAAAAGTCTATTTTTTTGAGATTTGTTTTTGATTAAGGAAAATAGGTTTTAACAGGGCCCTGAAACCCTTACAGCTAAAAGACCAGTATAGATAGTAACAGTTTAACACAAACCAAATGAAACAGCCAAAGCTAAGCAAAGGGCCAGGCATGACCAGTCTTAAACAGTTAAACTACAGAAAGCCAGTGAAAAAGACCAGGGACTAAGAACAAAAAAACCCCTGCAGAAAAAGGCCAGGAGCAAATCAGGCAAACTCGCTAAGAGTTTCCACCGCCCGCATTTCCAGCTCGGTCGCCTTCTCAGCAACCTCCTTGAGAGCTTCCAAATCTTTGTCAGGCTCCTGGGTGTCCATCTTCCTCATGCTAGCTCTCGTTCTCTTTCTCGACCCCTCCTCCTGTGATTTTTCTTTACTGCTGTTGGGAGAGTCCTCATTATGAGCTCTATTTTCCTCAATTTTGTTAATCAGTGCTTTGATATGGTCGTTGGAAGCCTTGAGGATGTTGTGGCTTTATGCAACAATTTTCTAAAGAGTGGCCTCCACCCCCTGGATCCTTTTCATAGCAGCTTCCATTTTGTTTTCCCTTTCAACAATCTCCTCGTCGAGTCTGGCCTTACCACAGTTGTTCTCCCTTTCTAGCTTGCCAACCCTAAATATGAGGTCATGTATCTCATGATAGGTCCATTTGGTGGTCCTGTAGCTGTCAATGACATTGTTCTTGGTATTATTAAGGACGCCCATCCGAGGGTTTTCCTTCATGACATCACTAAGAATGACCAAGGCAGGGTCAATAAGATCTTCCATTTGTATTTTTCCCTCTTTATTTTCCTTAACCATGGTTTTCATCATCTCTCTTTTGAGACCCATTTTGACTGAGACATTGTGGAAGTTACGCCAGACCACAGTCTTCTCTGTGTCCTAAATTTTGCAGGAGAAATGATCCGCCTCCTGATTCTCCTCTCCCTCTTTCCCCTGATTCTCCTCTCTCTCCTCACTGTTCGCCCCTTCTTCATTACCTCTCTCCTCCATGGCATCAGGGGAATTCCCCCTTTTTCGCTTTTTGTCCCTAGTAGGCAAAACAGACTCCTCTCTATCCTTGGGAATTTTGATGGCGACTCTCCTCTTTCCCTCCGGACGAACATAGGTATCCTCCTCCTCCCCAACCAAATCTTCCTCACTTTCAGCAATATCTTCCCCCGTTTCCATGCCCTCAACGTCCTCGTCATAATCCCTGTCAGAAGAAACATCCACCCATTGCTTGGACTCCTGAATTTCCTTCTTCTCAATTTTTGTTCTCTTGGGTTTCTTTTTCCCTTTGGTAGAGGTGGGGGAACCAATAGCCTCCTCATCAGAATGCATATCAAAGCTCTCCTCTATCTCAGAGGGGAAGTACTCTTCATCCCCTTTTTTAGTATCATTATCCGAGGCACTTTTCCTACCTTTCCCCTGTTTGATGGTTTTGCCTATAGTCCTAGCCTTTAGATAATCATAAATTAAAAGCAGAAGCCCTTCATGGAAGGTGGGGTTGCTGACAGGTCTCTCTCTATAAACATTAATATTCTCGTTAATTGAAGAGTACAAAAAGAAAGGGATAGAGATTTTTGCATAAGACTTGAAGTGGTTGAGCAAGACGAAATGGTAGGAGTAGATGCGGTCGAAATGGGTGTCCAGCGAAATGTACTTAATGATAGCCCTAAGCACAAATCTCCACAAAGGCTTGATAGAGCACAGTTGGTAGAAGGTGCCTTTCTTGACCAGAGCCATCTTTTTGTCACTTCCCTTAGTAAAATCCTGAATCGCCTAGGTAGAAATACTTCTGTCCTTGTAAAACTTCTTCTCGACTATGAGAATACCCGTCACGGCCAAGATGACCTCCTCAATCACTGTAAAATCAACCCCATCAATTTTGACTATGCCCTCATTCCAACTTCTGGTCATGACATTGGTGATGGAAGGCTTCCAGCCATGCAGTCTCTCAATAAAAGAAGTGACGTTCCCTTTGCCGAGGATGTTCCAGACCTTAGAGCGCTTCCTCCATTTTTCAGCTTCCTCTTCCAGTTCTCTTCTATGCCTCTTGCCCACCATCTTGTTTTTTCTTCTGCGTTGCTTCCTATTTTTCTGAAAATGCTTGCAGAAACGGGCTCTGGGAATGAAGTGCGAAAAATTCTTGACACTTCCTCTAAAGCTATAATGAAAAGGCAAGAAAGCCAGCCTTAACGTGCAATGATGGCAATCCATTTAGAGCGTACTTTGGCTAGTGTTCATACACCTCACGCAGAGGCACAAATCCCATAAAACAATACCTTCCATAATTACAAATTAATGCTTCCCAATCTTCTCGGGGTTCTCTCTCCTTCGATTAATTCCCTTATATCATTCGGAATTAATTCCCCGTCAACCCAAATTTTCATTTCATTATTTTTCACTGCCTTGTTTGCCAGCCTATCTGCCATGTGGTTGGCCTCCCTGTACTCATGGGCCACATAAACACTTTCAAACGACTTGAGCCAGAGGATGCTCTCATTCATAATGCTTTCAGTATTCCACGTCGGAGCATTTTTCCCTTTCAGACAGTCGATGATGTTTTTTGAATCTCCCTCTAACCATAGCCTCTTGACCCCAGTGTCCTTGGCCAGTTTGATAGTTTGGTGGGCTGCAGTGGCCTCTGCATAGTGGTTGGTCTGCACTCCCAGGGGAGCCATGATGGCAACAATTCCTTTACCATGGTCATTTCTGATCACCCCTCCGATCCCTGACTAGCCAGGGTTGCCCTTAGCGGCCCCATTGAAATTGGCTTTGCACCACCCCACTGGCGGTAGGGTCTAGATACAGTCCGCCCTTTTGTTAGTGGCAGTCTCATTACTGTTGAGCAAGGGGTTGGTTCCTTTGACAACCGTATAGTTTTCAACCAAGGCATTGAGGCTTTTGTGAAACACCACCTTCGGGTTGGACTCTTTATCTCTGAAAATGCAGTTATTCCGCTCCTTCCAAACCCCCTAGCAGATGTGAGGGAGAGCCCAGTCCCAAAAGATCTGATTGCCCACTCCGGCAGCACTGCCCTTCCAATGTTGAAAGAGGTCAGTAATGTTCTTTGGAAAAACCCAGGTCAGTTTAAAAAAAGACAGGAAGTAGGACCAGGTGGTTCTGGTGAACTGGCAGTGAACAAAGAGGTGGTCAACACTCTCTGCCTGATTTTTGCAAAGAATGCATATGTTAGGAAACTGATGGCCTCTTTTCATAAGATTATCCACCGTCAGAATATGGTTTTGGAGCATGATCCAAAAGAAGATGTTGATTTTGGGGATGAGACCAGGGAACCAAGCTTTAGCCCAAACAAGATCTTCCACACAATGCTGCAAAGAAGCATAACCCGATGCCATAGTGTACTTGTCGTCATTGGTCATCCCCCAAATAGGAGAGTCCTTGGTTTGAGAGAGAGGGATCAACCTGATCATGTCCATCAACGGGTTGAGATCCCGAGAGACCTCCGTCAAGTTGACCCACTCATCATTGACCCTATAGTCTCTGACCCTACACCCATATTTTTCCATGCAAGGAAGGGCCCAACTTTTGAATTGCTGCATATTCCATAGGGGTCCCACACAAAGCCAGTCATCAAGCCAGAAGTTGATGTCCTCTCCATTACCAATTTTCCATTTAACCTTCCCAGTAGCAAGCTCTTTGGTTCTCATAAGGCTATTCCAGATGTTCGAGCCCTTCGGATCCTCTTCCCTACTGATGAACTGCTTGAAGTTATTATTGCCCAAGTATTTATCCTTTATGATTTCCTTCCATTCTCCCTTTGAATTGAAGATTCTCCAAATTTGTTTGGCTTGCAACGCCCTATTGAATTGTTTCAAGTTTCTAATGCTCAGGCCACCCTACTTCCTAGGTTTACATATATTATCCCAAGCCACCAGCAAATACTTCTTATTGCCATCCGTACCAGCCCAGAGAAACTTCATTTGGATAGATTCCAGAGTGTCAGCCACCTTAGCAGGAATGGAAAACAAACTGAGAGCGTAAGTAGGTAAGCTCTGAAGGGTGGATTTAATCAACATAACTTTCTCGGCCTGGCTCAGAATAAGACCGTTCCATCCCGCAAGTTTCCTGTTGAATCTGTCTATGAGATTATCCCAAAAGAGGTTAGGAGGTCTAGCCCCCATTGGGAGACCGAGGTAAGTGGAAGGAAGGGACCCAATGACACAACCCAAAATACCAGCAATCTTCCTCTGCCTGCTATTAGGGGTGTTTATGAAGAAAATTGAACTCTTTCTCCAGTTTATAAGTTGGCTCGAAGCTTTGGAGTAAGTGTTGAGAATGTTTTTCACAGTCCTGGCTTCCTTCACAGTAGCCTCCCCCCCAAGGATAGTGTCGTCAACAAATTGCTGGTGAGAAAAGACCAGAGGACCAGAAGAGGGGCGCAAACCAGCCAAATCGCCATTATTTCTTTTATCATGGATCATTCTTCCCAAGCACTCAGCAAGAATAATGAAGAGGATAGGAGAAATGGGGTCTCCTTGTTTGAGCCCTCTAGAAGGTTTGAAGAAATCCAAGGGAGAGCCATTAACCATCACCGCAAAGGTTGGGGTAGAGATAAGCTAAGAGATGATTTTCCTAACAATGTCATTGAAACCAAAAGCCTCCAGCACCTGATCCAGGAACTGCCAATCAACCCGGTCGTAGGCCTTTGACAAGTCAAGTTTGAGAAGGAAGCCCTCCCTTTTACCTTCTTCCAAGGAGTGGACCACTTCATGGACGACAATGATAGAATCCAAGATTTTCCAACCCAGAACGAAACCCGTTTGTTGTGGGGCAATTAATTCCGGAAGAATTTTGATCAATCTTATGGTTAAGACTTTGGAGAATATCTTGTAAAGGGAATTACAGAGGTTGATAGGCCTAAAAGAGTCAAAAGAGTCCGCACCTGAGATTTTGGGGATGAGCACCAAAAAGGTAGCATTGATCTCCTTGAGGAGGCTCTTGGATCCAAAGAACTCCTGAACCGCTTTGACCAGATCATCCTTGAGAATTTCCCAATAAAGTTGGAAGAAAAAAGTGGGGAAGTCATCAGGGCCCGGGGCTTTCTCAGTAGGCATAGAGAAAACAACCTCTTTAATCTCTTCCAAATCAGGGATAGCCACTAGGGCTCTGTTCTGGCCGCATTGATCACATTAGGGATAGTCTTGAGGATGTCCCCCTGATCTTTCTCACTAAGCTCTTTATCCTTAGAAATAATGGAAGAAAAATACTTGATGGCCTCCTGAGCAATCTCCTTGTCCTCCCTGAGAGAGACATCACCTTTGTTTATGGTAGTTATTCTGTTGGCAGCCCTGTGCTTCATCATGGAGAGGTGAAAGAATCTGGAATTTTTATCCCCTTCCTTAAGCCAAACAGATCTGGACCTCTGCCTCCAGAACATCTCCTCTTTGCCAACTATGTTGTGAAGGTCGGCTAAGATAGTTTTCTCCGCTTTTAGCCTATCCTCGTCATACCCTAGGGATTGGATTTCATCTTGCACTCCTGCCAGTTCCTCCAAAATCCTCTCTTTCTTCTTGAAAATGTCACCAAAATCCTTTTTGTTCCACTTTTTGATCTTTGTTTTAATATTTCTGAGTTTCTTGGCCACTTTGTACATGGCAGTGCCATCAACATCAATGTTCCACCAATCCTTGATCTTGTCAAAAAGCCCTGGGTGGGAGGACCACATCTTCTCAAATCTGAAGGGGAAGGCCTTTTTCCTGTTGCAGCATTCTATGGAAATGGCGATAGGGGAGTGGTCCAAACCCAATCTCACCAAGGAGGATAGCTTGCAGTGGTAAGAATTCATCCAATCCATTGTGATCAGGGCCCTGTCCAATCTGACTTGAATGCAATCTCTGCCTACTCTCCTATTGGACCAAGTGAACTTAATCCCTTCAAGGGAGACATCAAAAAGAGCCAAATCATTGATAAAATCAGCAAGATGTTGTCTACTCTCCAAATCCAGAGGGAGACCCCCAGATTTCTCAGTAGCCAGCAAAGGGGTGTTGAAATCCCCCATGATGATGCCCTTGGTGTTATCCAAGGGGGGGATTAGCTTGCTTATTTTCTGCCAAAAATGCTTTCTACCATTCTTAGAGTTAGGGGCATAAATGTTCATAACATACCAGCTTTCCTGATCTTTGGTGTTCTTAAAATGGATAAGTAAGATGTTGCCTTCATCATAGATGATATCAGCCTCGAGGGAGTCTTTCCAGATCATCACCAGTCCTCCAGAAGCACCAGAAGAGTCGGTAGCAGCCAGCTTCATCCCTTTGCTAAAACTAATACCCTCAGTTTTCACTTTCGTCATCTTAGTTTCCAGAATAAAAAAAATGTCCGGTTTATGATCCTTGATCATGTTCCTCACAACCTTCTGTTTGTGGGCTCCATTGAGTCCACGAATGTTCCATGAGATGATCTTCATGTTTTCTTATGGGGGTATGTCTCCTGGATGGTTTTTTGGGTTCCATCTGCTATGTTCCTTCTAGTTTCCTCCTTTCTGATTTGGTTCTTACTCCATCTACCTACAGAGTTGGATTTGCCCCCTGTGTCTGCTTTCACTCTACTCCTCGTAGCCGCAGGGGAGACCGGGGATGGTTCCCTACTATTATTTTTCTTCTTGACCGATATCCAAGGAGCAGCATTCTCATCCTTGCAGCTTTCAAACATGGCCTCCATTCTAGAGATCTGTCCTAGGGAGGAGGAGGTAACCATATCTATGATTATGCTAACCTTTCCTAGGGATAACAAGGAGACTTGGCTAGTGCAAGTTTCCTAAGAGGGGAAGGGGCCGCAGGCCAAGGATCCCTCTGTCTCTTGAGAGTCTGGCACAAAGGACTCAACTTTGGAAGCCTCACAAGAATTCCCTGAGTTTCCAGTGCCCATTCTGCTCTCCTTTGGTGACTTAATCTCCCTGCTCACAGTGTCGCTCTTGGTGTCTTTGAGAGCACATGTATGCTGATTGTTACAATGAGACTTGTTTTCCATGTCAGTCAAGCCCTCCTGGTTCCGAACAAGAGAAGCAACCTGCTCCCCGAGCTTAGGTCTGCTAGAACCATCCAGACCTTTGATGCTCGGTATCTCAGGCTGCTTTGTAGTCGAAGGATTGGGCATTCCCTCCTCAACAATAGGTGGTGAACTAGAAGTATTTTTGGGCTCGTCCCCCTGAAGAGGGCCCGTCTAGGCTTGGCCCACAGGGTTTTTCTCCTTCCACATCTTCTTGGGGACTTCCATTTGGTTCGCGCCTGTTTGTTGTTTCTGAGCTTCTTTCCTCTTTTCCTGTTTTCTTTGGGCCTTGCGGGCTCTCTTCTTTTCTAAGAAAATAGGGCACATTTTGGCCTTGTGTCTCGCCTTTTTACAATGGAAACATGCAAAAGGCACATTCTCATAGTCGATTTGCTGCATCCACTTTCCCAATCTAGATTGGAGCTCAATAGCTTGAGGCATGTCTTGACCTTCGATGACCCCCACATAGATTCTGGCATAAGTGAGTCTTTTCTTTGCTGCTATGACCAGATCGATAGATAGTACTCTCCAAAGGAACTGGCAATGCCATCAAAGAAATCCTCATGCCAGTACTCCAAAGGCAGCTCAGGAAGTCTGATCCAAACCAGTGCTTGAGTGACAGAGTCATTGTTGAGGTCCAGATGGGAAGTCCATTTCTAGAGAATGAGGGTGGATTTACCCATGGACTAGTTTCCCGTGCAAAGAATCCTAGAGAAATCTTCAGAACAAGAGAACTCAAAAGACATGAAGCCCTTGGCCATAGCCGTAACCTCAACATGACCTTTTAAATCCCACTTTTTTTTAACAAACAGTCTGACCAAATCGATATTCGGTCGAGAACCTATGAACTTGCCAACCAAGGTAGCAACCATACTCGGAATATTGTGATCAATAAGCTCAGAAGGCACCTCAATGGCAAAGGTCCCCTGAACTTTATTGGAAATGTTACGGATCTTGGGAAAAGATGACTTACCTGATAGTTTGACCCCAAACAAGTTAGACCAGCACCCCAAAGGGCCTCGAGCTTCTCCAGCTGCACAGAGATTCGAGATTTCACTAGCATTTTTTCCTGGGTCCGGATGCAAGGCCCGTGGGTCCCCATCATCCATCGTATCTTCCTTACCCTTTTCCTGTCCTTGATCCTGACTCCCTTTCTGATCTGTTTGGCCCTGCTCTGCAAGATTCCCGCTCTCCTTCCCTTTCAAAAAATTTCCCTCCCTTCCAGTGCCTCCACACCCCCCGCTACCGCTTGCCATTGTTTTATGTCTGTATTATATTTTTTTGAGATTTGTTGGTTAAGAAAATAGCTATAAAATACTCCTTATCTCACAAGATTAGGTTTCATATTAGATCCTTGAGTATTCATATTTTTTGTTGGCCAAAAACCAATTCCTCCAAAGAGAGTTGGGACCTAGGAATCTACCAATCAAGCTATGACTTTGAAATGTTGAAACATGTTTCTTGATCTCATCTACATCAAGATTGGTAAATTATGATTCTTCCAAAGTTAACATGCATGTAACAAACCTTTTCTAGCTTGAAGATCCACTTTCTTCTCACTAGTCACTAATATTGCTAAATTAGCTTCTTTTTCATAGACATATGTCCTAAACTATGTCCCACAACTATAAATCTAAACAAAAGTGAATGAATGTGACCTCTTTCACAATCCATTAAAGGGGAAAGTAGAATTCAACCAATAAGAAAAAAATGAAAAACATACTAAAGATATTCATAAAAGAATACATGATCCCAAATGTTAGATTGAACAATCTTCTAATATTGTGATATAATTATTCAACACAATGTATATTTGTATATAATTGATGTCAATATATTGCAATGATAATTGTTCAATATAAACTCACACAAGATATATCACACTATAACCATTAAAAGTTTTCTTTTAAAAAGAAACTTACTAATCTAGACTATCAACAAGAACTAATAATGACTAATTTTCACAAACATAATGAAGTAAGAAGCAATATCATTTTTGTGAAAGAGAGGGTCCCATAAGAAAAAGAAAAATATACTCCAAGATAAATTAGAATCTTATGGACCAAAATAAGAACCCTTATTTTTAATTTAATATTTTAGAATTTATCTTTAAAGTAGGATCCATCACCATCTTAAAACCTTGTTACTAAATATCATTCATTCTAGTATTTTAAATTTATGTATATAATGTTTTAGATGTAAAACTATAATTGTAAATTAAAGACATAACTTTTTTTTAGTGGGGTTGTATGTAGCAAAGGGAGAACCACTTTGTAGTCTCTCTCTCTCTCTTTCTTATATGGTGGGTGAGTTGTTTACCCACTCTTGATGTGAGTGACTAGCCACACTCTTACTCTCTTGTCAATGGTCTTTTGTTGACCTTGTTGTAAATAGTTGCTTTTAGTATGTTGTTTTAGACTTTCAAACTATGATTTTATAAAGTACAATACCATTTTACTACTTCAATAATAAAAAATATTAATTTTCATTAAAAAATAATCATAAATCTATCTCATCATTTAAAATTTTTGAATTAAATTTTAAACCAACTAGCAGAGATATTTTAGGAAGCCCCTTCCATAAAACCACAACCTAAGATCGCCTTCAATCAACCCAAGCGCGTATGCTGTTAAAAGGATATGCACAGGAAGTTTACTACCTAGGTTTGAAGGAGCAGATCTAGAAAGAAATTGTTGGAAAATTCAATGCAGTGTAAAATGAGTCACATCAGCAGCCTGCTTTGCCAGGGAGTGCAGTGGCCATTGTCGCCGTGTTTAATCTCTTTTCATACTTACTTTCTCCTACATATGTTTCAGTCTTCATCTGGTTTTCTTGATATAAATTTCATTTGATGTTCCCCTGTTTCTTACTTTCCTATCTTTCGATTCAGTTCCATTAATATGAAAGCACTTACATTTTGATGTTCCCCTGTTTCTTACTTTCTTCTTTCGATTCAATTCCGTTGTTACGGAATCATTTACATTTTGATGTTCCCCTCTTCCCTCTATTCAATTCCATCAATTTGGAAGCACATACATTTTGATGTTCCTTTGATTCTTACTTTCCTTCTTTTGATTTAATCCCATTAATATGGAAGCATTTCACCTGGTTCTGCCTCTTCTCCAACCCAAAGCTCTGCGTTTCCCCTGCTTTGTCTTCCTTACTGCAATATCATTATCATGGTTGGCCTCTCACTGTAATGGTAGAACCCTTTCGAAACCGTGTGAGGTTTTCGGATGTGGGAATTACAGTTTTGATTATCCGTTTGGAAGAAAGGGCAGCGGCTGTGGTGACCCCAAGCTTCAGCTGGAGTGTGATAATGTGACGAAGATGCCTCTGATTCAGATCGGGGTCTACCAATACTACATACTGAAACCCCTTAATTACTCCCTTCTGGGACCTTACTCTTCCCCTGCCATGACTATATTATTCAAGCAATTGCAGCAAAATGTGTGCGCTCTTTCAGAGGGTATTTATGATCAATTCTGGAATGACTCCAGATTTCAGATTGGAAAGGGTTACAGTAATATAACCCTAGGGACGAAGTGCAATATCTCGTATTCAATGTCAGGGTATTTACAGTGCAGTGAAAATCGGTACTATAATTTGAGTCTTCCAGACTTGAAGAAAGGTTGTGAATCGGAGTTTAAGCTGCCTGTAAAAGAAATTGATATAAGAAAACGTCTGCCTCAGATTATAGGTGAAGGGGTCAATATAACATGGAAGACAAACGAATATTGTAAGGATTGCGCATCATATTACAAAAATTGTGCGCATCTTGAGACCTCGTCTTTCTGCTACTGCCTTTCTACTTCCTATTCACAAAAATGTTCCTCCAGTGGTAAGACTGCTAATCTCCTATGTTGAAAATGAATATACAAATTTGAAATGCAATGACTGAAATTTAAATATTCTAACATCTCAAAAGGTTTTGATTTGTTGCAGATAATTCCAAGACTACCGCCATTGTAGGTGAGTGCCTTTAGGTCTTCAATCTGTATCTTCATATGTCAGTGATGTCAAAATAATTTGTTCATGTCTGAAATCCAACACCTTGGAAATGATTTCAGGTGCGGCCATTGGAAGCGGTGTATTAATTGTAGCTGTAATATTGTTTGTGGTTTTTCGTCGAAAGACGCCGCTGGTCTCCACGGAGCTCGAGCTTCGCACGGACATAGAATCTTCTCCTAAGAAAGTGGAGCAATTCCTTGACGATTTTGCTCGCGAAATGCCGAGAAGATATTCCTATTCTCAACTGAAGAAGATCACCAACAACTTCGCAGATAAATTGGGGGAAGGAGGTTTTGGTGTGGTTTATAAAGGAAAATTCCCCGGAGGTGATTTAGTGGCCGTCAAAATTCTTGATCATTCAAGACACAGTGAGACTCAATTTATGAACGAAGTTTCAACCATTGGAAGGATCCGCCATGTCAATCTGGTCCGCCTGATGGGGTTTTGTTTTGATGGAATTAGAACCGCGCTCATATATGAGTACATGGTGAATGGATCATTGGAGAACTTCATATTTCCAGGGAAAAAGAGCAAAGGAATTCTAAAGGAGGAACAACTTTATTCAATTGCTTTGGGCGCGGCCCGCGGAATCGCATATTTACACCAAGATTGTGAACAACGCATAATTCATTTTGACATCAAACCTCAAAATATACTTCTAGACAAGGATTTCACACCCAAAATAGCTGATTTTGGTCTGGCAAAACTGTGTGGTAGGGAAGATGATCACATATCAATGACAACGGCCAGAGGAACACCAGGGTATGTTGCACCAGAGGTGTGGAATACAAATTTGGGGTTTGTGACGGATAAATCAGATGTTTACAGTTTTGGGATGCTGTTATTGGAAATTGCTGTGGGAAGAAAGAACCTAGATTTGCAGGCGAGCCAATCCAGTCAAATTTATCTTCCAGAGTGGGCAATCAAGCTGATGGAGAATGGGCAGTTGGAGAGGATGTTGAGAGGAAGTGGTGAAGCAGAAATAGAATGCAAAGAGGAGGAGAAAAAAATAAGGATGGTCAAAATAGGACTATGGTGCATTCAGTACAATTCAACAGATCGACCAAACATGAACAAAGTGATTCAAATGTTGGAAGGAACTGATGACATTGTGAGTAATCCTCCCTTGGCTTTCAATTCGTACCCTGGTTCTGAAACATCTGTACCATTTTTTACCCAAGAAATTTCTTCCAGGTTGTAGAACTGCCCTTCAGTCACGCATCGTTTCTGTAGTGATTATTGTTGAAAATGAGTGCAATAAAATTACTGGAGTTGCAAGAAAAAATTCCTTTCTCCGTCTTTCATTTACCTATTGTAGTTTTCTTTCAGCATCTGCTGTGTTGAGCAGAAATTGTCAGTCATATATTTAGAGATGAGTGTTATATTCAAGGATTTTCCTTTAACAGAGGGCAGCACATGATAACAGCTGTGTAAGTGCTGAGAGAATAGATTAGTTTTAGGGTAGTGAGTGAATCTAGGGCAGGTCGATTGGATCATTTAGGACTCTCTTACTGATGTACTTCTGTTTCAGCTTTTAAGATTAAAGAGTTCAGTTCTATTTTTGGTTTTGTACATTTGCTATTCAATTTTAGTTCCATGGTATCAGAGCTAGCTCTGGGCATAAGGTAAACTGTGAGGGTGTCTAGTTGAGCCACAGAGATTGTTGGAAGAGTCATGGAGGAGCTGTGAGTAAAGAAGCTGCCATTCAAAATGATTCTATGATTTAATTTAAGATTGATGTTGGATTTGATTGTGTGTTATTTGCATCAACGTTTCAGATCATATTCTATGATCCATCATCAGACTAAAAGAGTGTTAGAACTAAACAAAAAGAGCACTGGAGAAGCATCAAAAGGAACTTCTGTTTGGAGTGTGTTGAAGCTGTGAAGCTGCCACATGACGAGTTGTTTGAGGTTCCAGGCATTAAAGAAGAGTTTCTTTAATTAAAAGATGTGAATTTTGAAGCATTAAAGGTGTAAGATAGAGTTATGGCCATATCTGTTGCAGGGATCCTCTAAGAATTTCAGAATGACTTGATGGCATAGATTCAATCTTTGGAAGTTGAGAATAGAGATGCTTTGGTTGAATAAGGACATGCGATAGTTGAATGTACCAAGCTAAAGGAATGTAGGGTTAGTTCTTGTAAACTCTTAAGTTACAATGTGATTTGCATGTAAAAGAGTCGAACATATTAAAAGAAATGTAGAGCTGGTTCTTGTATACTATTGAGTTACAATGTGCTTTTGCATGTAAAGGAGTCAAATGCAACAAAAGGAATCTAGGGCTAGTTCTCGTAAACTCTCAAGTTACAATGTGATTTGGTGCTTAAAAGAGTCAAAGACAACAAAAGAGGTTTGAGATCAATTCATTAATTTATATGAATTGTAAGTTAAAAATAAGCCTGTTCAGTTAAAAATGCAAGAATTACAAAATAAAATAATGTAAGATCACATAAACCAATTAAGTCTCAAACATCAATTGGTAATATATGGGTCAATGATCTCAAAAGAAGAGTTCATCATGACGCTTTTGGGAGTTTGCCAACATCATATTCTATATTAGTAATAGTTCTAACTGCTCAAGCTAAATTATACTTTCAACAAGTAGTTGCAATGCTTCTTCAAAAAGAAATCATCAAGAAGGATGCAAGTTTCAATAAAGAGGTTTCTAAACTTTGTTTCCAATAAGAACCAATGACAAGACAAAGAAGAAGAGTGAAAACAAACTTCAACCCTCCTAATACAAATTTTCAAATAATTTTAAGGATACAAAAGAGGAGAAAATGATGGGTAGAAGTGTTTTCATTGTGGGACTCCAATGCATTTTAAAACAATGCACAAAATGGGTGGTATGATAGACAAGCTAAATAAAAGTAAGGCAATTGAATATAATATTCTTCAACCAATGACCAATAACATTGATTTGTTTATAGTTACAAATTCTAGAATATAGTGTTTCACAGTGTTGGTACTTAGACTCATAGCAACTCAACATGACACCTAAGAAAGGTTGGTTTAGGTAATGTAAATAAGTACTCAAAAGAAAGATTGTCATTCTTGGAGATGATAGCAAGCAAAAGACGATGGGAATTGGCAACGTCTCATTGAAGATGTCCAATGGTGTGTATAAGAAAATCAAAGGTGTCATGACTCGACTTGATAGACTCCTTTTATCTAGGATAGTTAGCGACACTTGGACTTTTGTTGACTTGGTCAGATACTTCTTGACCTAAGTCGTTATGTTTATAATTTACAGTTTCATATTATCATGTCAAATTTTCAAACAGCCCAAGTAGATCTGTCTTTTTGGGCATTTTATGATTAATTTGACTTGACTAAATACTGTCCACTTTATTTATCGAGCTAAGCCTTTAGGCCATTGTATTTTAATACTTATTTTCTTATAATAACCACGTTAGCAACATGATTGGTTTTCTTTATTTATTCGTTGAATTAACAAATCGTTGTGGAATTTTATTTATTTATTTAAACTCTTTCCTCACTATTTTAGGAGTAAGAAAGCACGACAACCAATTTGATAAAAATAGTGAAATCTGAGACTTGAAAATGGATGAATCGTAAAGGAATTGAGTATTTAGACCACTAGAGAAAACATTTTATAAATTTGATAATTCCAATCATCTTCAATAGATGTTGTGTTATATTAGAACTTCTTGACTCTTTGATTATATTGACTTGATGTAGGGGAGAGGACCCAATAGTTGAGCACCCTAACTTTACGCTTCTCAAAATCCTACATGGAAATTTCAAATCACTCCCATTTTTTTAAAGTGGTTTACTTGGCAAGTCCTTTGCTTATAACTAAGGTTTTAGGGCCACATCATAAGATATGATGCCACATCAACATACTTTTTGCCAAGGTGTCCAAAATAACCCCCCCAAAAGTGAGACCATTAGGACACCCATACTTGTGCAGCTGACATTGCATCACACAATTGGTTGCTTTTTAGAATAAGGGGCACATTTCATTCAATTATGGGTAGTCACCATTTAGCAAAAACAACTTTAAAGTCATAACTATTGGCACAATGTTGTTAAAAATAGTGGATATTAAATCAACAAGTGTAGATATTAAATTAACAACTACTATCACAACCATTAGAACGCGTTCAGGTACTGGGTCCTCTCCCCTAGAACCATTCTTGTTGGCATGCAAACTATATGTTTATTACATTAGGAAGTTAAATATTTTACTATAGCAGAATTAAGGAGGAAATCTTCTGTTTTTAGTCTGTTAAACTAACTATGAAGGTCTTTTATACAAAGGAAGTTGTTGCTTGATGTATAGATGAGTCCTCGACTTAGATTGAATGCATACATGGGTAAACAGATATGTTTAGTCTTTAAGTTTCATTTTCACTTTTTAAGAGCATGAAAATGGAAAGGGTGTTGAATGTGGAATAACCAGAAAAGGGTAAATGTGTTTTCTTTTACCTACTAGTAGAAGTCTGGTACTTTAAATTGCTTTGGCCAAAGCTTTGTTGCATATGTTTCCATGAATATGCTGGTTATTTGTTTCATTCTCTCTGCCATATCTATGATCAATTCTACTTAGACATATGTGGAAAGTAGTTAGTTTCACAGTTGCACCAGATTCCATCTGATCCATCAGTTCCGAGTTGTTAGTCTTCTTGGGTAGGGTCAATGCACTCTTCATTTTAGGACGAGCCTCAAGGGAGCTAACCACTTCGTGGTTGGGCAGAAAAAGTGCTTGAGCCACACTCTCGTCTCGAGATTCGTAGATGGATAGTCACACCCGATGGCTTAGAAGACATGGTTCCGCAGATGAACAGTTGTCCGATGGCATTATGATATCATGTTCATTTTGACCTTTATGGTCTTGTACTTGATGTATGTTGTACTTTCATGATGTATCGATGTACGACAAGTTGGTCGACATCCTTGATTGTATTTGATGCTTTCATCTTATATAGATAAACTTTGTATATTTGATAGTTTGGGTCGAATCTTTGTATTAATATTTATAAGTTAAATGGAATTTTTAAGTTGACTAGTCTTAGTGATGGACTTTGACTTTTACGTTCGACTATGCAAATTTCTAGCTCTATGGTTATGTGGCATCTTTGATAGTAATTAGGTCTTTACAAAAGGCATATGGTATAAATGTGCTTTAGCAAAAAGCCTCTTGTCAGGTAGTAAGATTGTCGATGCAAGAATATTGATTTTAATTTGATTGCAAGTGATGTGTTCTAAATGATGTGGACGGAGTAGCTATTGCTATAAGAATTAGACATGATAATTTTAAAATGTTATGTAGACATTGGCAATAATAAGTGATAGGGTAAAAGCACAATAAGCTGTCACCCTTTTACAAAGGAAGAGGCTAACAACACCAAAACTGAGAAACTTCAAAGGCATAAAAGTCACATTTTTGTTGAGAATTTGAAGATGATGTAAACTGATGAAATGTGTAAAATAGGATGAATTTTACGCCTATAATTTTTAAAAATTAATTTGAGCAAAAATTAATATGTTTTTAAAATTTTTTTAGGTCTATTTTTCATATCCTGAAAAATACTACAAATCAAGGAGTTTACTTCCCGTCAAATCATTATAAGTAAAGCATTGTTTTTCCCTCCAATTTCAGAATATGTTTTAGATGACATGTATATCTAGTGCAGGAAAAAAGAAAGAAGTGTTTTCGATCTATAGTTTACCCATTATAAGTATTCAAAGTCAAGCTTACCTGAAATCAATAGTTTTTGTCTCACATCACTTTTCCCCTATCAAAACTATAAAAAAAATCAAATAAATTACATATTCTTGAAGAGGATTCTCTCCTCTAGTGTCATATATGATTTTAAAAATTTTCTAAATTGATTTAACATTTTTCTATATTTCTTGAATCAACGTCTTCTCAAAGTTTAATATACCTACATGTAGTTTTTAGCAAATTTGTTTAACATTTTGTAGTTGAAACAATATAAAATTTATCTGTCCAGAATCGTACTCCCGAGATCTAGAAAAGGGTACTTTTAATTTTTTAACATTTTCTATTTTAATCAGAGAAAGGAACAATAGAAGTGCAAAATTCTTATTTTTATGTATTTTTGGAGGTTTGGTTGCCAACATGGCATGCCACCTAGGTAGACTCAGCCGAGTCCTACTGGGGCCGAGTACCCTTAGGGGCCATCCCCCCTGTGAGCAGCCAAATATTGTGCAAATGAGGGGCTTGGGATGTTTTTTGATATTTAAAATATCATATAGACTCAGGCGCTGAGTCCTACTCGACCAAGTACCACTCGGCCCAGTCTACTGGGCCACGTAGACGCTATTCAGTGCCGCATGGTGCCTACGTGTACTCGACCGTGTTAGACTCGACCGAGTCTAACTGGTTCGAGTCTAACTAGGCCGAGTGATTTGAGTTAGCCCAAAAGGTGACACTCAATTGTGCTTTTACCTGATAAAAATAAAAATAAGAGGAATTGGCTATAGAGTAGTGATCAAATCTAGAGTAGATGAATTAAGTATTTTAGGATTCTCCTACTCTATTTTCTATATCTATTTTAGTTTGTAAGGGAAAATTAAAGGAGTTTGATGTTAGATTGATCAAACAACTACACATGGTTGAAATGAAAGGAAGGTACACAAGGGTTTTCATCGCATCCTTCAATAAAAGGTTGAATGGTAAAATCTATCAACAAATTTTGCTAGGTGAAATTAGTGTTGAAGTTCTATGAGTTGTATAGTCAAAATCTCTCTTAACACTAGGTGCTTAAATAACACACGTTCTCATCATAAAAGATAGTCTCCTTACAAAATGCAGCTATATCAACCACATATATATTCTTGATAATCAAGTGTGCATCCATACTATGCATGATTGATTTTACAAAAAATGAACCATAATTTGCTTTGAAATACATGTGACACTATAATTAGAAGAATCGCCACTCATACAACATGGTTGATGTGATTGCTAATTAAATGTAGGTTATAGTTTTGAGTCAATTTATTTGAATAATCTTGTTTACTTAGGTACGTTCCCTATGGAAATAGTCTTTGTTACATGATTTTGTTTTTTAATTACCTTCAATTGAAGTTTTGAAAAAAATATAAGTTAAATTTTTTTGATGCGAGACACTATAGTTAGAAGATTCACTAGTTATACAATATAGTTGGTTGATGTGTATGCTAAAACTAGCACTTGCACCAAAAGAGGTGCAATGGTTACATCGATAGTATTATATATTTTGAATAATATTTTGGAAGGCATAGAATATAATATATTAAAAATTAAATGGAAAGTGATTTAATATGTTCATAGGAAAACATATATCAAAAGTTAAATAGAATGTGACTTAATTTGTTCATAGGAAAACATATCTTCATAGTCTAACTTGGAAGTTCAGGAAGATATGATGACATACAAATTTGTTGTTCCTATTATCTTTATTTTAATGATGAATAATCAAATGTGATCTAATATAGTGATAATAAAATATATAGAGATAATTAAAAATAAAATTGTATAAATTTTGATGATTACTTAAATTAGTTTGAAAGTTCTTTCTATCATATTTATAAATAATGTTATCAAATATTATTATTGACCAAGTATGCATCATAGTATCTAACTGCAACTTTGTGGGGAACGAGAAAAAACTCGATGTGAGATGTTGCTTCCAAAAAGGGAACCACAAGTGGTTTTCGATGTTAGCTACAATCCATTTTTATGAAGTTATTGATTTATTTATCCGATCGTCATTTTTTCTTCTAGCATGAGACTTTAATTCCAGCGGGGTTCCCTCCCCCCCAAAAAATCATAAATTATTTCCATAATTCTATTGACACATATGTTTCCCAGAGAGAATAGTCTTTGCTATGATTTTGTTATTTTATTATCTTTTAATTGAATTTTTGAATTAAAAAATAGTTAAAACAAAATTGATAAATCTATCAAGACCAATAAAAATTATATATATATATATATATATATAACAAAATCATCATTTTTCTATAACAAATAAATAAATGAATCAATGTGCATATCAACTTGATTTAGCAACCCAACATTTTATAAAGACAAGAAATGACATGCTTAATTACTTCTAAGTTATAATCCAAGTCTTATTGATTCTCTTTATAATTGCTAGCTATCACTTCAACTATAAATATATAAAGACGAAGAACATTAATTCATCATTAAAATTTACAATAAATCAAATATCTTAAATTTAATATGGATAGTAATGATACATGTTGTGGGATCTCTTATGCATACAAGAGTAAAAAGGTGATCATTTCAAAGTGTCGCCCAATAATCCTACACTATGACAACCTAGAAAATTGCCTATATTTATGTACAAATGTCCTAATAGTCATTCAAAAACTTACAAATGAAAGACTATTAATATATGATATATTTATTAATAGATTTTAGTTATCATTATTTTGACTTTTTAAATTTAGTAATTGAAAAGTTAGGCAAACAAGCATTTAATAATAATTACAACATACTGAAGCTCTCCCACTTTTAGAATTTAATAAATAGAATTTAAAATTCGAAAAATGGCCCATAGACCAGAAATTACATTGTCAAGCAACGCATAATTAGGCTTCGTATTTTTTAATCTATATTTATGAGTTTATTTTCAAACTATATTTCTCCACGAACATGTAAATTTCCGTATCACCATTTTTCCATGACAAATACTCCAAAAGTCCAAAGTATAATATAAGAATGCGAATATATTAACGACAAGGGGAAAATTGATGAGTCAAGCTTGATATTGCACTACGAAAGCTTCGCATCAGCCAGTCAATTTAAGAGTTTTCTAAATGGGAATAAATTGGAGTAGATAAAAAACTGAAATGATCCGATGACGTTTTTTAATTTAAAAGACAACATAGTTTGTTTATGAAAATATTCTTCTGATCTCCTGTTCTTTCTTCATTATAATGAGAGTTTATGTTGATTTAGAATTTTATTTTTAATCTAATATTTTAATATATATATATATATATATATATCTATAGAACTAGTGAGGTTCTAAGATTATCATATATCAAAATTTGAAGAGTATATAATAGAAGGTTTATAATGAAATATAAGAGCTAGTTGGAGTCCTTGTTTTATGTAATAAAAAATAAAAGACTTGCAAAGGTTGATAGTATGTTGAGGGAGGTGGATCAAGGGCAAGGATTCGATAGGAAGTATTAGCGTAAAGCTAACAATAATAATATGGCTCAATGTATCTAGCTTTGTTTTCCTAGTAGGAACTGTTGAAGAACAACAAATCTGAAGTTTGTATCGATAGGAGGTTGTTGGGATGAAGATGCTCTCGCTAAAGAGACTCCTTTGTTACAAGAGTTGGGAAATGTGTTTGCCTTATCCTAAATGATTGTATGTGAAATAATAATATGGAGAAATGGATATTAGAGGAAGAAAATTTAGGTTTGGAAAATTGATTTCATTGCAATTTTACATGGAACAGTGATATGTGGATATTTTCCATAGGAGAGACATTGGTAATTTGGAAGTTGCTAGCCATCTAGGACATGAATTAGTTGTCGATCTAAAGGGTATAACACTAACAAATGAACTAAAATGTCAATAGAACCAACAACTAGATGACACCAACTAGCCCATGACATTCAATGGACAACTAATGAAAGTTTGACTCTATATATAAAATTGCATGTAAATTGTAGGTCAGTGCCCAACTAGAGTTGATTAAATTTATCTGAGATTGGTCCCTTGACACTATTTCATGCCCAGGACCACAAAAAGTGTTGAATCCTTCATTGAATTTAACAATTATAAAAGCTATGAAGAATATATTGAGATTGGTCCTATGACATTGTTTCATGCTCATGACCTCAAAGATTGTGAAATTCAATTGTTAAATCCCCTATTGAATTTCACAATACTATTTTGTGAAGAATATGTTGCTACTGACACCTCCTTGAATATTAGAGTAAATACAATAGAAATGCATTTGCAAATATAATTCTACTAATGAGCATCATGATGGAATGGATTAGATGATATGCCCAACAAATAGCCAAGGTTCACATTTAGACTAGCTGTAGAGATTGATGCCTTATAGAGATGAAGGATGTAGCATGGAATAACTAGTACACTAGGAAGTGGCATCCTATGCACATAGACTAGACCTGAATTGCATTAAAGAGACTGCCAAAGTTTTATTTATTGGAATGTGTTCAACATATCCCTTAGAGATTCATGGCTTGGTCTAACAACATCATGTGAGATCCTTAATTGGGATGGTAGTGGTTTCTTGAATAGATGCATCTTTTGGGAGAAATGACCAGCTCAACTCCTTACAAATGGTATCATAACGGGGTCAAAGGTTTGAATCCCCTCTATAAATGTTGAGGGGGAGATTGTTGGAACATGTTCAATATATGCCCTTGAGATTTGTGACATGATCTAATAGGGTAAAAGCACAATTGAGTGTCACCTTTTGGGCTAACTCAAATCACTCGGCCCAGTTAGACTCATCCGAGTCTAACACAACTGAGTACACGTAGGTGCCACGTAGCGCTAGGTACTCGGTCGAGTCTATATGGTATTTTAAATATAAAAAAATATCCCAGGCCCCTCATTTGCACATTATTTGGCTACTCACGAGGGGCCGACCCCTAAGGGTACTCGACCTAGTAGGACTCGGCCCAGCAAGACTCGGTCGAGTCAGACTCGGCCTAGTCAGACTCGGTCCAGTCTACCTAGGTGGCATGCCATGTTGGCAGCCAAACCTCCAAAAACACAAAAAAACCAAAATTTTGCACTTTTGTTGTTCCTTTCTTTGATCAAAATAGAAAATATTAAAAAACTAAAAGTACCCTTTTCTAGATCTCGGAAGTGCGATTTTGGACATATAAATTTTATATTGTTTCAACTACAAAATGTTAAACAAATTTGCTAAAAACTACATATAGGTATATTAAACTTTGAGAAGACGTTGATTCGAAAAATATAGAAAAATACTAAATCAATTCATAAATTTTTTAAAATTACATACGACACTAGAGGAGAGAGTCATGTTCAAGAATATGTAATTTATTTGGTTTTTGGTATAGTTTTGATAAGGGAAAAGTGACGGGAGACAAAAACTGTTGATTTCAAGTAAGTTCAACTTTGAATACTTATAACGGGTAAACTATAGATCAAAAACACTTCTTTCTTTATTCCTACACTAGATATACATGTCATCTAAAACATATTCTAAAATTGGAGGGAAAAACAATGTTTTACTTATAATGATTTGATGGGAAGTAAACTCCCTAATTTGTAGTATTTTTCAGGATATGAAAAATAGACCTAAACAATTAAAAAAACATATTAATTTTTTCTCAAATTAATTTTTAAAAATTATAGGCATAAAATTCATCCTATTTTACACATTTCATCAGTTTACATCATCTTCAAATTCTCAACAGAAATGTAACTTTTATGCCCTTGAAGTTTTTCAGTTTTGGTGTTGTTAGCCTCTTCCTTTGTAAAATGGTGACAATTTATTGTGCTTTTACCCAATAACGTCCTATGAAATCCTTAACTAAGATAGTAGCAGTTTCCTGAACAAATGTATCTTTTAGGAAAAAATGACCAACACAACTCCCTGTATTATAAAATAATTAAGAAGAAATTTGACTAATTAAACACTAACACAATAATTAATTTATGCATCCTAAAGTATGTTATCATGAAATTAAGTCTTGCAAGGGAGATAGCTTCTTGATCCCTGACCCGCCAACCAATTCCCTATGACTAGCAATTTGAATCTATCAACTAGTATCTACACATAAAGGAAATAGTGATAATAATACAAAGAATAAGCTTGCCAAATGTATGCCTAACCACGCTAACTCAAAATCTAAGGCAACTCACATATGCAAGGCAAAACCTGTATATGCGATTTAACCATGATTACGTAATCCTCACCTTGATTTATAATCAAATATAGCCACTAGTTAGATATGTGAACGTTTTGGTGGGCGTAATGACATTAACAACTACCTTTTATCTATCTTAAAAATATTCTAATTCTATTGAAATGGACAATTCTCTCTATCAAACATGGCAACAAGGGGAACAATCATCTGCATGATCTATGCTTCCACATTTCTTGTTACATGCAACAAACTAGAGATAAACTAGAGATGAAATCATAAATTTGAACCTTTTCTTTTCCATCACCCCTCTTGATTTTACTAGAGATAAAACTATAGATGAAATCATAATCTTTGTAGTTTATTTTATTTGGTAGGTGAGATCATAGTATGCTTGCCATTATTATTCTAACTTAATGTTTTTTGCTCACATGTATCATATATAGCTGAGCTTTTTATTCAATAGTAAGTTAATAAGTTAGTTTGAATGTTTGACAAACATAAGGGGAGAGAGATTTAAACACTTATATTTTTTTAATTATATTGGTTCCAACCTCGAGCCATCAACCATTTAGTTAGCTCTTTGGGAGAACCATGCATTATTTTTCCTTGAGAGATTACTAGACTATAGAGCTAATAGTACTCATAGCTATTAGCTTTGTAACTCTAACAAGTTGCCTTGGGATAACAAGATAGCAATAGATATTCTGAAATCATTTTCTTGAATATCCATTGCTAGAGATATGCATTCAATTCTCAATCTTTTGGGCTTTAAGCAAGAGTAACTCCCATAACATATGTAGGAATTTCTTTATACATTAGATACACCAACTATATTTGGGAGTTCACCATTAGAAAAATATAACTAAAACTCTTCCATAGGAGAAAAGTTGTCTTTCCTCAATACATAGACTTTTGCTAAAATCACCCTCAATTGAAATTTAACCAGTAAATACCAAGAAGTTTGAGAAAGACATTTTATTATTTCAGTATGGATAAATTCCTAATCTTTCTAAATTTATAAATCAAAACAATAATAATGTAAAAAAAAACCATTAATTGCTACTTATTTTTTTCTTAACATCAATCATTAACTTAATCAACCAACCATCTACCATTTAATTTAGAAGTGATATTTTAAAACTCCATTCACCATGATAGAAATAATTCAATATCACAAATTATGCTTACACTTGATTGTATTAAGATTCTATAACTAGGGTCGTCTCTAAACCTATATCTAGGCTTCGAGGGATCACTCTTGATGACCCTACATATGTATCCTCTCGTGGGAAGTCAAAGGCTTTGTAATTTGCACTTAAAGGGAGTTTACTCTCTCCTCTTGATGAGATCTTCAATCTCTTTTTAAATCTTGTCTATTAATTAAGACAATCTATGAACTTCTTGTCCCATCACAATTTAAGATATCTATTGCCATCAAGTACTATTGATTCCATGCTCATGATCACCAATCATTAGATGTACAAACTTACACAGGCGCACATGGGTCATATCACAAATCATACACATATGATTATATCGAGCATATGCCACATATACACCCTTAATATTTTTAATTTAATAATTTTTATGTATATTTTAATAAAGATAATTAAAAAAAATCTTAATTTTGATTTGTTAAATTTATTTTTATTAATAACTAATTAAAACAAGTGTCACTCTACTAGTCTTTTTTATTAGTTCTTACAATAGTTATCAACTAATTTTAATTGTAACCTTTTTTGTATTAATTATAAATTATAAACCAATACATTCATAATATGTCACTATTTACCCCATATACAGTATGCCACTATTTAGACTCACAGTATGTTGTTGTTTCACATATTACATCTTTGAGATTATATCACAATAATTACATTTTCCAAAAAATTACATCAGGATGGATCATAATACATCAAAATGGATAAAAAATTGCCATAATCATGGATTAAAATGGTTCAAAAATTATCTAAATAACATGTCCTATGATTCTCCAGTAATCCCTTCCTCTCTATCCAAGTTATCCATCCTAGAGGGCCCTCCATCCATTGAAGCTCTCAATCTTATTAAATATGCACATTGTATGGATGAGACACAACTTCAACAATAGGTGAACTGGGGCTTGATATCATTGCAATAGGAATAACATCCACCAATTCTTCTTTATCAGGTACAACATCTTCTAGTATTAAATCAACTGGAACTGTTGCATCTGTCTCACGCTGGCTGTTCAACTTTGCCATGAAGTTTTGCAGAGTATCCTCAAACAAATACCTTTCTTCTTTCCTTCTAGTCCATGTGAAGCTGTGCGATTTCTCCCATTTGAAAAGCCTAACTGTCCCATCCTGCAAGAGGTCTCCAAAAATTTTCTTGTTCAATCTGATGGTAACTAAGACCTGCACATCAATATTATGAAAGATGAGTCTCCTCTAAGACTTTGTAAGAGTTCTCTCTATGAACCACTAAAGATATTGTCATTTCTAAATTTCCAAATGAGCCACAAGATTTCAATAGAAAGACTAGAACAAAAGATATTAATATTCTTCCTAAGGTTATGGATATAACTAAATACAATCTCTAATATGCTCACATTACCATTAATGATTAGACCAAAACTAATGAGGGAAGAAACCAGAGAAATACAAGGACACAATCAAAAGGAACAAAAGAGAACTTTCACTCTTACCTAATTAGAAGAAAGTAATATTACAAAATTACTAAAATTAAGAAAACACCATACATGATACATTCATCATAGGCTACCAAACTATACAACTTACACAAGCTTTGGAGACCCCTTTCCCACAACCCAACCCGTTTTCTCAAAAACTACCTTCTAACCTTGAAGATGGGTTCCAAATAACCTCTTTTTGGTTTAGAGTTGAAATTCGAATTCAAATTTTGAAATTTTGACAATTGGGTGCCAAAATAGGGAGTTTGAAGTTCAAACCTAAGCCAAATTAAAAAATGGTGAAATTCCTAAAAAAATTTCCAACTTTTGGGAGACATAACTTTTGATCTGACCGTTCGATTAATGCATCGTTTGAAGTGCAAGAAATATCTCTAAGTGAGATACACCCCTATGGATAGGCTCTACATGTACCCTCATTTTTTAGGCCCTACATGATCATTTAGTGCCTCAAACCCGACTATGAAGATTTTTTAACGGGTTTTCAAAAACTTAAAATCTTAATAACTTTTAAACAGTGAATGATTTTAACCTAATTATTTCACCAAAGTGCTTAAATTTCCATTTTCAAGCTTCCCTTAAATTTCACTCCCCATCCCCCTTCAAATTAAAACTTACTAAAAATAGCATGTTTTCCTGAAAATGCAACAATGTAAATTTGAGAGTTGAAATTTTTAATGTACCCAAATGGGTATCCAGAAATGCAAAAACATCAAATATAAACTAATAGAAAAGAAATTTTTGGGTTATGCAGGATTGCCATGACACTGTTGGATGCTCCTGTGTCAAAACTATTCTAAACTTCCTTAGCATACAAACACAAAAATAGATGATGCATAGTTTCCATGATTCTAGAAAAGGCACATGTGTTATAGTCTCCACCAAGTTTTTTAATGCATAGTCCATGGAGTAGAAACTGTTAGGAACACTAGTACATTTGGCCTAGTTTTTCTACCAAAATTTTCAACCAAAAAATAAGAAGGTTTTGCTTGGTCAGATTATAGAAGGAAAACTTTGTTTTTAAAAAAATTTATGCCTGTTTTTGTCGAAATAGCGACAAATTCCGTGGTGGTCAAAATTTTGACAAACATGAGCATAACTTATTAAAAAAAAGGGAATTTCATTTCTCATTTCATTATTTCATTTACGAAAAAAAGAAGAGCAGCATGCGTGAATTTACTTGACATCATGGGGTAGCAGCAGGAGCTTGAGCTTTGATGTGTATTGAACAAGGGCTTCCTTCTTTGCGCGTGAATCTTACATAAGGTATGTGGCAAAGGATTATTAATTCATCCATTCTTCTTTGCTTTGCTGTGTATTAAACAAGGGCTTCCTTAAATGTTTTGCGGGTTTATGCATAGGATTGTGGCATTTGGCTTTACACCTGCCAACTACATTTGTTTGAAAGCTTTACGTGGGCCTTGGCCATGGTTCCACATTTTGCATACATGTCTCCTAGGGCCATACTTGTTGCATGCCATAAAAAGTTCTACCTGCATGCCCATACCTGTTGCAAGGTAATATTTATAAAACTGGGCAGAATAGGGTTTGAATTTTGAAAATTTATCAGGCCAGAATAGGGTTTGAACTACTTGCCCAATGATCATGGGACTTTCCGGTTCTATTTGGTAAGTGTTGATTGTCATTTTTTTAAAATAAGTTCTGCCTAGGGCCATACCCTTTTTGTATTAATTAAAAATAAAGATTACATATGAGGAAGAACCTCCAGATTACAACCAAAAGTGATTAGTGGAATAAATACATTATTCCTTGACCAATTTCTACCAATCTTGCTCCTATCTCCTCCGAAAAGAGCTTCTTGTTTGCTTGGAGAAAGGCTCCAAACTTCACCTCATCGTATTCCTTAACACCTCTTTGAAGGCTGACCACGCCAGCTTCATCAATATCTTCTTTCCTTCAGCTTCCAATGCAAAGAAACCCAACAAACCATTGATTGTTAGTTGGGTATTGATGTTTTCCATTGCCTCCACCACCTCTAGGTATATTTCATCCGCCATGATTCTACAGGCCAGTCCCATACCATGCAGAGGGTCCCCGAAAATCTGTATGATCGGCTGGAACAACTTTGCCACCAGAATGCCATCATGGACATGGCCACCATACCAGAAGTCACCCCCTAGGATTGAAACCATAGTCACATGCTCCTTCTCCCCCACCTTGCTAAAAATCCTTTGTATTTTCTCCTCTGGTGTTTCCTGCAACACTTCCACCTTGCTACATCGACATGTTATGCCTAGGTGATTTGCCATTGTGTTGTGAAAAAACACAAGAACAAATGAGTATAAATAGAACCATCTTCATCCTTATCGAAGTGCTTTCGCGATGAGACAAGAACTGACTACAACATTGTCTAAGTTCACGAGATCGATCATGGGTCTCTCATGCGCGCCGTCAAAAGCGTCCCTTCTCTTTGTCCCAATATCTTAACTAGATCTCCTTCGCTACATCAAATAACTTGGAAGCAACCTACACCTCTATCCACTTCTGCAACAGTCTTCCTTACTGCTAAATACTTACTGATATTCGAAAGTATGAGGCGATTGACTCATGGGTAAATGCACTTTTGAACATCGAAAATAAAACTCTCTGCCATTACTCTACGCCTCTCCTTGTGAAAGTACCCTTCTCTTCTGCAACTATGTCCTGAAGATTCTTCAACATGTTTTCAAGGTGATCATGAAATGCCTTGTTGATAAGGTGGTTGTCCACAAGATTGTCATTCTTGATAACATGTGAGCTTGGTAGTGATTGATGGAGATACTCGATATCTGTCATCCTTGACCATAACACATTCTCATATTGCATTTCTTTGATGTGCTCCTTGATGCTAAATAGGAAAATTATCTTATTGAAAGAATTCACGATTTTCCTTGATACATTTGATGCTTATTGACTATTTGTAGAAAGAATATGCAAACTATCTACTTGAACTCTTACTTGCTATGTACAATTTGCCACTATCTCCTAACTATCTTGAGGTGCTCAAGGTCTACCACCCCTTGACCACATGTGTTATGTTGCTATTATGTTACTAGGTTAAAGATGGGGACATCACACTATCTATAGAAGACTATCATGAAACACTCGGTCTTGTGACTAAATAGAACTGTCCTTTTTGAAACTGTCACATTAAGAAGTATAAAAGGTTATGTCTTTCATTATACACCCTTGAGAGGAATGTCACATTCATGTTCCTTTCACCTTGTCTGCAGTAGTTTTCATGTGTTGTATGACTATCCTGTAGGTCCCTTTACATTGCTTTGTCATTTTTCTTTGTCTTTTCAATTGAGATCATCATATCAACCATTTTATAGTCTTTGACTCAACTATGTCTAAGAACTCTTCCTTTCATTGTCTATGTGTCTATCATTCTTTCCTTACTATGATTCAAAATTGAACCTTTCTAGTAATCTCTATCACCACTGTCATATTTTCATGACTTACACCCACTATTATTCATCCTCACAATCATCATTCTAAAAGGACTTCTTTATTTCTATATCTCTATCATTAATAAAAAACTGTCACCCTCTAATCTCTTTTGTTAGACTTGATTTGTCTTTAGATAAAAGGTCTGTATCATATGCACTTGGATTGTCATATTAATTTCTCTTAGTTGTCCTTTAACATCATGAATTTCATTTAAATTTAATGATTTAGGTCCTTTGTTCATGCAAACACCGTCCTCTTATTTTCCCTTTATCATTAATGTTGTTGACTCTTGAAGACTATGATGGTTACGATGTTTTCTATCTTCTCTTTGTCCTTGTTTCATGTCTGATACAATTTCCTTGAAGATCTCTATCTTCTTTTTCCACTCATTAAACCCCTACTCAATGTTGAGAATCTCCTATAGACCTACATTTCCATTGTACCACTTAGTACATATAATTGAAGGCTATCATTTGGGCCCTACAATCTTCCCTTAAAGGAACAACTATAAGTGAGGGGTAAGAGGTGAACTTCTTAGTTTTAGCATAGGTATCACTTTACCTGAAGATGGTTGTTTACTGACTGCCCTTCAATAGGACACTTGACTGTACCTATTTGAACATAGTTCAAATCCCAAAAGTCTACATTTCTAGGATTGTTCAGCATTGTCCTAGTCAATCCATGTTTGTATGCTTGCTGCCCATACCAACCTGTATCACCTGCAATGTTTCCTTGCTTATGAAGAGGAATAGTATCACCAAAACACATTATTATCTTGTCTTTATCCCTACTAGAAGAAAATGGATTCACATCCAAAGAATGTTGGAATTTTGGCCATGGAGGTCTACTTTCCCACTACGTGTGTTCAATAGGTAAGTCAGTTCCTGCACTTTTATTGTATTCGGCTATATATTTGAACTGTGTTTATGGGCCCAAAATGCTTATTTCCCATCCAGTGGTCACTGGTTCGATTCCCACCAAGTGCTTAGTTTAGTAGCATATTGCTTCATGAACCATAGGTATGGGGTGTAGCAAAGGGTACAGGAATGGGAATGGTGATTGGAGTGAAATTTTAACATATTAGATCATTGTGGATTACAAGTCATGGTGAGATTACGATCAAATGCATTAGAATCCTTATGGAACACGTTGAGAGAGGATATGAAATATCCACTAAGGGTCTATTACAAATTGCAGTAGATTTTAGAAGCACTTAAGAGTCACGTTCTGGAATCCTGTTAAATTAATACTTCTAATATTGAATTATATTCTCGTTACATGGAAAACCTAATATGGAATAAGTTTAATGCAGTCACTCCATTCATGTTGTAGCTATTGGAATTTATTCAAAGCTTCTATTCAAATTGAATAATATTTCAGCTTACGCCTCTGGCCAAAACTAATAGAATGCCTATGCTACATGCATTGCAGTAGTGTTGTTGTTTTCTAAACTCACAATAGAGATTCTTCAACATTGTGCCATCTTCATTATTTAAGTGGAAGATATAGAATTTTAAAGCTACTGGGATAATAAAAGCTTGCATATTGGTCTTTGAGTGGAGAAAATATTCTTTTGTATGTCTTTGCTACATGTAAGAGAGTAATATTGTTGTTGTATTCCTAGTCATGCTTGACATCCTTCAACATTTGTGCTATCTTCAACATTTAAGTATAGGGTAAAGAATTTGAAGCTACAATGAGAATCAACAAGGGCATGGTCTTTGAGTGGTGAGAAGATTCTTTTGAGTAGAAGCTTTGGAGGCACTGTAGATCAGTCCATATCTTTGGTCACAAATGTATATAGGCAATGCAGATCCTACATACCAAAATTTCATCTTAGTATTGATTTCCTTATTTTGTGAAATTCAAACCCTATAATTAGGAAAATGTTAACCAATGCAAGGAGTGCAACCAAAATTTGGAGAATTAATCAAATGGACACAGCTCAGAAATTACGAACATGGCACAATCTTCAGGTAAAGTGATTCTTATCAGGGGCACTGTCTGTCCACATTTGAACATGGTTGTTTACTGGCTGCCCTTCAATAGGACACTTGACTGTACCTATTTGAACATAGTTCAAATCCCAAAAGTCTGCATTTCTAGGACTGTTCAACATTGTCCTAGTCAATCCATGTTTGTATGCTTGCTGCCCATACCAACCTATATCACCTGCAATGTTTCCTTGCTTATGAAGAGGAATAGTATCACCAAAACACATTATTATCTTGTCTTTATCCCTGCAAGTCAGTGGTATTAACTGAAATTTCTCTTTGCCTTTGTGAACAATATATGTATTAGAGTAGCCATCATGAATTGTCCTTCTCATACATTGCCATGGTCTACCTAATATCATATGCCCACAATTCATAGATATGACATCACACCAAACCTGATCATGATATGGCCCCAATTGAAAAATTGACAAGAGCCCTCTGACTAACCTTCACATTCAACTCTTGGTTTACCTAAGTGGCACTGTAAGCGTTAGGATGTTCTACTAATGCCAATCCCAACTTAGACACCATATCAACTGAAACCAAATTGCTATGTGCCCCTGAATCAATAATTAGAGTACATACCTTGCCTTGGACCAAGCATCTTGATTTAAATATACCTTTGTGTGCCGATGTTGGTAATGGTCCTCCTTTCCTCATGAGAAGAAAGTCTCCTACCTCAGGGTTTGATATTTTACTAATAGATTAAGCATATTATTACTATGCTTAATGTTCCATTTAAATACATTTAACACAAAAAACAAATTTACAAAACTAAACCAATGACATGTTTACAACAAAGGTCTAATATAACTCCCAACAATTCTTAAACATACGTTATTTGATATGATGAATTCTTAAACAATTAAGGTTGGAATAGACATAGTTATTCATAGTTGTTTGTGTGGTACAAGGAAGATTTGGCTAGGTCAAATCTTCCTTCATGCTAACAGTTATAAAAATCAACTAAACCTTTATAAAGAATTCATCATATCATATAAAGTATGTTTAAGAATTTTTGGGACTACACCTTTGGCGTGTATTAAACAGAATAGAATTTTCAGCATATTATTATCATTCTATTTCTTTGTTGTAAACATGCCATTGGTTCAGTTTTGTAAATTTTTTTTGTGAATTAACATGCCATTGGTTCAGTTTTATAATTTCTTTTTAGGAACAATCTAGCCAGTCACTGTCTACATAATACCAGTTACTCCTTTGGTATCACAAACAACAAAAACAATAAAGTTCTTGCATAAACAAGTAAAAATAATGCCTGGAAATGTTCCTACGTTATAGAGCCGACTATAGATTTTCCCGAGCCAGTCTGTCAGTGAGGTTGGGTTCTTGCGTAGATCAACACCAAATTTAAAATACAATGTTTGCAAAGTCTAGTTTAATGAACTCTAACAAGAACTGTGGATGCGCAAATGAACCTGCAGTGACATTAAAACTCTCTAACCATTACATGATTGGGTTTGCTATGACAATCAAGCCATGTGTTCAGTTCATAACCAACGGTGTAAATGTAACTAAAACTTGAAATCAAATGACGGTCAAAACTAAGATGGATTCAAATAAACAATGCATACAATGAACTTGCGGAATGATCAATCCATCTACCTATTTGCAACAGATAGAGTATGATAACAAAAACGTACTCATAATGTTTTTTGGGTTTCTTTTATTCAACGCTACTTGGAAGATCATCTCCTTGTGCCAATGCCGTGATTGGACAAGGTTTAAAAACCACTTCCAAAAAGTCTTCCAGCTAATCCAACCAACATGAAATCAGTTGTGGTCGTTGGAGAACTAAACTTACTTCTTTTTTTCGCAAATGAAATAATGAAATGAGAAATGAAATTCACCTTTTTTTTTTACTTAGAAAGATTATGTATAATCAAGGTTATATTTTATACTTAGCAAGATCTTGCTAAGCATATTAATATTAAAATATTGCTAAGTATAAAATATAATATCTTTATATCATCTTTGAAAATTATGTAATAAATACTCTTTGCACAGGCACAACACACGGTCTGACTACCACAGGGTGTATGAAATAAACATTGGAGGAGGCATGGCATCCCATGGGACATGGGGGCATAGTTTTCTATGGGTGCAAATGCCTATAACTGACTTTCAAACTAGTTTCCCATTAGTTCCCTTCTTCTTGCATTTTTTTGCACAAAAAGTTGTAAAAGTTGTCATTGCAACTTTGACAATTTTGTATCTTCCATTAGAGCCACTTCATATGCACAGGTGATGAACATGCATATTTGCCTGAGCACTATTGGGAGCTTACCCAACAACACATGTACTATTGTGAAAATCACCACAAGTCTATTTGCTACTGGGTCTAGCATATACCTTCTATGATCAACTCCTATATGCACAGCAGCACAGGTGATGAACATTTAGATTTGCCTAAGTAGTACTTTGAGTAGTCCTCCTACACATGTACTATTGTGAAAATCATCACAAGTCCATTTGTTGGAGGGCTACTCAAAGTACACATGTTTGGAGGTCTAAAGGAAACAAGAGAATTTGAAGAGTCACGAGTCTTAAGATTGTACTTAATATAGCCAAGCTTCATTCAATGGTACATTCAAATTTGAAACAAACCATTCTTAAACCAGATTAAACTTGTAAACCAAAGGACATACTGATTATAAGTAAACTAGTAAATCAAAGGACATGCTTTTACTACTAAGTCTCTATTTGTTGGGCATACTAATTATAAGTACTTGACATATATCACAAATGTTGCTAATTAAGGTTGGCGGAATGATTACGCCTATCCTGAAAAAAGGCTATCAAATCATTATGCTTTCAAATCAATTACCTATCGACGTATCCCTTGCGAGGGAGAGAAGCCAAACACATAAAGAACATGCACATAAACACAGCAACTGAAAAACTTAAATGGAATACACCAAGAAGTACCAAATGATGAATTCTCAATTGTTGTAATGGCAAAGCAATATCATAACTGTCCATTTCTAGAACTTGATTTTTCTATAGTCCTAATGATTTTTCTTATTTCTTGTCTATGCTTGGTGATAGGATTTTGAACATTATTGACATACTTAAATGGAATACACAATACCAAATGATGAATGCTCAATTGTTGTAATGGAAAAGCATCATAACCATCTATTTCTAAAATTTGATTTTGTATAGTCTTAATTATTTTTCTATAGTCCTAATGATATTGAAAATTGTAGACAAAGAGTGTTTCTTTTTTTTGATTATAGTATAAATGATTTTTCTATAATCGTAATGATTTTTCTTATTTCTTGTCTTTTGTCCCTTTTTGATTTCCTATGTCTGTGCTTCGTGACAGGATTTTGTCACCTTCTTTTGATGGTATATTTCAATCACTCTATGTGGAATACTATTTTGTTCACTATTTTATTTCAGCATTATATTTCTTTCATTTTTCATATACACAGAGACTACACATGCTGATAAAAAAATGAGCTATTTGATTTAGGTTTACTTTTGATTATTGTAAATGGTTAATATTTTTGATGGTACTCCTTGGTGTATTTCATATAAAAATAATAAATGTAGTAACAATGGTGTGGTGCATTATTGATATAGGCTTGATGACTCTTGTCAATGGGCCAAAATGTCAATGTGGTGGTGGATAGTGTGTGTTGAAGACTTCACGGACACCGAACAACCCTGGACGACCATTTTGGTGTTGCCCAAATAGAAAAAAGGTTTCTAATGTGTATATATTTAATGTTTCTAATGTAAATACTATTCATTATAATATAAGAACTAATGTAGACAGGGCATCACAGAGAAATAATGGCTACAGATACTTTAGTTGGGTTGATGACAACTTATCTACATCTATTCGCCCATCTCCACTTATCCGCAATGAAGGATTTGAGTGAAAAACATGTCAGGCTAGGGCAAATTTTGAAATTATATTTTTACGATGCCTTCTCTATATTGTAATCGCATATCTTTGTTGCGACCATATGCAGAGATGAACTTAGGAATTAGTTAGTTTAGTATTTTCATATTGTAACTAATATTTTAATATGGATATGAAGTAACTTATCTTTGCCTCAAGTGAGCATATATATGGTTTACATCTTTTTTTAGAATAATTCTTCATGTTTATGGCTCAGGTGAGCCCCAATCTGCTATCAATCACATGATTTAACGTATAGTGTTTTCTTGGTTATTCCATTTGTTCCTTGACCTTGACTATGGATTGACTATTGTACACTCAAAACCTGCACTTCTCTAAGTCTTTGGTTCCAAGAGCATCCATGAATTGGAAGCCTTGAGAAAGTGACTTAGAGCTCCCTAGGCATGGAGTGCAAGGGTGTTTAGAGGGCTCTCAGCTAGAGCTATTAAGCATGCAACCTTGCTAGTAAACCATGCAATGGGAGATTCAAAGAGATAAGGGAAAGAATGCCAATATATTCAAGAATCACAAATGAAAGATGTAATGCAAATTATGCTAGAATGAGAATGCAAAAATGCAACTATGCTATGAAAATGAGAGTATTACAAGACTTTACTAATTAAGCTATGTGAATTAAGCTAGAACATGAAAGGAACTAAGCTAATAATACCATGAAAACTAAGCTATAATGCAAGTATGAAGACTAAAATGCAAACAAGCTCTCCAAAGCTCCAAAGTCACCAAGAAAACCTGCAACACAACATTAGCATCAAGAGTGGATCCTTTGAATGAGAACAGAGCTCTCCTTTTAAAGATAAATGGACCATGGAGATTAAGAGGCAAAAGATTTGATCAAGGGTGGAGTTTGAAAGTGGGATCAATCCTTGTACACAAATCTCCTCCAATGAGAAAGAAGTGTTGACTTTTGTGCCCCATGTGAGACAAAAAGGCCTTTTCTTCTTATTTATAAAATAGGAATAATGTTTTATTTGTGCAACTTAGGATAAGAGATAAGTGGGGGATTTATATTTAATAAAAGGGGAGGGAATTCTTTTTAATTAAATAAAGACTTAGGATAAAATGGTTAATCCATAAAATATAATCGAATGAATGATAGAATTAGGATTTGATCAAGGAAATTGATTTGAATTGAAAATATTGCAAAGCATTGATTCAGAAAATTGATAAATTGATGAATGGGGGCCCAAGGTCTAGGCGACCATTTTAGGGTGCATACATTTGCCCCTCTTTGGGTAATGTGTGATCATTATGGGAACACATGTAGCCAAATAATGGAATTGAAATGTGAGATCGATTTGGGATCACAAAATAACCAAAACGTGTGATCGACAGATGGGAACACATCAAGACAAAGTTAAGCTGATTGAAAAAGACAAGGCCAACACCCCTATAAATAGGTAATTGTCAAGTCTAAGATAAGAGATAAGAATCTCAAGAAATCATAAAGCTAAATCAAGGATTGAAGTTTGATAGGTACTACCCCCTCGTGATTGAAATCGAAATGAGATAGAGGAGAAACAATGAATTAATAAATTTGATCAAATCGAACTAAAGATAAGGTTCTTGATGTAAGATGAAAGATATAAGGATCACAGAACCAAGGTAGATCATTAAGCATGAAAGATTATGCCCCAAGGTTGAATTAGAAGAAAAGAAGTGGGGTAAAAGCGAATGGAAGATAGAAGTTCGGAAGAGGTGGAAAGAAATGGAGAGAAGAAAGAGAATTTGCCTCAAGAAAGATAATGCCTCAAAATCAATCAACTGTTTAAGATAGAAAAGTTCAATTGAGATCACGAAAGAAGATAAGGAAATGAAGCTCAAAATGTGACCATAGTTGATTAAAAGTCCAAAAGAAAGATGAAGGAAATCCCTCTCATACTCATACTGTAGCCTAAAAATGCAAATTAACATGAAGTCTAACAATGCAAGCTACATGAAAATGCAAAGGTGTACTTGCAAGGTTACAAAGTCATTAGACTCTAATAATCATCATCGAGCTTTATTGGTAGCATCGCAAGATCATACAATATGCACTAGTATAACTATGGGTATATGAATATGATCTGTATCAAATAGGTATGTGGGAATCCCACCTAAGCATCAAAGATATGTAGGTCAAGATGGCTAGTGCAGTGAGGGTCCCTAAGTTTAGTATAGAAAGATTATGCTTGCATCGAGACACAAGAAAGTCAAGATGACTATAAGCATGCACTTGTGGAAAATAGTCAAGGATAATACATTGTAGATCCTAGTGTCAAGTGGAACAAGCATGAATGCTCATGATAGTTAGGATCAACAAAATATACCCACAGGTAGAAAATAGATAAAACATGTCCTCATGCCCCCAGTCTTCTAGCTAGGCATCATTGAAAACTATTAGGGAGAGAACACTCAACAAAGAAATCATCATAGATAGCACACAAAGAAATAAAGTCAAGAAAGTCTCGGCGAGTCAAGTGTTTAAGTGCGTGTGTGTAGGTCATAGAGTCAAACTTTGAGTATCGCATCTACTCGTGAGAAATATCGTATCATTCTAGACTATGGGTAGGATATCTAATAAGTGTTAAGAAACACTTGATGCTAGGGAAGTGTTTGAAAAACACAGTTGGGGTGGTGTTGAAAAACACCATTTACGAGGTGTCCTAAAGACTAACGCATCCAAAAGACCAAAGCTAACATAGTTATGCCCCCTAGACAAAGACAAAGACCAATTCCAAACCAAGGCAACAAGGACAAGGCATGATGGAGAAAGGTTAGGTGTTGAGGATGCATGCTAAGAAATAGGGGTGCAAAGGCCTCAAGTAGCGCACGTTTCTAGGTTTTCACCACTTGGATTTTATTGCAATTTTTTATTTTTATTTTTAGGACTTTTTATAATTTTTTTATATTTTTGGAATATATAATTTTTTTGAGATACATCAAAGCGCCTATTGCTAGGTTTTCACTAAGATGATCATTTTTTAGGACATTTTCAAATTTTTAGAATTATAACACAATATATCATTTTTTATTTTTTGAGACTTTTTTTTTGGAAGAAGGCAAGCTTTTTAGGTAATGCTCCTTGAAAGGATAAACCATGATATGCCAAGGATTCAAAATGATATGCTCAAAAATGCTGATAGGGAAAGGAAGATGGAAGAGAAAAATGGAGGATAAGGTTTTATATAAAGCGAGTGAGGTTGGAAGATATGAGCAATAGGCAAATGAGGAAAAAGGATAGAAGGTAGAAGGATAATGAATGGAAGGATCGTGCAAGGGTAGATGGAAAGGAAGGCAAGATCAACATCAACACACACCTTGAAGGGTAGTGAGAGGGTGGAGGAAATGTGAATGAAGGAATACGTGAAGGAATATGGTGAATGGATAGCAGAGGTTGCAGTTTAGGCGCATGGAATGGAAGAATGTTTTTGGAAGAAGATGAAGTGGAAGCCTTTGGAAGCTTGAATGTCAACTTTACTTGTTGCTCAACATCAAACTCTTTCAAGAGAGACTTTGGAATCCATATAGTCGTAGTCTTTTCATTTTTTTTTGATGATTTAGAGAGACTATCTTCAATGATGGATTTCGGAACCCATACTTGTCTTGTAGTTTTCTTCTTAGATATCTCTTTTGACTTTATGCCTCCATGTCAATTAGAGGAGACATGGTGATCTTATTTTTTTGATGGATTCTTGTATTGCTTCTTTTTCTTGTATTGAACATTCAAGTTACTTCCAAAAGACTTGGGACTTGTGGAAGAAGGAGGAGGATATGACTGGTTTAGATGGGTGGGTGGATGAAAAGGATTCAAGGGTATGCATCTATGTTGATCTCGAGGAAGGATAGGAGATGGAGGGATGTAAGGACCCAAGATGGATGATGAATTAGGAGAGTTAGGAGGGGAAAGTGAATGGACATAAGGGCCCAAGATGGAAGGAAGACATGAAGCCCTTAGTATTGGTGGAGGAGGTCCAAGAATGGATGTGGAAGATACAAAAGGATAATAAATAAGTTAATCAAAATCTATATGACAACCAAGGACATCAACACCTTTAGAGTGAGCATTAGGATTTGTAATAGGATCATGAACATCTTAAATAGGAGCAACTTCTTTGATAGGATTGTTCAGAGCTTGAAAAGACTTAGGAAGAGTAGAAAGTGGAAGCAAACATGGAGTGGTAGAACAAGAAGATGGAAGACTTTAATCTTGACAAGGAGCTTTGGATAGCATAAGCGTATAATTTTTCTCTTGATTTTCAATAGGCTTAACATCAGAAGTAACAACACTATTTTTAATAACCCTAATGGAAGTATCATCTTTGGAAATAGCAAGTGTAGTAAGGTTATTTTGATTGTCAATAAACTCAACGGTGTAAGTAGTAACTTGATCTTGCTTAGGAGAAGACTTAAGACATGGTGGAATGAATGAGAAAGGATGTGCAGGATAAAAATAACCATGAAATAGATAAGAGACATCATGAAAAGGATTGTATGACATGGAGGGTTCTTGATCTTGAGCTTTCTTTATGTTCTTTTCTTTATCATTTTTAGAGTCCTCTTGACATGAAGCCACTTCTAAGGACAAGGAAGCATGTTGGAATTGTATGGAAGACTTTGGAGGAGATGGTGAAGGACTAGCTGAAGTAGGCATTATAACATATAAAGGCTTAGGCTCTTTAGGTTTAGCATTATTGAAAGTATTTGTAGCCAAGTGAAAGTTAGCTTGAGTTTCTTTAATAGGTAGCCCTTGAGGATAACTATAGGGAACCGCATGAAAAGTATTAGGATTTTTGTTGGATGAAGGATTTGTGAAAGATTTGAAAGGATTGGAAGCTTTAGAAAATGTATGGGTATTGGAGAAAGTAGGGGATGGAAGGGAACCATCACAAGACAAAGGTCCATCATTAATATAATCTTGCTCAAGAGTGTAATCTTTATTTTCAGCATGAGATTTCTTAGAGGAAAGATTCTTATAGTATTTACATTTATAATTAGTGCAGAAAGCTTTCTCTTCCTCAATAGAAGTAGATGTATCATCTAGGTATTGTTCACAAAAATCATCGAAGTCTCTTTCAAAATCAGAATCATATGGATCACCATCACGATCTATCCAATGTGACGACCCATTTCCAGTAAGCATGAGCACACAACTAGGACTCTTAGCAATAGAGGTGTCATAGGTATCACTACATTGTCCATCATCATAGTCATCAAAGATGGGCATGTCACTCTTCGTGGAAGAGGTATTGCAAGGATTGTCACATTGCTCATTATGGTATGTCTTGAGAAGAGAAGTAAGACTCTTGGGAGACATAGAAGAGGAACAAGATTGTGAAGAAGAGGAAAGTGAAGACCTAGTGGAGGAAGAAGACTTGGATACTGAGGAATGCGAATAATGTCTAGAAGAGTGATGGTAAGAATTGGAAGATGAGGAAGGATGAGAAGAATTAGAAGATGAAAAATGTTTGGAAGAAGGAGGTCATGACATGATCATGTCTATGATCCTAGCAAAGGCATCTGATTCATTCAACTTTTTTATTCTTTTTGTCTTAAGTTTATCACCCGTGCAATATCTAGAAGGACTATTGGAGGAATAAAACTCTTCGAATTGAGCAATGAGTTCGAGATCATCTATTTTCAAGAGAGGTTCCATAACAAGATAGTTGAAATTCATGGTTCTGGAAGAGGAGAAATCAAGCATGGAAGTGACAAAAGAGATGAATAGAAGAAGGTAGACTAGATAATAAGGGGAAAATAATCAAGAGGACGTGAAGAATTTAGGAAGAAGAGGAAGAAGCGTGAAGGAAGAAGAGAAAGTATGGAAATGGGAAACTAGGGAGACATGGAAGATGTGGAAGAAAGAAGACCAAGAGTCATTTTGTGCAACTTGATACCTTTTAAGTTCATTTGGATGTTGAGTAACATGTCATAGCACCTAAGATCTGACTCGGATTGACCAAGGAAGACTGGAAATGACACGAATCAACTTCAAATTGTAGACAATAGTAAGACATCAAGATGGCTCTGTGTGATAGTTCGCAAGATAACTAGACAATATAACTTGGCCAGAAGATATTTTGCAAGAAGCAGTACGATAGAATCTAGGCAGTTGATATGATAGAGTGTATAGTATGCAGGTGATACAAAAGTAGCAACAAAGTATCATGTGATAATACTCAGGCAGGTGTGCTATGATTGTTCAATATCGCACGACTCTTGACTAGTGAATGTGAAAAATCTAGTTTTGAAGGTAATTTGGTCAAAGTTGTAGGTTGATAAGTTAAATTTCTTGGTTTCAAACGTAGTAATGGTAGAAAATAGATAGGTTTTCAAATAGTAAGGGATCAAACGTGTCATAAAACACTTTGGGCAATGGAAAAAGAAACCTTGTCAAGACATGCACTTGGGATATCGAAACAGAAAAATCCTATGAGCACTACCATGATGTTTAATGTTCAAGAACGTTTACACTGGTAGATCACAACGAAGACAATTCAAGCACTTGCTAGCCTAGAAAGACAAAGGCTCAATACTCAACAACTTGGCCCACACTTGATGTCCCATCACCTCACACAAAGTGGTTGCCCACAATAGATGTTGGCTTTGTTGTGGAACTGCCAATGACACAACCAAAGGAACACAGATGGTGAGTGTAAAATCTTGGGGTGATCTGGGTTAGTCCACTAGGATCGATCCTTGCACCAAGATGTTGAGCGGAAAAATTGGGTAGCTTCTATCTATACGGTTTGTAATAAGGGCTTCCATTCATAATACCCCTCTTGCTCCCCAAAGGGACTCCTTACCTTGTGGCAAGTAATGGACCTCGCGGCCACAAGAGTACCTTAAGAATTCTTGCCTAGCATTTTCCTCATGGTCACAATCCCACAAGTACTCACACTAAGTGAAGACAAGTACTACGTCTACCAAGGTTTTGTGTCCTTGATAGCCTTGAGTTTATAGTAGGTCAGAATAGCTAGGTATTAGCTTGTCCGCACTTGGGTCATTCCTCTTGATTGCTCAAGAGCAGGTCCGCTAAAGGATCCTAGACTAAACAAGAAGTGGATCAAACCTTGAAAGTTAGGATTTTTGGTTCACCACAAGGGTGAAGAACATAATCTCCTATCTCAAAAGTCTTTCCCAAACACACCAAGCAATGTTCAACTAACCCTCTTTCTTTCAAAATCTAGAGGTGGGTCAAGGTTTCTGGTTCACCACAAGGGTGAAGAGCATACTCTCCTACCACCAAAAGACTCCTATGAAAAGATATTAAGTGCCTAAGGAAATGAACTAGTATAACACTGCACTTAAAAATCAAAATAAAAGAACAAGCACTTGGTTGTTTTGATGCTTTGGGCAGCTCTGCAAAAAAAAGATTAGTATCCCTTGTGCATTTGAAGCTTCAACATGCATTCTTTTAGCAAATAATACAAAAAATTAGGGCACACCTACAAGCACAACTCGTTAGGCCCACAAGAGTTAGAACAATAAAACTAGGTATAATCTGCAAATTGATCTCTGTTGTAACACAACAAGTCAAAACCAGCAAGCAAACAAACCCAAATCTTGCAAAGAAAGAACCAAAATCAGTCACTACCAGGCCTGGGCAACAGTTCTATCAGTAGAAGTTTCGCATGATACTTTGTAGTATAGTGGTGTGATATTTCTTTTCTGAATGATACTTCATACTACTTCCAGGTGACAGAGTGTAATATAGCAGTGCGATAGAACTCTGTATGGGCGTACAATACTTTGATTGGAAAAGTAATGCACGGGTATGTAAAGAACTGTCGTACGATACTGGAAGACTGTCATACAATACTCTGTCAAAAAAAAATAGAAAAATAGCCGGAACAACAAGACACTAGTGATGAAAAAATTAAGGGAAATGCAAGAAAATAAAGGCAAAACATAACTGTTCTGCCCCATGATGGGTGCCAAAAATGTACACTCAAAATGTGCACTTCTCTAAGTCTTTAGTTCCAAGAGCATCCATGAATTGGAAGCCTTGAGAAAGTGACTTAGAGCTCCCTACGCATGGAGTGCAAGGGTGTTTAGAGGGCTCTCGGCTAGAGCTATTAAGCATGCAACCTTGCTAGTAAACCATGCTATGGGAGATTCAAAGAGACAAGGGAAAGAATGCCAATATCTTCAAGAATCACAAATGAAAGATGTAATGCAAACTATGCTAGAATGAGAATGCAAAAATGCAACTATGCTATGAGAATGGGAGTATTACAAGACTTTACTAATTAAGCTATGTGAATTAAGCTAGAACATGAAAGGAACTAAGCTAAGAATGCCATGAAAACTAAGCTATAATGCAAGTATGAAGACTAAAATGCAAACAAGCTCTCCAAAGCTCCAAAGTCACCAAGAAAACCTGCAGCATAACATTAGCATCAAGAGTGGATCCTTTGAATAAGAAAATAGCTCTCCTTTTAAAGATAAATGGACCATGGAGATTAAGAGGCAAAATATTTGATCAAGGGTGGAGTTTGAAAGTGGGATCAATCCTTATGCACAAATCTCCTCCAATGAGAAAGAAGTGTTGACTTTTGTGCCCCATGTGAGATAAAAAGGCCTTTTCTTCTTATTTATAAAATAGGAATAATGCTTTATTTGTGCAACTTAGGATAAGAGATAAGTGGGGGATTTTTATTTAATAAAAGGGGAGGGAATTCCTTTTAATTAAATAAAGACTTAGGATAAAATGGTTAATCCATAAAATATAATCGAATGAATGATAGAATTAGGATTTGATCAAGGAAATTGATTTGAATTGAAAATATTGCAAAGCATTGATTTAGGAAATTGATAAATTGATGAATGAGAGCCCAAAGTCTAAGCGACCATTTTGGGGTGCATACAACTATCATTTTCAAGCTTGAGTGATGCTTTGTACCACGCACCGTCTGTAGATTTGTATGCAACACTGATTTACGAACGTAAATAATGCATTGAATGTAATCTATGAATGCTGCGTGGTATGAAGTCTCACTGAAGTTTGAGTGTCCTCCCTTTATTCCAGTGAGGGATTGGAATGAGTTCATTTTGGATGCAAAGGAGAAAGGGGATACTCAAAGAGGAATTACACCAGCAAATGAGAGAAGAAGGTATAAACATTTAAATAGATTTTTATTATTAAATAATGAAATTTGCATATACTAGTGTTCTAAGCCTCCTCATTAAATGATTTAAGGTCTTAGTTCACAGAAAAATTAAATTAGACTTACTATCCAAAACACATAAAAAACATGCACATAAACACGACAAATGAGAAACATAAATGTAGATTTCACAATAGCTGAGAAACATAATTGTAGGCATCATAGTCACAATCTTTTGGAGACAACGTAATTGAGTTGTGTACCCAAGCGATGGAGAGTAATTTATGCACCTCTGATTCCAAGTTGAATACATATGTTGGAGGACCTTGTATTTATGAGCAACAGATGTAGTCAACTTGGAATCGGAGGTGCAGGAGTTGCTCTCCATCATCTGGGTATACAACTCAATTACGTTGTCTCCAAAAAATTGTGACCACGATGCCTACAATTATGTTTCTCAGTTGTTATGTCCCAGGACCTGTATGACCCTTTACGACTGTTTACAATCCCTAAGAATACATCTTAGAGATCTTAAAATGTCGTAAAGGGTCATAAGAGGCTCCTAGGAGGGGCCAGATGAGCTTCCACCTTCACATGGTTGGCCCTGTTAAGTAGAGAATGTTATAATCTTCTTGAAACAAAGAGAAGCTCAATAATTTAAGGTCTCAGTCCATAGACAAATTAAATTAGACTTACTATCCAAATTGGTACATTAATGAGAATCAATGATGGGCTGAAGTTTTTAGATTTTGAGAAGAAGTATATGCAATGGAGGCCAGATGGGATTTTTGTGGAGATTTTCTAGAGTGGCTATATACATACAAGGGTTTCCAGATTGAGTACCAGTGCAGAGATAATGATTCAGTAACCTACGTCTATAAAACCTTCACAAATATCTTTATCTTAGTTTCTATATTAGTATTGAAAAAAATGAGTGGGTTGGACATTAGTGGTGCATCTATTCTCTCTTATCATTCTTCATAGTCTCATATGTATTGCATGTAGGATTGAGGAAAGAAGATGTACAGCTGGAAATGGACAAGGAGCTCTACCTTGTCATACGAGGTGAGAAGTATCCCCAAGAAATGGGAATGCTAAGGTGGAAATGGCAGGTGGTGGAGAGTGCCAGTTCGAGAAAGCCTTTCCAAAACAGTAAACAACAGTGACATAATATTGTTGTGCTTCATTTGATAATCAATATATATATTTTTTAAAAAAATTAAATTTTCGGTCGCTTTTTTGACCAACAAAGAATAGGCATATTAATGAGAAAGCTATACAGTCGACGTTTATTATGATGATTGTACGTCATACTTTCGACCAACATTGGTTGCAGAGGTAAATGATATAATAGGCAATTCTTCCAGGTTGAAGCAATGATTTTGACGTCATCTTCATCGATAATTCAACCACTATTGACGTCGCAATTTTGACTGAAACTTGATGTGTCGTATTACCGACTAAAAAACTTTGACGACTGTTATAGTCGATTAGCCGACCAATGGGCATCTAATAATTGACTAAACCTAGTCGATAAACAAGCTAAAATTTACTAGTGGAATGGGAACACTGAGAGGGGGGGGGGGGTGAATCAGTGTTCACTATATTTTATCTTTTTACTTAATCTTAAACTGAACTTAAATACTTAAGTACTGAAATGAACATCCACATAAACATGAAACATGAAATCAACACATAACACCAATATGGTTACGGTGAAAACCAAATAGGTAAAAACCCCAGTGGGAATTGAAACCCACTAATATTCTATACTAATGTTTATGATCCTTGTTAGAAGATCCTTAACCTTGTTAGGAGTTGCTTTACAATGTATTAAGTATAGTAGACCTTGTCAAGGGTCAGACCCTGTTAGGATTCTTTTACAATAAACCCTGTTAGGGGTGTGGACACACTGTCCTAGAGCTCACTACTCAAGTGGTGAAGGCTGCAACCTTCTGATCTCAAATACACACTATATTTGTTGGATGAACTGTCATTGTGACACTGCTTGTCTGATCAGTTCCTTTGATGCACTGATGATTTGACCTCTTGCAAAGCTCTAATACATCTTATCAACTCTTTTCACACTTCTTCTCTACTTATCTTAACTATATAACAAATCTTATACTAATTAAAATGGGCGCATCTCATATTTATATGCGCATACAAAACAAATAACTAGGTCAGCCCTTTAACCGATTACATACAATGCTTCTGATTGAATTGGCTCAAGCGTGTTTACAAACAAACATAATTACATGTCAGCAACCTAATTAAAATAGGCACATGGCCTTTACATCATAATAATATTATCGCAAATCAAAATGCCAACAGTCGGCTACTTACTTTGTTCTTCTCTGGTACACACTGGCTGTGTAACTTCAACTGTCTGTAACTTTGTCATACTTTTATATCTGATCATGCGCTCATAGACTAAGCATGAATATAATCTAACAAAATTATCTTCCAGGGTGCATACAATAACTCGGTCGTATGCACGTGCGTTGATGCTCTGAGCTTCACATACTTTGTACACTGTCTAGTCTTCAACACTTAGCTGATTTCTAATCTTCTCAAGTGTGCTGACTCCAAAACACTATATGAATTTATTTCCATAATGACAACACTATACTAAGTCATACACTAGTATAGCCAACTTGCCAACAAAAACCTCCACATAAAGTACTTCTTCTTGGGTTCTGTTACCAATTTTCACCCACAACTCAAATTGGTAGAGCTGATTTAGTTTGTGTTCATTCTAAGGTGAAAATTTTTAGTTCATTTCTCCTTTACTTAAATCATTGCATTTATTGGAGTTAAAATGAAAAGTTTAGTTTAATTATGTAATGTGTTGTCACTAAAAGAAATATTCCACTTTTCATCCACTGTCTCTACTAGGCCACGTTAGGTACCCATGTACAATATGAAATGAAATCTCTCATAAAGCAGAGAAAGAGGGAAAACCTCATGGAAAAAATCCTCCCCAAAAAAGAGAGATGAAAACAAACAAGATGCATGGATAGATGGAGTAACCAAGACCCCCCCATTACGATATACATCATGTATATACAATCAAGTATCCCCCCATAGGAAGGAAACAAGGAGATACTATATCCCCCCATAATGAACAATGTTCTGCAAGTATGGTAAGTGCTTGAAGCAAAAATATTGTCCAAATATTTCTCCCCTTACTTGAAGAAGATATACCAAGTACAAATGCAAGAAAACTTCCCACTGCGGATAGGAAGAAGGAAGGGGAATCCAAAGGAAGTATGATGTCTCTGAAGTATGCTCATGTGTTGCCATGTACTTGGTTGATGAAGAAGCCACTAATAAATCAGGAACATACCCAATAGAAGGTGACAAGCAAGGAACCAATGGTAACTGATCCATGTGAGAATTTGGATCAAACTCCAAAGACAAGGATGTATCCTCAAAATAGGAAGTAGGAAGAGAGACAAAGTAGTCCCCCCTCAATGTAGAAGGTACACCAATGGTAGATGATCTTGGATCAATATAGATGCTGGACCAAGAAAACTGAATGATGTTCCTCCCCTTAGGAAGAAACAATGCCATAGGTGTATCAATGAATCTTCCCCAATCTCTACAAAGAATATTTAAAATGTATGATGTATCAGGAAATTGAATAGGAATCTCCAACACATGAGTATGATCACCTTGAACCATCCAATGTGAAATCTCAAGTGAGGTTTGAGACTCATGAATGCCAATCTCCAAAGACTCAAATATCTTCTTTGAAGATAAAGAGACCTCCTCCAAATGTTATATCAAAAGATCCATAATCATGTCAAACTCGAAAGAAGGATCAAGTGGAGAATGAAGATGAGGGTTAGAGTGTTCCCTCACAACAACTGAAGGATCATCCTCATTAAAGAGAAGATGAATGTCACCAATGATGTCTCTCAAATCCTCACTATAAGACTCCACAAACAAGATTGCAATGTCTGTTAAGAAGTCATCCCAATGAATTGTAACTGGAAGACAAGGAATATCCTTCTGCATTGAATCAAAAGAACCTAGGACTATAGGAATGCAAACATTATCAGGAGCAATTGTAGGAATGATCTCACTAGGAGAAGTAGGAGCTGCAATTGGAGGTTCTAGATCTTGTGGGAATGGAGGAACATGTGGATCTCCATAAATTTTCCATTGAATCATCCAAAGATCACAAATTTTATTCCTCTTCTTACCACAAAGGGAATCCATAACATCTTCATCCATGTTGAAATAAATAACTTTGAGAACTTTGTCCCAAGAGTCCCAATTGAAAGGATTAGCATGATGAGAAATTTCTTCTGTATATAACTATGGCAATTGATTATGCTCACTAAGATGAGCGAGAATGAGATCACTCCATTTCTTATAGTCCCCTTTCTCCAAGTCAATTAAAACACCCATGATGCACTTCTCACATGAAACAATGAGATCAGAAAATCAATGCACCCCCCAAAATGCAATGAAATAAATAACCCCCCCAAAGTAGATGATTTTGACACTTTATATTTAGTGTGTGTACAATTGCGACTTGCCAAAATGGACTAAAGTGGACTTCTAATTTCAATGATTACAACTACAAAAATAAGGCTATAGTAGACTCAAGCAAATAAGACACAAGACCACTCAAGGATCCAACAAATTAAAAGTGCCAGATATAGGCCAAAATAGACCAAATTATGAAAGTACTATGTCCACTCCAAATTTCTCCAAATTGATACAAGATCTGGAAAGTAGACACAAAATCATGCATTTTCGAAAAACAATAGCACCTGAAAATGTTTCCATATGACCCCGAACAAAGCCTTTGAAGTTACAAAAATTTAGATTTGCGATTTAAAAAAAAAACAAAAAAATGGAGATGAGAAATCACCTACATCATTGTGTAGATTAAAAAATTCTACCCCCCAAAAAAATATTGCTAAAAAAAAGAGTCTGAATAACTGAGATATCACTGTTTGAAAATCGTCTCTATAATTTATTTTTTTGAATCGCCATCGTCGCACCTCCAAAATTCAAATGGCTCTAGATTTGGCCTCATATGTTCGATTTGGATGAAACAAAAGTCAATTTATGGGTTTTTAGACCTTCTCAATGTGATGCTAACCTTTGATTTGCACCATCAAGCTCCAATTTTGACCTAAAAAAAAATTCTCTCCAAATAGCCTTTACAATGACACTCCCATGGTTCTGATACCATGTAAGAATTTACCTAAGACAAAGAATGAAAATGCCAAGATCTAGAAGCTCAATTGATATCACAAGAGAGATAGGCAAAATGATATGATCAAATGATTGATTCAATATTGACCAACAATTAAATACAATGAATAATGCCTAAATTGATAATGGCCAATTGATAAATACAAAGTAGATGTGCCTAAATATATAGGTAATGCATGATAACTAGGAGATATGCAAGTGATAACCTATCAATCACACTAGGTGTAATCAGATGTCCACCAAAGGTGGATCATCCTCCATTGTAAAACAAAGTATATGCAACACATGCAACAATGAGAGGATGATAATGTGATAGAAGTACTAAAGGAGGATCTCAAACATAAAGTGGAAATTCTCCTACACCATGTGCTAAAATGCAATTCAAACTCCTTGTTGTCTTGATGGGAAAATAATATGAAAATACATTATTCTAAGTAAACTTAAGTAAAGTGTAATTAGTAATATTTAATTACACCAACACATAGTAAGAAGAAAGGTACACAAAGGAAAAAAAATCTCATTCATCTTGCAATACACTTCACAATGTTTTCTTTTTTTACAAAAAAATATATACACCGAGTTGTACAATCTTTCAAAGAAGATTGAAAATGTTGTTGCATTGGAAAGAAAAGATAAATTAAAGGACCCACACAAATCGTGGGGATATGTAGTCCAATGCAATACAAGAAATACATTACGTATATGTTGATAAAATAAAGGGAGAGCATAATGAAGAGAAACATAGCCATCATTACTTGAGTTGTCTTTGAGTTGTTCTTCATTGCAATTGCTCCTCATTCTAAGTCTCTGAATGAACCTGCAAAGGACTGGTTAGAGCTCTGGTTATGAATCAGATCATATTCCCATCAATAGAAACATAATATAGTCATTGCAATACATTGAATTAATGCCAATTATTAGATATGTGCAATAAACTTGAAAAGTGCAATATCATGCATCAAATTAGAAAGGAAGGAAAATGAACAAATCATAGCTTCATTGTTTTTATCTAACGAGTTTGTATTATGTGGAGAAATAGGTACACATTCATCACATAACAACATGTGGGATGAAGTGGGATCCCACAAGGGTTGAGCCCAACATGCTGATTGAATGAAAAATATGCAAACAAAAATGATCAAGAAAGGCTATGACAAGATATATAGTAAGGTATGTTCAAATATCTTACTAGGAGCAGCAATAGAAACATTTCTTTTTATTGTTTCAAGTACAAAAGCATTACCATGAAGAGAGAAACAAATCATTCAAAGGTCATTAATGGCATATGGAATGGAAAAGAGATATAGGGTATTTAACGATGACATCAACATGGTGGATATATAGATAATGCGTAAGACAATAATGATGTTGTTACTAAAACAAAAATCATACAAGCTAGACACTCTTATGAAGAATATTTATTGTTTTGAAGGGTAGTGATGACATTATTCAAAAACCAGTAATATAGTCAAGGAACAAGTAAATTTCAATTTAGATCATCTATCATGTTATAAAAAGACAACATCACATGTCATCACGCATTCTCAATTTGTGCTAGTCAATAGACAATAAAATAATTGTGACTTTCATCAGATATAATTTTAAGAGGACAATATAAAACCGCACAAAGCATAAATGAGTAGGGATTCATGACATAGTTATCTGCAACAGGCATCTACAAAACAAAGTAAACCAATGCTCAAATATAGGGATGTTGCTATGAAATAGAGTATGTCCATGTGTATATAATGAAAGAGTTATCATGTTATAAAAGAAAATAATGATAGTTATCATGCATGGGCATCAGAAGCAATGCTTTAGAGATTTCATGACAATGATCATTTAGATGAGTTATGTAACATATGGATTCATTTGGGTGCATTTTTATTCATTTTCAAGGCAATGTTTTGGTAAGAGTACACCGAGAGTAGAGGTATACTAATTTTTTAGACCTTGTTACAAGACACCATCAAACAATAAAAGAAATATTAGTGAATGATGAGAAAACATTTATTTTTGACAGAGGTATCCATTATTTTAAAGTACCAAATTGCCACAAGAGAGATGTCTTCTAACAATGAAAGGAATGTATCAAGTACCATGTGATGCATTGTCAAGGGCATAAATACCATTTGCATTAAAATACTATATACCAATAGTATGCACTGGAAAATCATCAAGTGTGAGAGAAATGTTTATCAAATGTAATGATGCATATCATAGTATCAATAAAACATGTCAAACAAAAATCATGTATGCAAAGACTCCATCAAGTGTACAAGAACATAAAGATGATAGTGGAACAATGCATGAGAAACCAATAAGATCTACTTTGAACCAGACATACAAGAAAGGTGACATTCAACTATAATGTATAAGATCCATTCGAGGGAGTATCCTATCTTAAAAAAATGTGTCATATTCCTTGTAACATTCGTTGAAGGACAAAGTATTGATTTAATACATAGAGATCAAAACAGTACCATGGAAAGTTACTAATCTATGAAAGATAAAGAACATAAAGATGACTACTCTGAGGGGTAAAACAAAGCAAACTTGGTAATAAGAAAAGTAAGCTACAACCTAAGGAACAAACCTATAAGGAATAAACCTATAAGGAATATATAATGAGAGAGATAAACTAAACACAACCAATAGACACATTTAATGCAATGGAATGGAAATACATGGTTATCTATAGTTCATCAAGATAATGATGGATTCGATGCAGATAAGTTATCACAGAGAAGTACATTATTTTGGTGAGTGGTATATTGAATATTTTACCATAGATATATTATGTCACAATGATATTTATCAACAACAATATACTACTATAAGAACAAATATACAACTATAAGGGAAAATTCTTATTAAGAAAAACACATAGAAACACAAAAGGATTCCATGGTTAGTGTAGTCCAATGAGGTAAATTTCATCAACATTAGTAGTAAACAAAGGATTATGATAATAAGAAATAAATAGAAGCATGTTATTGCTAGGAAAACCCAAATTCATTCAAGGGTTTTATGCAAGGGTACAAAGTATAGAAGAGACCATTAATATATGCTAAAATTGTTCACTATTTAATATGAGGGTTTCAACACACAAGTTTCAACATATTATATATGGAGATAAAAACCCTCATTCTTGTAGCTTGTGTTTGTCAAAGGTGCAATTATATAAGAGTTTATTTTTACACAAGGTTAGGTCTGTGTTTCATAAAAACCCTCATTCCAGAAATCACATTGTACAGAAGGAAATGACATGGAAGGAACATAACCCAGATTCTCATATATGTTACCAGCATCATCATGGTCCACAAAATACTCAGATTTTTATGTGTTTATCATAGTTTTGGAAGGTGGTCACAAAAACTCTAAGAAGTAACAAAGTAGCCATGCCCTAATCAATTCACAAAGTCATGTTTCATATAGAAATATACAAATATTTGCAGAGATACGACATCAGAGAAACCCTCAGGGCATTACAAAACATGATAGGGTTTCAAGTAATCTTGTCATAGTTTTTTATAGTCATTATGGTCTGCATAATCTCAGTATAAAGAAAAGTATAACAAATTTATAGAACTATGATCTATAAATAGCCCATACAAAACCCTCATAGCCATGGTCAAGTGCATTGATAAACACAGATAAAGGCACATAGAAGTGAAATATTTTCCTTTCTTCTTTAAAAGAATAGAGAAGGGATATGTCTGATCAATACTTACTTAGCGATAATTCATATTAATATTAGAAAAAACATTTACATTCTTTATGAGGGAATTAAAAAAATTCCTTCCAATACATTTGTAATAGCATATAAATTCCTAGACATAACTTCAGATGGAGAGTAGACCCCTTTATACACACCAAACTTTATTCAAAACATAAAATTTGACCTCCGCCAAGTCCACTAGCCCTTTCTAGTAGATTTTACCTCCTATGCCTCAAGAAGTTTATCCTTAACATTTTGAATTCCAATTGTCGAACCTATTTTTCATTCCAAAACTTGAGCTATATTAAAATTAGAATTATATTTAATTATTATAGAAAATTAAGATTAAAATTAGTTACTTTGATACAACATCCTCACAGAATAATTATTTAGATAATTATAAATTTAAAAATATCAATTAAGACTAGAGTTATAATATAATTGATTGAGTCTTACACAATTTTTATCCTAATCCTAATTATATCTCAAATACTTGTAGTTGTTCCAAATGCTAATTATTTTAAAATTATTTTAACTTTTAAAATACTTGTAAATGTTCTTAACTAGCATAAATATATTAAACAATAATATATATAATATAAGCCAAGAGATATCATATCTATATTAAAGCACAAACCCATATACAATATGCATCACTTATTACCCTTAGTAAGTCACATAAATGTCAAGTTACCGTATAATCTAATATAGAAATTCATTCATTAAGATAAAAAATCTATATTTCATTTGAATTGTGAGTAAAAGGCAACATATAACAATACAAACCACTTCTTCATTGAATCACATCTTTTGTCAAAAACTTAAAATAGGGAATCTTCTATACAGGTGCTAGGTCATGCAAAATGATATCCTCTCAATTTTGGCTCTCTTAACTTAGTTTTACAAAGATCTAGTATATGAAATCCAACACATAAAGAAACATGCAACATAGAGACAATACTTTTTTTCATTAATGATAGCTTCTAAAGAATTAAAATAAAAACTGTGCTAAATAATGAAATAATTAAAAATATTAAGAATATAAAGAAGGATAATCAAAGATATAATGCCAAATAAAAATGGTATAAAGTTCACGATTACACAAATCTCTAATATTTATTATTATATTTGGTACCTGTACCTATTGATTTTGTTCAAAGGATGATACTTGTAAAGTATAAAATTATTTTACATGAAAGAGGTATCAAACATCTTACATTAGCAACATATATGCTATAGTCAATGTGTTGAACCCATACTTTGTAAAAGACTATGTTAGTAATTTGATGTAAAATCCAAGATAAATAAATTTAAAAAATATTTGCAGAAATGAATTAGAGAGCCTGGACAACTTGCTTCCTCCCTCTTTATAGTCTAGAACAAAATGGAAGCATTTTAACGAGGTGTGGACATCCATCAAAATAAAAAATTTAGATGCTTGACATACAACAGATTAACAGTTCAAGAAATATAAATGAATTTTCTAGCAAAAATCAAACCTTACAAAGAAATTATTTAGTTTTGTCCAAACAAACAGCTTCTTCGACTACCGTGTGATTATAGCAATAATAATAATAATATTAGTTTAAATAATTTTAGATGTAGCAATAAGTAATTATTTTTCATTATAATTATTTTAATAATATAAATTATAAATTGTAGTTTATTTTATTTTATTTTTATGTTTATTTAAATTATTTTGTAAAGTATAACAATAAACATTATTTTATTTGTAATATAATTATAAGTAAAAAAAAAATTTAATTTCAATTAATTATAATTAATATATTATAATTATTTATAAAGTTAAATCAAGTTATCATTACAAACTTATAATTATAATTATGCCGAGAGACGTAGCTATACAATGGGAGCACAAATGGAAATACCAGCACTGGAATATGCCATAATAGATTCCTTGTCAATAAAAACTATTATTTTAAATAAAAAATTTATAAAATAATATGAAGACAAATGGCAAGGCCAAAATAATAGGAAGACAAATGGCAAGGCCAAAATAATATGAAGACAAATAGCAAGGCTGAAATAATACGACCCGAAATAATAGGACCCGAAATAATAGGGGTGTCACATGGATGAAGAATAAGTTAAAAAAATAAAAAAATTAGGGTGTTTTATGATTTTTTTGGAATTTGGAGAGGCAAAGGAATTGAAAAAGACACCTTTTGGGGAACATGAAGAGACCCTCTCAGATTATAAAACAGTGTCTCCTCATTTCATTTGTAGGAAGCCCATTTCAAGAGCAAGCAACCGACCAAATATAAACGTGATAATTTTATTTTCTATTTAATAATTTGTTTTTTTATATAGTTATAGTTATAGTTTTACATTTAAATTTAAATTTAGTTTTAGCTTTAGATTTAGAATTAGAATTAGATTTAGAGTTAGTTTTAGCTTTAGTTTTAGTTTTAGTTTGATTTAGATTTATATTTCTCTTAGATTAGATTTTGATCATTATTTCATTTAATATTTAGTTTTTACGCAGAGAGGCGTAGCTATACAATGGGAGCACAAATGAAAATACCAGCACGAGAATATACCATAATAGATTTCTTGTCAATAAAAACTATTATTTTAAATAAAAAATTTATAATATAATATGAAGACAAATGGCAAGGCCGAAATAATAGAGCCCTAAATAATAGGACCTAAAAAAATAGGGTGCCACATGGATGAAGAATAAGTTAAAAAATTAAATAAAAAATAAAAAATTAGGATCTTTTATGTTTTTTTTGGAATTTGGAGAGGCAAAGGAATTGGAAAAGACACCTTTTGGGGAATATGAAGAGACCCTCTCAGATTATAAAAGAGTGTCTCCTCATTTCATTTGTAGGAAGCTCATTTCAAGAGCAAGCAACCGACCAAATATAAAGGTGATAATTTTATTTTCTATTTAAAAATTTATTTTTTATATAGTTATAGTTATAGTTATAGTTTTAGATTTAAATTTAATTTTAGTTTTAGCTTTAGATTTAGATTTAGAATTAGATTTAGAGTTAGTTTTAATTTTGGTTTTAGTTAGATTTAGATTTATATTTCTCTTAGATTTAAATTTTGATCATTATTTCATTTAATATTTAGTTTTAATATTTAGATTTAAATTTAAATATGCAGGGCAATGACGCCATCAATTTTTTTATATTTTTTTAATGTTTAATATTTTATTTAAAATTCAAAAAGATAAAAGAATCGCAAAAGACATATTGGAGAATATGAAGAGACGTTCTCAGATTATAAAAGAGCGTCTCCTCATTTCATTTTTTATTTTATTTCATTTGTTGTTTTGCAGAGTTTAAAGAATTGGAGAGTTTTAGAGGAGCCAAGACTAGATTCAATTTTGGAGCAAGTTCTTTCCAAGTGATATTTTCATTTTTTATTTTACTTTTCCATAGATTTAGTTGTATTTAAAATATTTAGATTTCAATTTGCATGTTTCATTTTGATTTGTATGTTTGATTTCGTTTAAAATAAATTGATTTGCATTTAAAATATAGCTTGATTTACATTTGCATGTTTGATTTGCATTCAAAATCAAACATGCAAATTAAATCAATAGCATGTTTGATTTGCATGTTTCATTTTGAATTGCATGTTTCATTTAGATTTGTATTTTAAATAGTTTGCATTTTACATTTAGAATTGTGTTATAAATAGTCTGCATTTTAGATCCATATTTGCATTTTAAATAGTTTGCATTTTAAATTTAGATTTAAATTTAAATTTAAATATGGAGGGAAATATCGTCATATTGCTTTAGATTTAGATTATTTAATTTATTCAATTACAATGGTTTAAAATGATTTAATTTGGAATTCGAAAAGACAATAGAATTGCAAAAGACATATTGGAGAATATGAAGAGATATTGGAGAATATGAAGAGACACTCTCAGACTATAAAAGAGTGTCTCCTCATTTCATTTTTTATTTTGTTTCATTTGTTATTTTGTAGAGTTTGAAGAATTGGAGAGTTTTAGAGGAGCCAAGAGTAGATTCAATTTTGGAGCAAGTTCTTTCTAAATGAGATTTTCATTTTGTATTTTACTTTTCCATAGATTTAGTTGCATTTAGAATATTTAGATTTCAATTTGCATTTAGATTTTTTAATTGTTTACATATTTGAATTATTGTTATCATTTAACATTAATAATATATTTTATTTTTATATTTTGAAATTAGAAATATATTCTGAATATTTATGTTTATATTTTTTTTCTTAAATGTTACATTTTTTAAAATATATTTTCTTTTATATTTATATTTTAATAATTTGCATTTTTTACATCATTGTCATAAATAATTTTTATCAATATTGTGGATGGTAATGCCGCCATATTAAGAAAATTTATATTCTATTAATCTTAATAGTTTTTTAAAAATTAGATTAAGCATACATTAGATTTCTTAATTATTTAAATATTTGAATTATTGCTAACATTTAACATTAAGAATAATATAAATTATATCATGTTTTCAAACCTGACCTTTTGTTAATTTAAATATAAAAAAATCTACAAAATAATATATATTATTCCACTATAAGTAACATGTAAAGTTTAAAATGGCAATTGAAAATGGTTATTCTGATTAATTCTATATACTGATGTTTGTTTAAAACTTTGCAGGATACCATTCCACCTATGGCTGCCTCTGACAAAGAGTTGAACATCATGATTACAAGCCCCTCTGCTTCGGTGGCCTCGAATGATGTCTTTGAGACTGAATTTTACAAGTGTACATCAATCATTATAGACTCGTGCACAACTATAATCAAAGTTATGGAGCACATAGTGTTATTAGTTGACTATGTTGACAAACTGGATATAATGCAGATGGCAGATGTTGTGAAAGTTCTGCACGAGACATCGGCAAAAGTGGATGCATTTCCATCAATGATGAAAGAAGTCTATCGCGATCATTGTAAACATAAGGGCCGCAATACCAACTTTATTGTTGAAGAATATGTGATGTACTTGCATCATTATGGAGAAATATTATTGATTTGGATCATTCTAATCTTAGCTTTCAACCATCTTAATTATCTGAATAGTTGTATTGGGACTTATATTTCCCTTTTTATCTATATAAGTTTCATGAATAAGATAATAAATAAATAGTTTTGGCTATTCCCATCATGATTACTCCTATACGTGCAACATTTTGCAACATGTTTTGTTGAACTCTGTATTTCTAATATTTATTCCTTCAATGGATGTGTCGAATAAATGTGAGGAATTAATTATAGAGGATATCTTATTCATTCCTACTTCTAACCTAATCCTAATCAATGTTAAACAACTATACCAAAACCTTTAACTATATAAAATAAACTATTAAAAGTAAATATTAAATGAAAACTATATCTTAACCCATAGCACAACATTAAATTAACAACAATAATTATCGTAACCTTAACCCTAACTCTAATATATTATCATTATCATTATAGTTATAGTAATATGCTAACCGTTCAAGTTAGTTGTTACCATGTCCCTACCATTGACCCTTCCTTAAATGGTATTATTATATGTGATACTAATGATAATTATCATGTTAAACTGTAAACAACATCAAAAAATGTATTCCCCATTATGATACTTTGATCCTAACTCTAAAACCTATATCCTATCGCTAACTACGTCCATAATCTTACTCTCGTACAAACCCTAATACTAATTGTATACCTAACACTACATATAATTTAACCCTAACTATAAATCGTATATCCTAACACTGCAATCAACCTTAAATTGGTCCTAACCCTAACCCTACATGTACAATAGTCTAAATGTAACTGTAACTATTAGTAATCTTGACCATATTACTAATTGTAATGCTAACCCTAACCCCTTACACTAATCTTTATCTTTAATGTGAGAGGTGCAAGTCCAAAATTAATAGTACTCCTAAGGTTAAAATTAAAACCTAATTGTAACCATAACCCTCTCGATTACCATAAGTAAAATGGTAAACATGACACTTATAGTAACTCTTAATATGATACTAATCCTAACTGTAAATATATAATCTTATCCCTAATCGTAACCCTAATCCTAACTCTAATATGTTATCATTAACATTATAATTACTTATATACGGTACAACCGTTCAAGTTAGTTGTTACCATGTCCCTACCATTTACAATACGTTAAATGCTAATGTTAAATAAGATACTAATGATAATTATCATGTTAAACTGTAAACAACATTCAAAAATATATTACTAATTATGATACTTTAATCCTAACTCTTACCCGAACCCTAACTCATAAGGTAAAATTTCCTACTAATCCTAACTCTCACCCTCACCCTAACCCTAATCCTAATCTTAACTGTAACTCTTACTCAAACCCTAACTAATAAGGTAAAATATCCTACTAACCCTAACTCTCACCCTATCCCTAACCCTAACCCTAACTGTAACTCTTACTCGAACCCTAACTCATAAGGTAAAATATCCTAGGTAAAAGCACAATCAGGTGTCACGTATTAGGCTAACTTATCGACATAGCTGAATTTTAGTAATTCTAACTAAAAATTAATTTTTGTCAAACATATGGTCTAGCTAGATTCATTCTAGATAAGTTAGATAAGTGATTTAACTTTTCCAATTGGAAATATCTATTAAATGCATGTTTTATACCACTTTGGGTCCAATTTCCATAAAAATAAAATTATTTCAAAAAAGTGGCATTTCAATAACTCCTAATATTTTTAATGATATTTTTTTAAAAATAAAAAATACCCTTTTGTAGAGATCAGAGTCAAGAATATCCTCATATAGATTTTATAGTGTTTTAATTAGACAGTTTATTGTAATTAAAAAATATTGCAAGTGGGTATTCTAACAGTCAAGGAGATGTTGATTCGGAGAAAGAAAAAAATAACTTAAATCATATTAAATAAATTTTGAAAATATATGGTGCACTAGAGGAGAGAGTCCTCTTCATAATATATATTTCTTTTTTTTATTCGAATAGATTTGTTATGAAAAGTATGTTGCGAGATGAAAACTGTCGATTTGAGTGAGTTGGAATTTGAATTGTTGTAAAAGAGAAAATATAGGTCACAAACCAATTTTTATTTCTTCATGCACTAGCTATATATGTCATCTATGACATAGTTTGAAATTAGGGGAAAAAATGTTTATTTACATATAAATTTTTGGTGGGAACTAGACCCCTAATTTTTACCATTTTTCAGCAACTAAAAAAATCATCTTTAAAAATTAAAAAAACATATCAATTCTTATTCAAAAAAATTATTAAAAATATTAATCATAAACTTCATCCATTTTATCATATTTAATTAGTTTACCTCATCTTCAAATTCCAAACATAAATGTCATTTTTATAATATTGACATTGAGCAACTTTGATTTTGTTAGCCTTTTCCTTTGAAAAAGGGTGACAAATTATTGTGCTTTTACCCTCCTGCTAACCCTAACTCTCACCCTCACCCTATCCCTATCCCTAACTCTAACCCTAACCGTAACCCTAACTATAAGTCTTACTCGAACCCTAACTCATAATGTAAAATGTCTTACTAACCCTAAATCTCACCCTGTCCCTAACCCTTAGTGTAACTCTTACCCAAACCCTAATTATATTTAAGCAAAAATGTCCTACTAACCTTAAATCTTACCCTATCCCTAAACCTAACCCTAACCCTAACAGTAACTCTTAATCAAACCCTAACTCATAACGTAAAATATCCTACTAACCCTAACTCTCACCCTATCCCTTACCCTAACTCATAAGCTAAAATATCCTACTAACCCTAACTCTCACCCTATCCCTAACCCTAACCCTAACTGTAACTCTTAAATAAACCATAACTCATAAGCTTAAATGTCCTACTAACCCTAACTCTCACCCTATCCCTGACCCTAACCTTAATTGTAATTCTTACTTGAACCCTAATTCATAACATAAAATATCCTACTAACCCTAACTCTCACCCTATCCCTAACCCTAATCCTAACTATAACTCTTACTTGAACCCTAATCATAACGTAAAATGTCCTACTAACCCTAACTCTTACTCTATCCATAACCCTAACCTTAACTATAACTCTTAAATGAACGTTAACTCATAAGGTAAAATATCCTACTAATCCTAACTCTCACCCTATCCCTAATCCTAACCCTAACTATAACTCTTACTCGAACCATAACTCATAAGGTAAAATATCCTACTAACCCTAACTGTAAGTCTTATCCGAACTCTAATTCATAATGTAAAATGTTCTACTAACCCTAAATCTCACCCTATCCATAATCCTAACCCTTAGTATAAATCATACCCAAACCCTAATTATATTTTAGCTAAAATGTCCTACTAACCCTAACTCTTACCCTATCCCTAACCCTAACCCTAACTATAACTCTTACTCAAAACCTAACTCATAATGTAAAATATCCTACTAAACCTAACTCTCACCCTATCCTTAACCCTAACCCTAACTATAACTCTTACTTGAACTCTAACTCATAAGCTAAAATGGCCTACTAACCCTAACTCTCACTGTATCCCTAACCATAACCCTAACTGTAACTCTTGCTTGAACCCTAACTATAAGCTAAAATGTCCTACTAACCTTAACTCTCACCCTATCCCTAATCCTAACCCTAACTCTCACCCTATCCCTAACCCTAACTATAACTCTTACCTAAACCCTAATCATAACGTAAAATGTCCTACTAACCCTAACTATCACCCTATTCCTAACCCTAACCTTAACTGTAACTCTTACTCGAACCCTAACTTATAAGGTAAAGTATCATACTAATCCTAACTCTCACCATATCTCTAAACCTAACCCTAATTGTAACTCTTACTTGAACCGTAACTCACAAGGTAAAATATCATGCTAACCCTAAGTCTCACCCTATCCCTAACCCTAATTGTAAGTCTTACCCAAAACCTAACTCATTAATATAAAATGTTCTACTAACCCTAAATCTCGCCCTATCCCTAACCCTTATAGTAAATTGCACATAAACCCTAATTATATTTTAGCTAAATTTCCTACTAACCTTAACTCTCACCCTATCCCTAACCCTAACTATAACTCTTACTCGAACTAGAACTCATAACGTAAAATATCCTACTAACCCTAACTCTCACACTATCCATAATCCTAACCCTAATTGTAACTCTTATGCGAACCCTAACTCATAAGCTAAAATGTCCTACTAACCCTAACTCTCACCCTATCCCTAATCCTAACCCTAACTATAACTCTTACCCAAACCCTAACTCATAAGTTAAAATGTCCTACTCACCCTAACTCTCACCCTATCCCTAACCCTAACACTAATTATAACTCTTAGTCGAACCCTAACTCATAAGCTAAAATGTCCTACATACCCTAACTCTGACCCTATCCCTAACCCTAACCCTAACTGTAACTCTTACATGAACCCTAATCATAATGTAAAATGTCCTACTAACCCTAACTCTTACCCAATTTCAAATTATTTTAATAATTTAAAATTTATTTATAATTTTTAACTATATATATACTATTTTTTTTATTTTACAATATTAAACCTAATTGCTGCCCCAATAATTTAATTTTCTTTTATTTTTCTACCATATACATAAACATTAGAAATTGTAAATGTCTACCATGTTGTGCTACGACTGCTACTAGCTTATATATATTTATATATATAATGTACACCGAGAGTAATCCTTCTCGAGGTGCCTATTTTCTTTAAATTACAAGCTGCAATAGGCGCCTCGAGAAGGATTACTCTCGACGTATTATATATATAAATATATATAAGCTAGTAATTTTATAATTATAAATCATTATGCCGAGAGGCGTAGCTATACAATGGGAGCATAAATGGAAATACCAGCACTGGTATATGCCATAATAGATTCCTTGTCAATAAAAACTATTATTTTAAATAAAAAATTTATAAAATAATATGAAGACAAATGCAAAGGTCGAAATAATAGGGCCAAAACAATAGGAAGACAAATGGCAATGCCAAAATAATATGAAGACAAATGGCAAGGCCAAAATAATAGGGCCCGAAATAATAGGACCCGAAATAATAGGGGTGCCACATGGATGAAGAATAAGTTAAAAAAATAAAAAAATAAAGGTGTTTTATGTTTTTTTTGGAATTTGAAGAGGCAAAGGAATTGAAAAAGACACCTTTTGGGGAACATGAAGAGACCCTCTCAGATTATAAAAGAGTGTCTCCTCATTTCATTTGTAGGAAGCTCATTTCAAGAGCAAGCAAGCAACCAAATATAAAGGTGATAATTTTATTTTCTATTTAATAATTTATTTTTTTATATAGTTATAGTTATAGTTTTACATTTAAATTTAATTTTAGTTTTAGCTTTAGATTTAGAATTAGAATTAGATTTAGAGTTAGTTTTAGTTTTAGTTAGATTTAGATTTATATTTCTCTTAGATTTATATTTTGATCATTATTTTATTTAATATTTAGTTTTTACGCCAAGAGGCGTAGCTATACAATGGGAGCACAAATGGAAATACCAGCACGAGAATATGCCATAATAGATTCTTTGTCAATAAAATCTATTATTTTAAATGAAATATTTATAATATAATATAAAGACAAATGGCAAAGCCAAAATAATAGGGCCCGAAATAATAGGACCCGAAAAAATAGGGTTGCCACATGGATGAAGAATAAGTTAAACAATTAAATAAAAAATAAAAATTTAGAGTCTTTTATGTTTTTTTTGGAATTTGGAGAGGCAAAGGAATTGGAAAAGACACCTTTTGGGGAATATGAAGAGACCCTCTCAGATTATAAAAGAGTGTCTCCTCATTTCATTTGTAGGAAGCTCATTTCAAGAGCAAGCAACCCACCAAATATAAACGTGATAATTTTATTTTCTATTTAATAACTTATTTTTTATATAGTTATAGTTATGTTTTAGATTTAAATTTAATTTTAATTTTAGCTTTAGATTTAGAATTAGAATTAGATTTAGAGTTAGTATTAGTTTTAATTAGATTTAGATTTATATTTCTCTTAGATTTAGATTTTGATCATTATTTCATTTAATATTTAGTTTTAATATTTAGATTTAAATTTAAATATGGAAGGCAATGCCGCCATCAATTTTTTTATGTTTTTTTTAATGTTTAATATTTTATTTGGAATTCGAAAAGATTAAGGAATTGCAAAAGACATATTGGAGAATATGAAGAGACGCTCCCAGATTATAAAAGAGCGTCTCCTCATTTCATTTTTTATTTTATTTCATTTGTTGTTTTGCAGAGTTTGAAGAATTGGAGAGTTTTAGAGGGGCCAAGACTAGATTCAATTTTGGGGCTAGTTCTTTCCAAGTGAGATTTTCATTTTTTATTTTACTTTTCCATAGATTTAGTTGTATTTAAAATATTTAGATTTCAATTTGCATGTTTCATTTTCATTTGCATGTTTGATTTCATTTAAAATAAATTGATTTGCATTTAAAATATAGCTTGATTTACATTTGCATGTTTGATTTGCATTCAAAATCAAACATGCAAATTAAATCAATAGCATGCATGTTTGATTTGCATGTTTCATTTTGAATTGCATGTTTCATTTAGATTTGTATTTTAAATAGTTTGCATTTTACATTTACATTTGTATTATAAATAGACTGCATTTTAGATCCATATTTTCATTTTAAATAGTTTGCATTTTAGATTTAGATTTAAATTTAATTATGGAGGGAAATATTGTCATATTGCTTTAGATTTAGATTATTTACATTATTCATTTGCAATGGTTTAATTTGGAATTTGAAAAGACAATGGAATTGCAAAAGACATATTGAAGAATATGAAGAGATATTGGAGAATATGAAGAGACACTCTCAGATTATAAAAGAGTGTCTCCTCATTTCATTTCTTATTTTGTTTCATTTGTTATTTTGTAGAGTTTGAAGAATTGGAGAGTTTTAGAGGAGCCAAAACTAGATTCAATTTTGGAGCAAGTTCTTTCCAAATGAGATTTTCATTTTGTATTTTACTATTCCATAGATTTAGTTGCATTTAGAATATTTAGATTTCAATTTGCATTTAGATTTCTCAATTGTTTGAATATTTGAATTTTTATTTTTTTTGATCAGTAAAAGGCCGAAGCCCTATAAAGTTTTTTTATTAATATAAAATTATTTTTACATGTGACCCCGCTCGCTGCAGGTGCTGGTAGCAAAGAGCGGGGTTGAGAAAACCTCCAACCTTGCCTGGGACCATAGGTCCTATACTTATACAAAATTTACGTGGGCATACCCACGACTCAACAATTGTCGAGATTTGTTTAAATACATAGTTCCCGCGGGTATTCCCACGTCTCTAAAACAATTGGTAATTATCTAGAAATACAAACTATCAGTGGGCATACCCACTGGTCGATGATAACAAGGTTATAATGATACATCTATTACATTGCTATTTTTAAGGATACAACTTTATGTTTCATACAATTAGGTTGATATTTTTGTAGATATCCGTTCTAGCATCTTCGGAGACAGAGTGATTCAGGTGCCTGCTTGATAATATCCTCCTGAAAACCACATCAGAAATCTTCCATATTGTGTAGTTAAGGGCTTACATAATTAAAATTGAACAAAAGAAAGAGATCCAAAATTAAAAATAATATTATTACCTTCTTCCAAAGTTGTATTTTTAAGATACCTGTCTTGCTGAATGGGATATAATTTCTTGACCAACCCAATCATGCATCGATATGCTAAAGATCTTTACCAACGTTTAAGATTTACAAGGCCTGTGATAAATCCAAAAAGCCAAGAAAAATCTAAAGGAGGAGGGCGAATACTAAAAGTTGCTATCTGAGCCAGAAGGATTAAAAAGATGGGGGGAACTGATGCCCAAAATTTCCTATTCTGCAAACTTGGCCAAGTTTCCAAGGTCTCTATTTTTATCCCACCCTGCTGCAACTTGTTTTCATTTTGCGAAGTAGATCCTCAAAGTTTCATGGCTTGCAATCTAAACCCTATGTTCTTAGATGTATTGTCAAGCCCCAGTTCAAATCGCATGCACTGAATTGCAAAGCCCTTAGAGATATTCAAGTTTTAATGTTGCAGGAAATACTCAGGTTGTAGGGTTCCAAAAAAGTGTTCAATGTCGAAAACACTCTATGTTTTCAACCTTCATCTGAAAGCCCTCTGTGTTTTCTGCCTTTTGGTCTGTGAAAGGCTTGGTTGTTTACGATCTTCATGCTAAGTGTCGAAAACCCTCTGTGTTTATGACTTTTGGTCCTAAAACCCAGGATGTTTGCAACCTTTGCTACTTCGCAGTTATTCTACTCTGGTGTCAGCATTTTCCATGTGCGCAACTCTGACCAGGTGGGTCCCAGCTTTTCAAAGTTGTGCCAGCGCAGTGAAGATTCGACGGCTGTCGCATGATCTCATGGGATCTTTCGACCCCATGAGATCATACGACAACCGTTGATGCGATATCAACAAAGATCAGCGGTGGACCCAAGGTGAAGGTCGAGTTAAGGTTAAAATCAGGTCTTGCGGGCCCAGACGTCTAGCGGTTAGCTCCAAGCAGTCAACGGGTAGCAACTTTCGGCTGGTCACATGATCACATGCAGATCTTCCGATCCCATGCAACCATGCAACAAGCCATCAGCGGTCACGAAGGGGTTTAAGGCAGGCAATCAGTGTAACAGTTTCAAGCTTGCCGCATGATCTCATGGGATCTTCTGATCCCATGCGCCCATGCGACTAACCATCTGTGGTTACGGGGGTTAATTGCCAGTCAATAGTCTTGAGGCAAGGAAATGAAAAAGCTTGCAATTGCATGCTAGTCGCATGATCGCATGCGGCTTCCTAACTGCATGTGACCATGCGACAAGCCTCTAGCGGTCAAGTAAAATAGGATTCGGCGATGTAGCATGGGCCCCGTAGATGCAAGATCTACGGTGGTTGCATGTTTGCATGGGATCTTCCAATCCCATGCGATCATGCGACCACCGTTGGATTTTGAGGGCATTACCTATGGTGTTGTCGTATGATGGACTGAGTTGGCAGATCTTGTGAGCTAGGTGTCCTATGTGGCAAGGATGGAATTTTCAAAAGCTAGTCACATGATCGCATGAAGGCTTTTGAGCTCTTGTGATCATGTGATGAGTCTAGCTAGGATGGTGAAAAGAGATCTTAAACACTAAAGCGAGAAGAACCATAAACTAACCCTGCCTAAACATCATGCTTTCCTCAAGAGGGGTGGCTAAGAGAAAGGGAGGGGATTAGTAGGCTGGTAAAAAGATAACCAAGTGGCCGGTATTCTATTAATAAATTATATACAATATTAACCACTAGTCTTTCACATAGAATGCACTAGGAATGGGGAGAGCTGAATAGTAAATATTTGTTGAATTTGTCCTAGAAAAGTTCCTAATCTGACCAAACCTGTTTAGGAATAAATGTTGATTAATTTTATATGCACCAACTCTAAGCCATTGCATTTCTAACGGTCAGTTGGTATTTTAATTGAAAATCCTTATTAAAATTAAATCACATATGCCTAATCTTGTACATTGCCTAATATATATTTATTCTTCCATGTCGTCTCAGCATGATAAATCTATGTTATGACTCCATCAGCTCCAAGATTAGCTAACATATCTACCTCTGTATTACCTTCTAAAGATATGGATAAGCTAAAGATCCTTACCAACGTTTAAGATTTACAAGGCCTGTGATAAATCCAAAAAGCCAAGACAAATCTGAAGGAGGAGGGAGAATACTAAAAGCTGCTATCTGAGCCGGAAGGATTAAAAAGATGGGGGGAACTGATGCCCAAAATTTCCTATTCTGCAAACTTGGCCAAGTTTCCAAGGTCTCTATTTTAATCCCACCTTGCTGCAACTTGTTTTCATTTTGTGAAGAAGATCCTCAAAGTTTCATGGCTTGCGATCTAAACCCTATGTTCTTTGATGTATTGTCAAGCCCCAGTTTAAATCGCATGCACTGAATCGCAAATCCCTCAGAGATATTCAAGTTTTAATGTTGCAAGAAATACTCAGGTTGCAGGGTTCCAAAAAAGTGTTCAGTGTCGAAAACACTCTATGTTTTCAACCTTCGTCTGAAAGCCCTCTGTGTTTTCTTCTTGTTGGTCTGCGAAAGGCTTGGTTGTTTATGATCTTCATGCTAAGTGTCGAAAACCCTCTGTGTTTATGACTTATGGTCCTAAAGCCCAAGATGTTTTCAACCTTTGCTTCTTCACAGTTATTCTACTCTGGTGTCAGCATTTTCCATGTGCGCAACTCCAACCAAGTGGGTCCCAACTTTTCAAAGTTGTGCCAGTGCAGTGAAGATCCGACGACTGTCGCATGATCTCATGGGATCTTTTGACCCCATGAGATCATACAACAACTGTTGATGCGGTATCAGCAAAGATCGACGGTGGACCCAAGGTGAAGGTCGAGTTAAGGTTAAAAATAGGTCTTGCGAGCCTAGATGTCTAGCAGTTAGCTCCAAGCAGTCAACGGGTAGCAACTTTTGGCTAGTCGCATGATCGCATGCGGATCTTTCGATCCCATGCGACCATGCGACAAGCCATCAGCGGTCGCGATGAGGTTCAAGGAAGGCGAACAATGTAACAGTTTCAAGCTTGCCGCATGATCACACGGGATCTTCTGATCCCATGCGCCCATGCGACAAACCATCTGTGGTTATAGGGGTTAATTGCCGGTCAACAGTCTTGAGGCAAGGTAATGAAAAAGCTTGCAATTGCATGCTGGTCGCATGATCGCATGCGGCTTCCTAACCGCATGCAACCATGTGACAAGCCTCTAGTGGTGAAGTAAAATAGGATTCGTAGATGCAAGATCTACGGTGGTCGCATGTTCGCATGGGATCTTTCGATCCCATGCGATCATGCGACCACCATTGGATTTTGAGGGCATTTCCTATGGTGCTGTCGTACGTTGGACTGAGTTGGTAGATCTTGTGAACTAGGTGTCCTGCATGGCAAGGATGGAATTTTCAAAAGCCAGTCACATGATTGCATGAAGGCTTTTGAGCTCTTGCGATCATGCGATGAGTCTAGCTAGGATGGTGAAAAGAGATCTTAAACACTAAAGCGAGAAGAACCATAAACTAACCCTGCCTAAACATCATGCTTTCCTCAAGAGGGGTGGCTGAGAGAAAGGGAGGGGATTAGTAGGCTGATAATAAGATAACCAAGTGGCCGGTATTCTATTAATAAATTATATACAATATTAACCACTAGTCTTTCACATAGAATGCACTAGGAATGGGGAGAGCTGAATAGTAAATATTTATTGAATTTGTCCTAGAAAAGTTCCTAATCTGACCAAACCTGTTTAGGAATAAATGTTGATTAATTTTATATGCACCAACTCTAAGCCACTGCATTTCTAACAGTCAGTTGGTATTTTAATTGAAAATCCTTATTAAAATTAAATCATATATGCCTAATCTTGTACATTGCCTAATATATATTTATTCTTCCATGTCGTCTCAGCATGATAAATCTAGGTTATGACTCCATCAGCTCCAAGATTAGCTAACATATCTGCCTCTGTATTACCTTCTCTGTATGTATGCCTAATTTCATGTTTGGTGAAGCTTTCCATCACTAGATTAATCTCCTCTATTTTAGAGTTTAAGATCCAATTGGGTGTTTTTTTGGTACGAATGGCATTTACTATAATTTGAGAATCACCTTCAATTATTAATTTGGAGATATTAAGATTCTTACATAGCTTTAGACCCTCTAGTGTCGCTATGCATTCAGCCATGTTGTTAGTGGTGGGATTGATAGGCCTTGAGAACTTAGCAATAACTTCTGAATTCCCATTTCGAATTATCCCCCTAATGCCAGCAACTCTAGGGTTCCCTCTAGATGCCCCATCAAAGTTGAGTTTATACCATCCTTCTTTCGGAGGGATCCACTTGCAGGAGGCTCTATCACTCTTCCTTTTGGATCCCCGTTTGCTATAAAGGGGAGGAATATCTAATTTAGGCCACTTGCTTCTAATTTTTTTATCCCAGCTTTTAAAGGACTCCTCATAACTCAATTTGTCTCTGAGCTTATTGTTAATGATTTCTACTATTGAAGCTTCTATCCTATTGGTGATTGTATTCCATGATAATTTCTGATCTGTGAAGATCCTTCTATTTCTTTCTTTCCAGATTTCCCATGCTACTATAGATGGAGAAATGAACCATATATCCTTATAAATTGTCTTTAAAGAGAGAAGGCCAAGCTTTGAGGTGGCTGACTAAATTAGATTGAAGAGTTGACTTCCAGCCTAGGCTTTGATGGAGCCAATTCTAGCAGTTCTAAGTATAAGGGCAATTAAGGAGAATGTGATTAACATCCTTAGAATGATTCTCACATAGGGGGCACCTAGATGGCCCTTCAAAACCTAGTTTATTAAGTCTATCCGCTGTAAGAATTTTGTCTTGCAGAGCTGCCCAAAGAAAAATGCCAGCTTTGGGAAGGCAAGATTTGTGCCAGCATAGATTTAGTGGGATATCTAAGCTATCCATATTCATCTCCCGAATAATATAATTGTAACCCTCTTTAATTGTATAGTTGCCTTTATTTGATTTAGCCCAGATTAAGATATCTGGTCTACTTTTGAGTGAAGCTTCTCTATCTTTCAAAATTGTGAAAAGGATTTGTTTTTCATGCCATGCAGGACCAATTTCTTCTAAATTACTCCATTCATAACCATCTTTTTTACATAGATAATCTTTAAGATAAATGCCTTTAACTCTTTTACATTCTTCCATAAACTCTGGTGAAATTCCTAGAGTGTCTAGGGGTGGATGACCTGCCCATGAATCATCCCGGAAAAGTGCTTGATCCCCTAAACCTATATCCCATGTTAGACCTTTTCTAATAATGCCTCTGCATTCTTTAATAAAGTTCCAAATCCGAGAGTCTTTGACAAGAGTGTGAGATCTGAAGATATTAATGGGGTTCGCATCAAGGATATATTTATGAAGTAGTATAGATGCCCATTTGCTACTAGATTCCTTATACATTCTCCATATAAGTTTAGCTCCAAGAGCTTGGTTTTGCCATAGGAGATTTTTTATGCCTAGACCCCCTTTCGAGATTGGTTTACATAAGGTATCCCATTTAATGAGGGCAAGTTTTTTGTCTTCTAATGGACCTTGCCAGTAAAAGTCTCTAAGCATTTTATCTAAGTTCTTTTTGATACTAATAGGGAGGGGGAGTATGGACATATGATACGTAGGTATGGCAGAGAGGATTGATTTTATCATAGTCACCCTACCTACTTTCGTTAACCATCTTCCTTTCCAAGAACTCTTCTTATTTTGTACTTTAGTGATAACTTGCTGCCATAGTTTGGAAGATTGGATGCCTTTATCCAGGTCAATACCAAGATATTTGCATGGGAGTTTCCCAATCTTGTATCCCATAATATTACATATCTCTGATTCTACCTTCGGGGGGGTATTAATAAAGAAGATTTCTGATTTGGAGGGATTGACCCCTTGTCCTGAAGCTTCCATATACATGTTTAAGATGTCCTTAAATGCTCTAGCTTCTTTCCTGTTAGCTTGGCAGGGTAGGATTGTATCATCTGCAAATTGCTGGTGTGTAATATTTGGAATGTTTTCCGAAGCCTTCAATCCTATGATTTTGCCTTCCATCTGTTTCTTAGTGATGGATCTACCTAACGCTTCTACCATAATGACGTAGAGGAAGGGGGATATTGGATCTCCTTGTCTTATGCCTCTAGATATACTAAAAAAACCTTCCTGTGTTCCATTGATTAAAATCAAGATTTTAGGTGTGGAGATACAGTTAAAAATGAGATTAATCCATTGTCTGGAAAATCCAAATGCTTCCATACATTTGCACAGAAATCTCCAGTCTACTTTATCATATGCTTTTTGGATGTCTAGCTTAATAAGCATGCTAGGATCCTTTGTTATTTGGCCCGTATGAACTACTTCCTGTGCTATAATAATTCCATCCAAGATCGATCTATTTGCTACGAACCCTATCTGTTCTTCTGATATAATATTGGGAAGGAGAGATTTAAGCCTATTTGCTAAACACTTAGAAAGTATCTTATATATTGTATTACACAAGGATATAGGTCTAAAATCCCTTGGCTCTGTGCTCTCATTTTTTTGGGGGATTAATGCAAAGAAGGTATTGTTTATTTCATTTAATAATGATCCCGAATTTCTCATTGCTTCTATTGCTTGCCATACCTCCTCGCCAACAAAGTGCCAGCATTTTTGGAAGAATCCTGCCTGGAACCCATCTGGGCCCGGGGCTTTATTCGGATGTAACTGAAAGACTGCTATTTTAACCTCCTCAAGGGATAGTTTGTCATTAATCATCTTATTATCTGCTTCTGTAAGTACCTTGGGAATAGTTTTAAGCATTTCTTTTTGTGCTCTAAGGTCAGTACCTTCTATGTTGTTAAGAAGGGATTGATAGAATTGCAAGAAGATTTCCGATATTTGTTTAGGTTCCTCAGTGAGCTCTCCCTCTTGATTCTTAATTTTAGAAATTCTATTAATGCTTCTTTTAAAATTGGTGGTGTTATGGAAGAATTTTGTATTACTATCTCCTTCCTGGAGCCAAGTTTCTCTAGATTTCTGTTTCCAAAATATCTCTTCCTTAAGGAGGATGGCATTGTATTTAGAAATTAACTCCTTCTCCTTATAATAACTTTGATCATTCATCCCATGTTCTATTACTAAATTATTAAGGTCAGCGAGCTCTTGTTCTAACTGAATTTTTTCTGCAAAAATGTTGTTAAAATTATTCTTATTCCATTCTAATGCTTTATTTTTAATGATTTTTAATTTAGCTATTAAGCAGTACATTTTGGATCCTTTAACCGATATCTGTTTCCACCAGTCCTCTACTAGATTAATGAATTCTGGGTTTTGGAACCACATAAACTCAAATTTGAATGGATTTCTTGTTGGTTTAGTGTCTTCTATAATAGAAAGCCTAATTGGGAAATGATCTGATCCAGCCTCTAGAAGGATTTCTACATAATATAGCTGATTAAAGTTTTCCGTATTAGTCCTAATAAAGAACCTATCCAGCTTTTCAGCAATGTAACTAAAACCTGCTCTTCTATTATTCCATGTATATATTCTGTTATTTGTGTCTATGCTAATTAGATGATTATCCATAACCCAGTTGGGAAAATCCTTGTGAGCTTGAGATACATAATGTGAACCTCCAAATTTTTCTTCAGGAGCTAAGATGGCATTAAAATCTCCTCCAATTAGGATAGGGTATTCTGATGCATCATTTAAGAAAAGGTGAATCTCATGCCAAACTCTCCTTTTTTCTTCGTTGTGAATTGGTCCATATATATTGATTAGGTAAAATTTCAAGTTAGACTTTAGACTTTTAACTTCTAAGGCCATCTAGTTACTATTATTAGAAATTGGTATGCCTACAACTTTACAGGGGTCCCACAGTACTGCTAATCCTCTTGAATGTCCTATAGATGTAACAAATTCTGATTTCCATATGCCAAGTTTCTTACTAATTTTAGTGCTTTCCTCCTTGTTGAGTTTGGTTTCCTGTAATAATATTATTTCAGACTCAAATTTTTTTAGATATCTCTTAATTAATCTTTGTTTGTTAGGGGCATTTAATCCCCTAACATTCCAAGTAGTGACTTTCATTTCTCCTGGGGAAGGTACTTCCCCTTCCCTGTGTGCAAAATTTCAGCTATCTTTTTTTGGCTGCCCGCATTACCATCCATTGTTCTTAATTCAACTGCTGATTTCCTACCTCTTTTCTTCTTAATTCTGTTAATATTAGGGGAACTTAGGCTTCCTCTATTCATTGCTATTCCCAATTGCCTCTCTTTATTAGTAATTCCAAGGAGACCCTCAATAGAGTCCTTAACCAGTGTAAAGTTTTGATTTGAATTAATGATGGGGTTATCCTGCTTGTCTGAACTATTCTGTTCTAGTTCAATCTGAACTTGAGTTGTTTCCTTATCTATAAGCTCCTTTCCATATGATTCAAATATATTTTCTGAAAGGTCCAGGTTTAGTGTTTCCAACTCTAATGGGATAGAGAATGCATGGTTCTCCCCATTTTTATGGGTATTCTTAATTGTCATGCAAGGGGCCACAGTCCTGGAATTGCTAATATCCTTACTTTCCTCTTGCACTATAGTTGAATTTCCTGGAACAGGTTTGTCCTCTTTCTGCACTATATTTTCTACATCTAATTGGTTTGATACCATGCCAAGGTGGCCGGGGGGGGGGGGGGGGGGGGGGGGTGTATAGTCTGAGACTTCCTTTACAGGGATAGTGAGATAAGTATGTTGAGTGGCAATAGAATCCACTTTCTCATTATCTTCTCGGGTAATATTCTGTATTAGATTGATTAAAGTATCTTTTTGATATTTCAATTCCTCGCGATCACAAATCTCATCCATGAACATATCCAAAAGTTCATCTGTAAGAGTTTCTCCTAGCTTATTATTCTGATTATCTTCTACTTTACTTTTTTCTTCATTCTCTTTAGAGGCTAATGAGTCTAAACATAAATGTTTCAGATGTTGGACATTACTAAAATCTTCCTTTGTTTCTTTGTTGATATCATTGTCCAGCTTCTTAATAGGTGAAGGAGATAGTAGATTATCATAATAATAGCTAGCCTCTATCCGGGTGGATATTACATTTAAATGAGAGTATGGCACTTCTATGCTTTCCTTTGAAATGTTCCCAAGAAGAAAACCTCCTTTATCCTTCAAGAAATTTACCTTTATATTATTATCTGGATATAACAGTGTTTCTTTACTATGCTTTTGATTGTAAGTATACAATCTGTTATCTATCTTTGGATTTTCTACAAAGTCTTCCAGCATCATTGGATTTATAAATATGGAATTCAAGTTGAAACTAAGCTTAAGGGGGGGGATATACTTCTTGTGATAATTTAAATTAATTATTAGGATAGCCTCTGCTTGATTATGTTTAGTTTTAGAAATTCTTTCAAAATCACCAATCTTATTTCCTATGCTTTTAAGAATCTCAATATGATTACATTCTAGTGGTAAATTTCTTAGTAAAATTGCTTTTTCTACCATGAAATCTGTTACATTTATAGGGTTAAACAAAGGAGACCAATTGCAAACATAAAAGGGTATGTTTCTATATTTCAAGGAACCTACTCCTAATATTTTCTCTTTAAGGCTGCTGGATAAGCAATCTACAAAAAGGAAGTTATCAGCCATGATAGTAATACTTACCTCAAATGGGATTGTAGATGTCAGACCTTCTATTATGTCTTCAACGTGAGCCCCTATTCCGGTCCATTTGCAAAGGAAGCCTCTGTTTGCAAAAGCATTCTGGTTTTTCAAAATACAACTTTCATCCACTGTCATTCTAATATGATTTTGGTCATAATTTCCACTTTCTAGTGGAAGCTTTTTCTCATTTTTTACAAAACATCTATGAGGCGGAGAGTACACCTTCTCAGAAGACTTTGATAGAGTAGGGATAATATCTTTATTACTTTTAGCCGGGATAAGGAATTTCCTTTTCCTTGATTTCTCATTGCTCCTCCTACGATGAGGAGGGCTGTAGGCATTCATAGATTTGTGTATAGATTCACAATTGAAAAATCCCTTTGACTGTTTATGCCCTATGGTTTTTACAGGGGAAAAAGATGAATTTTCCATATTTGGTTGTGATGACTCATAATTCATCTACGGTTCCTTCCATACACCCCTTTCCCCTTCCAAAACCCTATTAGTATGTTGTATCATTTTGCATGGGGTCTAGTCCTTATTTAACAATTCAAAGGGATTTTCCAAAGTTAAAAAATTGTTGTTGCGCTTCTTATGGTTAGATTTCTCTAGATACCTACCTTTCACCACCTGCCATTCTGCGTTACTCACTTTTTCCACCCCGGAGGACAACTTAGCTCCTGGAAATCCCCCTCCCCCCATCGCAAATAGAGGATCATCAGAGTTTTTAGCCAGAGTAATCCTGGACGCCAGAGCCTTTGTATCCCCGAGGTGATCCCTCCTTCTTCTTACTTCTGACCATGAGGCTGATTGATTTAATATGCAAGCTGAAGGTGCTTGAAAAGGTACCAATCCAATTTTCCTTTGCTCTTGATTGCAATGATGTGGAACATACTCAGCTCTTGTAGATCCATCTCTAAACTTCCCCATTTTAGCATATTTGGTCTTTGCAAATAGGGCAAATTGTTCATTAATTGACTTGACAAAGAATACCTTATACTCTAATTTCTTGTTGCGGATCACAAACCCTTTACCTTTTGGATTTACAGAGTCTGAAACCCTAGCTATATGAGTATCATATAGTAGAGACTTCCTTAGGTTTTTATCCTTGTTATCAAACTCTTCATTTTGAGGCTCTGAAATTTTTTCAGGGGGCCGAGGCCGCTTCTTCAACCACAGGATGATCCTTCTGAGATTCCGCAAGGCTTTTAGCCCACTGTTTAGCGATAAAACCATCGAGATGCTCATATGTGGGATGCAAATGATGCACATCCGACCTCCTGCAATCCTTATGTTTATGGTCGTAGGTCCAGCAATTAAAATAATAGCTAGAAAACTCCTCTTTCATGCTGTTGGGTTTTGGATCAGGGTTTCTAGAGGAGCGCGCATTACTATGGGCATGAGCACTCACAAAAATTCGCTGGTGATGTGCAAGCCCTACTTGCATCTGCCTTCTCTGCAAAACACACTTTCGCTGAATGCGAATTTTCTTCATTTTTTTTCAATGAATTCAATTTTTGAATATTTGAATTATTGTTAACATTTAACATTAATAATATATTTTATTTTTATGTTTTGAAATTAAAAATATATTTCGAATATTTATATTTATATTTTGTTTCTTAAATGTTTCATTTTTATAAAAATATGTTCTTTCATATTTATATTTTAATAATTTGCATTTTTTACATCATTGTGATAAATAATTTTTATCAATATTGTGGATGGTAATGCTGCCATATTAAGGAAATTTGTATTCTATTAATCTTAATAGTTTTTTAAAAATTTAGATTAAGCATACATTAGATTTGTTAATTATTTAAATATTTGAATTATTGCTAACATTTAACATTAAGAATAATATAAATTATATCATGTTTTCAAACCTGACTTTTTGTTAATTTAAATATAAAAAAATCCACAAAATAATATATATTATTCCACTATAAGTAACATGTAAAGTTTAAAATGGCAATGCAAAATGGTTATACTGATTAATTCTATATACTGATGTTTGTTTAAAACTTTGCAGGATACCATTCCATCTATGGCTGCCTCTGACAGAGAGTCGAACATCAAGGTTACAAGCCCCTCTGCTTCGGTGGCCTCGAATGATGTCTTTGAGACTAAATTTGACAAGTGTACATCAATCATTGTAGACTCGTGCACAACTATAATCAAAGTTGTGGAGCATGCAACATTATCAATTAACTATGTTGATGAACTGGATATAATGCAGATGACAGATGTTACAAAGTTCTACGCAAGACATCGACAAAAGTGGATGCATTTCCATCAATGATGAAAGAAGTATATCGTGATCATTGTACAAATAAGGGGCACAATACCAACTTTATTGTTGAAGAATATGTGATGTACTTGCATCATTATGGAGAAATGTTATTGATTTAGATCATTTTAATCTTGGCTTTCAACCTTCTTAATTATCTGCATAGTTGTATTGGGACTTATATTTCCCTTTTAATATATATAAGTTTTATGAATAAGATAATAAATAAATAGTTTTGGCTATTCCCATCATGATTACCCCTGTACTTGTAACATTTTGCAACATGTTTTGTTGAACTCTGTATTTATAATATTTATTCTGTAAATGGATGTGCCGAACTAATGTAAGGAATTAATTATAGATGATATCTTATTCATTCCTACTTCTAACTTAATCCTAATCAATGTTAAACAACTATAGAAAAACCTTTAACTATATAAAATAAACTATTAAAAGTAAATATTAAATGAAAACTATTTAAATAAAACTATATCTTAACCCATAGCACAATGTTAAATTAACAATAATAATTATCATAACCTTAACCCTAACTCTAATATATTATCATTATCATTATAGTTACAACAATATGCTAACCGTTCAAGTTAGTTGTTACCATGTCCCTACCATTGACCCTTCCTTAAATGGTAATGTTATATGTGATACTAATGATAATTATAATGTTAAACTGTAAACAACATAAAAAAATGTATTCCCCATTATGATACTTTGATCCTAACTCTAAAACCTATATCCTATCGCTAACTACGTCCATAATCTTACTCTCGTACAAACCCCAATACTAATTATATACCTAACACTACATATAATTTAACCCTAACTATAAATCATATATCCTAACACTGCACACAACCTTAAATTGGTCCTAACCCTAACCCTACATGTACAATAGCCTAAATGTAACCGTAACTATTAGTAATCTTGACCATATTACTAACTGTAATGCTAACCCTAACCCTTTACCCTAATCTTTACCTTTAATGTGAGAGGTGCAAGTCCAAAATTAATCATACTCCTAAGGTTAAAATTAAAACCTAATTGTAACCATAAACCTCTCGATTACCATAAGTAAAATGGTAAACATGATGCTTATAGTAACCCTTAATATGATACTAATCCTAACTGTAAATATAAAATCTTATCCCTAGTTGTAACCATAATCCTAACTCTAATATGTTATTGTTAACATTATAATTACTTATATACGGTACAATCATTCAAGTTAGTTGTTACCATGTCCCTATCATTTACAATACGTTAAATGCTAATGTTAAATAAGATACTAATGATAATTATCATGTTAAACTATAAACAACATCCAAAAATATATTTCCAAGTATGATACTTTAATCCTAACTCTTACCTGAACCCTAACTCATAAGGTAAAATTTCCTACTAACACTAACTCTCACCCTCTCCCTAACCCTAACCCTAATCTTAACTGTAACTCTTATTTGAACCCTAAATAATAAGGTAAAATATCCTACTAACCCTAACTCTCACCCTATCCCTAACCCTAACCCTAACTGTAACTAGTACTTGAACCCTAACTCATAAGGTAAAATATCCTGCTAACCCTAACTCTCACACTATCCCTATCCCTATCCCTAACTCTAACCCTAACCCTAACCCTAACTATAAGTCTTGCTCGAACCCTAACTCATAATGTAAAATGTCTTACTAACCCTAAATCTCACCCTATCCCTAACCCTTAGTGTAACTCTTACCCAAACCCTAATTATATTTAAGCTAAAATGTCCTACTAACCCTAACTCTCACCCTATCCTTAACCCTAACCCTAATGCTAACAGTAACTCTTACTCGAACTCTAACTCATAACGTAAAATATCCTCTAACCCTAACTCTCACCCTATCCCTTACCCTAACCCTAACAGTAACTCTTACCCGAACCCTAACTCATAAGCTAAAATGTCCTACTAACCCTAAATCTCACCCTATCCCTAATCCAAACCCTAACTATAACTCTTACCTAAACCATAACTTATAAGCTAAAATGTCCTACTAACCCTAACTCTCACCCTATCCCTGACCCTAACCCTAACTGTAATTCTTAGTTGAACCCTACCTCATAACATAAAATATCCTACTAACCCTAACTCACACCTTATCCCTAATCCTAATCCTAACTGTAACTCTTACCTGAACCCTAATCATAACGTAAAATGTCCTACTAACCCTAACTCTCACCTTATCCCTAACCCTAACCTTAACTATAACTCTTAAACGAATGCTAACTCATAAGGTAAAATATCCTACTAATCCTAACTCTCACCCTATCCCTAACCCTAACCCTAACTCTTACTCGAACCATAACTCATAAGGTAAAATATCCTACTAACCTTAACTGTAAGTCTTATCCGAACCCTAATTCATAATGTAAAATGCTCTACTAACCCTAAATCTCACCCTATCCCTAATCCTAACCCTTAGTATAAATCATACCCAAACCCTAATTATATTTTAGCTAAAATGTCTTACTAACCCTAGCTCTCACCCTATCCCTATCCCTAACCTTAACTATAACTCTTACTCTAACCCTAACTCATAATGTAAAATATCCTACTAACCCTAACTCTCACTCTATCCTTAACCCTAACCCTAACTACAACTCTTACATGAACCCTAACTCATAAGCTAAAATGTCCTACTAACCCTAATTCTCACCCTATCCCTAACCCTAACCCTAACTGTAACTCTTACATGAACCCTAAGTCTAAGCTAAAATGTCCTACTAACCCTAACTCTCACCCTATCCCTAATCCTAACCCTAACTCTCACCCTATCCCTAACCCTAACCCTAACCCTAACTATAACTCTTACCTAAACCCTAATCATAACGTAAAATGTCCTACTAACCCTAACTATCACCCTATCCCTAACCCTAACCTTAACTGCAACTCTTACTCGAACCCTAACTTATAAGGTAAAGTATCATACTAATCCTAACTCTCACCATATCTCTAACCCTAACCCTAACTATAACTCTTACTTGAACCCTAACTCATAAGGTAAAATATCCTGCTAACCCTAAGTCTCACCCTATCCCTAACCCTAATTATAAGTCTTACCCAAACCCTAACTCATTAATATAAAATGTTCTACTAACCCTAAATCTTGCCCTACCCCCAACCCTTATTGTAAATCATACCCAAACCCTAATTATATTTTAGAAAAATGTCCTACTAACCCTAACTCTCACCATATCCCTAAACCTAACCCTAACTATAACTCTTACTCGAACCCGAACTCATAACATAAAATATCCTACTAACCCTAACTCTCACCCTATCCCTAACCCTAATCCTAATTGTAACTCTTACCCGAACCCTATCTCATAAGCTAAAATGTCCTACTAACCCTAACTCTCACCCTATCCCTAACCCTAACCCTAACTATAACTCTTACCCGAAGCCTAACTCATAAGTTAAAATGTCCTACTAACCCTAACTCTCACCCTATCCCTAACCCTAACCCTAATTGTAACTCTTAGTCGAACCCTAACTCATAATGTAAAATATCCTACATACCCTAACTCTCACCCTATCCCTAACCCTAACCCTAACTGTAACTCTTACATGAACCTATTAATAATGTAAAATGTCCTACTAACCCTTACTCTTACCCGATTTCAAATTATTTTAATAATTTATAATTTATTTATAATTTTTAACTATATATATACTATTTTTTTATTTTACAACATTAAACCTAATTGCTGCCCCAATAATTTTATTTTATTTTATTTTTCTGCCATATACATAAACATTAGAAATCGTAAATGTCTACTATGTTGTGGTACGACTGCTACAAGCTTATATATATTTATATATATAATACGCCGAGAGTAATCCTTCTCGAGGCGCCTATTTTCTTTAAATTACAAGCCAGAATAAGCGCCTCAAGAATGATTACTCTCGGCGTATTATATATATAAATATATATAAGCTAGTTTTACATAGATATTAAAATTAAACTAATAATTAATTACCTAACTAAAGTCAGGTACCTATTATTGCTCTTGTTATTAAGATTCAAATTGAAATATAATCTTCTATTTATAAATAATTATATCTTTAAAAAAATATAAAACCATTCATTTTAATATGTATAATGTATGCACTGAGTAAATCAATGTATGTTTCGGGTTTAATTGTGTATTATGTAACTATTTTGCAGATATAATCTTGAAGTACATTCGTCCAATGAGATGATTAAAAAATAATTTCTAGATATTATGAAGTTAAAAAACTTGCATGTATATTTTTAGAAATGAAAAAATTATAATAAAATTTAAATATATAATTAATTTTGATTGGTGCAGAAGAGTTCATTTAATCACTAGTTAAGATAAACAATTCAAAAACTGATACAATAGTACTTATTCTAGCGCAAGTACTAATAAGAAAAAAGAAAACTTATTCATTTATAATTAAAATATAAAATTATTGACATTTTTACTATTATCATATAATAAAATAATTTATAATAAAATATTATTATAATTTTAAAAATAAAATTTAATAATTCTATAAAATTGTTAAATAATTGTTTAATTATAATCAAATTAATTTTAAATTTTTTTTATAAATTCTAATTTTTTTTCTAAATAATTATTTGATAATATAAGTCAAACAAATTTTAAAACAAAATATACATATGAGTTTGCTCTCCATTTATCTAATCAATTAAATACAATCAATTTTTTTACCACTATTAAAACTATAAATTATTAATTGATTTATTTTTCTTAAAAACACCCTTCCTAATATATATATCTATTCCTTTCTTCCAAACTTGGAAAAAAATAAAAAATTGTACCCTCTATAGCTAATAGAAAAAACTTGGAAAAATCGATTAAAAAATCTCCACGTCATCCGGCACATTAATTTTGAGTTTCGTGTGCAATGTCAAAAGTGATGAGTCAGCATTAAATTCCTGTGCCACGTCTTCTAAGACAGCGGCGGTCTTTGTTGGAATCCACTTTTCATCCTAAGAATGAGGGGTCACGTGGAATCATTTAATGCGTAGAGAGGAAAGAGTCACGAGGAATGAGGAAAGTATGGATGGTGATTTGCTACAATCTCTCTATTAACCACATGATATATGTTTTGTCTTAATAAAGTTTTTTGTCTTCATCCATATGCTAGAGTTTTCCATTGTTTTGTCTTATCTTTCTACTTCTTTTATGCTAGAGTTTTCCATTGTTTTGTCTTATCTTTCTACTTCTTTTAAGATGTGATGGTCTCTAGGGTCCACTTTATAGTGAATGCGTTACAAAATATCAAATGCAAAAATCAGTTATAAGAGCAATTTTTTTTTTTTTGAATTTATTTATATATACATATAAATATGAATTTATTTAGTTTCTACAATAATTTACAATAGAAATTGTAATGTGCAATGATTATAAAACATGAGTATCTAGCACAGGATAAGAACTTGGTTGGTCATGAGTAGCATTCTAATTTGTTAGTCTTAAGGGTGCAACAAGTTCAATCAAGTGAACCATTGCTCCATCCATCCAAACCAAGTGCACTTAACAAGCTACCTGGGATAATAATCCCATAGTGATAAATCCACTATCTTACACTTATGTGAGGGGTGAAGGATGGTTTTCTAAGGGAAGAACTAGGGAAGAGAACTTCAATGAATCTCATACTACACCGAGGGTCCACCCTTGTTCGATGGAACCAAGCATACCATAGAACAACTAGGAAGGGGATTTTGGGGGTCCACCCTCCTCTTAACAAGGTTGTATAGGCAGAAGAGAGATTTCTAGATTTGTGGATTCTATCTTCAATCGCCTCTAGCCCATCAACAACAAGTATATCCACCCAACAAGTAGCTCCAATTAAATAGCACCTCATGGCCGTTGTAATATTATCAATGACCTCCTTCACAATATAGGTAACACCAAACATCAACCATCTTTGTGCTATAGGTGACTTCCTACTAACCTTTATGATACAATGGTCAATTTTTATTTTGCTACTTGCATAGTAGGGGTAACAATCAAATCAATGGTTCCAATATAACATTGAAGGTAGTTCTTAATTATCCTTCACCCTTTTGATATAGGTGAATGACATTTAGTCCCTAATGTATAGTAGTATATCCCAAGCATTGACCATTAATGTGGTATGATGAGTTATTGTCACTACATGAATATCATGGAGGTTCAAACTTGAGGTCATCTACAATTGGAACTAAGATATTTAACCTTCTCAATGTGGAGAGGAAGCTACATGGTATTATCTTATTCCAAACAACGAGGTCTAAACTAATAACATATTATCAAAAAGATTTATAATTATTAGGCTACAATAGCGCTTAGTAAAATAAGTCATTAGGCTCCAAGATACACACAAACCACACCAAGTTTAGGGGTCAAAGTGTTATCTCCTCCTAGTTTCAACAATGAGTTGTTGCGGTGATAGTTATATGGCCAATAGAAGAAATATAAATTACATGCAATAGTTTTCTCAAAGAATTCATTACCACACTTAAATTGAGGGACTTCGAAGTTGTTACATATTCATTTAGTTAGCAAATAGTACAACTAGACTAGTAGAGGTTGGCATAAGTGGTGAAGAAGAAATCACCTTTATGACATGTCTATTAATTATGTGATTGCATAAAATAGAAATCATAGATTTTATTGGCCTATATAAGATCTTTGTAGCCATTCCTAAACATAAAAGGTGACTGTCACTACTCATTAATGTGTGCTCAACCTCAACCATGTTTACCTTGATTTAACAATAGAATGAGAAAGTTAAATATCTTTTTGGCTGGTCAAATACATCAAAGCTTATGAACTATTCTAACTATATTTAAACAAAATCACTACCCAAAATCAATATTATAACTTTTAAGCAACTCTTTTTCCAATAAAATCTTCTATATACCAATAAAATCTTGTTGGTGATGAATTGTAAATGACACAAATGTGTCACACTTACTAAAACCACCCTTACTAACACTCACCTATTAAAAATGGCATAAGATAAACAATATTTTCTTGGCTACCATGGACCATGATTCACTCATTACATGAATTCAATGTTATCATTTTGTAACTAGAGTAAAATCCATGATACAATATTTTACAATTGCTGACCTGGTTGTTTAAAACTTAATCTAATGCTTCATATTTTGGTAAAACTATTCCCACTTTCTATCATTTTCTAAAATATGTATGTATTTTCTAAACTATTCCCAAAGTCATTTCTATTGTCGAAGGTTTAAGGAAATTAATTCATAGTGATGAACATGGTGTTAACATCTTGCGTAGTATCTCTCATCTCATTGATAACAATGTCAAGACTATTAGAGAGTGTATTCAATATTTAGGTCTTATTCCATCTACTACTAGTGTTGAGACCTCTATGCCTATTTCTACCTCTATTCCTAGTGTGTCTACTCATGATATCATAACAACTTCCATTCAAAATATCAATCTTACACATGTGAGAATTCATAATTCTATCGCTCCATCTCTTCCTTCAAGTGTGTCATGTGTTTCTTTACCTTCATCAATACCCACTTACAATGGTGTGCCCTTTTCATACTCAACTATTCCTTCCATTTCTCACAATACTTCAAACATATCAAACATATCTCCTCATACCATTCTTTTTACTGATTATACCATTAATAACTTAGCTCAAATAGTGTCTTCCTTACAAGAATAAATTGCTTCAATGTCTCAATCCAAGTTCAACATTCCTACTTGTGATATTTCTAGTCCTTTGTATTTGGATATCATTCATGCCATTATTCCACAATATGTGGAGATTCCTCATCTCGAGACTTATAATGGTAAGGGTGATCCTTTGACCTATGTCAAGAACTTTCAAACATTGTGTAGTAATTTTTTTCATGATCATACGCTCATGAAAAAGTTTTTTACTAGAACCTTTTGAGACGAAGCCTTTCAAAGGTATTATTCTCTACCTTGTTATTCTATTGATTCCTTCCAAAATATTTCTAATGCTTTCATTCAAAAATTCCAAAACAACATTGATCTTAAGATTTCTCTGATTGATTTAATCCATAACAAATAAGGTGTTAGAGAAAAAGTGACTTATTTCCTTGGTAGATTTAAGAATTTATGCTCATATTTCTTATCCCGTGTCTGATATTGATGTGCAAACATATTTTCATTTCTAATTCACAAAAAGACATTATAGATAAGATTATTCTTTCTGAATTTTCTTTTTTTACACAATTATGTGTAATGCTTAATAATTATCAACTTCAAGTGATTCAGTTTGAGAGCACCACTCTAATGACTTTGGTTGATAAGAGTGATGCCCCATCCAAAAAAGTTAACAAGTTTAAGAAACCAAAGAATTTCATAAACATCAATAATTCAACCAATAATGTTGATGAGAAAGCGGTAGCAACATCCAAAGGTGTAGCTCTTTTGTCATCTATTTTTAGACCTACATGTAATTTCACTCAATTTTCTCATTCTTTTCATAATGTAATGTCAAATTTGATTAATGCTAAAATGTTAAATCTTCCTTCTATTAAGCCAATCGACACATCCAAGCCTTTACCTAAATATTTTGATCACAAAGCTTTTTGCCAATACCATCATTAACCTGGTCATGATATTGAAAAATGTTTCTGTTTGAAATCTATTATTCAAGACCTCATTGATTCCAATTCTATATCGGTTAAGGGTGTTAATGATCAAGGAAACAAATCTTTAGCACCTCCCAACCAAAACTTGCAAATCTATATATCATCTCATTATACTAATACCATTGAGTCTACTCAGCCTTTTCCTTCTTCCGTTCATGTTGTCGACTATAATGATAAATGTGATGAAGCCAATAATGCAATCAACCTTATTGATCAAACTAAACCTAAACCTAAACCTGAACTTGAGCTTTGCATTACATTTGACCCCACTAAGACAACTAAAGAACTTGATGGTCCTATTTATATTATGGCAAAGATTAATGGCCTTCATTCTTGTGGTGTCCTTATTGAACCTATTTGCATGGTGAATGTGATTACTGACGAAAATCTTTTCAATAAACAATTGCAACATGATTTTTATGAAAAATATGATATTATGATCCAAACCCGCAATGGTTTCCTTTATTCTTTCCATGCTTCCATTTCATTTCCCGTTGAAGTTGGTGGTAAAAAATTAGATGTTACCTTTAATGTCATTCTGACTTCCAATCAATTTTAATTCAAACTTGTTCTTCATTTTTTTACCTCTATGAAAGCCATGGCCTCTCCTATTCATAAATATTTGAAATTTCCTCGCAATGGACAAATCATGACTATTAGCCATAGCCTCTATCAGTCTTCAGTGCCTCGAGAGTCTGTTGACCTTGATTTCTTCTGGCCTTCCATACTTGAACCAACTCAACCTCATAAAGATAATCTCTTATGATCATATCAAGCCCAAAAAATCCAAAAGATTGGTGAACTTAGAAAACCTAAGGATATTTCATCTCATTGTCCTAGAGATGGTCTTCTTCCTACACCTACTATATATGCTTAAGTTCCACCTCCTATATCTTATAAATGTTTTGATGATGTTTTCTCTCAACCTAGATTGGTTCCTTCCATTCTCCCCCCTATAGAAGAAAAGGATATGATGTTTATTGATCCCAAACCAAACCCAATTTATAGAAAAACCAAACGTAACCATCATGCTTGTGACTGCCACCATAAACATTGTGCTAGAGCCCGTCAATGTGCTTTCCAAAACATTGATTCACCTACAACACCTATTAATGATTTGATTCCCTTTTATCAACCTATGCTTGAGCCAAAGGAGGAAGTTAACTAGAAAAAGATGGAATTGAACAAACATGATAATTCTATTCGTATCTTGGATTCTATTACAATTAATTTGGATGAAGAAGATACTCTTGATGATGATGCTTTTTATGTTCCTAATGCAAAATAATGATATTCATGTTAGTGATTTTGATGATATGTATGAGCTTATTGATGTTACTCATGATTTACCAGCTATTTTTTCAAAATAGTTATATCTTAATCCTAGTGATGAACAAAGTGATCCTTCATCATGATGCAAGAGAACACAAGAACCAAAAAGATGGACACTTAAATTGTTCTTAATTATTTTAAAATTTAAAACAATAATTAATAAGTTAGAATAAATTTTAAGTTATGTTGCAAATTAAAATTAAATAGAAGACATACATATATAATTCTAGATAAAATAGATAAATAACTTTTCTCTAAAATTAAAGATTTTGTTAGACAAATGATAAGTTCCCTTAGAGATTTTGTTAGAAAATAGATAAGAGATTATATCACTAGTTTAGAGAAAAGAGAAATTATTTATTTTTAATTAAATATTAGTTAAATATAATAATATAATTTATAATAATATGTTATAATCATTTTAAAATAAAATTTAATAATCTTAAAAAAATGTCTAAAATATTGTTTAATTATAATCAAAATAATTTAAAATAAAATTTATAAATTCTAAAAAATTATCTAAATAATTATTTGATAGTATGAGTCAAACAAAATATACACATCTCTGTATAGGTAGCAGAGTTGGCTTGGGTTTTGGGTTTTTGAGCTCCATTGGTCTCGGATTCGATTTTGCTCCCATTTTAAAAAGGTCCATGAAATTTGTATCTGATCAATCAAATAGCCATTAAATATTCAATCAATTTTTTTACCATTGTTGAAACTATAAATTATAAATTAATTTTTTTTTAAAAAAAACCTTCCTAATAGTTGGATTTATTACTAGCAATTGCACCTTGGTGTGCAATGGGTACACCATAGAGGAGTGAGAGGCCAATTAGGAATCTTTATATATTTATGATTTGTAAACAAGGTCAATTGGTAGAAAGATATGTAGATGTAGAGAGGGAAAAATACAAAGGCTATTCTTGTACTTTTAAGTTACCGTAATTCACATTTGATTGTGCTATTACAACTATATTATTGGTTTCATCATACTCATGGATATATTTTTCCATTCATCTCTTTGATTTACATGTTTTAGTGTTCTCTGCATTGTTTAGCTATGATATTGGAGAATTTTCAAATTGACCCCTATTGTAAATGTTTTCTATATGCTAATCTTAAAGCAAAAAGGGTGACACTATTTTTTTCCTATAATCTTGAGAAATCAATGTAAAGAGGGCATCAAAATATCTAATTAAGTGGTTTAGCATGGATGCAAAATATTCAATTCATAGGGATCTATATAGGGGGAAATGAGATCCTATCCTATTCCACAAGAAGGGAGAATACCAATATTTCACCACCAAAGGAGGCCTAATTAACACAAAAGGGAGTGCTAATGTGTAACCTTCACAAAGGGGAATATTACTTGGATTAACTTCTTCATTTCCCTATAAGAGGGGATTGTGACTAGTATGAAAAAGGAAATCTATGAAAGAAAGTGATGTAAACAAGAAATGAAGTCAACTTATCTTGAGAATACAAACCTGAAGATCTGTTGGAAGAGTGTGTAAGAATTCAGAATAATTCAAGATCTGGGAGAAGAAGACTGAGATGTCAAAAACCCATAAATATGGAAGCCTCGTGATTATGATGACCTGGAGGGTGGATGGTGACATGAAAAAATCCACCCACGGCTGAGGTTGGCATCCACCTTCTCTATAATTTTTTATGAGATTTTTGATCTATGGTAGTCACCTATTTTTTAAGGCTCTGAATCTGAATCTTTACCTCTAGAAATGTGGATCTGCAAGAAGGAAAAGGGATTTTATTTTTGGAGAGGGTGTTGAACTACAACTGATTTGGAATCTGATTGAAGAATCTATGATTACAAGATCACTAAGGAGTTGCTGATTAGATATGTAATATGATTAAATCAGTATTATGTTGTCATTGATGTCAACTAATTTGACAACACTTATCTTGTAAGTTACTATACCGAAACATCTGAAGAAAGGTAAAAGAGATGAAGAACAGAGAAATCTACATGAAGAAAGATGTACATGACAGATGAGGATAAGGAACACATTGAGTAACTTGTTGATGAGTCTATGACTTGATGATATTGACTTTATTATGTTGCATTCATCTATGATGAAGTATAGAGCTGAAAGACACAAAGCAGTGTTGTCAGTAAATGAAGCATTTCTAGTATACACCGATGAAGTATAGTGTATACCGATCTCAGTATTAACCAAGCAGTGTTCACCGACGCATTTCTTTGTTAACCGAGTGGAATAGAATGAATTAAATAATTAGTTTAGCCGATAAGATTGATGAGCTGGCAAGAGTATAACATCGAGGTAATAGATAATGTTTGTTACACGGATCGATGGCTGACGAAATTCAAGGAAGATCTAACGGAGAAGATTGAAACGTGTTATTGACACAAGTACCGAGAAAGTTTGAAGTGGCAAAATCTATGAACGTGAACAAGGTTTTCATGCATTCTGATCATACTGGTTAAGTAAGAACCGAGCTACAAAACAACTACCGAGCTACAAAGAGCAATTACCGACAGATAGTAAGTTGATACAGTATTGAATCTGAAGTGAAATATTGATCAGAAGGATTTGTATGGACTGAATATTGATCTATAATTTGCAATTGAAGTTGTATTAAGGCAGGTCATTTACTGTTACATATTTAACCATTGTATACAGTCAAAATCTCTTAACCGAGTGGACTTTGAAAGTCTTATGATGTATCATTCATAGAATGAACATTGTTATCCTGTCAACCCCATAGTGAATGCTGGTTGGATGATAACTTCTAGTCTAAAATCCTCTAACAAGGTCACACCTGACAGTGTGTTTGTAAACCTTTAATAGGGTTGGGTCTTAACCGACCTCACTTCAGAAGAGTGAAAAATTTTGGGTTGCCAGTCCCAGGGGGTTTTTCCCTTTACAGGGTTTCCACGTTAAATCTCTTGTGTTATGTGTTGATTTTGATATCTGTTTGTTATCATTCTTTACATGTTACATGTTAGATTTGATCGGTAAACTGTTATAGTATTAGACTGGTAATCAGTAAAAGCACAGACAGTGAAAGTTTTATTGTTTACCGATGAGCAAAAATTGAAGAAATAGTTTTGAATTATACATATTTTTTTTGGGACACTGGATAACTAATTCACCCCCCTCTCAGTTATTCTAACAATTGGTATCAGAGCCTTGGTTGCTTGAAACAGAGTTTTAAAGGACTTAAGCATAAAGGTCTCAAGATGTATAAGAGGGAAGTATCGAAACTGAACAAAGGGAACTTCGCAGTATGGAAAAGTAGAATGAAGCTACACATATCTGGAATTGGGAACTCTGCACTAGATCTGATGGAGAATGGCTACATACAACCGCCCACTAGTCCCTTAACTCTTGATCAATTGAAGGACAAACATGAACACAATGTTACTATGATGGAACTTGTTGCTGCCTGTACTGATGCTGAATTTGAAGATATCAAGACATGCACGACTACCAAAGGAATGTGGGATAAATTAACACAAATATATAGTGGAGATCTGAATGTCAAAAGAGCCCGAACTGAAAGTCTGAGAGGCAGATTTGATGATATGAGAATGAAAGAAGGTGAGAATATTGTCCAATATTCAAATAGACTCAAAGAGGTGGTACATGCTATTAGAGCATCTGATGGAGTAATCGATGATGAAACAGTGATAAGCAAGATTCTCAGAACTTTGCTACCAGTTTATGCAATCAAGTTTTCTGCAATTCATGAAACAAAAGTTACATCCAACCTTACTCTTGACACTCTGATTGGTAAAATTACAACCTTTGAATTAAACTACTTTGATAACAGTGTTGTTCCTTCTGTTGAATCTGCTTTCATGTCTTCTTTGAAGATTGGAAAATCTAGCAGGAATAGTAAGAATTGTGATAGTGATGACAATACCGATGATGAACTTGATGAGTTTGAAGCACTTATGGCCAGAAGATTGCCCAAAGGAAAAGGAAGGTATAGAGGTAAGCTACCTTTGGCATGCTTTAACTATAAAGAAGTCGGTCACATCACTGCTAGATGCCCTCAGAAGAAAGATGATGATAGATCCAAAGACCAATCTGAAGGAAGCTATGGGAGAAAAGTCAACAGAGGTTATCGACACAACCACAAAGACAACCGAGATGAAAAAGGAAAAAACGTATGTTACATAGCCGAAGATATTGAAACCAAATCTGATTCTCATGATGATATAGAAGTTGTATTTGTTGCTATGAAAGATAACTTAGAGGAGGAAGAGAAACATGAAGAGACAACACTGATCTCTAAAGAAAGAAAAAATGATACATGGATCATAGACAGTGACTATACACATCATATGACCGGTGATGTAGAGAAGTTTGATCATCTTGTTGAATATAATGGAGGATCTGTGAGAATGGGAAATGATGCACCTTGTATGGTAAGAGGTAAAGGCTCACTGATGATCAATGACATACTACAATGTGAAAATGCATACTAGGTAGATGGATTGAACTATAATTTGTTAAGTGTGGCTCAGCTGAACAATTCAGGCCACCGACTGGCTTTTGAGAGAAAAAAGGTGAAGATCTATGATGATGGAGGAAGACTTGTCGGAATTGGTACACAATCCAGAGGTAATCTATTCTATCTTGATATGGATCAGTCTTCTTGTTTGTTAATAAAGGATGAAGATGCCTGGTTGTGGCACAAAAGGTTATGCCATGTGAATTTTGACAACATGATCAAGATTAGTAGAAAGAAAAGAGTTAGAGGATTGCCTAACTTGACAAAACCTGATCATGCCATGTGCCATGAATGTCAGAAAGGTAAGATGACTAAGTCCAGTTTTAAAAGAAAAGACTATTCAACAAAGAAGATACTTGAGTTGGTTCATACCGATCTATGTGGTCCTATGAGAACTTAGAGCTGTTCTGGTGATAGATATTTTATTCTTTTTGTTGATGACTATACTAGATTGATGACTATTATGTTCCTGAAAGAGAAATCTAAAGCTTTCAAAATGTTTAAGTGGTATAAAGCTAAGGTAGAGAAAGAAACTGGAAAGGAAATAAAATGCTTAAGATCTGATAGAGGAGGTGAATTTATCTCTGATGAATTTACTAATTTTTGTAATGAGCATGGAATCAAAAGACAGGTATCTACACCGAGGACACCTCAGCAAAATGGCATTGCTGAAAGGAGGAACATGTCTATAATTGACTGTGCTAGAACATTGATGATACAGAAGAATGTTTTTTAGACATATTGGAGGGAAGCTGTCAGTACAGTTGTGCATGTTCTTAACCGAGTACAACTGAAGAAGGATTCCAACCGAACACCTTATGAACTATGGTTTGGACACAAACCTATTGTAAGTTATTTCAAAATTTTTGGAAGTAAATGCTTTATTTTGAAAGATGAGAGAAATGGAAAATTTGATTCTAAAGGAGATGAAGGGATATTTCTAGGATATTCCACTACAAGTAAAGCATATAAATGTTTGAATAAGGTTACAAATAAGATAGTTGAAAGTACTAATGTTTGTGTTGACGAGTTTGATGACAAGTACACAGAGGAAAGTACAAAGGAACCGAAAGACTACGGTAGATTCACTTACATTGAACATCTAGAGTATCTACAAATGCCGCATGCTGTGACAACTGGTCAACAGGTAAACAATGCAGGACAATAGGCAACACAAACTGAGGACAAGATGGAGCTACCGAGCAAGAAAATGACCCTGAGCAGGATGAGCAAGAAAGGAGAAATCAAGTTTTGGCTAGTTTTGTCAGAAGACATCATCCTGAGACACAAATCATTGGAGACAGACATGCTGGAATGCAAACTAGAAGCAAAACAAGACAAGGTACATGTTTAATTTGTGAATTTGAACCTAAAACTGTGAAAGTTGCATTAGAGAAGAATGGGTTAATGCAATGAAGGAAGAAATAGAGAAAATAGAGAAGAACAAAACCTAGTCCTTAGTACCTGACCAAAAGATAAAAATGTTATCGGTACTAAGTGGATATACAAGAATAAATTGAATGAAAATGGTGAAGTCACAAGAAATGAAGCTAGATTGGTATGCAAGGGATATGCACAGGAAGAAGGCATTGACTATGGTGAAACATTTTCACCTGTTGCTAGATTAGAATGAGTTAGAATGCTACTTGCATATGTTGCACACAACAAATTCAAAGTCTATCAAATGGAATCGAAGTCAACATTTTTGAATGGTATACTTGAAGAAGAGGTCTACATTGAACAACCTGAAGGATTTGTTGATCCCGACAATAAAGACATGGTATGTAGATTACATAAAGCTTTATATGGATTGAAGCAAGCACCGAGAGCATGGTATGAAAGGCTGCATACTTACTTGTTAAGTATTGGATTTGTTAGAACAAGTGAAAACAATAATCTGTATGTGAAAGGTGATACTAATGATACTATTATCATTGCTGAAATATTTGTTGATGACATTATCTTTGGAGGCTCAGATCTTGTCTGCAAGGCATTTGCTGATGAAATGCAAAAGGAATTTGAAATGTCTATGTTTAGAGAGATTAAATTCTTTCTTGGACTACAAGTGATCCAGCAGAGTGATGGAATATTCGTCACACAATCTAAATATATAAAGGAAGTACTGAAGACATTTGGCATGGAAGATGCTAAACCTGTGGGAACACCGATGGCTATTGGATGCAAATTGACAAAGGAGGATGAAACTACAGAGGTAAACCAGACAATTTACCGATCCATGATTGGTAAATTAATGTACGCAGTTCATAGTAGACCAGATATAGCACATGTTGTGGGAATTGTTGCAAGATTTTCTGCTAATCCTAGAGAATCACACATGATTACTACAAAAAGGATCTTAAGATACTTGAATAAAACAAAGAATTATGGATTATGGTTTCCTAAGGAAGGAAAGTTTGAACTGAAAGTTTACATCGATGCTGATTGGGCTGGAAATGTGGATGATAGAAAAAGCACCACCGGAGGAGCATTTTTCTTTGGTGAAAGACTTGTAACCTGGACAAGTAAAAAGTAGGTTTGTATTTCTCAGTCTACAGCTGAAGCAGAGTATGTTGTTACTGCTACTAACTGTTCAAACATTGCATATATCAAACAAGTGTTGGAAGGAATGAATGAGGTAATCACTGACCCAGTGATTATATATTGTGACAACACTAGTGCTATTAATATTTCAAAGAATCCAGTGATGCACTCTAAGACAAAGAATATATCTATTAAGTATCATTACTTAAGAGAACAAGTGCAAGAGAAGAAAGTGAAGTTAAAATTTGTCATGTCTAAAGAACAACTTGCAGATATTTTTACAAAGCCTCTACCAAAGGACACATTTGAATACTTAAGGAGTAGACTTGGGGTTCGTCCCCTGTCTATTGGTCACTAATGTGATCTAGTTGTTGCATCAACCTACTTATATCAGAAGATCATTCATGTTGATGCAGCATAGTTCACACTTTGAATCATGTTCAAGGTTGTGATTAAGTTTGAGAACTTGAACCGATTGGAATATCAATATTCAAAGATACAGAGGTAGACAAAACTATTTGTTTATTTGTTTCTTTGGCATTGCTGTCAAAGGGAGAGATAAATAATATGAAAAGGAACAAACTATGAAAAGGATCAAGCACCGACAAGAATTATCTAAGGGAGAGACAATCTGAATGAGATAGAGTATTGAAGATCAGTTACAGAGAATAGAAGCAGGAACAGGAGAACTGAAAAGACCACAACTACAGAATGGTAAAGTTGTATTATCTAATGATGTTTAGTAACGTAGTGATTAAACATATTAAGTCTATTCGACTTACAACATTTGTTCACAAAGTTGTAGAATATGTGTTTGGTATGTGTATGGTACATTTCATATTACTTGAGTTTCCATCAATGCCAAAGGGAGAGTTTGTTGAATTACAACTGATTTGGAATCTGATTGAAGAATCTGTGATTACAAGATCACTAAGGAGTTGCTGATTAGATATGTAATATGATTAAATTAGTATTATGTTGTCATTGATGTTAACTAATTTGACAACACTTATCTTGTAAGTTACTATACCGAGACATTTGAAGAAAGGTAAAAGAGATGAAGAACAGAGAAATCTACATGAAGAAAGATGTACATGACAAATGAGGATAAGGAACACATTGAGTAACTTGTTGACGAGTCTATGACTTGATGATATTGACTTTATTATGTTGCATTCATCTATGATGAAGTATAGAGCTGAAAGACACAAAGCAGTGTTGTCGGTAAATGAAGCATTTCTAGTATACACCGACAGAGTATAGTGTATACCGATCTTAGTATTAACCGAGCAGTGTTCACCAATGCATTTCTTTGTTAACCAAGCGGAACAGAATGAATTAAATGATTAGTTTAGCCGATAAGATTGATGAGCTAGCAAGAGTATAACATCAAGGTAACAGATAATGTTTGTTACACAGATCGATGGCTGACGAAATTCAGGGAAGATCTAACGGAGAAGATTGAAACGTGTTATTGACACAAGTACCGGGAAATTTTGAAGCAGCAAAATCTATGAATGTGGTTAAGCAATAAAATCTAATGGTGGAGAAGAAAATGATTTACTCATCTATATAAGAGAACAAAATTTCTTTATGAAGTATGCCAGAAGAAGTAGAAGTTGCACGAATATTGCGTGAACAAGGTTTTCATGCATTCTGATCATACTGGTTAAGTAAGAACTGAGCTGTAGAACAACTACCAAGCTATAGAGAGCAATTACCAACAGACAATAAGTTGATACAGTATTGAATCTAAAGTGAAATATTGATCAGAAGGATTTGTATGGACTGAATATTGATCTGTAATCTGCAATTGAAGTTGTATTAAGGTAGGTCATTTACTGTTACATATTTAACCATTGTATATAGTCAAAATCTCTTAACCGAGTGGACTCTGAAAGTCTTATGATGTATCATTCATAGAATGAACATTGTTATCCTGTCAACCCCATAGTGAATGCTGGTTGGACGATAACTTCTAGTCTAAAATCCTCTAACAAGGTCACACCTGATAGTGTGTTTGTAAACCTTTAACAGGGTTGGGTCTTAACCGACCTCACTTCAGAAGAGTGAACAATTTTGGGTTGCCGGTCCTAGGTGGTTTTTCCCTTTACAGGGTTTCCATGTTAAATCTCTTGTGTTATGTGTTGATTGTGATATCTGTTTGTTATCATTCTTTACATGTTACATGTTAGATTTGATCGATAAACTGTTATAGTATTAGATTGGTAATCGGTAAAAGCACAGACAATGAAAGTTTTATTGTTTACTGACGAGCAGAAATTGAAGAAATGGTTTTGAGTTATACATTTTGTTTTGAGACACTAGATAATTGATTCACCCCCCCTCTCAGTTATTCTAACAGAGGGGATTTCCTTAATCAAGCCCTGGTTTAGGAATTAACCTTAACCTTAAAATTGAGACAATGAAAGAGAATTGCTAGTAAGTAGTATAAGTAGATCTAATAATAAAGTATATTATATCAATGAATATGCAATTGTGTTTAACATGTAATCAAGTATGTTGATGCAATAACCTTGACTCAACACCAAAAACCTAGAAAGTAAATCAATGTAAAACAAAACCTCATATAGTATGTGCTTGTAATTCATCTTGAAGAAGGATGTAGATCTTGAAGGTATGGATATGGATCTTGAAGGTATGAAGGTAGATCTTAAATGTATGAGTGTGGATATTCCCTCCTTGATGGCCAACTCCACTATCTCCTTGAATAAAGAAGCTAGATCTAGAATAAAGAATGCATGAATGACAAATATCTTGAACACTTTCTTGAAAACATGAATGTTTGAATGACAAAAACTCCTTCAATTGCTTGAACACTTGAATTATTGAATGCTTGATCTCCAATGGATGCCTTGAATTCTTGTAAGAACATGAAATTTCTTGCTCAATTAATTTTGTATGATTTTGGATGGACCAAATGAAGTGAGTAGGCCTCCTTTTATACCAATTTCATGACTGAAATTGAAAAGGGTTGACTTCACAAGGCAAAAAAATAATTTGGAACCCTAAAATGGGCTCGAGATCTTGAGGCATTCCACCTCAAGGGGAGGCCAACCTCAGCCTCACCCTAGGTGCTAGGACAACCACTACCTACCTACAAGGGGTTAGGTCGACCTCAGCCTACCCTCAGGTGGATATGCCATGGAATTTTGTGCCTGGGGTCTCGGGGAAAGATAAAACATCAGCAAAAATAGATAGAAAATATATAGGAAACACAAGGGAAAAAAGGGAACAACCAATCATTATGAAGGCATTCAAAATGGCCCAAGACATCCCACTAAGGAGGGATAAAAGGTCTTATCATGGGTGATTCCATTTTAAGACGATACATTTAGCCCCCCACTTTAGAAGGAGTATGAGGCAAAGCATACTCATGGTAAAGGAGGAGAGAGAAGAAAAGAGAAACTCCACAGAATTGCAAAGAGATGTAACATCACTAGTTCTAAAGAAATAATCTCCCAAACCAAGGATCCTAACTCTACACCCATGCACAAGGACACAAAAAACAAGAAAAAAGAAAAAAATCAAAAGACACAAAGAAAAAGGGGTTAGTACCTAAAACAAACTCCAAATCAACTAGTGAAAGAGACCTCGATTGGAAATGCCTCATCCACTAATATCATGTCTAGAAGGCTATTGCAAGAGCATCAATAATCACATAGATAAGATAAAGGCAACATCATAGATTATTTAAACTCCATGATCTAATCTTGCTAGCATGAAAGAAAAAGAGAAAAGATTGAGAGATGTGATTACCTTTCCCAGTAAGATGTGTGTATCTTACCATGAACCACAAAAGGATAGGATTGAATAGTCTAATAGGTGTGTGTACCTAATAGTTTAACTTTGCACATTTTGGTGGCTTTATGCACCCCATAGATCAATGTCATCTTATCACCATGGTGTGTATTTGTGTCTGTAAATGCATATCTCAGGGATGGAGAAGTGTCACTTATACCCTATTTAGGATTTAGCATGCTACAAAAATATTTTAAAAAGGTTAAAAATAAAAACACATAACTATAGTACAAGAGAGGTTGTGTGTATGCCCCCCTCCTTATGATCTCTACATAGTAGACATTATAAGGAAGATAATCAAGGATACCTGCTTCCATCAACATGAGATACCCTTTAAAGAAATAATGTATACCATATTATTAATGAAGAGAATTGACCCTTACAAGCTAAGAACATAGATAATCGTGAAAGGATATATCACTTATAAGAAGAGGATCCTTGAAAGGGAGAGATCTTTCTTACACAAGATCTACCTTCAAGAGGAGCACTTGAACAAAGATAACATCTCCAGAGCAAAGAGAGGAACAAAAAATTCAGCTATTTAGCCCCCTATTGCTAGGTGAAATAATAATTTTTTATGAAGGATGACCAAATTTAAATCACAAAGTAAGGGAAAATGTTTATTATGAATATAGTTTTGCAAATAAAGAAAAGTTGATAACTTATACACTTCTTTTATGAGAGGGAATATTAGTCAACACAACAATTCCTTATAAGAAAATAATGTCACATGATAAAAAAATGTCACTATACTAAGGAAAGTAGATCCTTAGACAAAGAGAGAAAGAAAGAAGCCTTTTGCCCCAAGGGTAAAGGAACGAAAAACAAATCATAAACGATAAGTACTTTTCAAGAGATATATTAATCAAGAATAAGTTGTAACAAAATAGGAAACTCTAAGAATAACATATGCACTTGAAAAGATATTGTATGGAAAGTACACATCATTAAGGAGAAATGAAAAATAATAGACGATCATGAAATATACAACATATATATTTTAGCAACGACATCTCATGATTTCAAACTATAGCAAGAAGGAAGAAAAGGAGATGACAAATTAACACCCCTACACAGTGGTTCCTTAGGAAAGATAATTATACTTCCTAGCCAACATAAAGCATAGTTAGAAAGATATCTGAAAGTAACTAATACATTGAAAGGGAGAAATAGATCCCAAAGAATAAAAATAGAAACAAACCTTTCCCCCAAGCTAAGGAACAATGAAAAGAAACCTATTGGGTTGCTCCTAATGCTCATTATTCCACATAATGGGGAGCATTCCCAAGGGAAGAAAGAGACTAAGTAAAGCCATGAAGAAGTTGTAAAACCTCAGGTGTATAAGGGATAACTCCCCTATCCGCCCTATCTCTTAAAAATAAATGGAATTCCTCACAATCAACAAGCATATAAAAATCATTATAATGGAAAGGGCATAAAAGTATATGAAGAACATCTTTCCACATTGTTTGAAAGTTTTCTTTATGAACAGCCATAAGTTGAACATAAACTCTCTTAGCAACATCGACAAGCATCAGGAGGGGTAATTGAAGGTGTTGGTAAAAGAATATGGAGAGGAGATATACAGGGAACCTCAACAATTATAAAGTTTAGAAGAGTAAATCCCATCCCATATGTGTTTTTATTAGGAGAAATATGAATAGGGAATTTAATGCCTTGTTCATTAACACCAAGTCCTAAACCTTTGTAACCTTGTTTAGAAACCATATTGTATCCTATTGTGTAAGTATCTTGCAAGGCATATGGAGGAGGTGATGGATCTCTAGGGTCATGAGAAAATGTGGTATAAGGTGGAATTGTAGAAGAGGAAGTTGAAGCAACTTATTTTTCTTCTTTAATGTCATCATGAGTAGGAGGTGGAGGTTAAGGTTCATAAAAGAAATCTTGAAAATCATCATCATAAACCATATTTTGAGCTTGATAATACCTTTTAGAATCACTAGGAGATGGAGATGGATTGTTAGGAATAGGATTAGGAAGATTAGGATCAGGATTAGGAAGGTTAGGATCATCAACCAATGCTCTTATGTAATCCAAAATATTGATAAGCCAACCACATTAAACTTTAACAATAATATTGAAAGTAGGAAAGCTTGTGTTTGCTAACCACATAATAGCATAAGCAAGGAAATCATGAAGAGACATGAACATTATAAAATGCAAGAGACTCTCATATACCTCATAAGTTCTATAAAGAGATGCAAGAAGAAGAATGATAAGAAAGGTAGCCACACACCATACCATCTTAGAGATCTTCATGTTCTCAATCTAACACCAAAGAGAACGAATTATAATATGTCGGGATCACCAAAAATGTATAGGGGAAATGAGATCCTATCCTATTACACAAGAAGAAAGAGTACCAAGATTCCACCACCAAAGGAGGCCCAATTAACACAAAAGGGAGTGCTAATGCGTAACCTTCACAAAGGGGCACATTACTTGGATTAACTTATTCCTTTCCTTGCAAGAGGGGATTGCAGCTAGTACAAAAAAGGAAATCTATGAAAGAAAGTGATGTGAACAAGAAATGAAGCCAACTTATCTTGATAATACAAACTTGAAGATTTGCTAGAAGATTGTGTCAGAATATGGAATAATTCAAGATCCAGGAGAAAACAAATAAGATTTGCAAAACCTAGAAATTTGGAAGCCTCAAGACTATGAATACCTGGAGGGTGGATGGTGACATGCATAAAATCCACCCACAACTAGGTTGAGGTCGGTATTCACCTACTCTACAATTTTTTCTAGGATTTGGATTTGTAGCAGTCACCTATTTTTGAAGGCTCCGAATCTAGATCTGTAACTCTAAAAACTTGGATTTGCAAGGGAAAATGAGATTTTTTGTTGGAGAGGGGCTTGCCTCAATCAAGCTCCAGTTTAGGAATTAACCTTAACCTTAAAATTAAGACAATGAAAGAGAATTGCTAGAAAGTAGTAGAAGTAGATCTAACAATGAAGTATATTATATCAATGAGTATGCAATTGTGTTTAACATGTAATAAAGTATGTTTTGCAATGGCCTCGACTCAACACCAAAAACCTAGAAAGGAAATCAATGTAAATCAAAACCTCATGTATGTATGTGCTTGTAATTTTCCTTGAAGAAGGATGTAGATCTTGAAAGTATGAATATGGATATTGAAGGTGTGAATGTGGATCTTCCCTCCTTGATGGCCAACTCCACTATCTCCTTGAAGAAAGAAAATATATCTAGAAGAAACAATGCATGAATGACAAAGATCTTGGATGCCTTGAAAAACTCCTTCAATTGCTTGAACACTTGAATGCTTGATCTCCAATGGATTCCTTGAATGCTTGTATGAATATGAAAATGATTTCTTATAATTGTGGATGGACCAAATGAAGTGATTAGGCCTGCTTTTATACCAATTTCATGATCAAAATTGAAAAGGCTTGACTACATAAGGCGATAAAATAATTTGGAACCTTGAAACGGGCCCAGGATCCCGAGGCATTCCACCTGGGGGGAGGCCGACTTCAACCTCACCCTAGGGGCTAGGATGATCTCAACCTCCCCCAAGGGGTTAGGCCGACTTCGTCCCTCAAGTGGTTATGCCATGAAATTTTGTGTCCAGGGTCTTAGGGAAAGAGAAAATAGCAACGAAAAATGGACATAAAATAGGGGTATAGGAAACATAAGGAAAAAAAAGGACATCCAATCATTATGAAGGCATTCAAAAGGGCCCAGGACATCCCACTAAGGATGGCTAAAAGGTATTATCATGGGTGCTTCCATTTTAAGACAATACAAGATCAAACCCTCTGTTAATGGCTCTTTACCATATAATTTAACTATGAAATGTTTGATATGGTATTTTGAAGATATTAAGTTGATTATCTCAAATGCAATATACGATATTTGTCCTTTTTAGATGAATTAATTGATATTTTTTGATCATATCCATGTCCACAAATATATCCTTTGATGCATTGATTTTCTCCATAAGTAGATGCATACATTTTGATAATTTGTTTTGTTAGTGCTTGCATTTCTCTAAAGAATAGTAGCATTTAAAATATGTTGAGGGTTTTTAGATTGTTCTCCTAAGTGAACCCTTCAAGAAGATTGGTTTTATAGTCATACAAAGGATTGATAGGTAGCAAGCAACCATGCAAATGTCCTAGATGAATATGTCAAAGTAAATGTTGATCTTTTAGTGCACCATATCTAATGTTCTAATAATTGGTCCTTGAATTTTTGAATGTTCTAAGATGGAAAAGGATATTCTTATCTATATAAGAGGATGTGAAATGAATACAATTGAATTCCTTTAAATATAGATACATTGCAATGAATGAATCAAATATGTGTTTGCTTCCATTTGCAATAGCTCTAGTGAAATAAAATAATTTGGTCATTTTTAAATTTGAATTTAGAAATTCATAAGATGAACTCATAGGCTTGGCATCACTCCTATAACTAGAAAAATCTCTAGGATAACAAAAAATGAAATCTATGTAAATGTCTAATCATGGAAAATGCAATTAGCATAGTATGTTTGAGATTAAGGTATGCAAAAATCAATGTGTCAATAAATGTATGTACACGAATGTAAATGTGATAGTTAAGAATATAGGACTAAACCCAAATTTGCACAAGATTACATTATTTCCCATTCTGTAATGATTTTGATTCTCTATTTAACAATTCAAAGAAATTATTATATTTTCTTTTGATACAAGTGTATAACTTGATAATCCAAAATTGTTAAGATTCTCAATTGATATCAATATCATCACTAATTTACATTATTTCAAATTTTGGAATCTTCATTTCTTATTAATTTTCAAACATATTTAAGTCGCATAATTAGGGCATGAGGAATGCCTTACCCTAGCCTATTAGTTGGCCATAATAGGAACAAAGTTCTCATAAACTCACAAAATCCTTCAAATTGAGTTAGTACGAGGAAGAAGGTCAGACTTTAAGAGGAAATGATTATTTTCCAAAGGTGACAAAATTATTGGATTTAAGAGAGAGTTCTTAGGAAATCTAGTTTTAGTTTACAAAGAGATGAAGTGTTAGGAGATGAACACAAATACAAGGATTAGTAATAATTAAAATAGAAAATTATTCCATCATAGGAATTAAATTTTGGATTAATAACTATGAGAAAATTATACATCAAAGACCTTGGAAGAGATATTCTCATACAAATGGATGTTTACAACAAGTAGATAAAAGAGCCCATCTATAGGGGGCATTGAAATATAGTTTATATATGTACTATTTACAATATGGGGGAGCACAAATTTCATACTTACATGTTGATAAATCTATTTCCTTAGAATAACTTTATGGTGTAATGTCAAACTTGCATACCCTTCCAATTGCGTATTGAATTTTCAAATCATGTTGTATCCATCATCTCCCATAATATATTTATAGGTTATCTAATCCCTTACCTTATCTTTTAACCTCACATGGTTCTAAGTTCTTTCTTGTTGAGGTCCTTTTTATCATAACTAATGTCACAAATGTCTTAACCTTTCAATTTCCAGATGTTTGGCTCTTTCCAAAGACGAACATTTATGAATGCTAGTGTGGAATGTTAGCCCGTCCATTTCATATATGAATGCCTTTCTTCCAAACTTGGAAAACTCGATTTAAAAATCTCCACGTCATCCGGCACATTAATTATAATTTTAGTCCATTGAGTTTCGTGCGCAACGTCAAAAGTGATGAGTCAGCATTAAATTCCTCTGCCACGTCTTCTAAGACAGCGGCGGTCTTTGTTGGAATCCTCTTTTCATCCTAAGAATGAGCGGTCGCGTGGAATCATTTAATGCGTAGAGAGAGGAAAGAGTCACGAGAAATGTGGAAGAAAGTATGGATGATGATTTGCTACAATCTCTCTACAAACCACGTGATATATGTTTTGCCTCGACAAAGTTGTTTGTCTTCATCCATATGCTAGAGTTATGCTAGAGTTTTCCATTGCTTTGTCTTGTTTTTCTATTCTTTTAAGATGTGATGGCCTCTAGGGTCCACTTTATGGTGAATGCGTTACAAAATATCAGATGTAAAAATCAGATATGAGAGCAATAATCTTTTAAAAAAACTAAAATCAATTGATACATATAAATATGAATTTATTTAGTTTGTATCATAATTCACAGTAGAAATGTAATGTGCAATGATCATAAAATATGAGTATCTAGCAGAGAAGAAGAACTTGGTTGGTCATGAGTAGGATCCTAATTTGTCGGCCTCAAGGGTGCAACAAGTTGAATCAAGTGAGCCATTGGTCTATCCATCCAAATCAAGTGCACTTAACAAGCTATATTGGATGATAATCCCATGATGATAGCTGATATTGTGGACTTAGGTGAGGGGTGAAGGCTAGCTTTTCCAAGGGAAGGACTAGGGAAGAGGACTTCAATGAATTTGTACACCCTTATTCGATGGAACCAAGCATACCATCAAACAACTAGGAAGAGGATTTTGATCTGTCTCATATTACACTAGGGGTCCACCCTCCTCTTGACAAGGTCATCTAGGCACACGAGAGATTTTCTAGATTGGTGGATTTTGTCTTTAATCACCTCTAGGCCATCAATGAAAAGTCTATCCACCCAATAAGTAGCTCCAAATATATAGCACCTCATGGCCTTTATAATATTATCAATTATCTCCTTCACAATATGGTTAGCATTGGCATCAATCACCTTTGTGCTATATGTGACCTCTTACTAACCCTTATGATACAATGGTCAATTTTGATCTTTGCTACTTGCATGGTAGGGGTAATAATTAGATCAATGGATCTAGTATTGCATCCAAGGTAGTTCTTAATTATCGTTCACCTTTGTGATATAGGTGAATTCCATTTAGTCCCTAACGTATAGTAGTATATCTCAAGCATTGATTGTTAATATGGTCTAATGACTTCCTATCAGTACTCTAGTATCATGTAGATTCAAACTAGAGGCCATCTACAACTGGAACTAAGATATATAACCCTCTCAATGTGGAGAGGAAGCTACATGGTATTGTCTTGCTCTAAACAACAATGTCTAAACTAACAACGTGTTATTAGAAAGACCTATAATTATTAGGATACGATAGTGCTTAGTGAAATAGGTCATTAGGCTCCAAGATTCACACAAACCACACCAAGTTAGGGGTCAAAGGGTTATCTCCTCCTAGTTTCAATTGTGAGTTGTTGCAATTATAGTTAGATGGCGAACAAAAGAAATATGAAGTACGTGAATAGTTTTCTCGAAGAAGTCAATGCCAAGCTTAAATCGAGGGACTTCATAGTTGGTATATTCATCTAGTTATCATGTAGTACATCTAGACTTGTAGGTGTTGGCATATGTGATGAAGAAAATCACACTTATGATGTGTCTATTAATTATGTGATTGCATAAAATAAAAATCATAGTTTTTCTTGGGATACATAAGATCTTTCTAGCCAATCCTAAACATAAAAAGGTGGCTATCACTACTTGTTAGTGTGTTTAAATGTGCTCAACCTCAATCATGATTACCTTTCTTTAATAGTAGAATGAGAAAGTTAAATATCTTTTTGGCTAGTATAATCACCACATTAAAGCTATGAATTATTCTAAGTTCTATAATTAAAGAAAATCTCCGCGCAAATTCATGATTACAACACTTAAGCAACACTTTTTCGATGAAGTTTCCTATATACCAATAAACTCTTGTTGGTGATGAATTGTAAATGATCAAATGTGTTACACTTACTAAAACTACCCTTAACCTATAAAAATGGCATAAGGTAAAAAAATATTTTCTTAGATACCATGGACCATGATTCACCCATTACACCAATTCAATGATATCATTATGTATCTAGAGTAAAATCCAAGATATAATATTTTATAAAAGCTAACCTATTTGTTTAAAACTTAATCTAATGCCTAATATTTTGATAAAACTATTGCTACTCTCTATCATTTTCTAAAATATATTTGTATAGTACTTCTTATTCAAGATTTAAAGTATGGCGATAACCATAACATTGATATTGTTTCACGCCATTGTGATAGATCATACAACTAAATCCAAGGATTTGATATTGTTTCATGCCATTATGATAGAAAATATAACAAAATACAAGGATTTAGGTTGTGTTAAACTAATGGTAAATGATGCAGTCAAGGATGGTGGATCCAATGAAGGACAGTCCAAACCTTGCAACCAACAGAATTACACAGTGGAATACTCAACAATGCAACACAAAGTAATTGTTTAACACTGATTTTCATTAACATGCCCGGCTGTAAGGCCTTCCAGGTTAGGGCCAATTACAATCAGAAAACAATTCTGCAAGATCCACAACCAGATCCAATACAATCTCAGCTAGTTCAGCTCTGAAGACAATCGGAAGCTGAAGGAAACCATAAGGTAGATCTGAACTTGAGCTCGCAAGACTCCAAGCAATCTCTTTGTCTCCAAGTATGCAAACCACTAGCCCTGCTACAAACAATTATCAGATATCAATCTGATTTGCAAGATCATCAAGAACTTTTCCACAACTTCGCCAACTTCAACTTTCAAGTTTCGCATCTGATATCCCAGATTTTCTAAGTCGTGCCCCTAAACATCTACCCAAGCACTCCTTAAATACTAATCATCAGCCACAAGTCGAAAAGATGAAACCCTTAACTCTCCCAAACAAATAATTAAATGTCATACAAGTCGGCTTACAAATGTATACAAACATTTAATTCAGCATATCAGCCTATAACAATAGCTACCAACAATAAATGCACCAAGTCGGCTCAACAAATCACATAGAACTCTAGTCGGTAAGCCAAAACTATCGAGAGACAGTGAATTAACCGAGCAAGCCAGGCATCGCCGAGCACTAGTGTCGACCGAGCATCGCAGACATGACTGAGTAACACTTTCACCAAGCGCTAGAGATTGTCGAGTTCCTTCAATGATCGAGCTTCCTTCAATGACCGAGACCGTCGGTCAAGGCTGCAACCAAGTAACACCGGCCAAAATACTAACACTCCATGCAGTTTCACCGAGGACATAGAATGCCCTGCCTTAACCTTGGATGCCCCTGCATCAGTAAATACTTTAATTAATTAAATCATGTTTAATGCCAAGATTGATTGATGGAAACCGAATCAATGCAAGTTTTATAGACCCCACACCCCATTCTACAAATAGTTTGAAAACTTCTCCAGGAATTGAACCACTACATTGAATAATGTCATTTCTCAAGGAATTAAGCATAATGAAAACTACAATTTAATATTGCAAATTAAATGTTATTATGCTGATCAAAGACATACTAATTGTAGCATCTACCCTTTCTCACATTACATATCTCCCTTGAATCACCCCTAACTGCCATGTCAAACACCCAAAATGTGTCCTCAACTACCACATCCAACTCTCAAATTCTTTCCTTCTCTCTTCCCATTAGTTTGATTTGTGTTGCTCACATCTTAAGGATTATGTACACTCAAACTACCCAAAATTGTGGATTTATAATTTGTTTCCATCTAGTTTGATTTGTGTTGCTTACATCCTAAGGATTGTATAAACTTAAACTACCCAAAGTTGTGGGTTATCATTCCCTTTGTGCATCATCCTTCATCGAACTCCTCAAGTCTTAAAAATTTTGGGGGTTGTGATGCCTCATTAATTGTATGGTAATACCCACTACCATGTCCTATACAATGCTCCATCGATTTCAAGCTATCTTCCAACTATCAACGAAAATAGATGGCTAATAAATAGGGCAATCCTTTCCATGTAGAATTGAAAGATTAATGTTTTGATCTTCGATTTCCTTTGTGAGTGTCTCCATTTTTTGTCAAATAATTTGTTTTTATTAGTTTCCAAAATATTTGGGTGGGGCATGCTTAATCTTTGTTTAGTTGTGTCTATTTTAAAACAGAGTAAGCAATCATATATTTATTATAAAATAGCAAAATATTAGGTATAAATTGCACGTTGTTAGCTAAATTTTTATTGAAGTAATTTTTAAATACTAAAAAAAAGTTAACATTTCAAGGGGAGCACACCAAACGCTACATTATGTTTTTTAAACAAAAACTAGAGCACTATGTTATGTGAACCCTTAGTCTCCACTATGTGAAAACAATTATTAGTTTCTAGAAAGTATATTCAAAGCACTATGATTCTTGTTCTTGTTGCATCTTCAAACTTTGAGCATAACTATTTTCAATTTCTCATCCCTTTTTTTCTTGATTTTAGGAGGGAAAAAATGACCACTTACGACCCCCTTTTTGTTCCCCATTTCTATGCATTTATCCTTAAAATTACCATTCATATATGAAAACAAATTATATGTAATATACTTATCATTTTTCTGCAAATTACATATACTTGAACTTGAAATGGTTGTATAATCAAAACATGAAGGATTGATAGATGTAGGATGAATACTCTAACTCTATGGACATGGAATCTTTTGCAACTTTTGTGTATGCGTGCATGTGTTTTTAGAGCAACAAAAAATGCAAATCAATTGGACTTCAAGATTCTAGAATCTCTTTCACTTGTTTATATCATATTTTTTGTTGAATAAAATTATCATGCATCCTCCCTATGATTTGATTTATGTTTATTTGGCCACTAAAAAAATATATGTGACAAACAAGAGATTCCAAGGATGTGGCAAGGGTTCTCTTATGAGAACTCATTGTATAAAAACTTTTTTATTCTTTCAACCAATGTTTGGAGTTCTTTTTTGTTTCTTTGGTTTGTTCAACAAGTTTTCTTGTGTTGTTAGAATAGTGGGGATATATAAGGGAAATACAAGATGGTTAGGTTGTGCTAACTCTTCAATAGGATTTATTTTAAGCATACAATTTGGTAAATTGGGGTTTGGGGATATTGAAGGATTTTCAATTCTTAACTTTTCAAAAAATTCAATCAAAATAATTGAAAACAAATTTGATTTAAATTTAAATCACTAAAAATACAAAATCTTAACTCCTTGACCTCACAAACATTGTGGTAGCATGGTGTTGGGTTCAATTCGCTCCAATGACATGAAAACATGCTCGCACTATTACTCTATATTGTTTTGGCATAGGGGCAAATGGGCTCAATCTAAAATGGGAACCTAGTGAAAAAAATCTGAGTGTATTATAACTCACTTGTGTTTTCCTTTGGTAGAACAAAAAGTAGTCGTGACTAGTTTTGGTTTGCTATCTTTGTGCACAAGTTCTGAGGAGAAAATAATATATTGAAGTTGACATCTTTCTATGAATATCTCTTGCCCAATCTACATCCAAATAACCTATAAGCTTCACTGATTCTTTTGAACTCCCACTAAATGCAATTTCATTCTTGATTATTTCTTGAATATATCTAAAAATTATTGTAAATAATACCCAATGTTGTGGTCTATGGTTGCTAGAAAATTGATTTACAATGCTTAGATCATGTTTAATATCAAGTCTACTAGAAATTATTGCATAGATTAATTTATCAATAGTATTTTGATATAGAATTGCACTCGTAGCATCTAGTTCTTGTGTTTTAGGAAACATTTGTAATGAAATTATTTTACATGTTTTCATTGGAGTGCTTATTGGCTTGCAATTTTTTATCATAATTTTCTTGTCAATATTTTAATGTACCTCTCTTGTTTAAGATATGTGTGTTTCTACTTCCCATCTCTTAAAGTTTGAATTCTGAACTGCTAAAGGAATTCATCATAATTGGTCACCTCAATTCTACAAACTTAATTGGACCTAAACATGTATAAATTAGTTAAATTGTTGTTCATAATGACAATGCCATAAACATATATAGCTAAAAATATTATTGACTCACAAAAATGCTAGATAAAGACATTTGAATGAGAATCTCCACTAGCATATCCATTGTTTTGAAGAAACCTATAAATAAAATCGCACCATGCTCTTGAGGATTGTTTCAATCCATACAAAGTCTTCTAAAGTTTTCTACCAATTACTTCTTTCATTCATGTATGTAGCCTTCTAGTTGTTCCATTAGATTGTCTTCTTTCAAGAATCCATTAAAAATTGTTGTTTTTAGATATTGCTAGTGTACATGAAGATCTAGGGATGCTACACTTGCTAATAGACCTATAATGTTTACTATTTGTACTATAGGCAAGAAGTTGTCATGATGATTATAACCAATAATTTTTTAGTACTATTTTGCCACCAAATAAGCCTTATAGAGGTCATTAGATTCATATATCTTATACTATTATTTGAACAACCACTTATACCTAACTAAGTCTTCTCCTAGGTGGAAGTCTTGTCAGTTCCAAAGTCTATTTTCTTATGAGTGATTCATAGTTAGCTTCCTTTGCATGCCCCCAATATTCAACGTGATCACTTCAAGTGCTTCTTGAACATTTAGTTCATAAACTTGTGTGTAAAGTACATATGGTTACTATTCCTTTTGTGTATCTTTTCTTACTCTTGCTAATATCAAAGTTCTTACTATAGTTGAATAGGCTCTACATATTATATCTAGTTGCATGTTGAAGTGCTCTTAGTAGTCCAACAAGAGAAGAATCCTCATGCTAAAGTTATTTAGATTTGAAATTTAAAAAAATTATTTTTGTAGTATTCACTCTCCATTAAAACCTATAATGCCCTGTGTTTTGGGAACATAAATTCTATATCCTTCTGGCTCTAATCAATAACCAATCATTGTGCTTTATTTCTCGTCATCTAATTTATTTTGTTCTTGATTTGGTCCATGTGCAAATGTCAACCAACCACAAGTCCTCAAAACCTTGACATTTGGCTTGCTCCCTTACCATGATGCATAAAGTGTCTTCTTATGCAATGTAGTAGTTGACAACCTATTTTGTACACATGCATGCATATAATTTGCTTCATCCTAAAACACATTAGATAACCACTACTCTTTAGTAAGCATCTAGCACCTTCAACCAAAATTTCATTGTTTATTTTTGTAACATTCCAAATGTTAGTGTGTAAGGAATAGTGTACTCTAACTAGACCCCTTTACGCAAAATCTTTTGGAAGTATTGGAGGCATACTCACCCCATTATGACATCTTTCCCAACCACTCGCCAAAGGCTTTGAAAATTTTGAACATTTCTAATGCTTCAAATCTATTTTGAACAAACTAAAAATATGTCATTCTTGAGTAATTATTAATATAAGCAATAGAATTCCTTGTTCCTTTGTGTTTCACCATTTGGTCCACAAAATGTCTTCATATGCTATCTCTATTTGATACTTGACTCTTGTAGCTGCACTATTTTAGAAGAGAAAATATCTATTTTGTTTACTCAAATAACCTTTTCATACTCATATCTTGATTGGTAGATGTAAATTCAAATCCTCTATAAATTGCTCCAATTGTAATACCTCAAGCGAATGTGTATTCGTATGTCTCAATATATAATACTAAATGGTCAATTTTGACTTTTCTATCATCTACTATTCCCAATGCCTCTTCTAGTATTTCTCTACATAATTTATAGAAATCTTATCTCTAACTCATTTCTAGCAAATAGTCACTTTTCCCAAATCATTTACAACACATACCTTTCTATCAAATAGGACAAACATTCTTGCATTAACAATCTTATTAATTGGCAAGAGGCCTTTTGCTAAAGTATGGACATACCATACATCTTCAATTTGCTTATATGAACCATTGGGTATTGTCAATGAGACACTACCAACTCCCATCATCTCATATTTGTTTTCATCTCGAGAGTGATAGTCTTTCCTTAAGGTTTTTTTCTTTATGTGACATAAACCAACCCTTCTAAGGTGTCATATGTTGAGTTGCTTTTAAGTCTATGTTCTAAAAATGTAATAATTATAAACAAATGTTGTTGACCATTGGCTGAAGCCATATTAACTTCAACATCCTTCCTTTTACTTTACCTCATCCATCCACACCAACCATTTTGTCATTATTTCTTAAACGCATTGGAGTTTCACAATGAAAACACTTACCCTTCTTTTCCTTCTTTTGTGTCTTCTAAGAGGATTGGAGATTTTTCACTCTTCTTCATCTTTCATCTTTCCCTTGTATCCTGCTGAAACAAAATTGTAGAATTTCTTACTTGTTTCTTTTTGAAGAAACATTGCAACTATTTGCAAAGTCCAAATTAGTTTGATCACTTCTAACCATTACCAATCTAGATGCTGACAAAATCCCAAGATGGGTCACAATAACTTCTCCATCTGAGATTACTGATCCACACTCTGCCAATTGATTTTTGAGACTTAACTGGTGTGTATGTTGAATATATTTTGATTCCCAGAATTTTAACTATATGTACATATGGTTTTGTACTCACATATTTTGTTTCATATAACTTATTCAAAGGACGCCAAGCATCTTTTGTTGTTTCTAACTAACAAACATGCAAAATCATGTTGTCACGTCAATGAGTTTACAAGAACAAAACCTGCCTTCTTTTGCCTCCCGCTAATCAAATCTGCATTCTGGGTAGGCTTAGGCTTAATACCTTCAACTATCTTGAGCATGTCATTATTCAAGGAAATCAGTACCATTTTCAGCTTCCAAAGACTGAATATAGTCCTAAGAGGACCCCGTGAACCAGGTATGGTCATATCTCTTCATACACTTTGATGCTTCAAAACCTTTAACCACCGGCAACTCTTCTTCAATGCCTGTAACTTCAAATAACTCTATAAACATGGTAGCTTCACAGCTTCAAGTCACTCCAGACAAAAGCTCCTTTGGTTGTTGTTATACCCATTTATTTGTAGCCAAAAACAAATCACAGCTCTCTTTGAATGGCGGCTTCTTTACTCACAACTCCTCCATAACTCTTTCAAAACTAGCCATGGTTCAACAACACACCCTCGTACTCTATCTTATGCCAGCACTCCAAGAACCTCACTGCTAGTTCTAATACCATTAAACTAAAATTGAATTTCAATATGCAAGCAAAAAACACATAATTTTCTTATTGTTTTTATTGTTTTTATTAGGTTTGATTGTGCACTAATTTTTTATTTTCAATCACATTCCATAATCTATCATCAGAATGAAAGAGAATTTTATCTTACAAACTGAAACAGGGTTACATAAGCATTTTATCTTACAAACTGAAACTGGGTTGCATGCTTATGTAGAAAACACAGTAAGAGAGTCCTCCTAAAAGACTCAATCCAACTGCCTCAGATATACTCACTAGCCTACAGCTAAACTATTTCTACCAGCATGTACACAGCTCTTCTCATGCCCTGCCCTCCATTAAATGAAAATCCCTAAATATAACAGTAATCTGTAAATATAAAGGTTATCATTTCTGTACAACACAGCAAACGCTGAATGAAAACTAAAATAGGTAAATGAAACACAAAGAAAGCAAATTTCTCTTGCAACTCCAGCAATTTTACTGCACTTGTTTTCCATAGCAATCACTATAGAAACTTCTCAATGCGTGACTTAAGGGCAGTTCTATACCGAGGAAGAAAATTCTTCGGTAGAAAATGGTATAGATGCTTGAGAGGCAGGGTACGAGTTGTAAGGCAGGGGAGGATTACTTACATCATCACCATTTTCTTCCAACATTTGAACCACTCTGCTCATGCTCGGTCGATCTGTTGGATTGTACTGAATGCACCACAGAGCTACTTTGGCCACTCTTATAGATTTTTCGTTCTCTTTGCACTCTATTTCTGATTCGCCTCTTCCTCTGAATCTCCTTTCTAACTGCCCATTCTCCGCTAACTTGAATGCCCAATCTGGAAGATACAGTTGACTGGATCGGCTCGCCTGCAAATCTATGTTCTTTCTTCCCCCAGCAATTTCCAATAACACCATCCCAAAGCTGTAAACATCTGATTTTTCCGTCAGGGGCCCCAAATTTGTATTCCACATCTCTGGTGCAGCATACCCTGGCGTTCCTCTGGCGGTTGTCACGGATATGTGATCATCTTCCCTACCACACAGTTTTGCCAGACCAAAATCAGCTATTTTGGGTGTGAACTCCTTGTCTAATAAAATATTTTGGGGTTTGATGTCAAAATGAATTATGCGTCTTTCACAGTCATGGTGTAGATATGCGATTCCGCGGGCCGCACCCAAAGCAATTGAACATAGCTGTTCCTCGTTTAGACTTCCATGGCTCTTTTTTCCGGGAAATATGAAGTTGTCCAGAGATCCATTCTCCATGTACTCATACACGAGTGCGCTTCTAAATCCATCAAAACAAAACCCCTTCAGGCGGACCAGATTGATATGGTGGATCCTTCCAATGGTTGTAACTTCGTTCATAAACTGAGTCTCACTATGTCTTGATCTATCAAGAAGCTTTACGGCCACCAAATTACCCCTGGGAAGTTGTCCTTTATAAACCACCGCAAAACCTCCTTGCCCTAATTTATCTGCGAAGTTGTTGGTGATCTTCTGCAGTTGTGAATAGGAATATCTGCTGGGCATTTCCTGAGCAAAATCATCAAGGAATTGCTCCACTATCTTAGGAGAAGATTCCATGGACTTGCGAAGCTCGAGCTCCTTGAAAGCCATCGGCCTCTTTCGACGAAAAGCCACAATCAATATTACAGCTACGATTAATAAACCGCTTCCAATGGCCGCACCTGAAATCATTTCCAAGCTTTTGGATCTCAGACATGAACAAATGATTTTGACATCACTGACATATGAAGATACAGTGTACACAGATTAGAGCTAAAGGCACTCACCTATAATGGCGGTGGTCTTGGACTTACCTGCAACAGATCAAAAGCATTTGAGATTTTGGGATATTTAAGTTTCATACTCAATGCCTTTCAAATTTGCATATTGACTTCTGCAACCAGAAAGGGGAATTGCAGTCTTACCACTGGAGGAGCATTTTTGTGAATAGGAAGTAGAAGGGCAGTAGCAGAAAGACGAGGTATCAAAATGAGCACAATTTTTGTCAAATGATCCGCAATCCTTACAATATTCGCTTCTCTTCCATGAAATATTGACCCCTTCATGTATAATCCGCCGCAGAGGTTTACCCAAGTCAATTTCTTTCACAGGCATTGAAGACGAAATATTGCACTCTGTCCCTAGGGTTACATTTCTGTAACTCTCTCCAATAGGAAAGCTGGAGGAATTCCAGAACTGATCATAAATACTCTCTGATAGAGCGCATTCATTCTGCCGTAATTGCTTGTATAATACAGTCATGTTACGGCAAGAATATGGTGCAAGCTGGGAGTAATTTAGGGGTTTCAGTATGTAGTATTCGTAGATCCCGATCTTTATTAGAGGCATCTTTGCTGCATTCTCACACTCCAGCTGAAGCTTGGGGTCACCGCAGCCGCTGCCCTTTCTTCCGAACGGATAATCAAAACTGTAATGCCCACATCTGAAAACCTGACAGGCTTCCGAGGGGTTTCTACCATTACAGTGAGACGCCAACCATGATAATGATATTGCGGTAAAGAAGATGAAACAGGGGAAACGCAGAGCGTTGGGTCTGAGAAGAGGCAGAACCATGTGAAATGCTTCGATATTAATGGGATTGAATTGAAAGAAGAATAAAGGGAAGTAAGAATCAGGGGAACATCAAAATGAAATTGATATGAAGAAAACCAGTTGAAAACTCCTTGAAGACTCAAAAGAAAGTGGTCGAAAGTATGAAGAAGGAGAAACTAAACATGGCGACGGTACTCCCTCCTGAATCATGCTGCTGATTCCACTGTTTTTCCCCCTGTAATTGCGTTGGACAGGTGCTAATTTTCACGTCGAAACCTGCAGATCATGTTGAGTTTGAGGATGAAGAAAGAAAAGTATTATCATGAAAGCCTGATTCAGCTTCTTTCAAGCTCAATCAAAAGTATTATCATGAAAGCCTGATTCAGCTTCTTTCAACCTCAATCAACTTTTTCTGATTCATCAATTTTCACGCCACACTGGTTTGGATTGTTGGAAGGCTGGATTTGGGTCCCATGGAGGGGTTCCAAAAATGTCTCGGTCAATTTAAATAAATGTTCTTTGAGATTTTTTTTGGAATATTCTAAAAAGTAGACTGATGAATTTATTATCAATGTTGTTTCTAGGTTGTTCTTGAGTACATTATGTGTCTAAATTTTAGTAGTTAATTCTTATTGAAATTTAAAAGGGTAAGAAAAAGATAATTTGGAATTTTTTATTATTTTAGAGGAGTTCAATTGAAAATAAGAGAGAAGTCCTATGGAGGGGTTTTTATTTTTAGGAAGAAGGGGTCTCATAAGATTTTTCTTATGGGCTATAGGATTATTTAAAATTTTTTGCTTGGAAAATAGGAGCTCCTATTTTTTAGATCTCTAAATTTAAGAGGGTAAAAATAGGGCAGGGTTAGAAATTGCCTCACTAAGAGTATTTTTTGCCACTTGGCAATCATATGTTCTTTGATTCTATTTAAAATAAATGACTCCCACCAAAATTTTTGAGAGAAAATATTTTTTAAAAAATTTATTTTTCCTTAAATTTAGGAGCTTAAACTTTTCCGTTGAAATGTAGTACAAAATTAATAGGATCGCTATTCTTTAAATAATCCTAAAAAATCTCAGAGTCTAGGCTCTATTTTTCTGGAAGCCCCCCTCCATCCCCAACCTAGTGTGGGAAAAAATGGGGGTTGGAAATAAGCATCTAAGACTCTATGTGATTCCACAAGTTTTTCTCCCTCTATTTTTAAAAGATTTTATTTCTTTTTTTTTTCCAATTTCAAGTGTACAAATTATTATTAAATTTATTAATACACATTTCAAGTTTTCTACTTTAAAATAAGCAAAAAAATACATATTTATGGGGCCACCACCTCCACAAATATTGCCTAAAAAAGTTGAGTAGCCACTCCTAGCCAAAATAAGCTAAGCAATGGTATGGGAACATGCCCTAAAGTATAGTCTAATGGATGCTTCCTAAAAACCTTAGTGACAAAGCAATAATTTTTGGCTGTATCTATAGAGCCATCACAATGCACCTCATATTGTAGTATGTCTTATAAGTTAGACTTATAAAACACACAATTATTGGGTGCATTGTGTTGGCTCAGTAGTTAATGAAGAATTTTAAGATAAAAATATGACTAGGTTTCTTTCAACCTCAATCAAATTATTCATTAATTTTATGTGTTTGGGTTGTTCAAAGGTGGTCTTAGTTGGGGTCCCATAAATTTATGAGAGTTGGTGGTCTTATAAATTTTATTTTATTTTCATATTCAATTCATTTGAGTAAATAAATATATATAAAAAAAGTATTTGCTTAATGAGACCTCATGCTCCTTCAAAACAAAACTTAAAGCCCCCGACATGGGATCTCAACCTTAGTGGATGATATACCCTTAATCTTATATACATTTAGGATTATTGATAATTAGTTCAATGTCACTAGCTTAACTCTTAATTAAGTGTTATAATAATCACTATAGTCTTATATAGGTAGTTAGCTCATTTTAGGGGTTATAATTATCTAAGTCAACTTGGATTGTGGCCATGACATAAATAGGTATATATAACAAAGAGCTCTAAAAATGATATCTTTTTAGTTGCTTCAACTTGAACTTTATTAGAATTTATATGATGGAAACTATACCTTTGAACATATTACTATTACCTTAAATATGGTGTATATTTGATACATGATAAATATTATGTTATGGTGATATTCATGGTTATTATAATGACAAAATGTTATAAATAAGAATAATATATATGGATACTTTCTTGTTGAAACTAACCCACAACTTAAGGAAGAACAATTGACCTACAGCCAAGCTAGAAGGTGTCTCTATTGTAGCTCATGTGGAAAATGTCAAGGAAATCAATTGACCAAGTTGTTCCCAATTGTATTGAGTTTATCTTGGAGATCTTAATGCACGATGAAGCTAAAGAACTTGTGAAACTACTATTATGGTTTGCATTGTATTTTTGGGTTCTTGTGTGGCCTGAGGACATTGTTGCATTGCGATAAGTTAGAGTTTCAATAGGACGAGCTAACTTTTGTTAGATGATTTTTTATTCCTAGATTAGTTGAAGAATAACTTACCCTCAATTTGGGAGAAGTGACATTTGTCTTCAAGAGAACCTAAATGTGATTATGACCACTCTTTAGGAGTGTATGAAGTCTAATTATGTCAAAGCTATGAGGTCGACAATATGCTTATGATGGATTCTACCTAGATCACAAAATGTTTGGAAGTTATTTTTTGTTATCATGTACTGCTATTGAATGAATAGAAGTAGATGGTTAGATGATATGTTGAGTTGAATCATTATTTGTCTGAGATTTAACCTCCTTCCAAAAGGTCCACTTGAGGTGGAAAGATTATCCCTATAGATTAATTAGATTAGTTTCATTTATATAGTAGTTAGAATAGATTAATTAGATTACTTTCATTTACTATAGTAGTTAGATTGTTAATGCTTCTACAATTGCAATGTTTGTATTGTTACATTCTATTCTTAAGATAAGATTTTGATCAATATGGTTATTGGTTAGGAGTAAGATCGTACTTTTAAAGTCAGTTAATCAAGTTTGCCTATTGCTACTACTTTGGGTAAGTGCACCAATATGGGGGACCAAAAAGGGGTCTTAAGATTGCATTTTTTTTTAAATAAGAAAAGTTTTAACTTTGATGATAAAATCAAGAATTTACATTCAAAATTTGAAGATACAATAAGAACAAAAGTTGAAGTGCTCCAAACCTACTTTCTAAACTACTAGTCTTTTTTTTGAAAAAAAATAGAGATTAAGGGTCTCAAAAAGTGGGAGCACACAAAGTGGTCCTATTTTTTTCAAAAAAAAACAACATAGCAGCTCATGTGCTCTCTCAAAAATGTCAATTTTTTTTAGAAGTTATCAATCACTCTAGTGAGAAGTTAGCTAACACCATGTAGTTTATCCTAGGTTTTTTAGCTATTTCTTTGATTTTTTACTAATTTTTGAAGTGGACACATCTTGAAAAATTGAAATTTGAGTGTACTCCCCTCAATATTTTTTGAAAACTAATAAAAAATCAAACTCTTTTTTCGTAGGTGTGTAGAATGCTATTTAGGTTATAAAAATTGAATTTCTTTCAAAATTTGATGAATGAGCAAAAACCTATGTCCAAAATACCACATGTTGGTTTTTGACAAAAATGAACACACTTAGAAAAGAAATTAGAGATGAAAAGCTTAACATAATCAAAATCTTAAAAAAAAATTATATGGTTAGATAGCTAACTAGGAAATTAACAACATTGTGGTGTTTTTTATTTGCATAGAAACACGTGCAAACTTGACAAAGAATGTGACAAAAAATGTGAGAACTTGTTTTATTTTTTAGAAAAACATGTCTTAGGCCTAAAATGGTTGTCCAAATCTTTAGATTGGATGCCCAAGACAAATCCAAGACAAATGATTCATATTTCCCAATGCAAACTATTTGGTGTGCATCAAATATGGCATGTGACAAATATGAAAAATGCATTTTTTGCATTGGGTGCATGTCAAATTTGGTGTGTGCCAAATGCAAATTATGTATTTTTTCATTATCAAGTCACAACCAATCACTTAACATGAATATGTTGGAAGACTATTGAGCATGTCAGAGATTGTTGATTAGACCTTGACTATGTGTGCTGACATTAGTATTTTGTTATTAATACCAACATACTATTGTTGTTGTAGACAATGTGTTTAGTTTGTTCAGTAAACATGATTTTAGTTGTTTAGATGATATGTTGAAGATCTTTTGTTGTGATTCTAGATAATGTTTCAGATATGTCTGTAGTTGATTTTGGTCAACTTATAGAGGTTCACAAGATAGTTTGAGTGAGTTATGATTGATTTATTAGTTTCTTGTGTTTTAGGGTTCCATTTGTTTAAGATGTGTTAGAGGTTGAATTTTTTCTTCGGTATGGATCAGACTGGTTGATTCAGTACTTGACACGAAGTGAGTGGTACCTTTTAGACTTATTGTTGTTTCCTCAACTAATGTTGTTCATGATTCAGAGTTCAACAAGTTATCTTTTTAGTGTGACAGAGTTTGGTTTTAAGTATTGTTGATGATCAGTACAAAGATGAGTTTTGGATTTTGAGTTTGAGATGATGAGAAAGTTCGAGGAGCTATTCTTGCTTCTTGTTGATGTTCTTCGATCATGTTATGAGCATGTTGATGGTTCACATTGATCGTGGTGATCATGTAGTGCCCACCCATAGTTTACTTTTCAGTTTTATATTGCCAAACTCTTTTAGGCCACTTTTATGTGTGTGTTGATTATTTTAGTTTTATTATGTGGTTTTGGATGTATAACATTACATGGTGATTTGATATTGGTTAATTATGGGATATCATATATTTACAATTAGATGATGTTAGTTACTTTAATGATGATCATTTATATGTTTAAAATATTGTTCATGTTTATGATTTTATTTACCTCATACTTGCATGTGTATGGCTATCATGTATCCTTTTACTTTTCCTATTTGACGTGTTTGATATGGTTGAGGGATGAAGTCGTAGTTACCTACTTGCAGGATCCACACGATGTCCTAATCCTTTCCATTGCTTGGTACACACACACACACACACACACACATATGTACATAGTTGTTTTTTTATGTAGGTTTGCAAGTATTAGGCATCAACTTCCCTGAATTGCTAGGATGAGCGTGCCCTATCGTAAAGTCTCAATGGTAAGAGAGGGGAGATAATATTCAGATCCAAATCCCAACCTAAGCTATTTTATCATCTTGAAATAGTGGACAAGTTTATGACATTTTACTCTTCCAAATTCATCCAAATGACATGAGTTCATAGCCTTTCCCTTGAACATGATTATGGTTTTATTAGTTTCAGTTAGTCTCTGGTTGGTTGGTATGTTTGTTGTGATTAAATAATTTATTGAGATTAATTATATGGTTTAAATAAATTAGATCTTACTAAATATATATAATTAAATGTGAAATTATTTTATTAATTAAAATTAATTAAACACATTTATTAAATTTAAAGATTTAATTAAAATTCTACTTGTGTAAATAAAAGTATTTAATTAATAGAAATTATTTCATTAATTAAATATACTTCTTTGAAGATTTAATTAATTATCAAATTCAAATTTTCAATGGAATATAAATTTATTATTTGAAAATAAATTATCATTGGGTAAATAATATTAGATTAAAATAATATTATTTTAATTAAATTAATGTATGCAATGAAAATTCATGCATCTGCACCACAAATCAAAGCATAAAAACACAAGAAATACAAAACATTTAAGGTAGAATAAGTATGCTAAATAATTTGTAATGCAACCAAATTTCCACTACAACCTCTGATGAGCTAAAACAAGGGCACCTAAAATCTTGTTTGATTTTCTCTTTGAGATTTTGTGGGTGTGCTCTCCCAACACAATATAATAAAATCCCACTATAATTGATGGTGAGAGATTGAGAACAAGTATGAAGAACTTGTCCCAATCTTCATAAAATGATGATGCAATACAAATTCAATATCTATTCTAAAGAATGCAAATGCAAGAGATTAACAAACTAGATAGGATGAAAATTCTAATCTAAGATAAGAATACAAGATTGAAACAAAACTAGATTCATTCCATTACCTAACATGTGATATCTATATTATTTAGTGCAAATGCTCAAAATAAATCTAAGCTATGAAGTGCTCAAGAATGCTCTAGCTTACAATATATGCACTAAGATACCATAGAATGACTAAGTTCAAAGAAGTCTAAGTGTTCAAATGATATCTATGTCTTAGATGAGGAGTAAGGACACCTTTTTATAGAATGTCTTAAAGAATGAGAGGCCAAGATTAGGAGGTAAACAAATGGATTGTCAAGATTAAGAGGAAAAATGGAAGTAGCTAAGATGAAGAGACAAAATGAATGAGTGGCTAGGATTAGTAGGCAAAAGATGCAAAAGTAAAACTTCACTTTTAGAGGGACAAGAGAAGGATTCAAAATGATTAGTGGAGAAAAAAGATGGAGAGGTGGTCACCTTGGAAAAGGTGACTGTGCACATGATTAGAGGTAATCCATCTTTTAATCAAGATTAGAGGAATATTAGTAAAAAACAAGATTAGAAAAAAGGGATTAAATTCAAGGTTTAGAAGAACTTTAGGCTAGTGGAGGAATAAAATAAATATTAAGAAATGGAGGGATAATATATTAAACTAAATTTAATATATATTATAGTATTTAAATAAAATTTAAATACCAAGGGAAAATGAATTTATTTAATTAAAGTAAATTTAATTAAATAAATAGAGAAATTTAACAAAATAGTTAATTAATAAAAATCACCTATAATGTTAAGGGAAAATATTAATAAAAATTAATATTAGAATATGAATGGACAATTTTAGGTGTCTACATTTTTCCCCTCTTTGATGCGGTGTCGAAATCAATATCGCGTCAAAGAAAAGAAAATGAGATTCCCCAATTATGAAATGATGAGGAAGGGTGACGAGGAGGTAGTGGTATGCCCCCTCGAGAGGACATGGGGTTTGGAGAACACATATGTTCTCTTAAAATGAATAGGAGGAGAAAAAATGTGGTACAGATAGGAAATAAATAGGAGCCTCGATGTAAAATGAAAAATGAAACTAACTAAATACAAAAGGATTTTTGAGATTGTATTGTGTTAAAAGACAAAGAGTACATCCTAGTTTTGATATTGTACTTGGTGTTATGCACCAAGGTATGAGGAACCAAGATGACCATGTACCAAGTACGTGATAAAAAAGGTCAAATACAACCATATGTCTTATGATGCCATGATATGAAGACCATGATGCCCTTATCACAATAGGATGAAAAGACTATGATAGATGAAAAAAATACTAATGCATACAAGCAAAAAGCAAGCATTCACAATAAACCAAAAGAAAACCAACAAATTTCCCCTAGTTAAGCTAAAAACCAATTGATTGATTGATTGAGCGGGAGGGTAGGAGCTCAAGGATTGGGAAGGATACATCCCATGACAATGAATGGATTTGAAATTGATTAATTCATTATCAGTTGATTTGGTTTAAGATGATGGCTTGATTAAAGCTTAACATGGTAGATTGCAAGATTGGAGTGCATGGATTAGTATTGATTGCAATTGATTGGACTAATTTGGGATCTTTTGGATTATAGAGATTTTTTAATTTTTTATTTATTTAGATGAGCAGACTGGATAGAATGGAATTGGAAGAGAAGATGATTGGATAAGATGATATTGAAAAGTATGTGAGGGGAATAAATGGATTGGATTAGAAGATAAATAGATTTAATAGACAAGATGGTTTGAATAAGATGAAAGGATGATTAAGAGATTGTATAGGATGGGATAGGAAAAAAGATAAGTGGACTAAGACCAATGACAAGGGATAACCAAGGAATGATAGAGAATGGAAGGATGGACAAATGTTTTGTTAGAAAATAAATGGGTGGAAGAGAGAGATTGGATAGGAAATAGATGGAATGAATGGATAGGTAAGGGTGTGATATGGAAGAATATGGGATGGGGGATATAGGGATGGAGATCCAAGAACTATGTGGAAAAGGAGTTAAATGACCCACACTAGAAGGAGGAGAATGAAGGATGGAAAGATGGAGGATTAAAATGTATAGGATTGAAGGATGGTGATAGGATATGAGGATGGTGGGGAGTAGGTGAATGAGGCTCTAAGGATCATGTTGAAAAGGAGTTAAATGCCCCAAAACATAGGTAGGAAAATCTAGAATGGAAATATGGCGGATAAGGATGTACAAAATAGAGAGATGGTGTGTAAGGGACACATGAAGGAAATTAAGGCTTGTTCATTGTCCAAAGCATGTAGGGATATTTTCTTTGTATTTTAGCACCTCTAGTATTTTATGAAGGGAAAAGGTATGAAAGTGGAAGGTGGATGGATAAGAGATATGATATGGAAGGTATGAAGAGTGTTGTGGATAATGATATGGAGGATATAGATGGAATTGGATAAGAGATAATGGATGGAGGAAATGTATAGGATAATCAAGATCAAGGACATGGGAAGGCTTGTGGACTCAAAGCATATTATGAATGATGGATTAAGGGAATGGATATGACAAGGAATACGAGATGAAGGATAGGGATTTCAAGATCAAATATGTGAAAATGGATGGATAATGAGTAAGGGTTATGGAAGGTACATATGGATAGGGGATCCATATGATAGTCAAGATAAAAGATGAGAAAGAAAATGATAATGAACTTAGATAGGACAATGGATGGTGGATAGGGAATGTGGAAGATATATATGATAGTATAGTATGGATGGAGCTTTCCCCCAAGTATAGAGTGCAAGGGGATGAGGATACGAGAATTGATAAGATATGATAGGTATGGTATGGTAGGAAGGTGAGAGTGAGAAAGAATGGCCCATGAGTATGAAGAATGAATGGATGGAGGGATTACACATGACATCTATTTGCTAGGTTTTCACCATGGTACTTGTCCAAGGTGCCTATTTTCCAAGTTTTCACTATTGAACAGATATATATATTATTAGATTACAGAGAGGGGTGGGGGTGAATCATTAATCCTTGCTTCTTTGTACCTTAAAACTTTCTTTGATTCCACTCGGTGTTAACTCGGTCTGACACACTTTAACATTAATTGATAATAGTAAATTAACTTTATCAACCAGAAATAACAATAACAATAAACATTCAACACATATAACACCAGTATTTAATGTGGAAACCCAATTTGGGAAAAAACCACTATGGGAATTGTCACCCACTAAAGAAATACTCTTCTGAATTATACTCAATTAAAAGCCAATTTGGTTAAAGATTACAATGCACACTGTTAAATGTGACCCTGTTAGGAGATTTACCTCAAGTCTATTAGGATCTTCACCCTATTAGGAGTGTCTTGGTTAAAGGTCTTCAAACACTCTTCTAGAATGTTACCTCTTGCAAGGATTTTACAATAAGACTGTTAGGTCCATTTGGTTAAGAGATTTTTCTTAGTAAGAAATGGTAAATAAATTGACCTGTAAATCTACAACTATCTTTTGCATAATTAGATTGTTTGTGTGCACTTTGTCTTAACTTCAATCCTTCACTTTAAGTTGGCTTTAATACTTCATCAAACTCATCTTTCTAACTCATAATTCAACCTTTTCCTTCTTCACTACATCAGTTAGAGACTCGTCAACCCTTCAACTTTCTAGCTAATTGTCCATACAATTTCATCCTTTATATAGACATTGCTTTTCCTCTTAATCTCCTTTATTATGTTTTCTTTTGATTAATCTTATTCGTCTAATCATCCTCATACACTAATTCAATGAATTTAGAGCTTGGTAACACATTTTATCATCACCTCAAAACTTGAACTTTCTTGGAACTTGTACCTTCTCTTTTTTCCACTTAGATCTAACCATAGATCATCACCTTGAATTTTCCTAATCATAGATCTCTTCAACTAACTCTTCCTCATCATTAGACTCTTCCAGCTCATCATAGATCATCATTAAATGTCATTCTAATCCTTATATTTAATTTTTGTTCCTTTATTGGTGACTAACTTCATCTGAATTTTGGTTAACTTCGTTCGGTAACTGAAACCTTCTACTCAGTGTCTCGACTTCCTTTTCTTCACCGAAACTTACTTTCCTTTTACCGAATGAATCTTTCCTGCTTGGTAACCAAAATAGTTTTGCTTAACGACTTGACTAATCTTCTTTACCAACCTGATATAATCAAATGTTTGGTAGAAAATAATTATATTAACATAACCTTAATATTGTCTGATATGTATTAGCTTCCCAAATAAGTTCTTCACCTGCACAACATTTATGTTCGTCTTCTTCTTTAACTTTACTCAACTTATATCATACTTTGAATGATATGGAAACTCAATATAAATAAAAAATCAATTGCTTGTCAGAAATCAATTGCTTGACATCAATAAAAAGATAATAATTGATCTAATCTTTCTACAATCTTGTATACCTCTGATCTTAGTTAGTCTTCATCATCACCATCATTTATAGTAACAATATATATAGGAGGAATGATAATGGGGAAATGGAAGGAGGACTCAAGCATCTAGTTCCATAGATGGTATCCCTTTGCTAATATTCGCATATATGTTGGTAAGATGGTGGGAAGGGGGGTGAAATAGATAGGTGGTGGTGGATACAAATTTATGCAAAGGATTTGATTAAAGGGGTGGATAGGTGGGGAAGGATTGGTGGATAATGAATGGGAGGTTGGGAAACTTGTGAATAAATGGAGGAAGGATATGTGAAGATCATCATTGGCACACACCCTGAAGGGTGGTGGAATAGTGGAGGAGGGGATTTTGAAGAATATGGAGGAGAAATCATGGATTTTGGGACATAAGGACCCAAAATGGAGTTGGAAGATGGAGGATTGAAGGATTTATGGGTGAAGGAAGCTTGTGAATTAGCAAGGTTGGATGCCAATTTGATTTTTTCTTTGAGATGAATTTCTTCAATGAGTAGCTTAGGAATCCGCATGATTTTTATTTTTTCATTTTGGGCCTTTATAGCCTTTTGAATTTTTATTTATTTTGAATCATACTTTTCTTTGATTGAACATGTCTTTTAGATGGGACATGTTGATCCTTAGATTCTTGTGGATTTTTAGCTTTATGCATTTAATCTTTGGCATACCATGTGCCTCCATTATCCATGGTATAGGTGCATGAGGATGGATGATATTGAGAGTTTAGGGATGAAATGATGAAGAGTGAGTGTTGGAAGGAATTCAAGGATGTGTTCCTTTTTTGATCTTCATAAGTTATTTGAGGTGATGAAGTGATGGACTTGGATATGATAGATGGATGTATGTAAGGACCCAAAATGGATGGAAGGGATGAAGGGTTTATCATTGGGATATAAGGGCCTAAAATGGAGGTAGGTGAGGAAGGAATAGAGTTTTCGATATAAGGACCCAAAATGGATGGAAGGGATGAAAGGTTTAGCTTTGAGGATGGGGGATGTGAACTTTTGAATTTAGATGGAGGGATTTTGGATATGGAAGGTGTACCAACATCCTGATACATTGTTTCCTCAATGGGATACGTATTATTTTGACAACAATATGTGAGTCCATGTGAATCATGAGGAGATATGGGAGGACTGATAAGCTCTTGAAGGAAGCCATGTTGGATAGATGTGGAGGAACCAAGTTTATATGTCATCTTCACAATAGACAATTGTAACAAGATTTATATTATAAATCTGATGTGATGATCCAAACTTTAAATGGTTTCAATTATCCTACCTATGGTTCCATTTCTTTTCCCATAGAATTTGGTAGTAAAACTCTAGATGTCACCTTTTTACCCATCCCAGCTTCGGATTAGTTTCATGTTAGGATTGGTCTTCCTTGGATCACTTTCATAAAATTTATAGTCTCTCCTATTCATAAGTGTTTGATATTTCCCCATGATGGAGAAATAATAATGATTAATCATAGTCTCTATTAACCTTTATCTCCTTGAGGGAGCTTTTAACTTAAATTATTTTATCCTTCCATGCAATTCAAATATTTTTTAATCCTATCAAAAATTCAAAATTCAATCTATATTTGTGAGCTTAGAAATCCTAAGGATGTTCCATCTCCTTTCCCTAGACCCAGAATTCTTTCTACACCTTCCATACCTCCTCTATAATATTTCATTCCACCTCCTATATCTTATAAATATTCTATCAATGTTACCTCTCAACCTAGTATGGTGCCCTTCTATGTTGATTGATCCTAATCCAAACCAAATATCAAGAAAAACCAAATGTAACTTTTGTGCTCTTGACCACCACCATAAACATCTTGCTAGAGTTCATAAGCATGCTTCCAAAAATCTTTCCTCCCCTAAGAAACACCTACTAATTCTTTGATTCCCTTGACCAACCTATACATAGCCTAAGGGAGGAAGTTAATTTGAAAAAAGATGAAATTGAACAAACATTATAATTCTATTCGTGTCTTAGGTTCTATTACAATTAATTTGGATGAAGAAGATACTCTTGATGCTGATGATTTCAATATTTATAATGAAAATGATGATATTCATTCTAGTGATTATGATTATATGTATGAGCTTATTAATGTTAATCGTGATTTACAAACCAGTTTTCCAAAACATTTATCTCTTAGTCCTAGTGATGAACAAAGTGATCCATCTTCCCAACATGGTACTTGTTTGTAACTAGCTAATGTTCCATCTTCAATTCTTATTGTTTCTCCTCTTGCATGTTTCCCATATTCACTAAATCCTATAGACTAAAATGGGAGGGTAGATGATATGCTTGACTAGATCCTCTTGTACGATGGATTCTTTGTGTTTTCTTGTTTTAATGTGCTTCTCCTGTGATGTTCTTGTTATATGTTTTGTTTAGGTTTCTTTAGATGACCCTTATTTCTCTTTTAGCTCAAGGTGATGAAGGAATCAACCAATTGTGACATTTCTCTATTTGCATCTCATTTCTTCTATATGTTGTTGTCTGTGTTTTCTTGTGCACCTATGAAAATTTGCATTCACACACTCAATAAACTATTAACTTCATTAGCTCATAATCAAATAATACAATTAAACATCTAGAACTAATGAAAAGTGGCTTATTAATTCCTAGTCATAGAGAGTATGATCTAAATGTTAGTATTTATCTCATAATTGTGCATAGATCAATGAATTGCAACTATGAAATGGAAGATTCAAATGAAATTGTATCTAAATTAGTGCAAATTATAAGAAGAGATTGATAAGAACTAGAATAATTGATGTAAGAACTAGATGAAGAAGTGATCTAGGTACAAAATAAAAGCATATAGTTATGATAAGGAGTTATATGTGAGAACTCAATTTAGCAGAATTCCTTATGCAAATGATCTGGATGAGAAATGAATTGATTGAGTTTGGTTTTATAAATTTCCTCTTGGAGGGAAAGGTTTGAATTTGAATTTGATGGTTGAGATTGATTCATAATGAGTGGTTGATATTGATTCTCACTTGATCCATGTGAGTGATCCTTGTTAATGAAGCTCATTAGATGAAATCAAGTTATTTTTCCTTTTGTGAGTTGAGTGGATTATAAGACAATTAATTAATTCACTTTAATTAATATCTCTAGCCATATGTATTTTTTAGTTTGATTTGCTTGAATGACTAGGATAATTAATCAATGAATGATCCTTGATTATTGATGATTGATGAATTATGTAATTAAATTAATCTAATTCAATTACATAGATAAGCTTGATATTGATGTGGTTTGATCACCTCATTGATATTTAGGGCAATTAGGTCTTTTTATAAGACTAGACTAATTTTTAGGTGATTACAGTTGTTACATGTTACGTTGTGCATGTGCAACTATTTGTAAATGTGCCTTTTTATTTTTTTATTTGAGATGATGAAAAATGATAGTTACCTATTATTTTTTATCTCCATGATGTCATCCCAAAAAGAATATTCTTCACAACTCTTACGTAACATTCTTCCATTGTTCTTGTAGTTCTACCACCTCTGGGAAATAATCATAGTTCATTTTGATATATTCTAATAGAAATGATTTATCATATGATCATACTGACTCCTGAGTTAGTGGATCCCTTTCATGCTCTCTTTTGTCATGTGCTCATTTTCCATGGGTTTTCCTTTCTTGAGGGTATCTCATAGTGGAAACATATCTTGTAGGTGCATGTATGCTTTGCTAAAGCCATTTCTCCCATTAAGGCATTTGTAATCACTTTAATATGGAGGAATATACTCTACTCCATGTTTCACATTTTGTACACACACACACACAATAATTCAATGCAATATCTCTTATGCAGATGGATAAGGAGACAATGATTTCCTTACAATGATCATCTTTTCATTATCATGCTCCTGTGCATTATTCAATGGATCCCTTAATGGATACAATTCTTTCCTTAAGGACTGATCTTCCTTTTATAGATCCCTTTGGAGATAATTCTTTCATTAGGATTGATCCCCTTTTCATGATCCCTTAATGGAGACAATTATTTCCTTAAGGATTGATCCCTTTGTTTTGATGGGTTGACTACCATAAGATAGTTTGCCAGACTATCAATGCCATCTTTTACAACAACACTTTCTCTTTGCATGATCCATATTAAGGAAATACCTTACTAGGCTAGTGGTCATTCTCCCCATCTCGTTAGATTATCTCTTTCTTTTGAGAGATGAATCTTTTATCTTGGTTTTGTATTTGATGAGGAATTAAGTCACTTGGGAGATTTACATTTATTTGTCTCCTTGACCTTGAAAAAATCATTCTTATTCATTGATATATGTTAGCATGAGAATGAGTTTGTCTCATACTCTTTTTAAAGTGGGGGCTAAATGTACCATCCTAAAAACTTATCTATCATAATTGGATCTCTATTAGGCCCCATTTTGGTGATTTCAATATCTGATGTTTGTTATGCTTGATCTTAGCAACCCGATCCTTCGTTTCCCACATATTTTCCACCATCTCAACACCCAGTTCAAATTCGGGTCGATTCTCCTAAGTTTAGAACATTTTAAACATTATGTACTTAGGAACATAACATTTCAAATGTTTTGTTCCCATAGTTTCTGGCTCAAATTTGGCTTGGATCCCTATGCTAGGGTGTTAGTAGGAAATTAGATAATGTGGTTAGTCTAGCTTATTTTTGAATCCCAAAATTATAGATGAAGTAAATAAACACCCCATCTCTCCTCAATTTGATATCCATTACTATTCTCAAGAATTCACAATCAATAAGCATTCAAGAAATCAAGAGAAATTGAGCATCAAGTAATTGGATTCAATCTTTGAAGCTAAGCATCCAAGATGTAGTTTCTCCAATTCATTCAAGTCAATTCCAAGGAAATCCTCTCCATTGAATCAATTTTACCTCCTATGATGACCAAGTAGAGGAATTCTCCATCAAGAAAGAAGATCCTTCCATCAAAATTTATCTCTCCTTCATTGCAAGTGATTATCAAACATATCTACATTGAATCCCTAGGATTGTCATTCTTATATCCATGCATTTGTGAGGGCATCCTTGATTCCTATTATACATTCCAAGGTATCCTCCTTGTTTTCAAGCACATTCAAACATATTCATGAGTATGAGTGATTCCTACACCCGTCCATGAGCATTTATGCAAGGTAAATCAAACATTTACCTTTTTACAAGATTTCCTTTCATTTTCAAGGTTGATTCCTAAACAAGGTTTTGGCCAAGGAAAACCCATTTTACCTAGCTTTTTCCCCATTTTTTGTGTGTAGGAATAGGTTATGGAGCTACAAGATTTTTTACGTGTAGATTAGAAATGATCGAAGGATTCCTAAAAATATCAGTCAAAAGTACTGGGTACAAAACATCTAAAACATTTTGTATCCTAGTATAGAATATTTGAAACATTTTGTGCCCTGCAAATTTAGCTTAGATTGAGATCACATGTCATTACAATAGTTTAAACCCTGATTCTACCATTTTTATTTCCGAAAATTAGTTATCAATCTATTATTTCTAATTGTGTCTCTATTTGTTTATTTTTTTTATCTACATTTTATCTTTCGTATTTTCCATTTTAAATTACATATTTAGCAAAGGATCACTACCCCATTCAATGGTTAGGTCCTCGCTTGATCCTATTGGGACATCTTCCTTCTGAGTGTACACATTTAAAAGGAGGAGTAATCAACCCCTTTGCATTTGCTTTCCTTTTCATCATGTACATATAGTAATATTAACAAGTGTAAGAAAGGATGAATAAAGTATTCTTTTTACATACAAGTAAAAAATAAATCAATAGATTAAACAATTGATAAAATTATAATTGTATATAGGTTATGTTGTAAAATTAAAATTGTACATAGTTTATGTTGGAACATGTACTTCTTTAATATAGTGGTAAATGGGGACTATGCTTAAAATTATTTTAGGGGTTATTACTAAGTATATAATTATTTTAATTAACAAGGGAATAAGTGTGAGTTTTTGAAGAATAAAAGGGAAACCTTTGAGGAGTGGGCTAGAAAATTTGAATTGGATGACTATGGTTAACATGGTGGATAACCTATATCTACTCATAGATTACAAGCCACGTAAATTTATGATGATACAATAGGGAAGGGGTCATTGATATCATTCAACATCCACAAACTCAAACAAACATCACTAACTTTGATACCCTTATGATAATAGTCTTTTGAAAAAGGAAGAAGACAAGAAGTTCAATAGAGAACAATAAGGAATGACAAATGGAAAGTTTATGATTAAACCCAATTTGTGCTTATTATAACCTCAATATAAAAAATGATAAGATTCATATTATTTAGACACAATTGACAACATAGAATATAATTATTCATGTCAAAATACACTAATAGAGTACTAATTGAACTCAAAACAAAGAAAAAAAATTTATTTATTCACTTACAAATTCTATGATAGTTACAAGTTCTATTCAATTATTCAAGAACCAACTTGCTATCATTACAAACACAAATTCAAAGGAATGAAAATCTTCAACCCATAGATCTCATTAAGGCATTGTTTTATTCTCTTCTTCAACCAGACTATACTCAAAATGACCCCTCACACATTTTTCCTTCATTCAAAGATGGATGACATCTAACCTCCCCATTTGGAAGTTGTCTTCTTGTTTATATGTTGGTCTTCCCTCAAAAAATTTAACCAAACTAATTGTATTGGTTCCATAACTGTCCACCCAATTAGTTTCAAAAACTATCTTTGAACGATGATATGAGGTGTGTTTGTTCCACAATAGGAAGAGATGATAGGAAGTATAGAAACTGAAAATAAAAATTAAACCAAACTTTTGGAGCATGATTCTTTTACATCAGATGCACCATGAGGCTAAAAAATTCATCATGAGCTCCTACTCATGAACATAATGATATCATTCGGCTTCCCTTTATTTTTCTGCTTCTTCCAATTGTCTTGTCTTCACATCCCTTGTTGTGTCCTCTCCAAATGTGTTTGATGCTTGTATTTTCTCTTTTTAAGTTTCTCTATTTGCATTTGTTTATCTCAACTTTTTGTTGATAGTTTTTCCTTCTAATTTCTGTGTCAACTTCAAATTTCTACAATTTAACCTCCTCATCTTTCATAAACTTGTCTAGTTTTCCAACAACATCAAAATCTTTACATAAATCCGCAACTCCACCATTTGTGGTGGAATATACACATTATTTGTTTTCTACACCCTCCTTCACAAAGTCTTACTCTCTCCTTCAATATGGTCTTTCAAATTGAATAAAACCTCTATTTGATCAAAATATTGTACTCTTCATCATCATCCTCATGATTTGCCTCCACCCCAACATCCTCTTCATTCACCTCTTTATCATCTACAACCTTTTCACATTCCACTTCTACAGTCACATCTTCTTCATCCTCTTCATTTATTGTGGCTACTACTTTCTTCATTATTTCACTAAATACATTTTTAATCCCCTCAATCTTTTCATCAAGTGATTCTTCTGTTTCATTAGGATCCTCATCAAACATAGGGCCTTTATGCATCACTAGACACTTTATCTCAAAATTATGCTCATTTGCTACAATTTCTATACTTATCTCCTTATCTACATTCTTTTCTTCAATGCCTTCCAAGGAACATGTACTTACTGCATACACACTATCTACTTCCTATTTTCTATCACCTACAATCACAACTTGACCAAGAAAACAATTCTTTTCCAATGCATCCACTCTTCTTGCAATTATGTTGAACATCTCATGAAATTTAATTTTCTCTGCTCCATCCCAACACTTATCCCAAGACATAATTCCTAGGATTCTCCTTACACTAATCCCCATTCTTCTTTCTATTGTAACCCTCTACACTTACAATCACAAACAATCTTTCATCCTCCTTTTTTAACTTATGTAGTTACAAGTCTCATCTTTCATGCAACAAATTATCCTAAGGTTTACTCAAAACACCTCCACTATTAGCGATCAATACACAACTATACTCCTCACCCACATGTCCTAGCATATATTTATTTATACTCATTGATATACACACACACTCAAAACCATTGGTGCTGATACCATTTTGATAGAGTTCAACATCCACAATCTGAAACAAGCATCACTAACTTTGATACCCTTCTCATAGTAGCCTTTCGAGAAAAAAAGAAGAGAAGAAGTTCAATAGAGAATAATAAGGAATGAATGATGGAAATTTTAGGATTAAACCTAAGTTGTCCTTATTAGAATGTCAATAGTCAAACAAGATATTATTTAGATTGTTTGAACACAAATGATAGTACAGAATATAAATATTCATGTTAGACTACACTAACAAAGTACTAAGAAAACTAAAAATAAAGAAACACAAATTTATTTCTTCACTTCAAAATTCTACGACATTTACAAGTTCTATTCAATTCTTCAAGAACCAAATTACTCTCATTATAGACACAACTTCAAAGGAATCCAAATTTTCAACTTGTAGATCTCAACAAGGTGTTTTTATGTTCTTTTCTTCAGCTGGACTATGCTCAAAGTGACCCCTCACACCTTTCTCCTTCATTCAAAGATGGCCAACTTCCAACCTCCCTATTTAGAATTTGTCAAGTTCTGTTTATACATTTTTCTTCCCCCAAAACTGTTGCCCAAATTGATTGTTTTGGTTTTCATAACTATCCAGTGAAGTGGTTTCAAAAACAATATTTGCATGACTATAAGAGGTGTGTTCATTCAACAATAGGAAGTCTAGACTAACAAGAAAAATTAAGCCAAAATTTCAAAGCATGATGCTCCTGCATTAGCTACCATGTGATGGAAATAAAGTGCTTGCTCATTATGGGATGACATCACCTTGGGGAAAGTACAAAGGATTTTGAAATATTTATAAAATTTTGTAGGTTGTATAAAGATTTTGTAATCTAGGGTAATTTTAATTATAATTCTAAAACCAGCTATCTGCATGTGTGGGAGGTCATGAAAGGTAATGAGGCTAGTGCGGGCACAAAAATACATAATTACATTGAGTACTCACATTTATTTTGGGTATTTCCTTTTGTTGTTGGCATTACAAATCACTTGAGGCTTCTTTAAAACCCAAGATCAATTATGTCTAATAACGACATCATGGGTGGTGATAGGGTTAGATTCAAACCAAATAGGTGTGATGATTTCAAAAATAATACCATTGTGTGACATATATGTAAAGAAGGAGGGGTGGCTCAATATATTGAAAATATGACTAGGCACAACAAAAATCTGTCAACCCAGTTTGTAACATCCTGGGTTGATAGAAGGGTTTCAGTGGGGGAAATTTCCTTTAAAGTTAATGAGGATGTGATTGCAAAGGCAATGAGTCTTTCCAATAATGAGCAAAAATGGAAAAATATGATGCATGTCTTAGAGATGGATAGCTCGAACCAATTTTTTTATGAGACTACAACCTTGATCAAACTCCACGGTGGTTGCAAATGAATGAAAATTGTTGAGCTATGGGACCAGATATGTCTTATGATAATTGAGTATTTCACATTAGAAGGAAGATTTAGGGTATATTATTTCTACCATATGCCCCTGCTTAACCATTTTTGCAAAGAATGTATTATTTCATTCACATTTTGCCTTCTCCATTCCCTGAAAAATTATATCAAGGAGGTAGTTGATTCTACTAAAAATAATGGAAAAATTCTCATCACTCTCTACCAAGCTCTTATTCTTAGGATTTACCATTTCCATTTGGCTCTCTACCCATATAGGCCCATTATTGTGCAAGAGGCCCCAAATTCTACAACCCCTTCCTCGACTAGCCTTTTAGACTTACCTGGGCCTAGCAAAAAGAAAGGCAATAAAAACCTTGGTCTGAAATCTTGACATGGCATCCCTAAAACCCCCACTCATTTTGGAAATTAAGGGGTTTCAAAAGATAATAAACAAAAATCCCAACCCCTGAGCAAGAAAAAAAGGAAAGACCTCTAAAAAATCCAAGTTTGCAATCTAGGAGATTGATTCTAACATAGAGGCCACGAATGAAACTAACACCCCTAGGCACCCCTAGGCAGTCAACTAGGTTGGCCACTCATCCCCCGGGTAAGGGGAATAAATTAAAGGTGGATATAGAGTCTAAAGAGGAACATGATATTGAGAGTGAAGAGACCAAAGAATCTAGTAAGGAGGTGAAGGAAGATAGTGAGAAGAATGTAGAGATGGAGGATAACTCAAATACTACTAATAGCTCTTCTCATGTGTTTGAGAACATAAAAACAAGCCCCATAGACCTAAATAATGATATGCTGTGTGAGGAAGTAACTACTACCAAAACCATTGCACTATCGAGACTTCCTATCTAGAAATTGTGACAAATGTATTGCTATTGTTGGAGAAATAGAAAAAAACTAAGGCCAAAGTCTCTGAGCTCGAAAGAAAAATTGGTAGCATTTCAAGATTCTTCATGAGGGTTATGCATAGTTCAGTGACATCCATTTGTCTGCTGCAGAAGATGGTGTTGGACAATGATGGAAATAATGAGGACAACTATAAGGAGCTCTTTAAATTCCCCACAGAGGATTGGTCGATGACACTTCATGAAGTTTGATGCAATTACAAGGGAGCTCAATATGGTTTGTGTCCCCTGCTTTGTTTATTTTTTTCCTTATTGTTGCTAGTTGCCACTATGGGCATATTATGAATACTAGTTATACTTTCTTGGTTTTTTGCTAGAACATTATTACTAGATGTTCCTATGTTTACTGGGATGACCCTAGGTGGCCTTTTTATCAAAATTTTAGTGGCTTATATGGCATAATAGATAGTAGATCCAAAGACATTAACTCCTTTTTGATGGTGTGGATGATTGATATTAGTTGATGTTTTTTATATTAGTTGCTAGTTTTTGATGTTAATGTGTTGTTATCATTAATCTGTCGATTATATGCCCTCTAAGTTGTTGTACTAAATGACATCACCGTAGTTTTTACTGCTTTAATATAAAAAACATGTACTTTTAGATTACAAAACATGCATTTTCAATCATTTGAATTTCGACAATAATTCATATTTTTATAATGAATTATAAATTATGTATAATAACAAAGTTGGCTTCAAGATTTAAAAAATATTAATAAAATTGATATTTGATTTAGATAAAACTTTACACTTTACACTAATAGAATATAATTAAATTTATTAACAAAAACTATTTTTTAAAATAATAAAGTTTCCATATATAATCAAATGTATCTATATCTCAAATTTTTAACCTTTCAATCCATGTCCCTCATGATACTATAAAAATCTTAAATGTAGATTACTTAATTCTCAAAATCCTTCCATGACATAAATTAAAATTAAAATTATCACCATAATACTTATCTATCTAATCTTAATATTAATAAATTAAAATGTTGATTTTATATTAATTTCTAAAGAAATCTCCACAAAAATAACTAAGTATATATCATGCATATCGTTTAAGATGTTCTTTTATGTCACCCTAATTTGCTAATATGTAAACTAACATCCCACTCCAATATTTTGAACTTCCATCAAAATTTGAACACATGATATGAAGCTTTATAATATTTTTTTAATATTTGGCACTCCGAATACCAACACTATTAAATGTCCTTTGTTAGCACTCCAATCATTTAATAATAACAATAATTTGTTAAATATAAAATATACTTCCTTTTGTCATACAACCCTTTCCACGTTCTTCGAATGACAGCTTAAAAATAAACAAAATTATAGATAATCGAATTGAGTGGATAGGAAGAAAATGACTAGTTAAAATATCAAATTTGGATAGAGAAGTAGGAAATTTAGGGCGTTTTAGGGTGTTTGGGCGACTCCATGGAGGTTGCTATTCTTTTCCACACATTTTCCCGTTTCCTTATCCCTAATAAAGTTCTATCACCATCTAATGTCACATATCTTGACAAAACAAAGAAAATCAATCCATATGGTACCCTCTAATTTGCCACCTTTCATAATTATGAATGAAGTAGAGCCCAACAATAAAGTTATTGAATTGTTTGATATATTTATTTTTTCTAACATTTAGACCTCTCACATCTCATAGTTGTTTCAAGTTTGATGTGTATTTAAGTACTCATGTTGTTTCAAGAACTTTTTCTTTTTTTATGTGTATTGAAGTACACATTCATCTATAGTATGTTTTTTTTTAACATATTGATCAAAATATAAAATAATAAAAAGATATTGTTATAATTTTATAGTTGAATTTTTTTTTTTTTGATTTAATAAATTTAAAAGATATTTTTTGTTCATTGTTCTATTGTCTTATTTTAGAGTTCTCTTTGTGGGACAGTCAATATCAAGATTGAAGTGTTGGCAATGTTGAACATCAACAATCAAAGGCTGGAGTAGATTAGGAGCAGCAATCAGAGGAGGGTTCACACGACTAGAGATCACACTAGTAGTAAGGGATGGAGTCAAGTCCACCTAGTCTAAGGAGGCCAAATCAATAAGAGCATCATCTTGGGGGGTCATCATCAGCTTGTGAAGAGTCATCAAAAGAAGAATTGAAGGCGAGGATAGTGAAATGATCATCATTTGTGTCCTTCCACCAAGTGGTGTCACTTTTACAACGCGAGAGAACAATTAGTAGCCAAATGGATTAAAGAGAAGAACCGTCTACATCGAAAAGGGAGGCCCTCGTAATCCAGTGATTGAGTTCATGGCTTGTCCTCGACCATTAGAAGCACATCCCTTAGAAGGAATGCAGAGATGTTAATGTCAACCAAAATGAAAGTGAAGGTAGAGAGGCACATTGCAGTCGTAGCCTCATCCACCTTTAAGAAATGACCAATACAGTTATCGACGGCTTCAAAGAAATAATTCTCCTAAAAATAAGGGGAAGATTGGGGAGACTATCCAGGGTTTAGCTGAGAGAGAGTGATTTCTCAAAACCCACAACTTAATTGCTTAGCACCAAATCACATTCTTTAGAAGAAAACAAAACAATAATAAAAAACCCCTTTGCACAAGGGAGAAGCTCAATGAAACTAGAGACTTTAAGGGTCTTCAAAAGAATCCTATCTAGTTATGCATATTTGAAAGAGAAGGACAAAAACCAATGAATCTACAAACCAACCCATATTGTTGGTAAAAATCCATGTTATCCACCACATTTGGGCCACACACCATCATAGAAAAGGTCTTGGCACAAGAAAGCGGTTGAGATTTGTCCTTTGGAGGAATAGTAGCAGCAGATTTGGCGGCATTAACATAGCTTCATCCACCAACAATGGATTTGGGGGGTAGGAGAGGAAGTGGGGGTGAAGGGGTGAACCCCCTTCTTCATGACATTAAAAAACCTAGTACTGGGTCTCTGAGAAGAGTGCCAAAATAACACTATTCTTGTAACGAACCCTCCATCAACAATGTTAGGAACAACATCAAGAACCAAACCACTGACATCCAGAGATGAAACACCTAGCAATGGGGAAGCACCCAACATGCTTATAGAAGGAGACCCCAACCCAAGGAGGGACAAGTTCAAATCTAAGTGGAAGCCAAGGGCGACAATAGTAATTACATTTGTAGGAACTAACAAGGAGGTATTACTACCCCCAATAGGTCCCCATCGGTCCGTGTTGCAAAGAAGGACAAATTCAAACAAGTAGTGTCGGGGGGAATAGTTGTTGGGGCGGAAGCGAACTCATAAATCATTCCCTTAAATTTTTTGAACCTTTCTTGTGTGTGCAAAGGTATGTTGAGATATCCTCTTGATGCCTTCTATATTTTTTTATTGTTAAATGTACACAATGCTTCTAATTTAAAGTGAATTTGAAATTTATGATGTGTATCCATAGTTTACTTCCTATTGTTTGATTTAGATTAGAACATTGAAAGATAGTGTAATCTTAGGTTTGATGGTATAACAAACTAAACATCTAAATAAATACCTGGGGTTCCTTAATTTGGTCTCTCATATACACTATCAAATTGGAGAAGAAAACAATGAAACTTTTCCAATTAAAGATTGGATGTTATTTAGTTTTCAATCTCAAATGAAACCCATCACATTGTGATGTTTTCTAATAGTTTAAATTAGGGTATAAAACTACTTGTTTAGCCTTAGGATTGTGTTGTCGAATAAATACCTTCACTGACATTTAAAAAATTTCTTCTTCTATTAAATTATAAAATAAACATTAACAAACTATTAGTAATTTTTATAGCTATTATGCAAATAGCATCAAAAGATTTGGAAATGAAGTCTAATGTTTTTTTAGTATTTAAAGTTTGTACATAAAATCTAGAATTTGTGGGAGATGAGCTAAACAAAACAAACAAAATAATTTTACATTTTAATTTTAGGAGCCTAATATGAAATTATATCTCACTCACATAATTTTTTAACCTTCATCTATAATTTTCTAATGCTTAGAGAACAAAATTAGAGGAATGGTTTTTATGAGAAGTTGGAATTAAAGAATGCATAAAATTGAATATGATTAATTATATTTCTATTTTTTTATTTGGCAATTATATTTTTCATGTTAACCTCCAGTTTATCTTCTATATAAATTGTCAAGTCAATAAATTCAAAATATTATTTTTAGTACTTATGTACTAATATTTTTTATTATGGTTCAAACAGGTTTTGAATGGGCTCCTAAACCTTATAATTTTTTTTGTGGAAGGATCAACAACTCTCATATGAACAATTGCAACAAGACAAGTAACACCAAACAACAACCCGCCCTACACCAAACAATCAACAACCTAGAAAAATATATGAATATAAGTCTCAAGCTGCTCTAACAACACGCTCAAGTCCACTACATCAAATCACACTCACATACTAATGTTATAACCATATTTCATTCATAATTTTATAACTAGTAATATACTATTTGAAAATGATCTTTAATGATTCTCATTATAATAGATGCAAAACCATCTTAAGTTGTAAGACTATGTTTAATTTTTTTTCTCATACAGTCCATATGCTAACATCAAACCCAAAATATTAGAATAGATCACATCTAAACCCATCATCTTAAGATTCCATTGCTTGAGTTTGTATCTAGATATTTTAAATGATCTTAAAAAATGAATTCAAAATGTTATACAATGCTTACATTTCATTAATTTTAGCTAACTTCTTGAAAATTATACACTAAGATCTAGTGTATTCACTTAAGTTTTTAATAACAACTAGTATATGATAATTATCTTTTACACACAATTAGAAAGATGGAGAACATGCCACAATGTTAGGTATTCAAATCATGTGACTTTAATCCTTATCCAAACTGGTGCAAGAGTACCCTAGTGCATTCACAATCAGCACCAATCAAAAATAGATTTTATGTTTTATTTTGATCTCGTATTTATGCATTTCTAATGTTTCACTCCAGCTCTTGTTAGTAAAAAAGCATCATCGTTTCTACCAAATGTGAGATTTGGAATAGACATAGAGCCTTCATTAGAGCTCGACAATAGAATACCACATGCATTCATATTGGGTTTTAAAATGGGAAAAAAGGAGGCAATGTATTGCCTAAATAGGGGGGAGGGTTGGTTTTTAGCGAGGGGGGTGGGGGCTTATGTAGGGAAAAAAATTGTGGGGAGTATTGGGTGGGTATTAGAGGGGGGTGACAAAAAAGGAGTTTGAGGAAATATTTTTTGAAAATAGGGGGATTCTTTAGTATGCCATGAATCTAGGTGCTATGATTCGGGTTCACTAAGTGAAGCCCCCATGGGAATAGAGCATGGACTTCCACGAGTTCCGAAAATTTTGTCACATGTTATAGTTACAATCATTGGGCATGTTCTACGTCATCATTTTTTTCTCCTTACATCGGTTTGTCATGTAATTTTCTATTATGATATTATTCTTTGGAGACTTATATCCATCTTTGTTGAGGTCCTCTTCAATTCTTTCTAGTGTTGATTTTGATAAAAAGGGAATGAGACTGTTTGCAAGAAAAGATTAGAATTTGTTAACCAAATACAATTGACCGGTGCTCATTTGTCATTTGGAATGATTTTGAAAGGAATTTATGATAGATGATATTTTAATTGAGCATTGTTTCAATGATTAACTATAGAGTGAAGGCATAAGGTTAGTGTAGATAATAAGTTTGGAAATTGAAATGGTACAACCATCAATTAAAAAATTAAAAAAGGGAAGTTGACAACCAAGAATTGTTGAACTATTGACTGGTATAAATGAATTGAGGAAACAAAATGCACCTCATTAACAATGCTTATCAAAATAGAAGAGGAATCAATAGCATTGAATTGGAAAAAGAACACAAAATATGGAGAGACTTCGATGGAGGAAGAGAATGTGAAATATTGTTGATTATTAAAGACAATGTCATTTAGTAAATAATAGACGCTCAAGGGATGAGGCTATGTAGTTGTACACACTCAAGTGGTGCACTTCTCTAAATCATTACTTCCAAGAGAGTCCATAGATTGGAAACCTTGAGAATGTGATTTAGAGCTCCCTAGGCATGGAGTGCAAGGATATTAAGACTGCTCTCAACTAGAGCTAATTAAGCCTATAACCTTGCTAGTAAACCATGCAATGGGAGATTCAAAGAAAGACAAGGGCAAGAATGCCAATATCTCCAAGAATCAATATGAGAATGCAAATGCAACTAAGCTAGAAATGAGAATGCAAGCTAAGCTATGGAAATGAAAAAACAATGCAACTAAGCTATGAAAGGAAAGAACAAGTGTTACAATCCAAGCTAATTAATCTATGTGAGCTAATCTAGAGCATGAAAATGAAATCTAAACTAAGAAAAGCATAAATATGAAACTAAGCTAAGAATGCAAGAATATGAAGCTATGATGCAAGAAATGAAGGCTAGATGCAAGAATGTCTTCAAAAGCTCCAAAGTCTCCAAGCAATCCTACAACATAAGGTTAGTATTCAAAAGATGGATCTAGAATGAAGAAGAGAGCTCTCCTTTTAAAGGAATTGAAAAGGAATGGACCATGGAGATTAAGAGGCAAAATATTTAATCAATGGTGGAGCTTGAAAGAGGAGCAATCCATGTGCACAAATATCCTCCAATGAAAAAATAAGAGTTGACCTTTGTGTCCCATGTGAGACAAAAAGGCCTTTTCTTCTTTTTATAAAATAAGAATAATGCTTTATTTGTGCAACTTAGGATAAGAGGAAAGTAGGGGCTTTTTATTTAATAAAAGGGGAGGGAATTCCTTTTAATTAAATAAAGACTTACAATAAGATGGTTAGCCCATAGGAAATAATCAAATAAATGATAGAACTAGGATTTGATCAAGAATAAGCAATTGATGAATTTAGCAAAAATGCTAGCAAGGGGCTAATTGTCTAGGTGACCATTTTTAGGTGTATACATTTGCCCCTCTTTGAATAATGTGTGATCAATCTGGGAACACATTACGTCAAAGAATAGATCAGCCAAGAAGGCAAGAGATAGAGATCTGACTCCAAAGAATGAAGTGCAGAGAGATAGCAAATCTTGCATGATCAGCCTGGTAGCGACAGTACTGAACACTTAGGAAAGAGATGGATAGTATCAGAACTCGAGATGAGAACTAACATGTCAAGCGCAAAGAGATAGATCGATCAGAGGAAATGGAATGGTCAAACATATGCTCTGAAGAATAGCCAATAGAAATATGATGTGTCTGCCCCCTCAGGATCGAAAGTGAAATCAGGTAGAGGGAATGCAAAAGCAAGAGCAACATGATCAAATCACTAGAAAGTCATAATCGAAGATGAAAGATGATAGAATAACCATCAAGCAGTGAAGATATGCCCCAACAAAGATCGAAGAAGAGATGAAAATGAATGAAATGAATGATAGACTAGTGTAGACACCGAAAAATCCTTAAGAAAATAAATTATTTTTTTGTTTTCTGAAAATCCTTGATGACATCATCATTTATTAATTAATTAATTATTTAATTAATTAATTTATTTTTATGGCATTAAATCCCTCTTTTTTAATTAAAAATCTTTAATTAAGGAATCTAGCCTAAAAATGTCATTTGGACATTATCCCTAATTTATTAATTATTTAATTAATAAATTGACCAAAAACCTCAAAAATAAATTAATTTATTTTTAATTTATTTTTTATCCCAAACTTGGCCAATTTCCTTAAGACCACTAACCTCTTCCAAAATCTTCTAATCCCTTCTTAATTTCGATTAAAAGGCTAATCCCATCTTTCCTAACCCTAATCCCAAGGTTAAATATTTAATTAAGGTTAAATATTTAATTTCTATATTTATTGAAAATATTTTAATAAATATTCCTAAAACTTAAGCCTTTTGGAATGAATAACTTTTATTCCATGAAACTAAGGAGAAATCTAGACTCTTCTAGAATCTTCTCAAATCCACCCTCTTCACCCATCCTAATCCTTTTCTTTGTCCTAATCTAATCCTAATCCTACCCTTAAACCTTTGTGCAATCCTAACCAAGCTTAAGACTTTCCTAAACCAAAGCAAAGTCTTTCCTTCCAAATATCTCAACCACAAAGCATTTATTGCTTCCCCAAAGTCTTCAAAGCCTCTTAAAAGCCCATTCATTGCTCTTACAAGCATTTATTTGGAGAGTTATGAGCTTGGAGCCCCCTTTGTTGACTCCTCTTTGCCCTTCCCTTCATCCACTCACCTTGTGACATGTGTCACCTCCTGATTGGCTGAGAACTAGCACAATCCATGTGCTTCCCTTTGAGTGAATCTTGGCCTCTCTTAAGGATTTCAATCCTGGCCATTCATTCCTCCTACCCCAAGCCTTTAGAAATCCTATAAATACCCTCACTTCCTAAGGCAAATCATCTTTCAACTTTCAAACTCAATAGAAAAGTTATAATGCCATTTTCATTCTAGCATAAGCATAAACTCATCTTTTTTAGATCATTTTCAAGCTTAAATCACATCTAAATTAGCTTAATGGGATTAACATAGATTCATTTCTTGTTTAATCAATCTTAGTTTCAATCATTTAGCTTTTGCATATTTGTGTGTTCTTGAGGCCTTTGAGGCAAAATAGGTTCCTCATACCTATTTTGTGTCATTTTGGGTCTTCTTGATCCTCAAATCATCCATCTTGCATGCTCCAAGTGCTTGAGTTTGCACACCCACATCCCTCTATATCTAAGCATATCAAACGGTGCATGGGCGCATCCGTTTTAGGCTTAAACTGAGGTGGCTTTGATTTTAGTTTGCTTACCTTTAAATTTGATTTGATAATATGCTATGACGTTTGTTTGTCTTTGGCCTTCAAAACAGGTTTAGGTGCACTCTCAAAATCCTAGTCTACATTCTGGCACGCCCGGTGGGACTAAAACCACAATCATTTTGATGAAACTATACTTTATATGCTTTTTTTTTGCAGGAAATAAAGAAATGTCGCCTTCATAAAAAGAAATGACGCCTACAGCAATTAAATGTCACCTTCAAACAAAGAAATGTCGCCTTCAACAGAAGAAATGTCGCCTACAAGGAATTCAGTCACGCCTTCATGCAATTAAATCACGCATTTGAAGAAAGAAATGACGCCTGTGAACTCTGTTTTCACGCCTGCATAACTGAGATTTTCCTGTTGTCAGCAACTTCTGTTACGTTCCAGAATTCTCTTCTGTTGCCTTCTTTTAATTAAATCACGCCTGTAACAAAAGAAATCACGCCTCTGGTTTTTTATCTGTCGCCTTTTGAGGTACAGAATGTCGCCTGTAGGAATTAAATGTCGCCTCTGAACTTTCCAGCATCGCCTATAAGCTGGACAGTGTCGCTTTTGGTTTTTGTCTTGAGTTGCTTAAAGACTGGTTTTTTTTCATATTACAGCAAAGGTCAAATTCAATCTCGAATGAAACTAAAGGAAAGAACTTAGGTCCTAAGTGTCATTGTCAATTTGAAAAGCAAACCAAATCTCGAATGCACTAAAAGAACAAACAACTCTATTCCCTATCTCGTTTCAAATTCCAAAGCAAGCAAACAAATTCAATCTTGAGTGATCTAAGGGACAAAACAAAGCTTTTTCAAAGTTCTTAAAACAACTCGCTAATCAAATCTTGAATGAACAAAAGGAAAGAACTTGCAAACGTTCAATTCATTTACATTTTGAGGAAAGGAACAAATCAAAATCTAAACACGTGTGTCTTCATTTTTCAAAGTTCAAACAAACTTAATCAAATTTGGGAAAATGAACAAAATCTGCTTGATGTGCATGTAGGAGTTTTTCAATTCTTGCATAATCCTTGTTAGAGTAAGCAACGTGGAACATTTGAACTTGGACAAGTTCACTTGTTCTACTTTTAGCGAGGCCTGTCCAAGGAGAAGTGCTTCCTCCTCGGAGAACGACCTCAAACCGGTATCCCCCCCGGCCGGTATACAAATAAGTGAAGTCCAAAAGAATCACTTACATCTCCTAATCGCCGGGCGTTCGTGCCAAACACATGTCTGGGGATGGTAAACATTCCTCTCCCCCAGCATAATTGGCAAGGCTCTTAAGTGAGTCACGGATGATCAGCATAACCGGGTATGGAGACACCACGGAACTATTAAAAACTTGATAAACTAGAGGCTACCCTATCTACATCCGAAAGTATCAAAATCCTTGTGCAAGGACCGATTCCAAGGGGTTTACCGGGTCGCCTCAAGATTACTCACCATTTGTATTCCCTTCTAGGGGATACCAAGCTGTGGGCAAGTGATTTTGATACTCACCTTCCTTAGGTAGATCTGTTTGAAGTGCTTGATAGTCAAAGACTCCGTGAAAACACTTGTTGAAACATACACTTTCAAAGCTTTGTCAGAGTCAGTTGCCTTTGTTTGTATCCCGCAAGGTTGCTTTGTCCCTTGCGGAGATTGCTTTGACTTTAACTTTTGCCATTGGAAACCTTTGCCTCAAAATCAGAAGCCTCTTTTCCAAGTGATGCCCAGCAAGAACAAACATCCTAAAGCGAAGTTGCCCAAATCCCAAGCCTATCAAGAGCAAAAACTTATCAAGAAGAACACCAAGACCTATCAATCCATTATCCAAGCAACCCAAGCAGAGGAAAAGTCCCAAACCAGACTTGAGAACATTGCCCATAACGCCCGCATCAAACAGTTCGCCTTCCGTTTCCGAGTTAACCATCACTTTGTCAACCTTGAGCCAGAAGATTAGCCAATTCCTTGTTCATGTCTTGTTCCATCTTCAGATCTTGAAATCTTGTCTCAATAGCCTTGCATCTTGGTTTCATCCTAGTTTCACCCTTTGCATCAGCATCAAAACCTTAGTTGCATTTTAAAACATCATAAAGTTGCATATGCATTCATCTTCCTACCAACATTCTAGAATCAATCCTTGTCATTTGCATTATCCCTTTAGATAAAGCATTGTCCCTTCACCCTTCAATACCTTTTCCACCAGCATCCCCCCATCAGCTTTCCATGTCTTTCCAGCAGATCCATCATCTTTTGCTCCAAATCCAGAGATCCACCAACACTTAGTGTTCTACCTTTTGAGTTGTTCCTATCCTATATCCAAGATCAGAGACCATCATCCTCTTTTTTGGCACAACGTGTTGTCATAAAGAAATCAAACCTTGTCCTTGCATAGCCATCATCTCGAGCAAGAGACTGGAGTGTATTGATAAGAAACTTGTTGACCGAAGATCATCAGTCTATCTTAGGTTGACCCCATCATATCTCTGATCCTCCATTTGGGAAAAATAGCAGCTCATTTGTTGACCACTCAGTAATCTTTCACCAACTTTCCACCAGCAACCTGTCCTTCCTCCACCGTCTTGATCCATATCAGTTCCATCCAGCTTCCATCATCGCCATCTTGATCCATCCTTACATTGCATCCTAGAAGGTCATCATCTTTAGAAGTTCATCAACTTTGCATCCATCAACATCTTTTAGCCAAACATCTTGCATACATTTAGCACTTGCATCTCCATGCCTGTTGAGACCAGATCTCAGAAAAGAAGAAGCATGAATCCTTATCCACCAACAACCTCATCCGATCCCAAACTTTTCACCAATGCCATGATGACCTACAATCCCTAGATCCAAGCCAGTAACCCATGTGAAGATCCAAACATCCCTTCATCCCCCTTGGCAAACCAAGCATTTGTAAATCCTCCAGAAAGCCCACCAGCAACCAATGCCCTTGTAGCACAACATCAGCAAAGCACGTTTGTTCACTACCTGCCAGAAAGTACCTCCATCCCACCATCTCTCTATCCACGCATCCCCATCAAAACTATCCAAGTTCCAGCACAAGCATATTCTCCGTTTGTCCAAACATTTCCTGATCCTATCATGCAAACACCCCAAGAGCTTTCCACCATTCCCCTTTTCTTGCAAGGAAGCCTCACCAGTCCTGCAACACAAGTTGCAGCACCATCTGCTCCATCTCATACCCCTTTTGCTTCATCATCTGCTATGGCTGCCCAAGCCCAAAACCAATACTTAAACCAAAGTCATCTTCCACCTCTCATGCAAGCTTTTACACCAAAAGCTTCGCCACCATCCGCAAGTCAAGCAACACCTTTCACCATCAAAGGAGTACTGTCACCCTTCACTCCCCAAGCACCCCTACCTTCTTCTTTGGGGTTAGCGCAATCGCTCCCCATTCCAACCTCATCTTTCTCTTGGGTGTTTCCTTCATTTTCCTCCTCACAAGCATTCGCTCAACCACAACCTCAACAAGCTCCTTTCTCGCAACCATCATTCGTGTCCCAAGCTCCCGTTGCTCCTACCATTCCATCATCCGCTGCAGTGCACCCTAACACAAGCTCTCAGTGGGGCCTTACAAAAGAAGAAATGAAGGCATGGGGGATCCCATCTCAATCCCCTACATCTATGGTTGCAAGTCAACAAACCGCCTTCGCCCAAGTAGCACAGCAGCAACTACCCCAAACACCGCCGGCTTCAAGCTATTCATCCCAAATCCCAAATACCTTCCAGCAAGTTCCACCACTTCAACAGCCAACTTTCCCCAGCTATCTTACCCCATCACCCTTTGTTTCTAGCTTCCCCACATCTGTTCTACCTCTAAGTAACGCAGGCATGCACCCAGCTTATATCAGCCAAACCCAAAGCCAACCTCAGCAACTACCACCATCATACCCGCAAGCAGCATCATTCCAACAGCCTCCCCCACAGCAACCACATGTCCCCTTTCAGCAAACACCCATCATTCCTCCACAACAACAAGTCCCTTGCTATCAGCCTCAGCAACAAATCCCTATCATCCCCCAGCAACAACAAGTTCCCACCCATTAGCAAGTCCCAAATGCCCAATATCAGTAAGCAGTCCCACAACAACCGTCAGTTCAACAACAACAAGCAGCCCAACAACATCAAGAGGTTCCATATCATTTACCACAATATCCCCCTATGCCACACCAGCAATATCCCCAACAACCATTGCCCCAAAATCAGTTCCAACCTATTTATCCACAGCAAACGCCATATCTAGTTCCACAGCTTCCATCACAAGCAGAAGTCCCAGTTCCCTCGCCACTCAATGCTGAGTGGGAAGCAATGAAAAATGCTCTAAAAGAGCTACAAAGTGGAACAGAGAAAAAAACATACAAGTTCGAAGAGGTGTGCTCATATCCCTTCGATCGATCCATAGCAACTATCCCTTTCCCCAAGCATTTCGAGATGCCCAAGTTCGACAAGTATCGAGGGAAAGGAGATCCAGTAAACCATATCAAAGAGTTCTACATGGCGTGCCAAGAAGTAGCTTACAGTGATAACTATCTCCTGCGCCTGTTTCCCAAAAGCTTGGGAGGAACTGCTGTTGAGTGGTTTTACAAAATACCACATGGGACAATAAACACCTTTGCTGAACTCTCTGAGAAGTTCATCACACACTATGCCCATAATGTGGAGAATGAGTTGTCCTTGCTAGACCTATGCAACTCAAAGCAGAAAGACGGAGAAAGCCTTGCAGAATACTTGCAAAGATGGCAGAATCTTACAACCAGGTTATCATATCAGCCGCCAGAGAAGCATCTAACAAAGATCTTCATTGATAACCTGCATCCAAAGCTATCCCATCACATGTGAATGAACTGTCTCCAGACATACCAAGACATCAAGAGCAAAGGCATAGGCATCGAGAAAGCTCTCCTAGATGAAGGCACTATTCGTCACTTCAAGGATGATTCCAAGAACAAACCCAACAATGATAAATCCTGTTATTGGAATCGTAACAAGAATGTTGTTACAGATGGAACCACTGACACTAAGAATGTACAATTCGTTGTGGCTAGTCCTACACCAGCTCAAACATACCAACCGCCACAAGCGCCCATCTATCAGCAACCACCAGCTCCCGCATATCAAGCACCTATTTATCAGCAGCCTCCTCAAGCTCATCAACCACCTGTGCAACAGTATCAGCAGCAATACCAACAGCAACAGCCAGCACGTCAAGGCAATCCTGTTAACACAGTTAACGTTGCCCCAAGGCAGAATAAATCCAACAATCAGAACAATCCAAAGAGGACTTTCACACCTTTGGGTGAGCCTCTGGATCAGATCTTTTATCGGCTAGCCAAGGCAAATATGATCACATATCCGCCCATCCCACAGAAGGATGACAACGCACCAAAGTCTGATTGGTATAAAGAACATGAATACTGTGATTACCATCGTGTGAAGGGGCACACAACATTGAAGTGCATGCGGCTTAAGCACTACATCTAGGATCTCATCGATCGCAAGGAAATCCAGGTCGATGCACCAACTCAAGCTTCACCCAATGCCGGTTTGCAAATATATCAAAATGTGTTCCCTCAACACGATACCGGGAAGAATCAAGCCAACGCCAATCAGCCCCAAAATCATGGCAAAGGCAAGCAAGAAGATCACACAGCAGCCTACATCAACTATGACAAGTATGTCGGATGCATAACTCAAGATGAGCCCATCCAAGATAAGCCCACCATCAATACCATCCACGTCAGAGGGCCAGATCGACAATGTGCTGCAACTACCCGCAGTGGTAGGATAACTGTTGCCGGTGCTCCTCCGAGATCAGCTGCTCCTCCAAGGCCAACATCTACTGCATCCACAGCACAGTCTAACACCAGGCCAGCATCAAATGCACGCGCAACACAGCATAATGCACCAAGTGCACAATACAATATCATAGAGCATCTTGGGAACATGCCAGCCCAAATATCCATCTTGGATTTGCTCCGCACATCACCCATCCATCAGGAGATCCTGGACAAAGCTCTAAAAGAAGGCCATGTCCCCACGGACATTAACACAACTCAGTTTGAAACTCTTGTGGGACACCTATCAGCAGCATGTGCCTTGTCCTTCAAAGAATCTGATATACCAGATGTCGCTCCTGACCATACTCTCCCTCTCCGCATTGCTGTCATGGTCAGAGATTTTGCCATCAAACGAGTTCTAGTGGATAATGGCTCAGCCCTCAACTTGTGCACATTAAAATTCATCAAGAAGATCGGGTTCACAGAGGCCGACATACAACATGAGCAAATCACTATCAAAGCATATGATAACTTGGAGCGTACCTCTGAAGGTACTATGACTTTACCTATCCAGCTAGGCCCAGCAATGCAAGATACTCTCTGCCACGTTGTTGATCTTGACCTACCGTTCAATATCCTCCTCGGTCGTCCATGGATCCATTCCATTAAGGCCGTACCATCTACTTACCATCAGTGCATCAAGTTTCCACATCAAGGCACTGAGGTTACCATCCACGCTGACCCTAACCCCTTCGCATACTGCCTTGCGATGGAAGCATATTTCCCTCATTCTACTCATTGTCCTGGAACCGATATTGGTACTTCTATTGCTAGCTCATCCCGATCCCATCGCGATCCAGAGACCATCCTCTCTTCCACTTTATCATCCATCAAGATCAACAACCAGGGTTGTGGTGAATACAGCCTCAGTGATGCATTTGCTGTAGGAGCTCTTCCACGTGATCCACATACTCAAGGGCGCCCAAGTTGTCAAAACAAGCCTGTTGAAGAACATTATAAGCTCAAGAAAATTGGAAACATGACTTTTGAGTCTCATGGTACCATCAGCAGCAAAGAAATGGATCCAGATATTAACAAATGGTTATACAAAGATCCCCCATCCCGTGACACGCAACTTCTTGAGTACTTCAAAGAGAAATATCCAATCCCCTACAAAAATGTCACAGAACACTATAACTATCAAGGTGGTGGTCTAGGACCACAAGAGGACGGAAATTTGTTTCCTATCATACCATCCCAAAATCTAGAACAGCAAGGACTTGGCTTTAATACCTCTCGCCTGCTTGAACAAGAGCCCAATACCACAACTGCGGACACTAACATGACCAACGTGAACTTTTCGAATAGCCAGGATGACCTCGTGGAAATCGAAGACATCCCTGAAGAGAAAGACATCCGATCCTACGATGATATCTTTGCCGACGACACCCTCCTGGGGACTTCTGTTCTCCAACAACTCTCCATTAACCTCATAGATCTTCCCCTCACAAACCCCGACCTCATAGATTGGGACCAACCAAGCATCGCACACATCGATGAGTTCCAAAGCACACAAGCACTCCTAGAATTCATGGGGGCATCAGGTCCAGCAAGCAATCAGGATCCAACATCAATCTCTGTCTATCAGCTTCACCCAGAAGGATATTTTGGGGAAGAGGCAAGCTTTAGTCGCAAAAATGAAATATCAAAAGAAAATCATGAGTCTTTATGTGAAAACCCCCTTGGGGCACATTCTGATTCCAAAATAGTAAAAATAAAGGGCGTATCTTCTAGTGAAAACCTGGCAATTCAGGCGCTAGAAGATGAAGCCTTGCCTCTTCCCCCTATCCAAGATTATAGACCAGAGCAGTCGCCAATCATCATAGAAAAGACCAAGCCAATCAACTTGGGAACAGAAGAATGTCCAAAGATCACCTACATTGCAGTCAACCTAACAGAAGGAGAAGAAATGGCTCTCAGTGCCTTGCTCAAGGAATCATTTATCAACTTTGCATGGTCATACGCCCACATGCCTGGGCTTGATCCTAATCTTGTCGTTCATCATCTAGCAGTGGATCCTAATGTCAAGCCAGTGAAGCAGAAGCTAAGGAAAATGCATCCAAAGGTAGCATTACTAGTTAAAGCAGAGCTTGAGAAGCTCCTCCAAGCTAAGATCATCAGAGCAATAGATTATTCAGAGTGGATCTCTAACATGGTGCCAGTCACAAAGCCTTCTGGCGACATCAGAATCTGTACTGATTTCAGGGACTTGAACAAGGCATGTCCTAAGGATGACTTCCCATTGCCAAACATAGACATGCTTGTAGACCTTACAGCGGGTCACGAAATGCTATCACTCATGGATGGATTTTCAGGCTACAATCAGATTCATATAGCAGAAGCAGATCAACATAAAACAGCATTCACAACCCCATGGGGTACCTTTTGCTACAACATGATGCCATTTGGGCTAAAGAATGCAGGGGCCACATATCAGAGAGTAATGACAGCGATCTTCCATGACATGATCCATAAGATCCTTGAGGACTATGTGGATGATATTCTTGCAAAATCCAAAACAAGAGATGAGCACCTCAATATCCTAGAGCGTGTATTTGATCGTCTGAATCATTATGGCTTAAAGTTAAATCCTAAGAAATGTGTCTTTGGCGTAACATCTGGCAAGCTTCTAGGCTTCATCGTCTCTAGACGAGGCATAGAGATCGATCCTAAAAAGGTAAAAGCAATAACAAAGATGCCTCCACCAAGAAATCTCAAACAGCTCAGAAGCCTACAGGGCAAGCTTCAATCAGTTCGGTGATTCATCTCTCAACTAGCAGACAAGTGCCAACCCTTCTCACATCTCTTATGCAAAGACACCAACTTCAAGTGGGATCCCATATGTCAAAGAAGCTTTGATAAGCTCAAAGAGTATCTAGCTAACGCTCCGATCCTTGTACCACCAGTTCCAGGATGCCCACTCATCCTTTACATCTCAACAACAGATACAGCACTAGGGGCACTCCTAGCACAGCATGATGATGAAAATAGAGAACGAGCTATCTATTACATCAGTCGCACTCTTGTGGGCTATGCGCTTAACTATTCACCCATGGGGAAAGCATGCCTAGCAGTGGTCTTTGCCACTCAAAAACTTAGACATTACATGCTTAGCCACACAATCAAGCTCATATCAAAGGTGGACCCTCTTAAGTATCTGTTATCAAGGACAACCCTCACAGGCCGTATGGCAAAATGGGTCATGTTACTCAGTGAATTTGAAATTCAGTATGTAGATCGCAAAGCAATCAAAGGGCAAGTCATTGCCGACCAACTAGCAGAAGCACCACTGGTGGATGCCTATCCACTAATCATGGAATTCCTCGATGAACACTTATGCATGATTGAAGAGCAGCCCATGTGGAAACTATACTTTGATGGTTCCAATACATCCCATAGCTCTGGGGCAGGAATCCTATTCGTCACACCTCAAGTTGACTATATTCCAAAATCATTCAAGTTGGGATTCCCCTGTACCAACAATATTGCAGAATATGAGGCACTCATCTTAGGTCTCAAAACAGCTATCCAATGGAACATCACAGAATTACAAGTATTTGGAGATTCACAGCTGATTATCAAACAAGTCCTTGATGAGTATCAGACAAAGGATGACAAATTGCTACCCTACAAGCAACTGGTGGATAAACTGAAAGAGCATTTCCTACATCTACAATTCAATCAGATCCCAAGGCTTCAAAACAAAGCAGCAGATGCAATGGCAACCATCGGATCCTTATTGGAAATCCCACGTGATGCAACACAGTATGAATTTCTAGTCGAGCAGCTACATTCACCAGCTTATGAGAACGCCGATGCAGACATGGTGTGTGTCTTGGTTGATCCTCAATCCCCATGGTACCACGAAATCCATGCATATCTAAAAAATGGTATCATATCTCCCCATCTCACCAATAACCAACGCCAAAACCTTATTCGTAGAGCTTCCCGCTACACTCTTGTAGCCAACACCCTATATCGTCGCGGGTATCATAATGTCCTATCTAGATGTTTAGACTCAAACGAGGCCGTCCTGGCCTTACAAGAAGTTCACGCTGGAATTTGCGGTGCCCACACGAGTGGCATGGTTCTAGCAAAGCAGCTGCTTAGAGTTGGATATTATTGGCCAACAATGGAACATGATGCGTGTGAATTTGTCAAGAAATGTCTCCCATGTCAACAGCATGCCAATTTGATACATGCACCAGCACCGGATCTACAGCCTATTGCACCACCGTGGCCTTTTTCATGTTGGGGCCTCGACCTCATTGGCTTGATCACCCCCCTCTCTTCGGATGGACACAAGTATATCATAACAGCCACAGAGTACTTTACCAAATGGGTTGAAGCGATTCCGCTCACCCTAACTACTGGCATCCAAATATCCAAGTTCATCCTCTATCATATCATTTGCCGCTTTGGCATACCATCTACCATCTTCACAGACCATGGCACACCTTTTGAAAACCAGCATGTGGATGATCTATGTGCCAGACTCCACATCCATCACCGTTTCTCCAGTCCATATTTCCCTCAAGGAAATGGCCAAGCTGAGGCAACTAACAAAACTATCTTGAAAATCCTCAAGAAGGTTGTCAATGATTCTGGTCGTGACTGGCACCTCCAAATCAATCCTGCCCTTTGGGCCTATCGCACTTCTTATCGCACTCCCACAGGCACCACCCCATACTCCCTTGTATATGGTGCTGAAGCTGTTCTGCCGATCGAGGTTGAGCTCCCATCCTTGCGAGTCTCCATGAAGAACTACACCACTGATGAAGACTATCGTGTGGCCCGGTTCACACAGCTAGATCTGCTAGATGAAAAGAGACAGCAAGCCTACGATCACCTGGTTGCATACCAGAATCGACTCAAAAGGAGTTATAACAAAAAGGTCCATCCTAGACAATTCCAAGTCGGTGACATGGTTCTTAAAGAAAATCAGAAGGTCCTAGCAAATAGAGAAAAGAAAGGCAAGTTTGAGCCTACTTGGTTGGGCCCCTATGTTGTCACCGCATCCTTCGGCTCCGGAGCCTATCAGCTATCAACACCAGAAGGTGAGCCCTTGAATGATCCTATCAACATCATCCATCTGAAGAGGTTCTATGCCTGAACCTGATCCTGCATATATCAAAAAATCCAAAAACATTCAAAAAAGCAAAAAAAGCAAAAAAGCAAAAAAAAGCAAAAAAAAGCAAAAAAAAGCAAAAAAGCAAAAAAGCAAAAAAACATTCAAAAAAGCAAAAAAGCAAAAAAGAAAAGAGAAAGAGAAAATAATCGTCCAACGGTGAAAACTTGGCAATTCAAGCGCCTTGGACAAGTATGTTGGTGAAAACCTGGCAAACAGGCGCCAACATAGTAAACTGAGCTATTTATCTATTCAGTTGTCCTTTCAGCTACCGTCCTCATCCTCCATCCATAACAGATCTCCCAGCAGTTCCATCTCCCCTATCCTCCAAGCATTCAGCTTCCATCTTCCTCCAACCCATCTGCAATCCATATCCTGTTCCAAAGCTTTGTACCATATCTTGTACCATATCCTTTTCCCTTTCCTGTACAGCGCTTTCCTCCTTGTATTTATCCTTCTTGTCTCCATCCTAGTGAGAGTCCTGCCAAGTGTGATCTTCCTATCCCCAATCCTGAGCTTCTGTACATATCCCTTGTGCATATCATTCCTCCTTGTTGTACATAACCTTTGTCCGTCCTGCAGCAGCATTTGATCAAATATCTTGTCCCATTCCCAGCCTCAGAAAACTTTTAGTCCCACTCGGGCCTTGTGCTTCAGCAACATCAATTGTTGACTTATCCTTGCTCATCTTGATTATTCCTTGAACTTCAGCTTTTGCCAACGAACAACTACACTTATTCCCTCACCAACCCATGGGTCCTTGAGGATATATCGTTCCTCCTGTCTGACCTAATCTTCCATCCTGGTCCTTGAGGATATATCGTTCCTCCTGTCCGACCAATCTTCCCACCATCAATCAAACCTAATCTCTCTCCTTGGCAAAGGATGTCTTTTTGGAGTTATCATTTTGATCTTGGATTTTTTGTCCTTTGGGTCTTGTTAATCTTTTTGGCTTCTCTTTATCCCACCAGGGTCACCACGATTCTTTATATCACGGTGTGCTGCGTGTGCGGATAATCTGGGGCAAGGTCTTTTGATCTTTCGCTTCTGCCTGTGAGTCAGTTGTGTGTTTGTGGTTCCTTCAGCATCGGTTCCACCATGTCGCATCTGCGCTTCATGTGTGATGTTGGGGCAACCCTGTGTGTTTGTTTAGCGTCAGTCCTCGTCAGTCCTCTGCAACGCTGGTGACAAGGCCTCATGATCCCAGTATCCTTGACAGGTCTCTAGCATTGCTATATTAAATCTAGGCTGTGCACTCCCGTTTGCACTTGGAGCTATCTGGTCCCTTGCATTTATCATATAGATTAATCTTGCATCTTGCATTCCCATCTCATCTTGCATATCATCCATACTTGTTCTTAGAAGTGAGGTTATTTATCTCCCCTTTCTTCCTAGACCCTTCCTTCCTTGTCCCGCAGGGCACACTCTGTCCCAGGGCATAATCCCTCTTTCTCCTTGTCCCACTGGGTGCATCTTCCATGATTTTGTCCCACCGGGGCATGTATCTCTCTTTCTCCTAGTCCACCTAGGCGTCATACCCTCTTCTTCTGATTCTAGCCTCGGCATCTTGTTTTCTTGTCTTTGACGCCATGCCACTTGCGGCATCGCATCAAAGAGGGGCAAAATGTAGACACCGAAAAATCCTTAAGAAAATAAATTATTTTTTTGTTTTCTGAAAATTCTTGATGACATCATCATTTATTAATTAATTATTTATTTAATTAATTAATTTATTTTTATGGCATTAAATCCCTCTCTCTTAATTAAAAATCTTTAATTAAGGAATCTAGCCTAAAAATGTCATTTGGACATTATCCCTAATTTATTAATTATTTAATTAATAAATTGACCAAAAACTTCAAAAATAAATTAATTTATTTTTAATTTATTTTTTATCCCAAATTTGGCCAATTTCCTTAAGACCACTAACCTCTTCCAAAATCTTCTAATCCCTTCTTAATTTCGATTAAAAGGCTAATCCCATCTTTCCTAACCCTAATCCCAAGGTTAAATATTTAATTAAGGTTAAATATTTAATTTCCATATTTATTGAAAATATTTTAATAAATATTCCTAAAACTTAAGCCTTTTGGAATGAATAACTTTTATTCCATGAAACTAAGGAGAAATCTAGACTCTTCTAGAATCTTCTCAAATCCACCCTCTTCACCCATCCTAATCCTTTTCTTTGTCCTAATCTAATCCTAATCCTACCCTTAAACCTTTGTGCAATCCTAACCAAGCTTAAGACTTTCCTAAACCAAAGCAAAGTCTTTCCTTCCAAATATCTCAACCACAAAGCATTTATTGCTTCCCCAAAGTCTTCAAAGCCTCTTAAAAGCCCATTCATTGCTCTTACAAGCATTTATTTGGAGAGTTATGAGCTTGGAGCCCCCTTTGTTGACTCCTCTTTGCCCTTCCCTTCATCCACTCACCTTGTGACATGTGTCACCTCCTGATTGGCTGAGAACTAGCACAATCCATGTGCTTCCCTTTGAGTGAATCTTGGCCTCTCTTAAGGATTTCAATCCTGGCCATTCATTCCTCCTACCCCAAGCCTTTAGAAATCCTATAAATACCCTCACTTCCTAAGGCAAATCATCTTTCAACTTTCAAACTCAATAGCAAAGTTATAATGCCATTTTCATTCTAGCATAAGCATAAACTCATCTTTTTTAGATCATTTTCAAGCTTAAATCACATCTAAATTAGCTTAATGGGATTAACATAGATTCATTTCTTGTTTAATCAATCTTAGTTTCAATCATTTAGCTTTTGCATATTTGTGTGTTCTTGAGGCCTTTGAGGTAAAATAGGTTCCTCATACCTATTTTGTGTCATTTTGGGTCTTCTTGATCCTCAAATCATCCATCTTGCATGCTCCAAGTGCTTGAGTTTGCACACCCACATCCCTCTATATCTAAGCATATCAAACGGTGCATGGGCGCATCCGTTTTAGGCTTAAACTAAGGTGGCTTTGATTTTAGTTTGCTTACCTTTAAATTTGATTTGATAATATGCTATGACGTTTGTTTGTCTTTGGCCTTCAAAACAGGTTTAGGTGCACTCTCAAAATCCTAGTCTACAACTAGAAAGGTGAGAGAGATGGGGATGAAGAGGTGAAGATGCCCCAACAAAGATTGAAGGATCAGGCCTCAAAAGGGTCAGCCAACTACGTGGAAGAAGGAGAAATGCGATTTGGGTGATCAAGGTTAACTCAGATTTTGGTTTCGATCCTGAAATGAATAGAAAATTATGTGAGATGAAAGACAAGAAGCGAAAGACATGATCGGGAAGAAGTGAAAGGTGAGCGCAGTTTGATTAATAAGTCCGTGAAAGATAAAGGAGAGCTCTCTCCATATGCAAGATGCAAAAATACACTAACATGAACCTAAGAATGCAAGCTACATGAAAAGTGGTTTACTTGCAAGGTTACAAAGCTATTAGACTCTAATATTCATCATCAAACGTTATTGGTAGCGTCGCAAGATCATACAATACACACTAGCATAACTATGTGGATCTGAATATGATCTATATCAGATAGAAATGTGGAAATCCCACCTAGGCATCAAAGACATGTAGGTCAAGATGACTAGTGCAGTGAGATTTCCTAAGTTTAGTATATAGCAAGATTATACTTGCATCGAGACATAAGAAAGTCAAGATGACTACAAGTATGCACTTGTGAAAAAAAGTCAAGGATAATACCTTGTGGATCCTAGAGTCAAGTGGAACAAGCATAAATGCTAATGACCACCAAGATCAACAAAATATACCCACAGGCAGCAAAAGCAATAAAACATGTCCTCATGCCCCAATCTTCTAGCTTAGCATCATCGAAAACTATTAGGGATAGAACACTCAGTAAAGAAATCATCATAGACAACACACAAAGAAATGAAGTCAAACAAATCTTAGTGAGCCAAATGTTTAAGTGTGTGTGTGTAGGTCATAGAGTCAAACTTTGAGTATTGCATCTGCCAGTGAGAAATATTGCATCATCTAGACTGCGGGTAGGATATCTGATAAGTGTTAAGAAACACTCGATGCTAGGGTAGTGTTGAAAAACACAATTGGGGTGGTGTTGAAAAACACCATTGGAACCAAGAGGCCCAAGAAACTCGAACGCACAAAGAGACCCAAGATAAGCAAGAACAACGTATGCCCCCTAGACAAGAGTCAATTCCAGGCTAGGAGAGGCAAAGCAAATAGTGGAGCGGAGGAGCGCCATGCAAGATTGATAGACATAGGTGCAAGGGTCTCAACAACGCCTGTTTCCAGGTTTTCACCACTTGATAGATTTTTTTCAGGACTTTTTTTTGATTTTTTTGTGTATTTTTGCTACCAAGGCACCTGTTTCCAAGTTTTCACCAAGGCACTTGTTATATATATATATATATATATTGTGGTGAGACATCAAAGCGCCCATTGCTAGGTTTTCATTAGGATGCTCATTTTTTTAGGATATTTTATATGCTTTTTAGGATTTTTTCAGCATCATATAAGAATTTTTTTGGAATTTTTTCAGGATCAATAAAAATATGTACAAAGAACTCCAAAACTTCAGACATAGTACTTCTTCTGATGTAGATAACTGATAAGCCCTGGACCCAAATACTGTTGCTGTGATGATAGAAGGTCCCAAATAGTAACCAACCCTAAGCAGTGTTCGAGCTAGCGTAAGGTCGTTAGAGTGTGATCCACATATGCCATCATGGATTTCAGCCAACACCTTTTCTGACTCCTCTATTTCTAGATTCTTAAGGAGAGTTCCATCTAGACCCTTCCTATATAAGTCACCAGAGATGAGGGTAAAGTGTGAGGCATTATGGATGAGATTTTCAAGGATAACATGATCATGGAAATGGGAAAAGATGGTGGCATGGTAGGAATTGTGGGTAGGATAGCATAATTCTTCCACCAGGAACTTGAAGTGGGATTTATGCTTTTTCAATTATAAAATGGATGCTGAAGTAACCAAGGCATCAACAGCTTTGATCGGAGCTCTAGGAATGTGTTGAAATATGACAGATGTGAAAAATTTCACCATGTTTTTGTAGAGAATCAACTTGTCATCTTTTATTTGATAATCATCATTTTTGAGCAGGTTTTTATTTTTACTTTTTTTAGGTTCGGATACCACCACAATGTGGTTTTCACCATCCGACCATTGCTCTTTTCTTTTGATTTGATGATTGAGATACTTGATTGCTGATTCAGTCCTTTTTATTGTTGGTTTGCTGGTGGAAGAAGGAACAGGTTCAATGGCATGTTGATCCTGGGTGGGCCAAGCTATGAGATCTGATTTTGTGAGATGAAATGAAGTGACTGGTTCAATAGCATTTATGCCAGGGATGTCATCTCTGGTGACAAGAGAGGTCGAGCCTATAGGGTAAGCTCTGAAAGTGTTAAGATCTAGACTTGTCATAGAAGGACCAGTGTGGTCCACTAAAGCAATATGCGGATTGAACTCGTCTGACCCTATGCGAAACTCATCAACTACATTGGGTTGGTCACCATAAGTATGAACCACATCCACTTCCATATCCACTATGGAAGATCTATCAGAGAAAGTATCCCATTCATATTCATTTGAATCTGTTGTTACGCTGTGACTGGGATGCTTGCACCAAGAAGGTTTAGGACCTTTAGAAGTAGAGGCTTCAACATCATTATGTGTGAGATCTCCTCTTTTCATTAACCACAAAATATTCCTATGTTGCTGACTTCTAGGTGTAGCGGCTTCAGCTATGTCCTCAGCAGGTATGTGTTCTTCTCCCCAAAGGAGTGAAGTAGAAGGAAGATTGTCTCCCATTTGAGCCATAGTGTGCAATGGTGACTCATCTGTATATGTGTCTGAATCACTAATTATGGGAGCATTTCTAGAACATGTAGGGAGGTCATCATCAACACCATATCCTAGACCTGTTGTAATCTTAGAGGGTCGGCCATTAGTATGACTCAAAGGCTCGACTAGGGTGTGTCCATTATCATTTATAGGTCCTTGACCTTGATAGCCCATTTTTTGCAAAAATTTATAGCCTTTACCATAGCGCTTAGGAGAAATGGGAGTAGCAATAGTGGTACTGTCTTCTTCATCTCTATAGATCCATTCTCTAACAACTTGTTCTTCTCTTTCTACCTCTAGGGGTACGGATGCTTGAACAAAATTACCAAAAATTGTCATGGCAGAAGCAGAAGGCTTCATCTTATCAGAAGGTCTCCCATATGATCTAGGAGAAGTAGGCATAGCAGAAATAGATTCCAGCGTGTATTCACCCATACCAAGGCTCATCATCTTAAAAGTTTTCTCAGTGGCAACCAGGGATTTAGTAGGATCATTAGAGGGTTTTTTGTGAGGAACAAATGTTTCAGTAGCAGCAAGAGTATTGATAGCAATAGAATGATCCCTGGGAATCACAATTTCAGCTCCGTTATGTGGGAATTTGACACACTGATGGTATGTAGAAGGCAAAGCTTGCATGTCATGGATCCAAGGATGACCCAAAAGGATGTTATAAGAAAGTGGGATGTCCAACACTTGGAACATAATATCTTTCATGATAGGGCCCACTCAGACAGGTAGCGTGACAAGACCTTTGGAAGATCTTTCAACTTCATCATATGCTTTTATAGTAATTTTCCATTTAGGATCTACAACAAATTCTGACAAACCCAACTGTTGCACCACATTGAAAGAAACAATGTTTAACCCTGCACCATTGTCTATCAAGACTTGGCGGACTCGGGTATGGTAGACCATAACTTCAATGTGTAAGGAAAGATTGTGAGGGTGGCTAATAGATACGCCATCTTCTATAGAAAAGGATAGATAATGAGGTGATGAGATGTGGTTGACAATAGCCTGGAACCTATCTGGGTCAATGTCATTAGGGACATTAGCTGTACGTAAAGCCTTTTCAAGGATCTCCTTGTGCAAAGGGGATAGCTCAAGCAACTCAAAAATAGATATCTGTGCGGGTGTTCATTGCAACTGATGGACAAGATCATAGCTAGACAAAGTTGAAGGAACTACTGGTTTGGAAGATGAGGCTTGTTTATGATCAGGCACAGTTTTAAGGACCAGTTTAGCTTGCCCCCTAGTAAAAACATTTAGTGCCTCACTTTGGGAAGATGAACTACCACGTGTTTGCAAGAGCAACTTTGGCATACCATGATTGGCTTTATTATCATCTTGAGGTCTCATCATAAGAACACTCTCAACGGGCTCTACCATGTTGATCACAGGCAAATCAAAAGTATATGTATAGTTGATCTTAGCATCATGATTCTTCTTATGTGTTGGGGAGGTTTCACCTTTGTCATACTTAGGTAGAGGATCTTTGAAAGCTGTGTGATTAGAATTTTTAACTAAGCCATCTATGAGAATTGTGCCTCCCTCAATGAGATCTTGTATAGTATCTTTAAGCGTGAAACAATTGTTAGTCTTATGTCCCTTGTTTCTGTGATAGTGGCAATAATGATCCTCTCTCCACCAATCAGGCTTAATTGGCAGATCATAGGGATGAGTTTTCTCAGGAAGCGTAAGATAATTATTGGCAACCAAAGTCTTAAGAATCACATCATATGGTTCAACCAATGGGGTATAGACCCATCGTCAGAATTGCTTCTTAGGTTTGTCTGCATTCTGAGGCTTAGGAGCATTTTGGGCATTGGTAGCTTCTTGTTGGTTTGCTGCGTAGATAGCATTAGAGAGATTGAAAGCATGCTCTTTAGCTTTTGGGACATCTACAACCCCATCATTAACAACATACTTGTTTCTATTCCAAGGCTTGTTTTTGTCTTTTCCATTGCCTCTAGTATCTTTATTAATAACAATATCCCCCTTCCTAATGGCCACATCCTCAATCTGATATGCACTTTCAACCATGTCATTAAAAGAGGAGAACAATTGCTTCCTTAGATCATAATACATCTCAGGCACAAGAGTGTTGACAAAAATGTCAATCTTTTCCCTTTCAGGTAGCTGACGAGGATATCAAGAATACAATGACCTCCAACATTGCAAATAAGTAGCAAATAACTCTCCTTGGTTTTGTCTCAAAGCACCAAGATCTATCATGGTGATAGGCTGTTGGATATTGTATGAATAGTGTTGTGTGAAGTGCATAGCCAACTCATCAAAAGTCTTCAAAGGAGGTGTCAACTTTGCAAACCATTCTAAAGCTTGTCCTCTTAAGCTTCGAGGGAATAATCATAGCAAAAATGTGTCTTCGTGAAGGAAGTCCATGCTAAGAGCGTAAAAGTGACGCACATGGTCATGAGGATCACCATTTCCATCATACTTGTCATACTTGGGAACCTTAATATCCCTAGGAAATGGGACCATGTATAGACTTTTATCGAAAGGAAGAGCACAAATAGATTCTACAAAAGAGACCTTTGGAGGCTCTCTTTCTATTACCATTTGAGTAAGGCGTTGATTTGTCTAACGTAGTTCTTCCTGAAGGACTTCCAATTCAGTTGGTACTCTTTGTTGGACAATTTGTCTAACATCATAGCCGGGAGGAAGCTTGTATCCTCTAGAAGTCATATATTGGAAATATTGGTCTCCATTGCACTCTAAAAGCTTAAGCATCTTTCGTTGGGAGTCCTCATCTTGTTCAAATGCAATAAGATCCTCACTAGAAATTGCATCAACAACCTCTTCCTCATGGTGAGAGGGAGGTGGTCTAGGAGGTGAAGAAGGTATAGCAAAAGTTCATCTCGGAGGAGACCTTGGTGGCGTGTTGTTTCTGTTGTTGCCACTGGTGCCAAAGAAAGGTCTATTTTCATAGCTACTAGTCCCGGGTTGTTCTTGGGACATTTCTCTTGAGGTCATGTGCCTAACAACTTCCATTAAGATTTTACTATACTCTCTATCCAAGAGTGCTTGTTTATCTCTTTGCTTAAAGTGTTCTTGCATACGATGATATCTCTCTTGTTCGTTCATAGTAAGTGAGACACTGTCCATGTTTTTGGGGGTTTTGAACGTGGAAAAGAGGAAGCCTCATTTGTACCATGGGGTAGCCTTAGAATCCTTAGATTGGTCAGAACTAGAACTGTCATTGCAAGCAGGCGATTGTGAGCATCTGGTTGGAGAAGGTAACTGAGTGTAATTGAATGGAGGATGATTCTCCTGCTCAAATTGAGACCGAGTTGTAACCGGCATGAAAAATAATTGTTGGTTGACTAATAGAATGAGACAAAGTTTCTCAGATATTGAGATAAGCAAAAGCTAATAGAGATCACTTGTCAAGATAGAACAATAGAGATGGCTCGCCAAAGGTGCTCAAGAACTTACAACAATCAATTGACTTAAGCTGAGAGATGAGCAAGAAGCTCGATTAGCAAGTAGCTATAGCGGTAACCGTAATGTGACAAGTGATCAAGAGTAGCATTTTTTAGGCTCAAATCCAATAGTTTTAACTCATTTTTTTTAGTCTAGAACAAATCTAAGCATGTAGACAACAAGCCAGCTTCAGATAAGAACAAGAAAAGACAATCTACGAATGGTTAAAACTCAAGTTTAGCATCTCCGGATTGCAACAGCGACAGGACAATAGAATGACTCAGGGCGATACTTTCCAGGCAAGTAGGGCAATAGTTTATAGCGAGGTGATACTTCACCTTAAGCCAGGTGATAGTTTCCAATAAGCCCGGGTGATACTTTCCAGGCAAGCTGGGTGATAGTCCAGCAGGGGCAAACTATCGTGCAATATTTCTCTCCACAGGGTGCGATATTGTTGCAGAATTGTATGACTCTTGACCAGTGAAGTGAAAAATCTCAGTTTTTGGGACTGTTTGCTCAAAATTTTTAGTTTGAGGGTTGATTTTTCAATTTCAATCACAATGACAATCATAAATTGACAGGTTTGCAAACAATATGGGATCAAACATGTCTTCAAACACTTGAAACAAGGGCAAAAGAAACCTTGTCAAGACAAACAATTGTGATACCAAAACTGAAAAACCCTATGAATGCTACCGAGATATTGAGTATGCAAGAACATTTACATAGGTATAGCACAATGAGAACACTTCAAGCACTTTCTAGCCTAAAAAGACAAGGCTCAATACTTAATAACTTGGCCCACAACTTGATGCTCCATTGCCTCACACAAAGTGGTTGCCCACAATAGATATTGGCTTTGTCATGGGAGTGCCAAAGACACAACCAAAGGAACACATATGGTGAGTAATCTTGGGGTGATCTGGGTTATTCCACTTGGATCAATCCTTGCACCAAGAAGCTAAGCAGCAAAATAGGGTGGCTTCTAACTATGGTTCTTAGTAAGGGCTTCCATTCATAGCACCCCTCTTGCTCCTCATAAAGGACTAGGACCTCGCGGCCTCAAGAGTACCTTAAGCATTCTTGCTCAACATTTTCCTCATGATCACAATCCCACAAGTACTCACATCAAGCAAAGACAAGTGCTATGTCTACCAAGGTTTTGTGTCCTTGATAGCCTTGAGATTATAGTGGGTTGGAATAGCTTGGTATTAGCTTGTCCCCACTTGGGTCGTTCCTCTTGATTGCTCAAGAGCAGGCCCGCTAAAGGATTCTAAGAACTAAACAAAAAGTGGATCAACTTGTGAGGTTCAAGGTTTTTTTTTCACCACAAGGGTGAAGAGCATACTCCCCTATCTCAAAGTTTTTCCCAAATGCATCAAGAAGAGTTCAATTACCCTCTTGCTTTCAAAATCCAAGGATGGGTCAAGATTTTCTGGTTCACCACAAGGGTGAAGAGCATACTTCTCCTACCACCCAAGAATTCCTACAACAAGATATTATGTTCCTATGAAATGAAACAACTAGTAATTGCCACACTTGAAATGAAAGCAATTAAACAAGCACTTGATTTGGTTTTTATGCTTAGAGCGGCCCTGCAAAAACCATTAGTAGCCCTCTTTGACATGCATTCTTTTGGCAAAATATTCAAGCAAGAGGCACCTACAACCACAACTTGTTAGCCCCACAATGGTTAGCACATCAAAAATCAGATAATCTGCAAGTAAAATAGTTGATCAAATGATAAAATTTGAAAATGAAACCAACATGGTTGGATTAGGCTCAAAAAGAGCTTTCCAACGATATATCACACTTACATTTTCGATACCATATGTGAAAATTTCTAAAAAATGGGTGCCAAATTTCCAGAGTGGCATAAAAAATTGAAAAGAGCTAAAAACAACCACTTTCAGGCACAGGTGATAGTACAGTCATCAGAAATATTGTGTGATACTTTACAGTATACTAGGGCAATAATATATTTCTGGGCGATACTTCATCTTACACCCGACGATAATATGTTCCAAACAGTGCAATATAATCTGTAATAGCTGAGCAATACTTTAATTGGTAAAGTATTGCGCTAGTATAGCAGAAACTATCACGCGATATTGGAAAAGTATTGCTCGATAATTTTCTAGAAAATTGTAAAATTGCCGAAAATAGTAAGCTAAAAATTGATGAAAAAAAGTGCGAAAATGCAGAAAATGAAGGACAAAACAATAGTGCTCTGCCCCATGGTGGGCGCCAAAAATGTACACACTCAAGTGGTGCACTTCTCTAAATCATTGCTTCCAAGAGAGTCCATGGATTGGAAACCTTGAGAATGCGATTTAGAGCTCCCTAGGCATGGAGTCCAAGGATATTAAGAGTGCTCTCAACTAGAGCTAATTAAGCCTATAACCTTTCTAGTAAACCATGCAATGGGAGATTCAAAGAAAGACAAGGGCAAGAATGCCAATATCTCCAAGAATCAATATGAGAATGCAAATGCAACTAAGCTAGAAATGAGAATGCAAGCTAAGCTATGGAAATGAAAAAACAATGCAACTAAGCTATGAAAGGAAAGAACAAGTGTTACAATCCAAGCTAATTAATCTATGTGAGCTAATCTAGAGCATGAAAATGAAATCTAAACTAAGAAAAGCATAAATATGAAACTAAGCTAAGAATGCAAGAATATGAAGCTATGATGCAAGAAATGAAGGCTAGATGCAAGAATGTCTTCAAAAGCTCCAAAGTCTCCAAGCAATCTTGCAACATAAGGTTAGTATTCAAAAGATGGATCTAGAATGAAGAAGAGAGCTCTCCTTTTAAAGGAATTGAAAAGGAATGGACCATGGAGATTAAGAGGCAAAATATTTAATCAATGGTGGAGCTTGAAAGAGGAGCAATCCATGTACACAAATATCCTCCAATGAGAAAATAAGAGTTGACCTTTGTGTCCCATGTGAGACAAAAAGGCCTTTTCTTCTTTTTATAAAATAAGAATAATGCTTTATTTGTGCAACTTAGGATAAGAGGAAAGTGGGGGCTTTTTATTTAATAAAAGGGGAGGGAATTCCTTTTAATTAAATAAAGAATTAGAATAAGATGATTAGCCCATAGGAAATAATCGAATAAATGATAGAACTAGGATTTGATCAAGAATAAGCAATTGATGAATTTAGCAAAAATGCTAGCAAGGGGCTAAAAATCTAGGTGACCATTTTTAAGTGTATACAGTAGTAAGAGGTTTTAGCCAAGAAGAGGTGAGGGACTATGCATGAAAAAGGAGATATAAAGAGAGCTACAAGTTATAGTACTTGTTGCAATCTCAGGGTTAAATTTTGCAATAGAGAGACTTTGTTTATTTTTATGTTTTGATTTTTGAGGTTGCAAGGAAATCTGGAGTGTTTCTCTTGCATCAATTGGTACTAGAGCCATAATTCCCTAAGAGTGGAGAGGATCCACCAGAACCTACGGGTATTATAGTTGTAAAGAAGCTTGAGTAGGAGCTTGAAACCCACAGGGTCTTCACTAAAGGGACAATACAATACCATGTGCATTCATATTGGGGGGTTTAAAATGGGAAAAAAGGGGGGCAATATATTGCCTAAATAGGGGGGAGGGGGGTGGAGGTTTATATAGGAAAATAGGTGTGGGGGGTACTAGGTGGGTATTAGAAGGGGGTGAAAAAAAGGAGTTTGGTGCAATACTTTTTAAAAGGGGGATTCTTTAGTATGCCATAAACACGCGTGCTATGATTCAAGTTCACTAAGTGAAGCTCTCGTGTTGAAACCGTTGATTCGAAAGATAATAAAGATGTCGTATCAAAGAGGAATATCCAAAATTGAAGAATTGTTGTAGTGATTGTGAGAAATGATATGGAATGATATGAGAGATGATACATGGAATGAGGTACGATTATCTACCAAAGATGGGAATGATTTGGTGAGTGAAGATGAAAGTACAAGAAAGAGAAGAACAACCTATGGATGTTGAAGAGGAAATATTTTTATGGGCTATTTTAAGAATCATGAAAAGTAAGAAGATGGACATGCCAAACTTTCTCAGAACATTAAATGTAGAAGAGATAATAGATTGTATATGAGATTTGGATGAATATTTTGAAATAAAGGAAACCAGAGACTCACAAAAGGTAAAGATATGTCAAAAAATGAAGTGTCATGTTGTTCTATGGTGGAAATGATTGCAAAGAGAATGAGTTTCAAATGGAGACCCCTATATAATGAGGTAGATCTAGATGGTGACAATATTGAATCACAAACTCATTCTGGAGATTATGAAATAGAGCTATTTAAAATTTGTAATTTATATAAAAAAAAGACATGAGTATAAAGGACTAGACAAAGGAGTTCTACAAGTTGGTCATCTAGTTGGGGAGACATGAAATGGATAGAGAAAATGTTTCCTGTTATGTGAATGGTTTGTGGTTTGATATTCAATAATAGATGAGCATGATAAGGATCACCTTGGTGGAAGAAGCATACCCATTTGTATTTAAGGTAGAGAAGAATTTGATGAGAAGAAAAGTAATCAATTCCAAAAGATGAGAAAAATTTGCAATTGAGAAGGGGAAAGCAAGCAATAGTAAAAGAAAGAAAGATGAAGAAGAAATCAAGCCCAAATATAGAAAAGAAGTGGGCCAAGGAACAAAAGAGAAGGAGGTTCTAAAAAAAGGGTTTGGTGGTAGTAGTAGAGGGTTTATTGACTAGTGCTTCTAGTGTGGAGAGCATCATGCATTTGAGTGTTCCCAAAAATTCAGGAAGGTAGCAAGAAAAGTGTAGTAAGAACCAATTGGTACAAGAGGATTAGGAGAGTGATGCATCCATAAAAGGTGAAGACCCCAAAGAAAGTAAATATCTCATGATGAGGAAAATATTGGTGAATTATAAAGTGGTTGAGGAAGAACCAGCCCAATGAAGGAGTAACTTGTGTACTATGTGCAAGGTTAGAGGTAAGTATTGCAAGGTTATTATGGACAAAGGTAGTACTAATAACATAGTTTCTAAGGAGATGGTAGACAAGCTAGGTTTGAAGAGGAGTAAGCATCCTTTCATGTATAAAATTTATTGGCTAAAAAAAGAGCACATGGTGAATGTGAATGAGAAATGTTTGGTTAGTTTTCATATTGAATATTTTAAAGATTAAGTTCTATACGATGGCATGCCTATGGGTGTGTGTCATGCGTTGTTGGGAAGGCCATGCCAATATGATAGAAAGGAAATCTATCAAAGTAAGAAGAACTTGTACACCATTTGAAATGATAGATGAAGGTATGTTTTGAACTCCCTAAAGGATAAGGATAAGTTAGTGAAATAATCAAACTCTATTGATTTTTGTAGTGTAGGAAAGTAGAAAATAGAGGAGGAACAAGATGAGAGTCATGATTTGCAGTCATTCACGAGGAATATTTCAAAAAGAAAGGGAGTATTGGAGTCTAATTTATTGCTAAAAAATAATAATAATAAAAAATAATAGCAACCCATAAGGAATTGGTGGTCATAAGTGTGGACCTATAGAAACGAGCTATTTAGAATAGTGGAACCACACCAATGGAGGTGATTTGTGTGTTGAGGCGGACACAAGAATGGAAAGGGAATAGATCTCATAAATAAGAAGAAAAAGTGGATTAAAAAAACATGGGATTACCATTTCATATATTCTCAAATATTGCCGAGTTTACAAACTCAGGGAACATTTCACTTACATGGTGTGTCTCATGCAGGAGCACTCGAGTGCATTCAAAATCAACACCAACCAAAAATAGATTTTCTATTTTTATTTTTTTTAATCTCTTGCTTCCACATTGCTAAGGTTTCACTCCATCTCTTGTTAGTCAAACATCATCACCACTTTTTCCAAATTTGGACTTTGGAATGGAGCATGGACTTCGATCAATTTTGAAAAATTTGCTAGGTGTTATAGTTGCAATTATTGGGCATGTTATAAGTTGGCATTATTTTTCCTTGCATTAGTTTGTCATGTAATTTTCTAGTCATAGAGGGACTTCATGATATCAATCTTTGGAGGCTTATAACCATCTTTGTTGATTTCCTCTTCAATTTGAATGGATCATATTCACAATGTTCTAGTATTACTTCTACCATAGAGGAATGTGACCATTTGTAGGAAAAGCTTAGAATTTGTCAACCAAATTTAATTAACTGATGTGCATTTTTTATTTGGAATGATTTTGAGATCAAATTGATAGCTTCCCTTTTAATTAAACATGGTTTCAATGAATAAACATAGAGTGAAGGCAAAAGGCTAGTGTAGATAAGAAGATTGGAAGTTGGAAAGGCACAAGTTCCATCAATTAAGGGAAGTTGATCAACCAAGAATTTATTGAACTATTGAATGGTATAAATGAATCAAGGACAAAAAAAATATAGTTTATTAATAATGCTTATTAAATTAGAAGAGGATCTAACAACGATAAATTGGGAAAAGAACACAAAATTTGGAGAGACTTTGATGGAGGAAGAGAATGTGAAGCATTGTGGATTATTAAAGATAATATCAGTTAGTAAACAATAGAGTCTCAAGAGATGAGGTTGTGTAGTAAGAGGTTGCAACCAAGAAGAGATGAGTGACTACACATGACAAAGGAGATATATAAGAGAGCTACAAGTTACACAATTTGTTGCAATCTGAGTGTTAAATTTTACAACAAAGAGCCTTTATTTATTTCTATATTTTGAGTTTTTAGGTTGCAGGACAATCTAGAGTGTTTCTCTTCACCACAAACATTGATGACAATGAAAACTTCATGTTTTCTTTCTTAGTTTATATACTAGTTTTTAATAACAACTAATAAGTGTAGATATAAAACATTTACCACTAATTTCATTCATGTACTAGTTTTCCTCAAATTATTTACACAACTAATTGTTTAATTAGTTATTTATTCATCAATATTCTTTTTTTTATCGATAAAAGGCAAGAGACAAAATGTATATATATTAAAATATAAAAGAAAAATAAAATAAGAAGAATAAAGTTTCTATAATGAAATATCAAGGGGTCCATCCGTAATATCTGATAGTTCACCATCCCAGATGCTTATGCAAAAACTGAAATAAAAAAACTAGGAGCTTCAGTGCTCAAAAACAAGAAACTAGTCTACCTTGCTTCGACATCATTTTATTCTCCACCTTACCACATCCCTTTTGAGTTTCGCTGGTGTCTTCTACCCACCCCTCAACCATTTCCTTCCCCTCCCTTTCTGGCTGCCTTTTGTAGCATCTGCATCAAAGTCATTTGTTCTCTTGAGATGGACAGTCAACAAGTTCCTTTTGGCTAGGATTCTTGCATGTTCTTGGGGAGTCTTCATGACAACATGCTCAACGCACCAATCAGGATCCCATGGTTCTATGTATTGTGGAAAAGGACCTTAGTCATCAAATATTCTTAATGGCCTAGCTTCCATGTTCCTCATTCTTTGCATTCCTTTATTTTTGTGACCAGATTGTGAAAGACAAGGAAATATCTGACCCAAGTGGGTCCTTCATTATGCCTGAGCTTATACAATTTCATCAAAAAATCTACTCCATAACGTATACCCAACCTCCTATAGCAAAAAATTCTTTGGTTCTCAATTTCCAAGATAGGATACCTCACTGTGGAATGCCCATTAATATTTTACAACACCAAATCCCTAGGTCTCAGAATGGTGAGCTCATCATCTATGTTTGTTAGTACCATTGTCAGGCCTATAAGTGGTTCTGGATGAAATATTTTTCTACAAATTTTGTCTGCAACTCTTTTGGTTATGCTAGCATGAAGCAGTATTGCGAAAAACAACACCACAATATTTGTATTGACTCTATATCTATGGTTTTCCTTTATGTAGTTGTCTACTAAAATATCCAATACTACTTTAACCACCATTATATGAGGGTCTTGCAAGATTTCTTGCATCCTTCGATCAGTGATCAAACCAAAAAAGGCTACTTGCATCTTCAGACTTGCAATCTTTACTAAATGGGGGAATCCATATTGCAATTCTGGAAACTACTTTGGTTGTTCTATGAAATTTTATTTGCAACTTTGGTTTTGTGTAAATGGAGAAGGCCTCCTTCAAATAAAAACACTTTAAAACTCACTCATTTTGAGATCAATTAAATGAATTATAATGATGGCCTCAGGTCCCCTGATGCTAGCCATCAAATCAACCTTACGATGATCCTTAGTTTCCAGTTCTATTCTTTCCAATTCCACAGAGCCTAGGGAGAGGGAAATAAATTACCATTTATTTTATGTCATATTATAAATACCATAACTTCTCATAATCTCTTTGTAGTACCATTCCCTTCTTAAAAAAATTTCATATCATAAATGCCCTATCTTCTCATGATCTCTTCGTAGTAACTTTCCTTGCTTCAAATTTTTTTTTGGGCAATTTGAAATTGGAGGTTGTATCCACATTAAAAGCATCCAACTTTATCCCTTCACCATCCTTTCGTACCAACAATCTGACAAGAAGGAATATTAAAGTGATAAGACATAAATAAGATACAAAAATATCAATATTCTTAATTCCCTTCTAAATTAATTTATTAAATTAATAATTTAAAAATATTAGTTTCTAACTAAACTAATTAACTAACACTTGTCTAGTTAGTTGGCTTAGACTAATTAACCATTACAAACCTCTCCTATGCAATCAATAGGCTAATCCTTGATTAATTAAGTAGTTAATCTAATTAAATCCTTCATTATCATTTATTATATTATTTAATGTCACATCATCATTGATCCTTAGCCTTTTAATCCATGGATTAAAATATTGACCATTATTTTCTTGTCATGTGTCCTCAATCACCTCATTCTCCCACATGTGTGAGCATGATAACTAATCAAAATTCTTGTTAATGCATGTCTATCTTGAGTTGTGGAAGCATCTTTCACTTTCACGTCAACTCACTCCATGCTCCCATATGTGTGATCATGCTAACTCATCCCACTCTATCTCACACGTATGAGAATGTCAACTTGGAGGCATGCTAATTCCCCAACTTAGGCCTTTAGATACAACTCATCTCCACCTCAAAGGTTTACACATGTGTGACTATATCTCTCTCACATGTCACATTGTTCAAGATGTGTGAGACTATGCTTAACATCATTCACCTTACTTGCTAGTCATCCTTTTCTAATTATTTATGTACATTGATCAAGTCACTTCCTTTGATCTTGGACCTTCCTATCCCTTGTGAAACTTGCTACAATGCTAGAATATCAACTTGTCTAAATTTAACACTAACTCTCCATTCAATTTTGCATCCTATCCCTCCAAGTTCCTCCTACAAGATCCATATAATGAGAACCCCACCCCTCCAATTGATAGTTTATTCTTATGCATGCTAATCTTATAATACTATCATTTTCTTTAGTTAATCATATAATCATACCTTTAAGATGTGAAACTAATAACTCAACTATAAGGAACAACCAAAAACCATTTGGGAACATATCTACACCATAGAGGTTTGATGCATATTTTGCAATATTTCTTATTTTAGATTTTTATATGCATAATTCATACTAATCTATTCATATTAATTTTAGAGATGTTTCCCAATCTGTGTTTTGCCTCCATTAACACCTTTATGCAGCTTTAGGAAGAGATCACTTCCCAACTAGCACATTTCACTATTGCATTTTTATCATTTCAATTATGCATTAGACGTTTTTGATAAAAGAAGCTGCAAAAACTAGGGTGTTGTCCCTTAGTACAATGCCTAGAAGGAGATAATCAACGGATTCACATTATCAACACATTAACAAAACCAAGACAAAAAACTAAACAATCACCATGACTTCCACATATCAAAAACCATCAAAAGTTTGTTAGTCGTAATAACTAAGAACAAGTTACTACCATCTTAACTATACTACCCACAATATTACTAACATAATTTAATCATTAATAGTTTTAAAAGGCTACACATGGTCATACCAACAAATGTCTTTAAAATAAAACATCATAGTATCAGTAAGGTAAGACGAAGATAAAATAATGCCCTTAAAGTCAGTATTCACAAGATAACAAGAAAGAAACATGAACCAAAATACTAGGCCTCCTTTCATTTGCATTTCTTTGACAACATCATCCACACCTAGTTCTCAGTCAAGAACTTAAAAAGTTCCTTAAAATTATCTTATTTGTTGTCCTTCTCACCCAACATGTCGTTCTGAAATAAACATAGTGTGGTGGCTGAGTAATGCATCACTTTTAGGGAAAAGTGAGACACCTCCTGAAACCTTGTGTCCATGTCTATTATTTATTTTTTAATTTGTTCAATATCTTCCCAAACAGCCTCACATTTACCACAATTCCCTTCAGTTGTGATTTTATCCTTGTCCTTAGAAGGAAGCATGCCCTTATTCTCAGTCTCCACGTTATGTGTGAGGTCAATAGATTTAGGCTTTCCAAGACGTGGGATAAACTATTGGCTATAATAGAATAAGCCTCCTTCTCTGGCACTTTTTCCTTTAAGCTCTTACTTTCACTTTCTCCAGCATCATGTGACTTTGAATCTTCTTTTAAATTATTCCTTTTCCTAGAAGGCTTGGTTTTTAGTCTAGTGGATTGATGGGGAGTACTTTTCTCTTTTGTAATTTCTATATCCAAGTCAGTTTGCTTGATATTGAATCTAGCTTTCTTTGGAACTTTGGTTTTCAAATTCAGAAGGAGGTCATTTCTCTTTTTCTAAAATTATGTATTAGATGTCATTCTAAAATATTTTATCATTAAACATACATATTTACCTAGGCTCTCACATGTCCATGCACAACTACCAAGCCTTCCCAACAATAATATTTCACAAAAATTCCCCCTTCAATCGTGTTGTAATGGATACCCATAACGTATTTCAAAGGGGCCTATTTTAACACAAAGCGTAAGGGACACAAAACATTCAAAATATGTGAGCACAATGTTGTCATAAACACAATAAGAAACCTTCATTTTGTGTTTCGATGAATAAAACACGTTTCTCTGTTGTGAAGGACCTTTGCAAAGCCTAATCACTATTTTCACCCATTGGCTTGATCATCAAAATTGCCATAATTTAGGTTTGAATAAAAATCATTTTTTTAAAAGCTTTCCCCAACTCCAAGGACTGCCAGTGCAATTGCACATATATTAATGCCACTAAACCCAACTAACCTTGACCTGAAGTTGATATTAGTTTATAGATTTTTTAATGGTAGATAACTACATGACATTAATTTATTTTGTTTTTAATAACAATATTTGATGAATTTGGTAGTGGTACATTTATTGTGTGACATGTTTTATATAAATAATTTTAAAATAAAAGATGAAATATAAATATTTTAAAAAATATTTTAATTTTATTAATTGTTAGTTTTTAATTTTAATTTGTTAACTTTTATTATCTATTATTAATATAAAATAGTTTATAAATAAAAAATAGATATAAATAATTTTAAAAAGTATTTTAAGTTTATATATATATATATATATATATATATATATATATATATATATATATATATATATATATATATATATATATATATATATATATATATATATATATATATATATATATATATATATATATATATATATATATATCCTAATTTTTAGATATTGCACATAGAAGTTTACAACATTTTCAACATATTCATTTGTGTAATATTGCATGTAATTAAAAAGGATTTACACTTTTGCAACACCTATTTCCTCTCTTGATTTTCCATAAATTTAAAGCAATAGAAAAAGCATTAACAAAAAAGACAACACTATTGGCATGCAATGGAGTTTCATGATATACAAAGTGATAGTTTACACAATACACAACACTCAATGCATTTTAAGAAAGGTTTATGGTTAAAAATTTATATAAGCACAATATATCACTAGTTTCATCTTAAGACCGATAAGGTAAAGGTCTTGTCACAACAATATAAAAATCTACCTATTTGAATCGAAGTGGAACATCATAGAATGTCACTTGTTGTTCTAATATAAGAACACTCAAATTTAAATTTCAAGAGTCATCAATATGTACAGTTATGTAATTACAGTTCAAAATTGTCCCCTCTAAATTCTATTATGAGGTGGTAAAAGTGAGTTTTGTCTTCACTATTAATAGCCGGTTAAAATTTCAAACTTTAACTTTTTAGCAGTCAAATGTTTTAGTTAGATTGCTAAATAGAGCTATTAGTTTTTATTTTGATGAAGAATATTTAAAATTATTTATAAAAAATTATATTAATTTTAATTATTTCCTATCAAAATAATTCAAGTGAAAAATAATTAAAATCTCGCTCTCATATCCCCTCCCACTTTTAATAAGGTCACATTGCTCAAAATTTTAAAATTTCTTCAATCTTTTGATAGAAAATGCTCAAGAAGTGAACACTGAAAACCATTTAATTAGAAATGCTCAAAAAATTGAACATTGATAATCATTTGATTATAAATGCTAAAAAATTGAATGCTCATAACCACAATTTTTTTCCATGCTTAAATAAGTCAAAATGCTAACTTCTCCTAAGTTTTGAGGATATTCCCCGCCTACATGATAGTTTTGGAACGTGGTATGGACGCCCATCGAATGTAATTATCGTCATTGACATGCATGCAAATTGTGGAAGCATAGAGAATGCACATGAATTGTTTAACAAAAAGTCCGAAAAGATGGTTTCTAAAGAAAATCCATGTGTTGGATATACGTGTAAAAATGTTGAAAGATTTAGTTTTACAAACTTAACTTTTTTATTATTAGTTTCCTGTCATAGGCAAGTAACTATTGCATTCATTTGATGCAAACTTTTTTAAATTGATCCAATCAGATTTTAGAATTTTTGAAACCTATATTTAGGTTGTATAATTTGAAAATTTAAATATATTTAAGAGAGTTAAAAAATACTATTTATCTACATTGCTATTAGATCTCACAAAAAATAGCAATGAGAAAAATAATATTTTAAAACTTTAATTAGGAAAAAATTAAACATTGCATCACCTCCACTTTATACCATTTAATGCAGTGTGGAATATCAGTGATTTGATTTAATGCAAACTTTGGCAGATCATTAAATGGATACAGTCGTTCGTTCATTCATCCTTTTTCTTTTACACATTGCAATTATTATCAGTATTCTCTATTTTTGAACGGCAGATTGCAGAGACTGTATTAAGGTCTGTGTATGCAGAAATTGGTGCACATGAGATCTGTGGATATCCAGTGTGCACTAGGATTTGTAATGCATAAATGTTTGACCCATTTTTTGGGTCTATATTTATTGTTTTTGTTGCTCAGTTTTTTCAAAATATGCTGGAAAATGTGAGTTTTATTGCTTTTTAACAGTGGCATACTTGTTCATTGCTCATTGTCTAATTAAGTAGCAACATCTGCCTATAACATGACATTACAGTGTGGACTGTTATGTGGGTTTTGCTTGATAACAAATGTGTGAAGTATTTCTTATATTTTCGTGTATAGTAGTCAAATGGGAGTAATCACTAGCATTCAAGGAATTGGGTGATTTTGTTTTTGTTTTTTAAAGGTTTTCTATTGCACCCATGATTGTAAATACATTTTAAAGAATGCTTGCTGCTCAATTTTTTGAAAAAAATGCTAAAAAATGTGAATTGTGTTGGGTGAGCAGCAGCATCTGGCTATACAAAATGGACTATGATGTGGGTTTTGCTTGATAACATCCGTTTATGAAGTATTTTCTATAATTTTTGTGTATGGTAGTCGAATGGGGACTAAAACGAGGATTTAAGAAATTGGGTAATTTTATTTTGGTTCTTTAAAGGGTTTTCTATTTGCTCCCATGACTGTAATTAACTCTAATGTTTTTGCAGACATGCTGAATTTCTAGCTGGTGTTCAAAGGTTTGTTCTCAATTTAGAGTTTGTATCCCGGTCTTTGAAGTTTTTTCTCAACTTAGGGTTTGTATGGCAGACCTATTGTGCCAAAGATTAAATAATTATTGTATTTATCTTTTTAAATAAAGCTTTCTGGAATTCATATGTTCCTTAAAGATGTGGGTTCTGATATTTTAAGAAATGTAAACATGGGTCATCTTGTAACAGAATACAAATAAAAGTTAATAAATATATTGTTTTCTCCATAGTGTTTCATTGTGCATTCAAAGCCATAAGCTTTTCCATGATCAATAGATAACCTACAGATTAAATTTGAAGCATGCAAAATATTTTACTTAGCATTTCTCCTTTCCATATTACTTTCAAATTCTTACATTATTTATCAAAAAATAGCAAAGGCATTACAACTGGGTTTTGCAGTATTACTTTAATTCGACTAACAGATATATTTTACCGTACAAACCATTAACAATGACTCCAACAAGGGTTTCTAAATATATTGGTTACCTTGACAAAGGACAAATTGCGCCCAAGATAAGATGAATGTTCAACGTTTTCAAACTTGAGTATGAGCAAATTGAACAAATTGGAAATTTATTTTGTAGCTTTTAGATCACTTTTCATTATAGCAGTCCTAGAAACCCTAGTAGGATCTCCAGTTCTTTTCCTATTTATTTTCCCTTTTCATGTTACAAGTTTTTAATTTTATACAGTCTATTCTAAAGAAATTTGCAAAAGATTTTCCCTTGGAAAAAGGCTACATTATTTGATTTTAGAACTTGGATTCTATTGCCTTTTTTCTTGTATTTTTATAGGTCACTTTCCCTTCCCGAGGATGACTCCCACCATGACCAGGTATTTTTATTTAATAATGACAATGACTATTTCAGGTCTATAAATTTGTGGTTTTTTATTTGAATTAGGTTGAGGAACCTCAGTACTTAGACAATTAGTGGTTTTTTTTACGGTTGGAAAACTTAGGTGTTCGAGCAACTTGCGGCTTTTTAAATTTCTAACAGGCCGGGAAACATAGGTACTTGGAATAATCCAAGGTTATGTTTGAATTTCTATTAGTTTAGAAGACTCAGACAATTAAAATTGATTCTTGAATAATAACTACCAGGCAATCCAATCGCTGATAAAAAAAAAAAAAATCGGTTAGGTGAACAAGCTCAGAAAATTTTAGTCAAGGCAATAAGCCTTTAGGTTTTTGAACTGGACTCTGGAAATTTTTCTAGATGATCAGTTTAAAGAAATTTAATTATTACAAGATTATCAGTTTTGTTGTTGTTTATTTTCGTTTAGGTTGAGAAAGTTAGAGACATGAACCAAATTCAGGAACATATTTTGTTGTAAATATGATCAAAGCTTTAATGTATTAATATTATGAGGATGAAAACAAGATTATCTGAAAAGCACCACCGAAAAAAGAAAATTACTTTTTAATTCAATTAGTTTGAACATTGAACTTTTAATGGTTTTCAATTATTAGTTTTATTTTATTCCATTTAGGTTGAGAAACTTAGTTGTTTCAGTCTGGAATATTTCCAGTCGATGAGTACTAGTTAATGCAAGTATGAGGCAGAATTTAATTTATAAACATGAATTTGATTTTGGAATGACCTATTTATGATGTTTTTTTTTTTGGTCGATAAAGGCCGAAGCTGAAGTTTTCTATTGAAATATGCAGAAAAATTAACCATGTAAATATACATATTCTGTCTACTTCTAAAATCGGTCCAATGTTCATGTATGGAGAATAAATATGTCTAGCAATAGAGCTCTTCTTCTTGAAAATTAGCAAAATCTAAAAGTCCATTTTAATCAGTACTGCATCGGATTCAAAATGCAAAATGCAGAATTCAACCGGAACCTGGGATTCATCACCCCAAACCTATATGTAAGGTGATGTTGTATCTTTCTCTGAGCTCTGAGAGTTGTCTTCGTCCATTCTGGTCAACTCCTACAATCAGCTTAATGGGGGTATCCATGAGAAACATTAAACTAACCTCCTCTATGATGGCATTGGCTGTTTGAAATAATAGCGTAAAAGCCAAGTGAAATCCCTGTATAGAAAAAGGATAGCTGATTCATTCATGATGTTATTAATGTTTTTATTTTCATGATGTTATTAATGTTTTTATTTTCATTCAATAGGTCTAGGGATTTGTGTAGTTCAGGTTGATTTGGAAATGCTTCTAGCTGATCATGTTAAATAGTGTAAACTTGAGCAAAGATTTGATGTATAAACACAAAGTTGAGCTTTTTCTAAAATGTAGAGTTGCTGAAGTAATCTTTTGGACCTTGCGCGGGCTTCCACAGTCAACAAATCTTAGTAAGATTTACAACATGATTTCTCTACATTATTTGATAAATTGTTGTTTCTGAAGAATTGACATTTTTGGAACTCTCATTGCATCATTTCACATTAATGTTACCAGGTAAAATAACATTACACCATGATTGCTCTGCATTATCTGATGATTTGTTGTCTCTAAAGAATTGACATTTTTGGAGCTCCCACTGCATCATTTCACATTTAAGTTATTCATTCCAGGTAAAATAACATTCTAACGAATTGCTCTTGTTTAGTAATGTATCAATATCGTCAAATGAGATTGTTATAGCCATTCTTTTCAATTTTTGTCTTTTGTTACTTTTTCAAATTTTGCTATCAATTTTTTTTCCCTTCGATGGATTAGAGTTCAATGTTGCAGTTATCGGTGAATTTTGAATATTCTAAGAAACTCTTTCGATCCAGCCAGGCATCTTCCTTCTTTTCATACTGACATCTACAGAATGCCATGCGGAAGCTTTCTAAGTCACAATCAAGAAATATTTTCCCTCGAATACATGAGATATTGAATCTAATTTAAGTAACTAGAGAATAATACAGACTTTTACTTTCAATCATATTCGTATACTTTGAATTATGTAACAATTGAATCCACAACATATCCTTAATGAATGGGTGAGTGCAAAAAAACTATCTCAAATTACTTGAGTTTTCCTTGAAATGAAAATACTGCCATTTCCTATTTTTGGGTAGAGGAATGAGCGGCAGTGTTAACTATTGGTCTTAGAAAAGCTCACGAAAACCCCAATATATGACCTGGGTAATTTTTCTTAGTTATTTCAATTCTATACCTTGTGTCTTAAAATTTAGAAAAGGAGCATGTTGGGTCAATATATTTAGAAATGACTCTTCTTCATTTTCCCATCTTTATTGAGTTTATTGTAATCATTGTTGGAGCTTAAAGTTTGTACAGTAATAACGAGTAGCTCAGTTTTATGCTCTATTCTCTTTTGTGATTGGATTCTCGGGACTTAGAGAAAGAAGATAATGCTTATTTTATTTCCATTTACAAATCACCTTTGTTAGTATTTGTTGCATTTTAGTCTTTAGTGATTCTGAGGTACTGGATTAATGAAGAGATTGCTTGTAATTTGCCTTTAAATCCACTGACACATTGCACGATTTAGCAAGAATTACAACTCTTTTTTAAGTAGAACCTATCTGGATATTGTGTTTGGATTAATAATAATAGCTCAAATTAACATAATGATCTCAATTTTAAAACTTTTTGGTCCCTTAGAGGCTAATTCTCTAATGCCATCCGAAAACCATTTTAACAATGATTCTTTTATACACTTAGATGTTTAACTACATGGATTTGGCAAGTCCATGCATCATAGTATCATACAAACTAGCACTTGCACCCAAAAGAGGTGCAATGGATATGCCGATAGGTTTTTGATTTGAAAGCATAAATGAAGACTTGGATAATAAATAGAAGTGTATAAAAGTGATGGTTTACAAACATGTAGCATTGTAGAAGGATGTCTTTTACATAGTAGCTCCCATTTTGGATAAATTAAAGTTACAGTAGTGTCATATTGTATTTTTTGTAGGTCATATTTATAAAATATAGCATTGAAATGCATTGAAATGCATTAAAAAATATTGTATTTATAAATATTAATCTTCTCTAGTTCCTCTTCTTGATTAGCAAGTGTGAACCCGTGGAAGAGAAAAAGCTATAATTGATAAGAAATAAAATCAATCGCAAGCAAGATTTTTTTTTCTAATAATTTTGTATGGATTCTTTTTCATTTTGTAATAGAAACCCAAAGAGATGGTGTGCTTTATACTGAGGTCTTGTAGGGATTTGACTTTGGAGACCGTTGTAAAGGTGTGGCCTTGTCTTACAGTTTTACCAATATCAATTGTGCCTCTAGCTAGTATTAGGCCTTATGATTTGTGTATATAGTGATAGTCCATGTAGTGGTTAGTGTTATTTTTTTATTCTTATCTTGAGATATTGGTTGTATTGAAATTTTTTTGGGTATATTTCATCCCAAGGTTAACCATTGTAGCTATCAAATTCAACCATAACATATGTTGGCAATTTTCAGGGCTTAGAGCCAAAGGGATATACAATATCTTGTCGATTCAATTAGTGTAATCAGTTCTAAGTGATTTGGATTATGCAAGTAGGATTGTATGTAGCTAGATTGTATCTCACTACCATCGACTATTTGTTTGAGGTGGTGTAACACTTTTATACCCACATTTAGTAATATAAATTGGTGTTTGAAAATCATGAGAGGTAATTTTTTGTAGCATATGACATTTTTCTTGTGTGCTTATGTCTCTTTATGCAAGGATGGATTATCCATGAACTTTTTCTATTCTTTTATGGTGTGGTCTTCTAGCTTTCAATCTAAGAAAATTCTTGCCAACATATTAACACAACTCTCTATTTTTTCAACTTTGGGCACATACGTCGAAATGTATTTGAGAACAAGAAGTTGAAAGGTGACAGGTTGGCAATCTATATTAGCTCTCCATATGGATAAAATATGTGGGTTATGGATGTTTAACCTATCATCATTTGTATATGGTTTAAAGGATTTATGTCCCGATTCATCACATAGTAATTTGATTCTTCACATTCTTTCAAAGGATCTTTATATCTACATTATACATGCTTCTCTTTCTTATGTAGTTGATTCCTCTCATAATTTGATTCTTCCCATTCTTTCAAAGGATCTTTATATCGACATTATACATGCTTCTCTTTCTTATGTAGGTAATTCATCTCAGTACATTTGGTGTGTCTTTGTACACAATTAGCCAACTCTTCATAATCAACGTAAGGATTGGTAGCAAATATTTGATGTGTTTAGTAGGAATGGATCATATGTTGGAATTCTATGTATCATGTTTCTTATTTCAAATATAGAGTGAGGGTTCCAAGAAATGACTTATTTGTCAAAGAATTCTTTTGCTCTATTTACTTTGATAGTGTTTTCCTAGTCTAATGAATCCATGTTCAATGTGTTTTTAATCCAAATGAATCAATGTATATGTGCAGAACCTCAATTTTGTCATTCATATCAATACCTATAATTAGTTGCATCCATGAGCTTCTTACTGACCTCTTCACGAAAGATTGTGAACCACTGATGTAGACATAGTGATGTTGTGTGGGTGTTTCTAATCAAGTTATATGTGCATTGTTTGTTTGAGAGTAATGAAGAAGTATCATTTTGTGAAAGAACACTATGTAGATCATGGGCAGTTTGTGTCAGTTGTACTTAATGTGAAGAAGAATGTTGGAGAACCTATTTGGGTGATCATAATTTTTTTAGATTAGTGTAACACTTATTCCAATACGAGTGTGTCCCTTGTAAGGTAGAACCAAAATGCATCATTATTTTGCCAATTGATTGTTTGGTAGGTTAGTTAATGATGAAGGGTGCTCCCCTTAATACCACAAACACATAACAGAAACAGAGAAACGACAACAATATGCAAGAACATAAAATTGGCTTCTTATTATCTCCACAAATGTGGAATTACAAACTTTTAGAATTACAATATGCAAAGCCAAATGGGCATTCCCTTACAATATTCTGTAGGACAAAGCCTCGAATCAATACCTAGATCTACTACCCAGAACTATTCTGAACTGCCTAAGACAATAATACAACCTTCCTTATATAGGCAATTTTCCACCGCTTGGGAAGGTTCCAAAATTTTAGCCAATAAGGCCGACCAAACTTAGAATTATTTTATTTTACATTTCATTACATCATAGTCGGCTCAAGATAACCTTTGAAACCCAAACATAAATTTTGAAGAAAATTATTTTTCGCCATTTCAGGTGGCCCAACTTCCGAAGACCATAAGTCATCACCAGTTGACCCGATCGGCTATTATAACCCCATTTTAGAAACGCCACGAAGTGCTCTACATGCTTCACTGGCGCAAGCGCCTGTCACCCAAATTTTTCACCTCATTCGGGGCCTCTAAAGCCTTCAAAACTGAGTTCAAAGTTTCTGCACCCTGCTGCCAATACCGAAAATCTTCAATATCTTCCAATATACACTTGATCTGGCAATGAAACTTTACTGGCAGACTTATATGACCAAAATGAACCTCCAAGAAAGAAATCAGATCATTCTGAGCACATACAAAAATTACCAAAAATAGTAACTTTCCACAAATAGCAGCTCTGGACAAAATAACCCTTATTGAATATAAAAACATAAATATTTTTGGGTGATGCAAGATTGCTCTTACACCTAGGATGCTCCTGCATCAGACACCCGGGGTAATTTGAGAAGTGACCCTGTCATAACTCAGGTGTGTAGAGGAAAACCAAGACGGTTAACCTCCTCCTTTGTTAGCCATGATGAATCTTCAACAGGTCGTCCTTTCCACTTGACCAGATATTTTTCATGTCCTGTTCCTTGTGCTTCTGCCAACACGACTATCCAGTATATCTTCAATCTCCTTAGTGTCTGAACTAGTTGCTGGAATACTCCACTGTGCTGCTATGATCTCATCTTCAACACCTCCCTCATGATACTTTGTCAGATCTGAAATGTTAAACACTGGTGAAATATTTAGCTCAGTAGGCAATTCTACCTCATATGCATTTCCTGAATCATGTTTCTTCAATATCCTGCATGGTCCAAACTTCTTCATTTTCAGCTTGTTATATGTACCAACCGAAAACCGCTCCTTCCGCAAATGAACCATGACTTCATCACCAACCTGAAATTCTTTATACCTCCTTTTCTCATCTGCCTTAGCCTTATACTGTGCGTTCATCTTGGTAATATGCTTCCTCACCTCCCCATGGATGTTCTTCAAGTGTTCTGTAAAATCCTCAGCTTCAGCACTACTTATTTCTCCTTTATCTATCTTCCTCAATTCAGATGCATTTCTTGGACTACTTCCATATACAATCTGGAATGGTGATTTACCAGTGCTCCTGTTGATAGAATTATTGTATGCAAATTTCTCCTGTGGTAAAATCAAATCCCATCCTGTTGGCTTATCTCCAACCAAACATCTCAGCAAATTTCCCAAACTCCTATTCACCACCTCTGTCTGTCCATAAGTCTGTGGATGATGTGATGAACTGAACTTCAAATCTATCTTCAACTTCTTCCACAATGTACGCCAGAAATATCTAACAAACTTAGTGTCCCGATCTAAAACTATGGTCTTTGGCAAACCATGAAGTCTCACTACTTCTTTGAAAAACAATTCTGCTACATGAACAACATCATTAGTCTTCTTGCAGGGAATGAAATGTGCCATCTTTGAAAATCTGTCAACCACCACAAAAATTAAATCATGCCCCCGCTGAGTCCTCGGTAAACCAAGAACAAAGTCCATGCTGATATCCTCCCAAGGCTTTTTTGGTAGAGGTAATGGCTGATACAATCCTGTATTCTGCTTCACTCCTTTCACCATCTGACATACTCTGCAACTCTGTACAAACTTCTTCACATCTTGCTGCAATTGTGGCCAATAATAATTCTCACCAACCAAAGCAAGGGTTTTATCACGACCAAAATGTCCAGCCAATCCTCCAGTATGCTTCTCCTTGATGAGATTCTCCCTCATAGAAATTCGTGGAATGCACAACTGACTCCCTCTGAATAGCATATCATCCTGGATGATAAAATCCAGCCATTTCGTCCTGTCTAGAGTAACAGGTTCTGTACAAGCTTTCCAAGCTTCACCAAAATCAGGATCCTCTGGATACAAATTCTTGAGTTCCTTGAACCCAACCACCTCAATCTGCATCTCTGTCAGCAATAGTTGCCTTCTGCTAAGAGCATCTGCAACCCTATTAGACTTTCCACTCCTGTGTTTCAAAACAAATGTATAACTCTGCAAAAAATCAACCCATTTCAAATGCCTTTGATTCAATTTTCCTTGACTATTCAAATATTGCAAAGCTTGATGATCAGTATACAAAACAAACTCCTTAGGAAGCAGATAATGTCTCGACTTCTTTAATGCCTGAACTATAGCATGAAATTTCTGATCATAAACAGAATACTTCCTGTTGGCATCATTTAACTTCTCACTGAAATACGCAACAGGTTTACCTTCTTGGCTCATAACAGCTCCTATTGCAGTACCACTAGCATCACAATCTACTTGAAACACCTTATTAAAATCTGAAAGTGCTAAAACAGGTTGTTCTGTAACTTTTTGTTTCAATAATTGAAAACTCTTTTCTGCCCCATTAGTCCACTTAAACTCTTTTCTATCCCCTCTCATTGTTTCAGTCAAGGGTCCACAAATATTACTAAAATTTTAAGTAAACTTTCTGTAAAAGCTAGCCAAACCATGAAAAGATCTTACCTCAGTAGCACTCCTTGGAGTAGGCCATTCAAAGATAGCCTGTACCTTCTCTGGGTCTATTTTTAGACCTTCTGCTGAAACTACAAATCCCAAATACACTAACTCTTTCTTTACAAAACTGCACTTCTTCAAATTAATCAATAATTTCTCTTCTCTCAGCTTCTCAAATACCATACGAATATGCATCATATGCTCCTCCAATGTCTTACTAAAGATCAAAATATCATCTAGGTAAACAATGACAAACTTACCCAGAAATTCTTTCAGAACCTCGTTCATGAGCCGCATGAAAGTGCTCGGTGCATTGGTTAGCCCAAAAGGCATGACTAACCACTCATACAGTCCTTCTTTTGTCTTGAAGGCAGTCTTCAGTTCATCTCCTTCTCTGATCTGAATCTGATGATATCCATTTTTTAGATCTATCCTTGAAAAATACATAGCTCCACTCAAACAGTCCATAATATCATCCATTCGTGGCAATGGAAACCTGTACTTGATTGTGATCTTGTTTATTGCCCTAGAATCTGTACACATCTACTATTCTCCATTCTTCTTTGGTGCTAATACCACTGGTACAGCACAGGGACTAAGACTCTCACGGATCAATCCTTTTTGTAACAACTCATGTACTTGTCTGTTCAACTTCTCACTTTCTGCAGTTGTTATTCTGTGTGTTGCCTTGTTCGGCAAACTCGCTCCTGGGATCAAGTCCATCTGATGACTGATCTTCCTGACTGGTGGTAATCCATCAGGCACGTTATCGGATACAATATCCTGAAACTCATTCAACAAATCTGCAACTTCTACAGGAACATCTTCTACTTCCTTTTTACCAGCTTTTGAAATTAAAGAAAAACATACATGCTCATGCCTCATACCATCTAGGAAATTTCTTCCATCAACAAAAGTTATCCTTGCATTACCACATACCTTTTCTTCAGTCTCCTTCAATGGTTTTAGCTTATGTCGCACTCCATCCTTTGTCAGGGAATAGGTATTCGCATGACCATCATGTACAGCACATCTGTCAAACTGCCGTGGTCTACCCAACAACATATGACATGCATCCATAGATATGATATCACACAATACCTCATCTTGGTATCCGCCGATTTTGAACTTCACCAGGCATTGTTCATTGACCATGACCTTGTGGTCATCCTGCACCCAGGCAATCCAATATGGATGTGGGTGTTTCTGTCTCTTGAGCTTCAACTTTGTCACCATCTCTTCTGACACCAAATTGTCAGTGCTACCACTATCGATAATCACATCACAACATTTACCTTCGCACTTGCACCTGGTGCGAAACAGGCTCCTTCTTTGCTCAGGTTCATTCTCACCACTCAACAGGACTCTTCTGTTAATCAACGTTTCTCCTCTTTTAGCATCTTCAGAATTTGATGATCTGGCATCTTCATCTACATGTGCAACTCTGGCTTGGCCTTCATTTCTCCTATCCGTTCTACCTTGGAGCTGAGGATATTCAAATACCCTATGACCGTCTTCTCCATAGTGAAAACATGTTCCACGGAAGCCACCTCTTCCAGATCCTTGTCCTCTTCCTCTTCCTCTTTGATCTCTATTATTCTGATCCTGGAAGCGATTGAAATTATTTTCTCGCTGATTCTGACTGCTACTGGCCTCATCCTTCTTTTTCAGATCTTCATTTCGGCCACCATATGACCGTCCACCGCGACCTCTTCCATTTTGTCTGCTCTCAAACTTCTTGTTCAGCTTTTCCTCTACTTTTAGGGAAAACTGGTATGCCTCTTCAATACTGTTCATTCGAACCAGATTTAGCTCCTCCTGAATGCTTGGCCTTAACCCATTAAGGTATCAGGCAACTTTCTCTTTATCAGCTTCTCCATGGCTTGTTCTGATGAGAAGTCGATAGAACCCCTCTGTATACTCCTGAACAGATCTTCCTGCTTGCTTCAAACTCTGTATTTTCTTCAGTAGGTCAAGCTCATAATCAATAGGAATGAACTGTCGCTTCAATTTATCCACCATCTGATCCCATCTCGTGATTTTCTCCTTTCCCCTTCTATTTCGCTCCAACTGAATCTCTTGCCACCATATCTTCGCATGACCTTTCAGTCTGGCCTTCGCAAGTTTGACCCTATCAGGATCCTCAACATCTTCATACTCAAAATATTCTTCACATTCATTGATCCAGTCGATCAATTCCTCTGGGTTAAGATTTCCAAAAAATGTAGGAACCTCAATCTTAGGTCTTTTCCCAATCTTGAAAATCGCCCGAAAAAGTCTTTCTTCCTCTTGGTTCACAATTTCAACTTCTCCTTCTTGATATTCTTCTTCGGCTTCATCCTCGCTTTCATCTCTGACATTAAGATTCATTCCTCTGTGAATCTCTTCTTGCAATGCTCGCACTTGTCTCTGTAGCTCTCTAACCTCAGGTGTCATAGCACCAGCTCTTCCGCCACGTTCTCTTCGTGGAGGCATTTTCGTGATGCGCACTGAAACCCTAACCACGGTCCTGGTGCAAACTGCCTCACAGTTGGTGATCTGTTTACACACTTAAGAAAACCTGCTCTGATACCACTTGATGAAGGGTGCTCCCCTTAATACCACAAACACATAATCGAAATAGAGAAACCACAACAATATGCAAGAACAGAAAATTGGCTTCTTATTATCTCCACAAATGTGGAATTACAAACTTTTAGAATTACAATATGCAAAGCCACATGGGCATTCCCTTACAATATTCTGTAGGACAAAGCCTTGAATCAATACCCAGATCTACTACCCAGAACTATTCTGAACTGCCTAAGACAATAATACAGCCTTCCTTATATAGGCAATTTTTCACCACCTAGGAAGGTTCTAGAATTTTAGCCAATAAGGTCGACCAAACTTAGAATTATTTTATTTTAAATTTCATTACATCATAGTCGGCTCAAGATAACCTTTGAAACCCAAACAGAAATTTTGAAGAAAATTATTTTTCGCCATTTCAGGTGGCCCAACTTTTGAAGACCATAAGTCATCACCAGTTGACCCAATCGGCTATTATAACCCCATTTCAGAAATGCCACGAAGTGCTCTACAGGCTTGACTGGCGCAAGCGCCAGTCACCCAAATTTTTGACCTCATCCGGGGCCTCTAAAGCTTTCAAAACTGAGTTTAAAGTTTCTGCACCATGCTGCCAATACCGAAAATCTTCAATATCTTCCAATATACACTTGATCTGGCAATGAAAATTTACTGGCAGACTTATATGACCAAAATGAACCTCCAAGAAAGAAATCAGATCATTCTGAGCACATACAAAAATTACCAAAAATAGTAACTTTCCACAAATAGCAGCTCTGCACAAAATAACCCTTATTGAATATAAAAACATAAATATTTTTGGGTGATGCAAGATTGCTCTTACACCTAGGATGCTCTTGCATCAGACACCCGGAGTAATTTGAGAAGTGACCCTGTCACGACTCAGGTGTGCAGAGGAAAAACAAGACGGTTAACCTCCTCCTTTTTTAGCCATGATGAATTTTTAACAGGTTGTCCTTTCCACTTGACCAGATATTCTTCATATGTCCTGTTCCTTGTGCTTCTGCCAACATGACTATCCAGTATATCTTTAATCTCCTTAGTGTCTGAACTAGTTTCTGGAATACTCCACTGTGGTGCTGTGATCTCATCTTGAACACCTCCCTCATGATACTCTGTCAGATCTGAAATGTTAAACACTGGTGAAATATTTAGCTCAGTAGGCAATTGTACTTCATATGCATTTCCTGAATCATGTTTCTTCAATATCCTGCATGGTCCAAACTTCTTCATTTTAAGCTTGTTATATGTACCAATTGGAAACCGCTCCTTCCGCAAATGAACCATGACTTCATCACCAACCTGAAATTCCTTATACCTCCTTTTCTCATCTGCCTTAACCTTATACTATGCGTTCATCTTGGTAATATGCTTCCTCACCTCCCCATGGATGTTCTTCAAGTGTTCTATAAAATCTTCAGCTTCAGCACTACTTATGTCTCCTTTATCTATCTTCCTCAATTCAGATGCATTTCTTGGACTACTTCCATATACAATCTGGAATGGTGATTTACCAGTGCTCCTGTTGACAGAATTATTGTATGCAAATTCCACCTGTGGTAAAATCAAATCCCATCCTGTTGGCTTATCTCCAACCAAACATCTCAGCAAATTTCCCAAACTCCTATTCACCACCTCTGTCTGTCCATCAGTCTATGGATGATGTGATGAACTGAACTTCAAATCTGTCTTCAACTTCTTCCACAATGTACGCCAGAAATATCCAACAAACTTAGTCTCCCGATTTGAAACTATGGTCTTTGGTAAACCATGAAGTCTCACTACTTCTCTGAAAAACAATTCTGCTACATGAATAGCATCATTAGTCTTCTTGCAGGGAATGAAATGTGTCATCTTTGAAAATTTGTCAACCACCACAAAAATTGAATCATGCCCCCGCTGAGTCCTCAGTAAACCAAGAACAAAGTCCATGCTGATATCCTCCTAAGGCTTCTTTGGTACAGGTAATGGCTAATACAATCCTATATTCTGCTTCACTCCTTTCGCCATCTGACATACTCTGCAACTCTGTACAAACTTCTTCACATCTTGCTGCAATTGTGGCCAATAATAATTCTCACCAACCAAAGCAAGGGTTTTATCATGACCAAAATATCCAGCCAATCCTCCACTATGCTTCTCCTTGATGAGATTCTCCCTCATAGAACTTCATGGAATGCACAACTGACTCCCTCTGAATAGCATATCATCCTGGATGATAAAATCTAGCCATTTCATCCTGTCTAGAGTAACAGGTTCTGTACAAGCTTTCCAAGCTTCACCAAAATCAGGATCCTCTGGATACAAATTCTTGAGTTCCTTGAACCCAACCACCTCAATTTGCATCTCTGTCAGCAATAGTTGCTTTCTGCTAAGAGCATCTGCAACCCTATTAGACTTTCCACTCTTGTGTTTCAAAACAAATGTATAACTCTGCAAAAACTCAACCCATTTCAAATGCCTTTGATTCAATTTTTCTTGACTATTCAAATATTGCAAAGCTTGATGATCAGTATACAAAATAAACTCCTTAGGAAGCAGATAATGTCTCCACTTCTTTAATGCTTGAACTATAGCATAAAATTTCTGATCATAAATAGAATACTTCCTCTTGGCATCATTTAACTTCTCACTGAAATACGCAACAGGTTTACCTTCTTGGCTCATAACAGCTCCTATTGCAGTACCACTAGCATCACAATCTACTTGAAACACCTTATTAAAATTTGAAAGTGCTAAAACAGGTTGTTCTGTAACTTTTTATTTCAATAATTGAAAACTCTTTTCTACCCCATTAGTCCACTTAAACTCTTTTCTATCCCCTCTCATTGTTTCAGTAAAGGTTCCACAAATACTGCTAAAATTTTGGATAAACTTTCTATAAAAGCTAGCCAAACCATGAAAATATCTTACTTCAGTAGCACTCCTTGGAGTAGGCTATTCAAGGATAGCCTGTACCTTCTCTGGGTCCATTTTTAGACCTTCTGCTGGAACTACAAATCCCAAATACACTAACTCTTTCTTCACAAAATTGCACTTCTTCAAATTAATCAATAATTTCTCTTCTCTCAGCTTCTCAAATACCATACGAATATGCATCATATGCTCCTCCAATGTCTTACTAAAGATCAAAATATCATCTAGGTAAACAATGACAAACTTACCCAAAAATTCTTTCAGAACCTCGTTCATGAGCCGCATGAAAGTGCTCGGTGCATTGGTTAGCCCAAAAGGCATGACTAACCACTCATACAGTCCTTCCTTTGTCTTGAAGGCAGTCTTCCATTCATCTCCTTCTCTGATCCGAATCTGATGATATCTACTTTTTAGATCTATCTTTGAAAAATACAGAGCTCCACTCAAACAGTCCATAATATCATCCATTCGTGGAAATGGAAACCTGTACTTGATTGTGATCTTGTTTATTGCCCTAGAATCTGTACACATCTACCATTCTCTATTCTTCTTTGGTGCTAATACCGCTGGTACAGCACAGGGACTCAAACTCTCACGGATCAATCTTTTCTGTAACAACTCATGTACTTGTCTGTTCAACTCTTCACTTTCTGCAGGTGTCATTCTGTGTGCTGCCTTGTTCGGAAAACTCGCTCTTGGGATCAACTCCATCTGATGACTGATCTTCCTGACTGGTGGTAATCCATCAGGCACGTTATCGGATACAATATCCTGAAACTCATTCAACAAATCTGCAACTTCTACAGGAATATCTTCTACTTCCTCTTTACCAGCTTTTAGAATTAAAGCAAAACATACATGCTTATGCCTCATACCATCTAGGAAATTTCTTCCATCAACAAAAGTTATCTTTGCATTACCACATACCTTTTCTTCAGTCTCCTTCAATGGTTTTAGCTTATGTCACACTCCATCCTTTGTCAGGGAATAGGTATTCGCACGACCATCATGTACAGCACATCTGTCAAACTGCCATGGTCTACCCAACAACATATGACATGCATCCATAGATATGATATCACACAATACCTCATCTTGGTATCCGCCGATCTTGAACTTTACCAGGCATTGTTCATTGACCATGACCTTGTGGTCATCCTGCACCCAGGCAATTCGATATGGATGTGGGTGTTTCTGTCTCTTGAGCTTCAACTTTGTCACCATCTCTTCTGACACCAAATTGTCAGTGCTTCTACTATCGATAATTGAATCACAGCATTTACCTTTGCACTTGCACCTGGTGCGAAACGGGCTCCTTCTTTGCTCAGGTTCATTCTCACCACTCAACAGGACTCTTCTGTTAATCAACATTTGTCCTCTTTCAGCATCTTTAGAATTTGATGATCTGGCATCTTCATCTACATGTGCAACTCTAGCTTGGCCTTCATTTCTCCTAACTATTCTGCCTTGGCGCTGAGGACATTCAAATGCCCTATGACCGTCTTCTCCATAGTGAAAACATGTTCCACGAAAGCCACCTCTTCCAGATCCTTGTCCTCTTCCTCTTCCTCTTTGATCTCTATTATTCTGATTTTGGAAGCGATTGAAATTATTTCCTCGCTGATTCTAACTGCTACTGGCCTCATCCTTCTTTTTTGGATCTTCATTTCGGCCACAATATGACCGTCCACCGCGATCTCTTCCATTTTGTCTTCTCTCAAACTTCTTGTTCAGCTTTTCCTCTACTTTTAGGGCAAACTGGTATGCCTCTTCAATACTGTTCATTCGAACCAGAGTCAGCTCCTCCTGAATGCTTGGCCTTAACCTATTAAGGTATCAGGCAACTTTCTCTTTATCAGCTTCTACATGGCCTGTTCTGATGAGAAGTCGATAGAACTCCTTTGTATACTCCTGAATAGATCTTCCTGCTTGCTTCAAACTCTGCATTTTCTTCAGTAGGTCAAGCTCATAATCAACAGGAATGAACTGTCGCTTCAATTTATCCACCATCCGATCCCATCTCGTGATTTTCTCCTTTCCCCTTCTATTTCACTCCAACTGAATCTCTTGCCACCATATCTTCGCATGACCTTTCAGTCTGGCCTTCGCAAGTTTGACCCTATCAAGATCCTCAACATCTTCATACTCAAAATATTCTTCACATTCATTGATCTAGTCGATCAATTCCTCTGGGTTAAGATTTCTAGAAAATGTAGGAACCTCAATCTTAGGTCTTTTCCCAATCTTGGAAATCACCCGAAAAAGTCTTTCTTCCTCTTGGTTCACAATTTCAACTTCTCCTTCTTGATATTCTTCTTCGGCTTCATCCTTGCTTTCGTCTCTGACATTAAGATTCATTCCTCTGCGAATCTCTTCTTGCAATGCTCGTACTTGTCTCTGCAGCTCTCTAACCTCAGGTGTCATAGCACCAGCTCTTCCGCCACGTTCTCTTCATGGAGGCATTTTCATGATGCGCGCTGAAACCCTAACCACGGTCCTGGTGCAAACTGCCTCATAGTCGGCGATCTGTTTACACACTCAAGAAAACCTGCTCTGATACCACTTGATGAAGGGTGCTCCCCTTAATACCACAAACACATAACCGAAATAGAGAAACCACAACAATATGCAAGAACAGAAAATTGGCTTCTTATTATCTCCACAAATGTGGAATTACAAACTTTTAGAATTACAATATGCAAAGCCACATGGGCATTCCCTTACAATATTCTGTAGGACAAAGCCTCGAATCAATACCCAGATCTACTACCCAGAACTATTCTGAACTGCCTAAGACAATAATACAGCCTTCCTTATATAGGCAATTTTCCACCGCTTGGAAAGGTTCTAGAATTTTAGCCAATAAGGCCGACCAAACTTAGAATTATTTTATTTTACATTTAATTACATCATAGTCGGCTCAAGATAACCTTTGAAACCCACACAAAAATTTTAAAGAAAATTATTTTTCGTCATTTTAGGTGGCCCAACTTTCGAAGACCATAAGTCATCACCAGTTGACCCGATCGGCTATTATAACCCTATTTTGGAAACGCTACGAAGTGCTCTACAGGCTTGACCCGTGCAAGCGCTCGTCACTCAAATATTCGACCTCATCCGAGGCCTCTAAAGCCTTCAAAACTGAGTTTAAAATTTCTGCACCCTACTACCAATACGCAAAATCTTCAATATCTTCAAATATACACTTGATCTGGCAATGAAACTTTAATGGCAGACTTATATGACCAAAATGAACCTCCAAGAAAGAAATCAGATCATTCTGAGCACATACAAAAATTACCAAAAATAGTAACTTTCCACAAATAGCAGCTCTGCACAAAATAACCATTATTGAATATAAAAATATAAATATTTTTGGGTGATGCAAGATTGCTCTTACACCTAGGATGCTCCTGCATCAGACACCTGGGGTAATTTGAGAAGTGACCTTGTCACGACTCAGGTGTGCAGAGGAAAATCAAGATGGTTAACCTCCTCCTTTGTTAGCCATGATGAATCTTCAACAGGTCATCCTTTCCACTTGACCAGATATTCTTCATATGTCCTGTTCCTTGTGCTTCTGCCAACACGACTATCCAGTATATCTTCAATCTCCTTAGTGTCTGAACTAGTTGCTGGAATACTCCACTGTGCTGTTGTGATCTCATCTTGAACACCTCCCTCATGATACTCTATCAGATCTGAAATGTTAAACACTGGTGAAATATTTAGCTCAGTAGGAAATTCTACCTCATATGCATTTCCTGAATCATGTTTCTTCAATATTCTGCATGGTCCAAACTTCTTCATTTTCAGCTTGTTATATGTACCAACTGGAAACCGCTCCTTCCGCAAATGAACCATGACTTCATCACCAACCTGAAATTCTTTATACCTCTTTTTCTCATCTACCTTAGCCTTATACTATGTGTTCATCTTGGTAATATGCTTCTTCACCTCCCCATGGATGTTCTTCAAGTGTTTTGTAAAATCTTCAGCTTCAGCACTACTTATTTCTCCTTTATCTATCTTCCTCAATTCAGATGCATTTCTTGGACTACTTCCATATACAATCTGGAATGGTGATTTACCAGTGCTCCTGTTGACAGAATTATTGTGTGCAAATTCCACCTATGGTAAAAGCAAATCCCATCCTGTTGGCTTATCTCCAACCAAACATCTCAGCAAATTTCTCAAACTCCTATTCACCACCTCTGTCTATCCATAAGTCTGTGGATGATGTGATGAACTGAACTTCAAATCTGTCTTCAACTTCTTCCACAATGTACGCCAGAAATATCCAACAAACTTAGTGTCTCGATCTAAAACTATGGTCTTTGGCAAACCATGAAGTCTCACTACTTCTCTGAAAAACAATTCTGCTACATGAACAGCATCATTAGTCTTCTTGCAGGGAAGAAAATGTGCCATCTTTGAAAATCTGTCAACCACCACAAAAATTGAATCATGCCCCCGCTGAGTCCTCGATAAACCAAGAACAAATTCCATGCTGATATCCTCCCAAAGCTTCTTTGGTACAGGTAATGGCTAATACAATCCTGTATTCTGCTTCACTCCTTTCGCCATCTGACATACTCTGCAACTTTGTACAAACTTCTTCACATCTTGCTGCAATTGTGGCCAATAATAATTCTCACCAACCAAAGTTAGAGTTTTATCACAACTAAAATGTCCAGCCAATCCTCCACTATGGTTCTCCTTGATGAGATTCTCCCTCATAGAACTTCATGGAATGCACAACTGACTCCCTCTGAATAGCATATCATCCTAGATGATAAAATCCAGCCATTTCCTCCTATCTAGAGTAACAGGTTCTGTACAAGCTTTTCAAGCTTCACCAAAATCAGGATCCTCTGGATACAAATTCTTAAGTTTCTTGAACCCAACCACCTCAATCTACATCTCTGTCAGCAATAGTTTCCTTCTGCTAAGAGCATCTGCAACCCTATTAGACTTTCCACTCCTGTGTTTCAAAACAAATGTATAACTCTGCAAAAATTCAACCCATTTCAAATGCCCTTGATTCAATTTTCCTTGACTATTCAAATATTGCAAAGCTTGATGATCAGTATACAAAATAAACTCCTTAGGAAGCAGATAATGTCTCCACTTCTTTAATGCCTGAACTATAGCATAAAATTTCTGATCATAAATAGAATACTTCCTCTTGGCATCATTTAACTTCTCACTGAAATACGCAACAGGTTTACCTTTTTGGCTCATAACAGCTCCTATTGCAGTACCACTAGCATCACAATCTACTTGAAACACCTTATTAAAATCTGGAAGTGCTAAAATAGGTTGTTCTGTAACTTTTTATTTCAATAATTGAAAATTCTTTTCTGTCCCATTAGTCCACTTAAACTCTTTTCTATCCCCTCTCATTGTTTCAGTCAAGGGTCCACAAATACTGCTAAAATTTCGGATAAACTTTCAGTAAAAGGTAGCAAAACCATGAAAAGATCTTACCTCAGTAGCACTCCTTGGAGTAGGCCATTCAAGGATAGCCTGTACCTTCTCTGGGTCCATTTTTAGAACTTCTGCTGAAACTACAAATCTCAAATACACTAACTCTTTCTTCACAAAACTGCACTTCTTCAAATTAATCAACAATTTTTCTTCTCTCAGCTTCTCAAATACCATACGAATATGCATCATATACTCCTTCAATGTCTTACTAAAGATCAAAATATCATCCAGGTAAACAATGACAAACTTACCCAAAAATTCTTTCAGAACCTCGTTCATGAGCCGCATGAAAGTGCTCGGTGCATTGGTTAGCCCAAAAGACATGACTAACCACTCATACAGTCCTTCCTTTGTCTTGAAGGCAGTCTTCCATTCATCTCCTTCTCTGATCCGAATCTGATGATATCCACTTTTTAGATCTATCTTTGAAAAATACACAGCTCCACTCAAACAGTCCATAATATCATCCATTCATGGCAATGGAAACCTGTACTTGATTGTGATCTTGTTTATTGCCCTAGAATCTATACACATCCGCCATTCTCCATTCTTCTTTGGTGCTAATACCGCTGGTACAGCATATGGACTCAGACTCTCATGGATCAATCATTTCTGTAACAACTCATGTACTTGTCTGTTCAACTCCTCACTTTCTGCAGGTGTCATTCTGTGTGCTGCCTTGTTCGGCAAACTCGCTCCTGGGATCAAGTCCATCTGATGACTGATCTTCCTGACTGGTGGTAATCCATCAGGCACATTATCAGATACAATATCTTGAAACTCATTCAACAAATCTACAACTTCTACAGGAACATCTTCTACTTCCTCTTTACCAGCTTTTGGAATTAAAGCAAAACATACATGCTCATGCCTCATACCATCTAGGAAATTTCTTCCATCAACAAAAGTTATCCTTGCATTACCACATACCTTTTCTTCAGTCTCCTTCAATGGTTTTAGCTTATGTCGCACTCCATCTTTTGTCAGGGAATAAGTATTCGCACGACCATCATGTACATCACATCTGTCAAACTACCATGGTCTACCCAACAACATATGACATGCATCCATAGATATGATATCACACAATACCTCATCTTGGTATCCGCCGATCTTGAACTTCACCAAGCATTGTTCATTGACCATGACCTTGTGGTCATCCTGCACCCAGGAAATCCGATATGGATGTGGGTGTTTCTGTCTCTTGAGCTTCAACTTTGTCACCATCTCTTATGACACCAAATTGTCAGTGCTTCCACTATCGATAATCACATCACAGCATTTACCTTCGCACTTGCACCTGGTGCGAAACAGGTTCCTTCTTTGCTCAGGTTCATTCTCACCACTCAACAGGACTCTTCTGTTAATCAACGTTTCTCCTTTTTGAACATCTTCAGAATTTGATGATCTGACATCTTCATCTACATGTGCAACTCTAGCTTGGCTTTCATTTCTCCTATCTGTTCTGCCTTGGCACTGAGGACATTCAAATGCCCTATGACTGTCTTCTCTACAGTGAAAACATGTTCCACGGAAGCCACCTCTTCCAAATCCTTGTCCTCTTCCTCTTCCTCTTTGATCTCTATTATTCTGATCCTGGAAGCGATTGAAATTATTTCCTCGCTGATTCTGACTGCTACTGGCCTCATCCTTCTTTTTTAGATCTTCATTTCGGCCACCATATGACCGTCCACCAGATCGTCCACCGCGACCTCTTTCATTTTGTTTGCTCTCAAAATTCTTGTTTAGCTTTTCCTCTACTTTTAGGGCAAACTGGTATGCCTCTTCAATACTGTTCATTCGAACCAGATTCAGCTCCTCCTGAATGCTTGGCCTTAACCCATTAAGGTATCGGGCAACTTTCTCTTTATCAGCTTCTGCATGGCTTGTTCTGATGAGAAGTCGATAGAACTCCTCTGTATACTCCTGAACAGATCTTCTTGCTTGCTTCAAACTCTGCATTTTCTTCAGTAGGTCAAGCTCATAATCAACAGGAATGAACTGTCGCTTCAATTTATCCACCATCCGATCCCATCTCATGATTTTCTCCTTTCCCCTTCTATTTCAGTCCAATTGAATCTCTTGCCACCATATCTTCGCATGACCTTTCAGTTTGGCCTTCGCAAGTTTGACCCTATCAGGATCCTCAACATCTTCATACTCAAAATATTCTTCACATTCATTGATCCAGTCGATCAATTCCTCTGGGTTAAGATTTCCAAAAAATATAGGAACCTCAATCTTAGGTCTTTTCCCAATCTTGGAAATCGCCTGAAAAAGTCTTTCTTCCTCCTGGTTCACAATTTCAACTTCTCCTTCTTGATATTCTTCTTCAGCTTCATCCTCGCTTTCCTCTCTGACATTAAGATTCATTCCTTTGTGAATCTCTTCTTGCAATGCTCGCACTTGTCTCTGCAGCTGTCTAACCTCAGGTGTCAATGCACCAGCTCTTCCGCCACGTTCTCTTCGTGGAGGCATTTTCGCGATGCGCGCTGAAACCCTAACCACGGTCCTGGTGCAAACTGCCTCACAGTCGACGATCTATTTACACACTCAAGAAAACCTGCTTTGATACCACTTGATGAAGGGTGCTCCCCTTAATACCACAAACACATAACAGAAATAGAGAAACCACAACAATATGCAAGAACAGAAAATTGGCTTCTTATTATCTCCACAAATGTGGAATTACAAACTTTTAGAATTACAATATGCAAAGCCACATGGGCATTCCCTTACAATATTCTGTAGGACAAAGCCTCGAATCAATACCCAGATCTACTACCCAGAACTATTCTGAACTGTCTAAGACAATAATACAGCCTTCCTTATATAGGCAATTTTCCACCGCCTGGGAAGGTTCAAGAATTTTAGCCAATAAGACCGACCAAACTTAGAATTATTTTATTTTACATTTCATTACATCATAGTCGGCTCAAGATAACGTTTGAAACCCGAACATAAATTTTGAAAAAAATTATTTTTTGCCATTTCAGGTGGCCCAACTTCCGAAGACCATAAGTCATCACCAGTTGACCCGATCGGCTATTATAACCCCATTTCGAAAATGCCACGAAGCGCTCTACAGGCTTGACTAGTGCAAGCACTCGTCACCCAAATTTTGAACCTCATCCGGGGCCTCTAAAGCTTTCAAAACTGAATTCAAAGTTTCTGCACCCTGCTGCTTATACCGAAAATCTTCAATATCTTCCAATATACACTTGATCTGGCAATGAAACTTTACTGGCAGACTTATATGACCAAAATGAACCTCCAAGAAAGAAATTAGATCATTCTGAGCAAATACAAAATTACCAAAAATAGTAACTTTCCACAAATAGCAGCTCTGCACAAAATAACCCTTATTGAATATAAAAACATAAATATTTTTGGGTGATGCAAGATTGCTCTTACACCCATGATGCTCCTGCATCAGTTAAGTGGGACTGAAGGTCTTCAATAGCGGTTGGTATATTGTCTTCTACTTTTCATTTAATGAATAAAATCGCAAGAGATTGACTACGATGACACATCATAAGGATTAGAAGGAAGTATCTAAAGCATGGATGTTTCCCAAAATTGTTATCATGAAATCACATAAGATGTAAGGCATATTATGAAGTTGCATTTCCCTGGCTTGAGGTTGCATGGGTAGTGTATTTTCATTTTTCAAAAGAGTGGGAAATGCCATGTCAAAGAAGCCCTTAGTAGTGTACTCGTTTAACACTTGATAAAATATTTATGTAGAATTGGGTGGCCATGAGATTTTCCTGAGCATGGAGGGTAGATCATTCAACTTACTTTTAACTCATATTTTTGGAGTGTGGATTAAAAATAGGGGTCCTAGGAACAACCATATATGAAATCACAAAAATCAGTGCCTTCATTAACAAATACAAGTAAAACTATTTTAGAATGAAAAAAAAAGACAAAAAATAATTAGAGTGAACCGCCCAACCGCCCGTTCTTGATCATTGTGTCTTAATTCTTGTTGGACACCAAGAGCTTTCTCATACTCTTCACGAGCGTCTACATGCTTAGCACAATTTTATTGGGTGGTTATCATTTGCTCTCATATTTGGACCCGTCTAAAGAAAATCACACCAAGGTCAGGAACTTATGCTTCCATGTACTCAAGACCAACACAACCAAATAGTTATCAAAGTTTGAGTGGGTCACGAGAGAGTAGCAACTGTGGTTTGAACACCATCATTGCTAGGGGGATTGGGGACAAGTAAGGGGGTCGATTTGAATTGCAGAAGCTGGCTCAATAGGAAGTCCAAGCACTTGGATGCTGTCTTGATATTGTCACCTCAAATATGCAAGATATTCTGCCTGAATTATTGATGTAAAAGAAAAGATCATTTTGAAAATATACCTTGAATAACTGATTCTTTTTCCTTTGAGTACTCGGAGAAAGTTTCCTAAGCTCATCGAGTCTTAGATCCATCCCTTGCCATTGCAAACATAAATCTTAAGGTTCAACATAAGTAGTTAAAGACGCATAGTACATTATCTCTGGTGGAAAAGACCCAATTCTTGCACAAATTTCAGGCTCTTGCCTAATTTAATTTATTGATATATAATAAATATGAAATAAAAATTTCATAAGAACCTAACAAAATATTTTTTTAAATTTGTGCAATAAGACTCAAGCTATAATAGAATATGAAATATATTAAAATATTATTGGTTCATGCAATTAGTTTTAATCACTTATTGAGCCTAACAATCCATAATAGTACTTGCTTATTGCTTAGCCTATTGCAATACTAATAATATATATATGCCTATGTAATAAACTATTAAGATCTCCTTGCATATCAATGATTTAGCACACTCCAAAATTGATAGATTATATTATGTAAGAATTCACCTCAGAATTAACATGTTTCATGTCCATAATTTGATTTGCATTTTGGCTTTTTTTTATAGTATTAATTAAGTTTTTTTAAAAGAAGTGTATGAATTATGTATACTACTATTTTCAATATAATAATTTTTTGTTGGTATTATTTTTATAATACATTTAATTTAGTTAGTGTATTTTATATTTTTAGAATTAATATTTTAATTAATTTAGTATGTAAATATAAACATAATTATAATTTCTATTTTTAATAAACAATTTAATATATTTATTTTAAAATTTTTATTTTATTTTTTTGATTCATTTAAAATATAAAATTGAATTAAAAATATATAATTCTAAGTTAGATATACAATATCATAATAAAAATATAAAATATAAATTCTTATATTTAATATTAAATACAAAACTTCAATTTTAGAATCAAACAAAATAATAATAATATTTATTTAAAAAAACTTACAATTTAGAATTATATCTAAAATATAGAAAATGTAATTAATTATAAAATAAAATATTATTAAGAAAAATAAAACTACAAAATTTAATACAATTTAAAATCTAGAAGTAAATATAAAATGTAAAAATTCATGTAAAATTTAAAATTTAAAATAAGAGATAATCAATTCTTTATTTTTATTAATTGATCTACAATTAAAATAATCTAAGAGATAAAAAGCTTTAAAAAGTATTTTTAAGTTATTTTGAGATATTTGAATTTTTAACAAAACTCTCAATTTGACAAGAAAACCGAACTACCTATACTATAGTGTAGTTAATCATTATTGCTTGCAGAATATTAAAAAAAAATTCTTATATTTTAAATGAACTACCTACACTACGCTATAGTGTAGGTAACCATTATTGCTTACAAAATATTTTTAAAAAAAACTTATATTTTTTAAATAAATAATGGTGCAACATCTCTGGCCGGGTGATTTGCAGAAAATGGATTTGACAAAATGGTAGAAGCTTTTTATGTAAACACAATGGGCGGCAGTAAATCCCATCCCTTTGATCAATATACTAGTAAATATACTTCAGTTATTTTTTCAATAAATTTATTAAACACTAAAATATAATATTAACTTCTATTAAATTATATTATATTTGAAACAAAAATAACTCAGAAACAAATCTAAAATTATATAAATGTTAATATAATATTTTCAATAATTAATAGTAGCATTTACATCTTTTATTATTATATTTTTTTTATATATATTTAATTATAAATGTCTTATGACCTAATTTTATATAAAAATGTTGTGAATTTTATATTTTATTTTTATTAAAATAATGTTAATTTTTTTAAAAATAATATTACATCTAATTTATATTGTAGTATAGATAAAAAACTAGTAATCATATAAATAATTTTATTTTTTCATTAATATAAATGTATAATGAAAATTTATATATTATTTAGATTATGTTCCTCGATATTCAAATTTGGCAAAAGTCTATAATTCTTCAATAACTTTATATTGTATGCATCCTAAAATGGTCGCCTAGACTTTGGGCCCCATTCTTGCAATTTATCAAATCCCTGAATCAATATTTTCAAAAATCAACATTTTTCAATTATATCAATTTCCTTGATCAAATCCTATTTCATCATTTTTGATTATTCCTTGGGTTAACCATTTTATCCTAAGTTTTTATTTAATTAAAAAAAATATTTCCTTCCCTTTTTTAATTAAATAAAAAGCCTCCACTTTTCCTCTTATGCTAAGTTGCACAAATAAAACATTATTCTTATTTTATAAAAAGGGAAAAAACACTTTTTGTCTCATATGGACACAAAAGTCAACTCCTATTTTCCTATTGGAGGATACTTGTGCACATGGATTGCTCCTCTTTCAAGCTTCACCGTTGATTAAGTCTTTTGCCTCGTAATCTCAATGGTCCATTCCTTTGCATGTCTTATAAAATGAGAGCTCTCTTCCTCATTCTAGGTCACTTGTTTTTTTCGCTAATGTTATGTTGCAGATTTTCTAGGTCATTTGGAGCTTTCTTTGAAGACAATCTTGCATCCAAGCTTTGAAGATCATTGTTGCATTCCATAGTTCTCATATTTTCTTTCATAGTTGCATGATCATGGCATTTCTAATATAGATTTCCTTTTATGCAATAGAATAATCTCACATAGTTTAATTAGGAAGGTTGTAATCCTTGTTATTTTCTTTCATAGCATAATTTGTACTTTCATTTTCATAGAGTAATTTGCATACTCATATAGGTTGCATTGCATTGCATTGCATTCATTTGGATTTCATTGGAGATGTTGACATTGTTGCCCTTGTCTTTGATTTGGAATCTCTCATTGTGTGGTTGACTAGCAAGGTCATGAGTTTATAGCTCTAGCTGAGAGTAATTTTACAAATCTTGCAACTCTATGCATAGAGAGTTATGGATCGATTTGTGAGGGCTCATTCTTGAGTTTCCTTGCATATAAGGATTCATAGAAGTGTGGTCATATTTTCACCATACATTTTTGGTGCCCACCGTGGGGCAGAGTAGCTTAACTTTGTCCTTTCATTTTTGCATTTCTGTCAATTTTTCGGATTAATTTCGGCTTAATTCTTAGTCTCTATTTTTTTGGTCTCAATATATCATACGATACTATTCAGGTATATCGCACGATAGTTCGCTCCACATCGTACGATACTTCACCTGATTGAAGTATCGCCTGAATGTTGTAAGGATTATCACCTGGTATCAGACGAAGTATCGCCTGGCTTAAGGCGAAATATCACTTAGACTTAAAATATCGCACTGTTATACAGAACTATATCGCGCGATATTCTTGGTGTCTGCAGTGTGTCACCTGTACCTTCTAGTTAGATCTTGCATTCTTTCACTTAGATTTTGGTTTTCCTAACCTCTTGTTGGCCTAACAAGTTGTTTTGTAGGTGCTCTTGCTTGAAGGAAATTGCCATATTGCATGCTAAAAGGGCTACTAACTATTTTTGCAGGGCTTCCCAAAAGCATAGAAACAAAGAAAAATATATAATATCAAGTGCTTGTGTTTTATTTCATTTCAAGTGTGGCAATTCCTAGTTGTTCATTTTCATAGGAATCTTAATATCTTGTGGAAGAGATTTTGAGGTGGTAGGAGAAGTATGCTCTTCACCCTTGTGGTGAACTAGAAAATCTTGACCCATCTTAGAATTTTGGAAGCAAGAGGGTAATTGAATCTCTTCTTGGTGTGTTTGGGAGAGACTTTGGGATAGGGGAGTATGTTCTTCACCCTTGTGGTGAAACAAAAACTTTGAACCTCACAAGTGGATCCATTTTTGTGTAGATTGTTAGAATCCTTTAGCAGGCCTGCTCTTGAGCAATCAAGAGGAACGACCCAAGTGGGGACACTAATACATTTGGGGTGAAATTGCGATAGAAATTTGTGACGACGGGCAAATGTTATGTGTTTTTGGCTTTTTTTTTAAATTATAACTCGACAACGTCGCAATTGCAATGTTAACAGGATTTAAGAAAAAAAAAAAGGAAAACGTTGGTCATTTCTATGTTCAATAGCGCCGAGAGGGATTTTTGCAGCCGTTGGGTAATTTGTATGTTGGACGAGGAGAAGTGAAGTGTCGTTTGGGTTTCATTTTCACAACTGTGGTCGAAGATCTTGATGCTCTGCGTGGATACCAAATAACTTCAGACTCGACATGGACAACATATTTTCAGCTTGACCGTCGGTTACCTCCGAGTTGTGATTTATCAAAGGTATGTTCCTCAAATACCATTTAAATTTTTTAATGCCCATTTATTGACAAGAAGAAGTACATGAGATCTCACTACCTCAAAAACTTATTCAGTCACACATTACAAAGCAGACTTATTTACCCTACTTTACCTCTCTTCCCCGAGTTCTTTCATTTGCTTGCTCTCAGCCTTGGTACCAGATAATTGAGGACTACTTCTCATATCTTCTAGAGTCTTTGTTATCAAATCCATTTCCCCTTTTATATCATCTGGCCCAAGTGTAACTCCATTTGATCCTATTTTCACAATTTCCTCAACAATTATACCACTTCTCCCAGCCACATTTACATATGCTGAAACAGAAACATTCAAAGAGTTTCTCTCAATGGTGCTCGACATTGGAAGCCAAAACCCACTTCAATTATTGATAAATAAAACCAGCTATAATCTTAGAAACAAAGCTATACCGGTCGAGACGTGAATCAGGATTTGCAGATTTGGACATTTTCTACAAAAATTTATAGTGTTAATAGCCCCAACCACATTTACACCGAGGGAGACATTGTACTTGTATTTCCAAATAAAGAAAATGAACACTATTTAGCACAATATCTATCAAGTTGTTCCCATAATTATTATTTTATTATCAAAAGTACAACCAAAAAAAAAAACCCTATCCAAATAGCTTTACTTATAGATCTATTATCATGTACATGTACTGAACTTTTTACATCACAATAAGCAATGAAAAAGTCCCAACACATACAACTATTCAAATTGAATTACTGTATCCAAATAATTCATGTATTATACATGCTCAGAATGGTTATATCTTTATATTTATTAGTGTAATGTTGGGCCAATGGACCTAAAATCATTTGTTTGCAATAAATGAACTATCTCTGAATTTCACCTGGTTCAACAATATTAACATGTTAAAATGTTATAACTATTGGATGGTCCTATATGATAAATAAGTAGAAACAAATATATCAAACCTGTCATAGAACTTTGTGGTGGCTACAAGGTTGACAACTATATCGACCTTGGAACAAGCTTCATTACTCTTCTCTTCTTGAATCCCCATATCGTTGTCTATTGACACATCTCCCACAACTGGAACAATTTTTTGTGCCATGAATTTCTCATACTCTCCTTTGTAACGCTCTTGCAAAAGCCTGAACAACTCTGAGCATATCATCTGCGTACACAAACTTATTAGACTTCATATAACATAATGGCTGCTTATGGAATGTTTTTATGATTACCTCTTTATGGATCTTGGCCTAGGCAGATTGTAAATCTTTTTCCCTCACTAGAGTAAAAATTTGTCCAACTTCAGCCTGTGCTCGGAGGATTTTCTCTATAAAAAATGTAAGAACATAGGCAGCAGATGATTAAAAATTTCCTCCCAGAAAAGATCAATGAAATTTTTTTATAGTAGTCCCCTACAATACCTTTTCCTAGAAAGCCTGTGCCACCGATCACTAGCAAATTCTTAACCTTCAAAAAGTCTACAACACCGACAGCCATTTTGAAGTTCTTCAATCGAGAGAAAGAAATCTCAGAAGTGATAGATTACAAAATCTTGCAGAGGCTAGATTTATGCTTAATCCCAAGAGTCCATGAAAATGCGAAGTCCTCTTCATTCATCAATATAGCTAGTGAAATAGTCAAACTTACTATGAGTAGGAGATATTTTTTTACAACAAGTCAAATTGTGATATTGCTATGAGGATTCAATTATGTAGTTTTTCAAGTCAAACTCATTGACCCATGATTCATGAGTAGTGGTTCACATGAGCCCATCTCTCGTAAGAATGAATGGAACATGTAGCACTCATTGGATCTAGGTGATGCTCATAGAGGTGAAGCATCATGAATTCCTGGGAGGTCACCCATCCTAGTACTACTCCAGCTTGAGTGCTCTTAACTACGGAATTTCATCCATCGTTAAACACACTCTTCTTGCAACCCCATTTGTAAAACCTTCAAGTGTTGTGCCTTATGAGCCATTCATTATAAAGCCCCTTAAGCTCATCAATTGATAAGTAGGAGATATTTTCCACAACAAGTCAAATTGTGATATTTCTATCGTGATTCAATTGTGTAGTTTTTTGAGTCAAACTCATTGACCCATGATTCATGAGTAGTGGTTCACATGAACCTGTCTCTCATGAGAATTAATGGAATGCTTAGCACTCATTGGATCTAGGTGATGTTCATAGAGGTGAAGCACCGGGACTTTCCAGGAGGTCACCCATCCTAGTACTACTCCATCTTGAGTGTGCTTAACTATGAAGTTTCTTGCATGGTTAAACATACTCTACTTGCAACCCCATTTTAAAAACCTTCACCAAGTGTTGTGCCTTGTGAACCATTCATTAGAAATCCCCTTAAGCTCATCAATTGATAAGTAGGAGATATTTTCCATAGCAAGTCAAATTGTGATATTTCTATTAGGATTCAACTGTGTAATTTTTTGAGTCAAACTCATTGACCCATGATTATGAATAGTGGTTCACATGAACCCATCTCTCATGAGAATGAATGGAACACTTAGCACTCATTGGATCTTGCTGATGCTCATAGAGGTGAAGCACTAGGATTTCCCAGGAGGTCACCCGCCCTAGTACTACTCCATCTTGAGTGTGCCTAACTACAGATTTTCCTCCATGGTTAAACACACTCTACTTTCAAATGGAGTTGCAAATGAATGATTCATAAGGTAAAAAACTTGGTGAAGGTTTTGCAAATGGGGTTGTAAGATGAGTTTCTTTAACCATGGAGGAAACTTCGTAGTTAACTGTGCTAAAGATGGAGTAGTACTGGGATGCGTGATCTCTCAAGAAGTCCTAGTGCTTCACCTCTATGAGAATCACCTAGATCCAATGAGTGCTACTCCATATTGAGCGTGCTTAACTAAGGAGTTTCATCCGTGGTTAAACACACTCTACTTGCAACCCATTTGGAAAAGGGCTATTTATGTGGGTCAATTTTTTATTGATTCATATGTTGCCAATTGTTTGTGTAAATAGATTTCTAGGATGTTGATAATAGTAGAATTTCATAGATGGGAACTCTTTATTCATCTCATATCTCACTTCTTTCACTCCTTAGCCATGATTGCAGGTGATATTTTACAGTATTTTTCTTATTGTCCATTTTTTTTCTTCTTCTGCTTTGAGACTTTATCAAATTATTTTGTAACAAAACTACATTGGTTTATTTTCTCTCATCTTTAATGACAACTATTGTTTTTTGATATTAAAGCAGTCAAATTCCAAGGGGCTGACCCTTAAGTACAATGCCTAAAGGTGGAAAGAGGCATTAACCAGCAAAGTCAACACATTGATAGCAGAGAGAAAAACTAGAAACCCAACTACTTAATAACAAAAACCATAAGCGTACAATAATGTGTGTTAGCATAAAAAAGGAGACTATAGCTAACACCAACAACATACCATACTAAATTAACATAAGATCTAAACCAATGTTATAGTCTTTAATGTCCATGGTTCCGAAAAGACCAGTAAAACCATAACAGTAGTAACTAGTATGCCACTTGTAAATAAAACCATGTAAATTTGTATGTAATTATTTCATATTTTAGTTTAATATAATTTTATCTTTTGCAAAAAAATTAACTATCCTTAAAAACTTGGTTATTTGTTTGGTACTTATTAAATAGATCTCATAATATTTTAAATTAATTTTTATAAATTTAATCAAATTTCTTAATTAATTTTTTAAGGGATTATTTTATAATTGGTAAGTAAATAGCTGCTAGGGGGCAACACCCTTTATATTGATCATAAAAAGTATTACATATGTGACTTGGTCAAAAGGGGTCCAACTAGGACAACATCGTCTTCAAACACTAACACCATATACACACAAGAAAGTGCCCACGAGGATACCACATGTCTAGTCACCTAGAAGAAAAAAAGGGTGATGAATTAGTATCTGACAGAAACCTAGTGTAATCCTATAGGAGGAAGCCATGAATAGAAAAATAATCATTGCCCACCCAACCATCCCCACTATAGTCTATAAAATAATCTATATGCTACCTTAAAAATTCACTATAAGGACACAAATGCAAAGAATTTATCCCCTGGCATTAAAAATTACTAGCCTTCAGCCTAGTTTGAACACCCAGGTCCATAATTCAAATGCATGACCAAACTTGCATTATTTGATGGGAGCTCCTAGCCCACCACCGAAGTCGTATCTAATTTGATAATATCATTCAAGGTTGATTCATCCTCTTCCTCACTATCAAGATCTTCACTATGTAGGTAGCTTTTAATCCAATTGTCACCCTTGTTTAACATAAACCCAAAAAGAAAATACAAGACCATAAAAAAAATGTAAATTTCTTGCTTACCAGTTTTCAATTTGTGGTGGGTGGTTGAGAAGTTGGAACGGTTAAAAGGTAGAAGGTGGATAGCTAGGGGAGATTGCTTTACCTCTTAGAAAGGAAATGATTGGAAGACCAAGAATGTGTAAGAATGTGGTATGTGTACAAAAGAAGTAACACATATAATAAAGAGGAGGGGTTGTGTAAAGTTTGGGAGAGGACAAAATCTTCTAGGGAAGAAGTGGGTGTTGCAACTCCATAAGTAAAGACTTGGTGATCTGACGTTTATTATGGGATATGTGTCTATAATTGGCTAGCCAAGGAAAAAGACTAGATTACTATCTTGAAACGAGTGGAATAATGGATAAGGTTCATGGAAGATAAGACATGTGTAGTAAAGAAGATATGAGTGTTAGGAGGAAAGAACAACGATGATGCTATGGGTGAATTATGAGCTTATAAATTTTGTAATTTGTAATTTATTTGTAGAATGAAAGAAACATCAAATTCTAATTTGTGGTTGGTTTTGGATTATCTATTTCAATAGCATGAGACTTATCTATATGTTTTAATGCTATGTTGGTTTAGATTCTTGAAGTTCTTGTCATCAACTAGAAAGTGGTTTGGTTAAAAGGGTTAATCTATTTTTAGATAGTATGGTATGTTATAAAAACTATTTACTGTTCAGGTTCCTATTATTATTGTGACAAGAAGCACATAGAATTTTGTTTTTCTTTAAAGTCATAGAAAATAGTTGTGGGGACAGGCCATTAAGTGGTGTCAAAGTATGGAAGTGTGGGATTGTCCCCATAGTTTGGTATCAAAGCCTAAAAGGTATGGGAAGAAGAAGTTGAGAGTCTCAAAGGATTGAGTATAAAAGTTGGTTTATATTCATATAATCTTGAAAAAATATTTGTGTTGCAGATTGATGAGTTTATGAGAAGAACTTGGGTACTAACATATTAAGAAAATAAAAAGAAGAGAAGCCTTGGATGAGGTATCACAAAGACAAAAGAGAAGATAGAAAGATTCAATAGAAAATGAAGAAAGAAAGTCTCAAAAGAAAAGACAAGATAAAGGTCGATATGGGAAGACAAGATGCAAAGTTGGCAAGAGAAATAGAAAAGGTGAGAAAGGATTTTGAGATGTTGGTAAAGTGGTAGCTTGAGGAAAGAAGCCAAGAATACATATGGTGTTTTCTAATGATAAAGATGTTGAAGTGTCCTATAAATTTGATTATGGAGAAGAGAAGAAGGAAAAAGATGGTTTCCTTGAAGAGAAAAGATGAAAAGGGTTTGGAAAATTAAGTGTTGCTAAGTAAGAAATATGTCAAGGAAGATGTGAAAGAAGTTCTGATTTTGAAGAAAAAGAGGAGAAACAAGAAAGAATAGAGAGAAGAATAAGTACAAAAATCATTGAAGAGAAAAATTAAAGAAGAGAGGAAAGTGTCTATGAAGGAGGCACTTATGAAGATATTTTGGTCTTTTGTTTTATTTGTTTATATTGTGTTTAAGCGTGTGTTTGCAAGTATGAGAAACCTAAAAAGGAAAGGTCAAGAATAAGAACTTTAAGATGATGAGAGACAAGGCAAGTAAAGATCTTATAGAAAGTGTGGATGATGAAAATAAGAGTCCAAAGAAGTTGCATCGGTCTTTCAAGAAGACATGAGAAAACCATATGCACAAGAGGTACTTTGTGAAGTGTCTAGAAATGAAGAGGATGGTGTTGATATTTTCCAATAAGATAATGAAGAATTCAAAGATGCCCTAGAGTTTGATGATGCTTTAGAAGATGTCACATATGAAGGAAAATGAGTTTACAAAATGAAAAATTTGACAAGAAGTGAAGACAAAGATGAAGGAGAATCCAAATATAAGTCAATTGTATAGGTAAATAGAAGTGAGAATGTTGATTTTTATCATATATATGGAAATAAGAATATAAATATGCAAGTTAAAAGAGATAAGAGAATAGGATAGTTTCCAATCTTGTTTGGGATCATGGTTATAGAATACCAAGTTTGTAAAGGAAATAATTTGTGAGGAGTAGTGGTTAAAATTTAAAGAAGAAGGTATTTTTTATAGTGGTTGTGCTAACAAGCAAGTGCCAAGGATGATAGGTCTAATGAGGGGAAAATGGAAACTGGATTATATGATGAATTGGCATGAAAGGATACATAGTGAAGATGTGTTAAGGTAGAAATCGACATGGTTTCAATACCAGTTTGCAGTGACCAGGCACATTACAGATGCCTTGTCGCCTTTATTCAATCCATCTGATCCACATTAACATTTTTCAAAACAAAAGAAACAAAAGAAACAAAGCAAAATGTTACATTTCCCTCACCAAGATGTGGAACCATCTATCGGTTCATAGGGAATACAAATTTTTGAGTGCCGACAGTCAGCTAGGGCACACTGTGAGACCTCTGTTCCCTTATTCCTATACTTCTTCAATGCTTAATCAAATTGACCCAAACCAGATAAAGATGAAAGATGTTAAGTTCTAACACGTTTTCATCCATTTAAAACTTTAACTTTGACTCTTTCGAGTCTACACAGATCTAATATACAAAGATAAGATTAAAAAAAAACCCTTTACACCATTCACAGTCCCGATTTTACTAAGTTTCTCTTCATCTCCATAGGCTTTCTTAAGAGCACCAAGCCCATCTAGGGATGTAGTTGCATCAACCTTGTTAGAACACTTCTCAACCCAAATCCCTAGATTCTCCACCGTCTCCACAGCAGGATGGTCATTGGTTCCAATAGTCTCACCCTCCCCCAAGGGAGTGGATGAAGTGATGGATCCCTTATGAGGTCCCTATGAAATGGAAACAGGGTCACGGTTCTTGTTCAAGCACATCCAGGGTCATGGTTCTTGTTCAAGCACAAAAATCATCAAATTTTGGACAGCACTCAATGACAAAAATATTCGCTACGATAAATTTCATATGTATATAAATTTTAGCATTTTAAGATTTTGATCAATATTGACAATGCTTTCGAAAAAATGAAATAAGTGGCCGAAAAACACTATTTATTCAAGAATGAAGTTTAAAGAAAAATAGGTTTAGAGCAAGTGCACGGGTAATAGGTATACCCATTGAATTTATGCAATACAAGCCAACATAAAAATATGTTATTATGCCAATAGAATACTTTTGTTATGGTTCCATGTTTTAGGGAACAATACTTATCACTCTCAAAATTTTTGAAATACATGTGGGTGTTTTACATTATTCCAACCACCTAACAAGCATATATAATAGGTAATAAATTGTTTTTTCAACTTAACAAATATTTTCTTTTTAATTACATGAATTTAATTATTAATTATAGGATTAAATATTGAAACCTATTTACTAATATATGGTTCTATAATTTTTATTATTTTCTTCTTGGGATTTGGCAAGGCTATATATTTGTATGTGAGTTGGAACATAGCTCAATATATTTACAATTAGTTGTGGGTATGGCCACACTAGACCTCCTGGGTAGGATATAGGATCATTGAATTCTCAACCAAGGATAGGGACACACTCAACTATCATCCTTAAAAGGAAAATAGATATGCAACTCGCCATAGCAAGCAATTGTCAAAATAGCCTCGCCATGCTTCTGCACATGAACAAGGACATAGTTGTTCATCTTTCAAAGATATAAATAAGACATGCAATGATCTGCAATGCTTTGTGTCTAGGGTTATAGATAACTAGCCATAGCTGATTAGTAGGAATAGGTCTTAGAAATCTTCATTATGATCTTGGCAAGTAACAAATTCAACTATCAAAAAGTTTGGCATGGGCCACTACTTGACATAAATCTTGGTTTTCAATCAATTTTGACCTTACCAAATACCCTCTTCTTTCTTGTATAGTAAGCATAGTTTTTCATCATTACCATCTTCATCTTTTGTAATCTTTTTTATTGTAGGTTCCCACTAATTAATACACTGGTCTCTAAGCTAGTACAAACTCGAGTGAAAAAGAACCTTCAATGCTCTACAAAATTGACTCACCTAGCCACATCAATGCATGAGGTCATACCACAAAAAAAAAACAATAGTCGCTTATTGATCTAATGTAGTTTCAATTTATTGTCTTTTGAATAATTGTTGTTACAAAGAATTCCTCCCTTCCTCTTTTTTTTTGAATGGATCTACTGATCCCCTTTTTAACAGTTTTATCAAACAGTTCTAAACCGAACTTGAAAAATTCCATAACCTTTGCCAACATACTCCTTGCCTATGCCAAAATAGGATCTTTGGAACAGGGTATGGATATCCATGAAAGCATAATGAAAGGGGTATAGGCTGAAGCTTGTAAATTTTGTTCCTTTTTCCATGTCATGTAATATGTCTTGCCTTGTAGCTTATATGTTTTGATTGCTAGAGAGCTTCTAGAGCTAAGCAAGAAGACCATTGCACGAGTTATAGCCGCACGCTCAGGTATGAAAATTGTATATTTTTTAATCTAATGTATATTTTAACTAGACTTTTAGCTTATATGTTTTGAAATTGCTTTTAGTGGCTTAATGTTGTAAGGTCTCTTGAAATAAGACCTTCAGGCAGTTGGTCAAAGTTTTACAAATAATCTTATCCACAAATTTTCCTAGAGCAATTGACTAAATGTTATAAAAGGTGATTGGGTTAAATGTCTTAGGAATAAAGTCAAAGAAAGTATTTTTAAAATATTAAAGTATTTAACTAGGTCTAAGAAGATTTGTGTACTTTCGATAGTTTTGCTTAGTTTGTGAAAGTTGTAGACCAAAGTTTTCATAGCTTGATTTTTGCTTCCTGCGAAGAATGATCATGTCAGATAATATAAGTGAAGAACAAAATAGGGAGACAATCACTAGATTGTGGTCTAACTTGAAAAGTAAAGGTGATGGAAAATGTTATTGTCCCTACAAAATTTGTAAGGGCTTAAACTGTAGAAGACTGCAAATCAAAACAGTTAAGAGACATTGTAGGGAGAATGGTCACATTGAAGGGGGGCATGACTATCATCCACTAGTAAGTTGTTCATTATATCATTTTAACAATTTATATACATATGAAATCACTTGATGATGAGTTGATGATCATGGTTTATTTATGTTAATCAATTTTATATAGGTTGATCTCCCCAGGGAAGTACATGATATGAACCACAACAATCCGAAGAATATGGTTTTCAAAGTGGAGGAACATGGAGGTGCGAATATCCAAGGTGAAGATAATGATCCTATGGAAGATGACTATCATGCGCAGGAAAACACAATTGAAGATGATGGTATAAATACATTGATCCATGACACATTTAGTCCAAGCGTATCTAATCATGATGATGATGATAGCCTCGATGTACCTCTACTTGAGAAGGCATATGAGCCCCTATACAAAGACTCCCAAACAACTCTTCTCTCTGTTGTATTGTTGTTGTTGAACTTGAAGGTTATGAATGGTTTATCCAACATAACAATGTCACGTATGTTAAGGTATGTCATATATGTCTTTATAGTTAACAAAGGGTGAATAATGTACCTTTAATATTGTTTATATTAACAACTTATATTTTTTGATGTAGATTGATAGGCAAGTTTCTGTTACCACCATCAAATATTCTACCTCGCTCATATCAAGAATTATCTACTGTTATGAAAGATATTGGAATGAAGTATCAAACAATACATGCTTGTCCCAATGATCACATTATATATTATAAAGAACATGAATTTGCAACACAATGCCCTGTATGTCATACGAGTAGATATCAAATAGATCGAATAACAAAAAAGGTGCCTCACAAGGTTCTTCGTTACATCCCCATTATTCTATAGATGAAACAATTATTCAGGTGTAGTAGCTTGGCACAATTTATGGATTACCATGCACGCAATAGAAGTCGAGATGACATTATTCGAATCCCTGTGGATGGTTTGAAATTTATGCACATAGAGGAAAAGTGGCAACACTTCAAAGAAGAACCTCGTAATCTCAGGCTTTCATTGGCAGTGAACGATGTCAATCCATTTGAAGAGATGAGATCTGTTTACTCGGTGTGGCATGTTTTTGTTATCAACAATAACATTCCTCCATGGATGTCAATAAAGAGGGAGCACATTATGTTGGCAATGATTGTTCCAGGTATTTTATCATTTGATAGTTATTAATTTACATGTACTTACAAATCTTGCAGTAAAATGGTCACAATAATTATGTAATGTTACTGTTCATTCAAGTAGGTAAATATCAAGTTAAAGATATGAATGTATATATTGAGCCTCTTATCAACGAGTTGGTGGAGTTATGGAACAGTGTCACTATGTATGACGTGTCTAGACCAATAGGACAAAGACAATTTCAATTCCATGCAATACTTGCATGGACAATACATGACGCCCCAGGGCTAACACATTTTTGTGGTATGTTATAGTGAATTCAAGTTGTGCATAATAATTCTAATTATAAAAATCAACATATTTAATAATCCAATTATATCATTATCTTGTAGGTCTTCAAACAAAGGGAAAATTTGCATGTCTAGTTTGCGGTCCAAAGATGAAATCTCCTCATTCAAAAAGTTTAGGAAAGCAGGTGTTTGATGAGTGTAAACACTTCCTCCACAAGAATCATAAGTAGCGAAGTACGGAAAAACATCTTTTCAATGGGAAAGAAGAGACTACATCAAAGCCATGAAGAATGACACCTCGCCTATGGAAGTTGGAATATAATAGAATTAATCATCGAGGTAATGTCGTTCCACCTAATGGTTTATGTTTATAATTTATATATTTCTATTGTGATTTTTGTTTACTAATTATGTAATTGATGATCGTGAAGGTCATCAAGGCACTACTGACAACCTTCCAAAGGGACTAAAAAGCTATCCCAGACAATTTAGTAGGTTGCCCTACTATGAGCACCTACAAATTGTGCATTTGTTTGATACTATGCATATTGGAAAGAATATAACAGAGACATTGTGGAAAATATTGGATGGAAGGCGTGACAAAGAAAAAATTATCAAAATTTGTAATGACATTCATGAATCCAATCATGCACTGAAGAATTTCATTCACTCAAATAGCAATAGAGATCAGATTAATATAAGTGCCCTTCCTTAGTTATTAACGGAGCAGCAAAGTGATGCCATAAAAGAAGTCATATCTAAAATTTGATTTCCCACAGGATTTGCTATGAACATAAGCAATCTCATATCAAAGAAAAGTGAATTTGGGCCAGGGCTCAAAACACATGATTGGCATACTTTCATCAAGGTAAGTTACGTTCTTTTGTATTTATGATATATTCATAAACTACGTGTATTGTTCATTATGTTATGTTAGAAAACAATGAAATGATTGGTTTATAATTATTGCAGTACGTGCTACCTCTATCTCTCCCAGAGCACTTCAACAATAACATCAAACAAGTGATATATGATCTTGGAAAATACATGAGGTAAGCAGTAATATCTGTTCAATTTGTTGTATATATTTATTATATTCACGATTTGTTTTTCTTGCTATGTAATCTATTGTATATTATTTTGTAAAGTCTCGTATTTATATATTTTTTGTGACTTGAATCTCTTAATGTAGGTGGTTGTCATTTAAAGAAATCCATAAAGAAGATATAAACTATTGGAAGAGAAGAATTCCTCATTTACTGTGTGAAATGCAAAAGTGTCTACCTCTAACTTTTTTCAATGCACAAGAACACTATCTCATACACCAAGTTGAGGAGATTGAATTGTGTGGACCTGTACACACTAGGTCAATGTGGATGGTTGAGAGGCACTTGAAATATTTGAAGGCTTTGGTTTGACAAAGAGCACATCCTGAGGGTTCTATGGTAGAGAGATATATGGTATACCAGACTATGGTGTACATTACTGAATATCTTCCTAAGTTTGCATCAAATATCCATGTAGATCGCATTTGGGATCTCGACCCTTTTAAAAAATTCAAAGGGGAGTACTTGATGGGGAAAGGTAGATTGAGGAAAGTGAGAGGTAATAAATTATAAGATGTTATTATAATAAATTATTTCTTAATCTTCAAAATAAATCGGTTGTAAATCATCTATTTTTTTTTGTATAGTTGCTCGAGAGTGGGATGCACTACATTTGTATATTGCAAACAATCTTGATTGGATGACGGTATGGATTGAACGATGTCAACATTTTGGTCGCACATTAACATGAGAAGGTGTATCTTCATTGGTTAAAGAAGCTCATCGTAATGGAGATTCCAATGTTATGCAAAGGGAAATAGATTTAGCATATGGTTTAAGAGATTTCCAGGTACGTACAAATTTATTAATCACCCGTATGTTTATCAACTCACGATACAATAATTTTGACATGTTTCACATATTATTGCAAGTTAAACACCACAAGGGTATGTTCTGTAATGGTCAAAAATTTCGTGTCAAAGTGTTGGATGACACGAAGAAAACTTGTGATTCTAGAATAACTGCAGTCTTTCAAGTGACTAATATTTCATCTAGAAATGACTTACATCCTCGAGAGTCTGAAAATCAATACTATGACATTTTGGATGATATACTTGAGTGCGACTTTAGTTCCTTCAAATTAGTACTCTTCATTGTCAAATGGTACAGGCTATGACTTGATCCAAATGATCCTGATAGAACTGTTATTGAACATGATAATGGATTTACAATGGTTAATACAAGGTTGTTTGAGCCAGTTGGGGATGAGCCCTATGTTCTTCCAAGCTAATGTGAGTAGGTATTTTACTCAAAGGTTCCACATAAACTGGGTTGGTCATTTGTTGTTAGACATGAACCGAGAGGAAGGCCGATAAAGTATAATGCGATGGAAGAAGAAGATACCGAAGAAGTAGAAGATGATGTAGATGATGATCACGATCAACAGTTATTGGATGATGTTCCTGACATGAATTTTCATGAAGAAGAAGAAGAAGATAATGACGATGATCCTGCTACTGATGATGATGATGAAGATGATATTGATGTTGATGATGATGATGTTGATGATGATGACGATGACGACAACGACGATGATGATGACGATGACAATGATGATGACAAGGATGATGATGATGATGATGATGATGATGATGATGATGATGATGATGATGATGAGGATGATGATGATGAAATTTAGAGGTATGCCATCAATCCTTAATCTATTTAATATTCATTTCTTGATAGAAATATATTTGTCTTATATGGTTACATAGTTTATTCATTATCTATTTAAAAGCTACAAGTTTCAACTACAAATAGAATACTGCTAATCTAAATTAATTAAATAAAACTATTTAAAACACATATTGATGCATGAATGTATTGAGCCTTATTTTCTTTCAAGTCAAAAGCATTTGTAAGTGTTTAGTTTAGAAAAGGAAATTCATTAAATATCTATAAAAGGGAGTTGTACCTAGAATAATCATAGGGAAAACATAATATAAGTTCTTACCCAATTTTTTGGTTAATAATTCTGCCTCTATAGGTGATGCAGAGACCCTAGGTGGACTTGCAATCATTCTGATCAACAAACTATCAAATGCTCACAATGCCTCAATAGGCTCCAAACTTGACTTCACCTTAACTAGGTGTTTCCTCCACCTCCACACACATCAAAAAACTTCAAATAGCATGTCCCCAAGGTTACTAAGCCCTCAACTCATCAGCTGATACAAAAATCTAGTTTTAGCCCTTCACTAGGCCTACTTCCCTAGTAGCCCTGCCAGTTCAGTTTTTCAAGGATTTCTCAAACTTTTCCCAAAACAATCAGAAATATAAAAACATATTTGGATACCCTTTTTGAAGTTACACAACATACTTTAAGGGTTCATGCTACTCCTTTGGACCAAATACCCAAACAATTACTGCTGCTCTGTAATTTGCCCTCCTATTAGCCCTCCATTTACAAAGCATGTACTAATAGATCATATCCCCAAACCTTGGTTTTCATAGAATGATCTTGGTGCCCCTGCACCAATAAGGGAATAGAGTCAATTAATAAATTTATTTTTAAGAGGTAAAATCTGTGAGACAACATATTCTTTACTTATATTGGCTAAAGCTCATTCCAGGAACAAGGGAGAGAAAGCCCTAGATGCATAAACAATGAAGTATTTCCAATATTAAAGGTAAAAGGAAGATGAATGAAATAAGGAAAACCTATCCAGTTGATGTGCATGAATCTTGCTTTGCTTGGATTTGACATGATCTAAGAAGAGTTATCCCACGTAATATTTGTTGTCATGACTTTTCCATCACGTCCAACCCTTGAGAAATTTTTTTTAACACTTTTTACACCATCTATGTAATTGCATAAACTCTTTATTCCTCTCATAATTGGAAGTGTGCACTTGATCTATGTATAGGAATTCTCCTCGAGTCTCTATTGGAGATTTGATGACTATGGCAACCATTATAGGGGTGTAACAGCAAGAGAAAATCCAAAAAATATAGCAGCAATTGGACTACTCTAAGGCTTTGTTAGGTATTGACCTTAACATGTGCTCATAAGTTAGGTATTGACCTTAACATGAAAGTTTTATGGTCATATTTATAAGATAATGAGATCCCTAAAGATAATGTGTATGAATAAAAATTTAGAAACTTACTTCTACTAAAAAGTATCATTAATAAACTTTGGCTTCACCATACAATCCTTTTTCATTCAATAACTTATGTCCTTTGTTTGCAGCAATGAGGATACATTATTACCTAAATCGATTGGTTTTAGAAAACCTCTTTTGGAGTGTCTTTATTTTTCATTCAACATATTGTCTCTATGTATCATGATCATCAAGAAGGCTTGTGTTTCACTATCACACATTGGTGTAGATTGACATTTATTGCATTCTTCCTTATGTGCTATTTCTTACTATCCTCTTGTTGCTATTATAAGAATAGCTTTTCTCTTAATTGGATAGTGAATGCCTTGGGGTTGTATGCATAGGCTTGCCATGTCACTTTACCATAGCCTCTTGATTGGTTCTTCTTCTCCTCAACATCACTATTTGCTCCTAGACACCCATTGTTATGCATTTTTCCTTCCCCCATTGTCAAGTTGTTCACACCATGTGAAGATTCCCCATTTCGTTGGCACATGCTCAAGTGAATAAGTTCTATTAAGGAAGGAATCTTTCTCAATTTCAATCCTAATGGAGTGCTTCCCTACTCATCCATTTGGTTTTCAGCATTCACTCTGTCTCCTCCACTGTTCATCTCCTGCTAGGAATAGACAACCAAACTTTGTCACTCAAATATCACATTATTGAAGAAAAGTTGACACTTCAGAGCATTTGGCACTCAGAATAAGCAATACCCATCAAATGTTTGTCCTAAAAACTTATGAACATATCCTATTAACTTACCTGTTGAACCAGGTTCATATACTTGATATGTTTAGAACTTGAAATCTCTTGTGAATCTACATAAGAGTTCTTCATGTGGGCTTAGATTTTCTCATTACTGACTAGACATGAAAAGAAACTATTAGGCAATATATCTATGGTTGCCTGTGATGCAGTAGGGAATGGCAATGGACCCTCTACTCAAGGCAATGATCAACAATCCTTTGGTCAATCTCAACACCTACCCACAAGGATAGACCTTATGCTTTAGTCTATCAACTTACTCACTTGGCAAATGAGTAAACAACAAATTATTTTAGTTCATCCACAAGACACCCTAGGCAACATACATTCAACCTTCAATGGTTTCTAACATGAGTTTGTCTCCAACCCAATCCTGCACCTCCAACTCAACACAAGCTTCACAAACCTAACGGCCTGATTAGGTATGGCACCATTGAGATGAACAAGAGATGGGTACTTAGGCTAGGAATACCTTCAAGACACCAAATACTCTACAATTACTTGATTTCCAAACACATACTCCAAGGTGAGTTGATGGATTAACAAGAAACACAAAATTAATTCATTCTTACTGTCCTAGAGATGACAGTCAATGGTGCCCTTCAATGGTCTGTCCTTCAAATACAATATCGATTCAACATCATATAAAACTCAAGAGGCATGAAATACCCCTAAATGGATCTATATACACATACCACTCACCACAAATGGATTTGTATTCTTACAGTTTAAATTGAAGTATTTATTAATGTCTATGAATAACTACAAAGTTAATGGGTTGAAGATAAAGTATAGTATAGTAAGTCAAAACTATATACTATACAAAAGGCTTTAAAACAATCAATATCAATATCGAAAGCCAAAATCAAATCAATTTTGAAAGGAATGTATAATATAAGTAATTTTATTAAGGCACATATCTTACATTAAATATTTCCTCAATTTCAACACCTTATGCTTCATGTCACCACTGGTAGGAAACCTCCTTTTCTCAATAGGTATAATATGTAAAATAACTATCAAATGAATGTTTAGAGCTGCTAAGAGAAGGAAGTGATACTTTCAATGATAGGAGAAGTACACATTATTTTTCCTTACTCAAGTGATGAAGTTTTAAGCTTATCTTAAAGTGAAAGCTTCATTTATGCATTTATGTGATGCTTATAATGTGAGCCTGATTTAAGTGTTATAATGTGTACCTTTTAATGTTTTTAATTTTTATGTGATGCTTATGATGGATGTGATTATGATTATGATGTGATTATGCTCACGATAATTGAATTACATTTGTAGGAAACTGAACCCCTTTCAGGAGCATCCCACATAGTCTCATGGATTGACAGGTATAAGTCAATACACCTTATAGACAGTCTATTTAATACACTTATCAATAGTAAGATTGATGTCTTCTAAGATCTCTCCCATTTGTAGGTACCATCGAATAGGTATTTGTCAGAAGTGTCTTCCTCGAGTGAAGGAAATATAGGAATAGAAGAGGAAAGTGAGACATGTAGTTTATCTAGAACAGGGAGATTAACTAGAGGTCAAAGGACTAGAAGGAAATTCAATAAACGCATGAAATTTTTCCTTGCTCAAGGGGGGTCATGTTCTTATGATGATGAGATGAAAGGCAACATCGAGGTGCCCTTGAGGTACCAACATCTATAGAAACATTGGGTACCCAAGGAACTTCCTCCAATAAACACTAATTTTTGTGTTAACGAGAGGATATATCGCATAGCACCATCATCATTACATGGTTTAGGCCTATTTTCTATGGACGGCATAAAGGTGTCTTACAACAAAGTTTCTGAATTGATGGAGTATGTTGGACCATGTTACGATTACAAAAGTTGGATGCATATTGTTCAATATAAAAAAAGTATGTGTAGGTATGCACTCTCAGAAAATTATATACAATAGCAAGAAAATAATCAAAGTAAAAGTGTGGCTATATACATTGATGGAAGGCCAAAAGCAACAGGGAATATTGTGGATTTTATAAATAGTACATGACCTGGGTCAACTATAAAGCAACCCAATTGCATATTTGAGGTGCGCGAGGGAAATCATGTATTCATTTGTGCGATAAAATTAATATGTGCAGGGGAAGATCTGCTTATTGATTACAATTTGAATCGCATAGATACAAATGAGGCTACTATCATGGGGGTGGTACATACTATTAAACCAACTTCTAATCAATGACTCCAACATACCATTTAGTTATTAAATTTTTGGCTAACATTTTTATACTTGATCTTTGACATAGGGACACAATATAGAGCAACCACCCAGAGGGGATGGTGATGATATTCCCAGCTTATCCACACATGAGCAGGTAAAACTCATTGTAATTGTGCAAACTAGATAGAAGCAAAATGTTATTTTTTTAATGTTGTTTTCTTCATTATATTGGAGTAATTTTGATAATACTAATACTATTGTTGTCACAAAGGGCTGGTGGTCAGAGAGAGGGAAAGCAACCTGTAGTCCCTCAGGAGTCCCCCCTTGAGGAGGACCCTTTTTTTATTGATTTAGCAGAGACCGATGACCCAATCGGTTCCATTTAAAAGCTGCTAAAGAAAATTGGAAAAGAACTTTTACATTTGGCATCCATATAGCCTCAGACTCAGGAAATAAAAGAGAGGGGAGCTGACTTGTTGTGAACTTCTGAAAACTTAAAAGTAAGTATTAATAAATTTTTTAATTATAACAAGAGTTCAATAATGGTTTTTATGTTATGCTCTTTTATGGCATTAATTAAAATATGGATGCGTTGTCTTTACAGAGTTATTTGCGTAATTTTGAACCCCATTCCCATGATGAGGGTACTGCAGGTGGTTCAGGTAGATCGCATGTTCCATTCCCCACTTGTGTTTTCCACTGAATATATATAGGAATGATCATAATCATTGACAATACATGCTTGAACAATCCTTTTTTTTAATGCTTTAACAATCTTGTCCATGCTAGTCCATGCATTCTATATTTATGCATGCTCTAACAATTTTATTCTTTAGCTCCTTTCCATGATGCTATGAAAATGCCACCTACATCCATGACAACCACAAATGTCTTTTCGACTGCTATGTTAGCAACACACAGCCTACAGGCATCAACTATTGCACCATCTACTGGTACACAAATCCCTCTTTTTCTCTCTTTTGGTATGTGTTTAAGTGTTATGTGTTTACGATGTAGATCCCTTGATTGTGTTTGTGCCATGGGTGCTCTGCACCAATTTATTTCCCTTGAATTATTATTTCTTGGAGGCATTTGATAATGGTTTTCATTTTTTGCAATAGGAGATGCAACAAGTCTCGATGCAACATCATTTCCTAGATGTTCCTGTGTTCCTAGTACGGGAACGGTGAAGGATTGCATATTGATCATCAACGATGATGAAGGCATTCCCTTAAAAGTAGCCAAAGTTTCAGGTACTTTAAAGTTATTATTATTCTATAGTGATATAATAGTAATTTAGTTTTTGATCACTCTTCATTGACTAATGATCCCATGATTGTTTTGTAGGGAATGATGTTTTCTGGTGAAAACTTGGTGACGAGTGTTTGCAGATATTTGGGCCCACCCTACGTACATGGTGGAACATCATATCCTAACTAAAACCCCAAACCACTATTTTGATTTCATATCATTGCTAGAATAGTTTTCCTTTTCATCCATTTCTTGAACTATATTAAAGGTAGCTTCACTTCATTTATGAGTCTAACATGTTTTTTTTTACTTAAAAGGTGGAATAATGAAGAAAAAAAGTTGAAGGATGATCTTGTAGAGAGTATGACCCAGCTTTTTGGACCTCGTGCATTCGAGAGAAACAAGCTCCTTGAAAGAGCTGGTTTATGTTTGAAGTATATTAGGGACCAGTGCAGGAAAAATTTACAGGTTAACCCCAGGCACGAGCATCCACCCTATGTTCCTGAGGCTGAGTGGCAGGCTCTAATTTTGGATGGAAAGTATAAAGCTGACATGAAAAAAGGAATTACACTAGTAGAGAGTAGAGCAAGGTATGTGATACTGTTGAGAATGTAATTATGTACTAATTAACCTCTATATTTATACGATCTAACATATTTCAAACTTTTCATAGATTGCTTGACACATCAAAGGCAACAAAGGCAAGACTAGAAAAGCAAAGGACACACAAGCTCGGCTCTGGTGGTTTTTCAAAACTTCAAGCACGAGTTGTAAGTATTAGTAAATGAAAAATTGTATCAAATTTTTTATATATTGCAAGGAATTTTTTTTCGATGAAATAATGCAAGTAAAATTCATGATACCAAGCAAAAATGCAAGGCTCAAAGTTCAAAAGATGCCTCAGAGAAGAGGACATGAGAATTGGCTTCCAACAAGGCTATAGAGCTGTGGCTGAATGTCTACGAGTTGAAATCAGTACGCAAGGTTCTAATAATGATGCATTTGAGCCATAGGTAAATAAGCTAAATGAAATTTATTTCAAATTGAATACTTTACCAATTAGTCTATTTGATGTTAAGTTCCAATATAAAGTGAGTATATCTATTTTAAGCAAGCAATGATAACAATGCGTAGGATATTGGAATGCAGCCTGACAATCCTTCTACACAATCTGTGGATGATGAAGGTTCACATGATGTGCATCCTAGTGGTGGAGGTATACATTTTCTATTAAATTTTTTATATGTAATTGCAATTGGTGTTTGGATTAATGTAACATTTTGTATAGCAGTTGTAGAGGATCGAGGGGTTAGTGTTCATGAGCATGTTGAGGTTGAGTCCAGACAAAATGATGTGGCCAGATCAGGTAAAGAGCGCCGTAGTTATGTTCTTTAAAATAATTAAATACTTGTAACAATTATAATAAAATATTTTTAATTTAACTCTTTTATTTGTTATTGTAGAGGACCCCCCTTTACAGCAGCACATGAATTTGAGATCATCAAGAACAAAGAACAAAACAACTGATGAGGGGGGAAATGATGATAACATTGATGCTCCTCTTAGAGCTTACATAGAAAAACAAATTAGAAAGAAAAAAAAGAAATGATTGTCATCTACATACCTTAATTGATAATGATTAAATTTTATGTCTCAATGAATTTAATTATGTGCTAATGAATGTTCATGAATTATGTGTTAATGCAGAATATTGATGAATGTTGTGTGTTAACGAATCTAATGTGTTAATGAATGTTATCATGTGATATTGATTGAATGTTACATTTTATTAATGGTTGAAAGAATGAATGAATGTTAGATGTTAACGGGGAATGTAGAGTGATGTTAGGGGGAGGGGGGTGGGGCCAAATGAGCTTCCACCTTCATGTGGTTAGCCCTGTTTAGTAGAGAATATTAAACTATTCTCGAAACAAAGTAAAGCTCAATAAGATACTAAATATTTCTTTATTTTGTCTAATTTATACTTTTCTTTCTATAATGTAGGTATCATTCAAAGACTCCTTACGATAGGTATCATTCAAAGACTCCTTCAAAAGCTTGCTCAATGCTATCATAGTATTGACTACTCCATCTTTGCAACTATAGTGTCTCTGTCCTCCAGCTTGTGACTGTGATCTTGTTCAAGGTAAGATGCCCATTCTTGCCTCCACCATACTATCTTCTTGTCTTCTTTCTGTAATAACTACCTATACACTCTAAAACTTGCAAAAATTGCATTTAAAAAGTTGTCAAAATGTTGTCAAGATTGACAACTATGTTTGTCAACTTGACAACCACTATGACAATCAAAGAAAAAGAACCTAGTTTGTGAGACCTAATTGAGTAGGTGGGTTTTGAGATTTTGTTATTGAAGTTATAGACCAATGGGTCAAATGATCAAGGATGATCATTGAGGGATGTGTGGTGTTTTATCTTAGTATGTAGATGTTGATGGGCCTTTGTTTAACTTGATCATCAATAAGCCTTGAGTTGTTAAGTTTGAGTATCACCAATACATCAACACACTTATCATGTACAGGTTTTATAATGGACACATCTCGAACAATATAATACTTGTCACTGTTAATATGATCTGTGTGTGTCTAAAGAAATATTCACAAAACATTCTCATTATCATAATTAGAAAGAAAAGTGACTCCACAAGATTATTTGACATCAATGACAAATTGCCAACAGTCTCCCCCTTTGGCATTGACGTCAAACCTCAAAACATTTCTGTAACAACAAAATATCAAATCAAATCTGAATCATACCCAAATTTGAAACATGGCAAATCACCAAAATTGGATCTGGCTCATCTACTATCAATGTTCTTATTTTATGAAGAAATGGTAGGAAAGTGATTTATAATGTGAACATTGAATGTTATTTCTTCAAGTAACTGGCACAAGTTTATCTAGAAAATTTTACTACTTTGGTTGGTTGCTAACTCATCTTCCCTACCTTTCCTTAATACATGTATGCTTGTGGGATGTCTTTGATAACTTAGTAACTATCAGAAAATGTTAGTAGAAAAGACCATAAATTTTACTTGGTGAATAATCTTGCAGCATATAAAATGATGGATTCTTATTACTATTGTTGGATTTGTAGATAATTTGGTGGGCAGATGTGGATATGCAGAGGTGTACAAAGGAGTCCTACTAGATGGATAGATGATAGCAGTTAAAAGACTAGCAAAAGGAAACACTGATGAATAGAAAGAGAAAGAGATTCTAATAGAGCTGGGTAACATTGGGCATGTGTGTCATCCCAATGCAACCTCATTAATAGGATGCTGCATTGAGAATGGGCTTCATCTCATCTTCCATTACTATGTAAATGGTAGCTTGGCTTCACTTCTTCATGGTAACTTTCTTAATTGTCTCAAAATGGTTGTAAGATGCGAGGCTACTAACTTTCCTTGTATGATTAGATGGGGCTTTGTTATTCAGCTAATATATAATCAAATAGTGGAACAGTAAAGATTGATAGAAAGTGCTGAATAATTATTAATTTAACTATGCAACAATCTAAATGTTACAATATTGTTGATCAAAGTCCTATTTAGATCTTCCTGCCAAAGATAAAGGAATAGAAATAAACAAGCAGACATCTCCAATTGTTTTTTGTTAAACCTTTTCTCATTCACAATATCTTGAGTTTTTACCTCATTTTCAAGGCAACAAATTAAACTTTGGTTTGATTCCACAGTACGGCAAGATTCAGTGCAATAGAGATCTAAAACTCAAAATATATTTGAAAACAGGCACCAAGACTCCAGTACTAGAATGGTCAATTCGGTACAAGGTGGCAATTGGAACAGCAAGGGGGTTGCATTATCTGCACAAATGCTACCAGTGACGTATCATACATAGAGACATAAAGGCTTCAAATGTTTTGCTAGGGACATATTTTGAACCACAGGTGAGCAAACACATATTCATAGCTGCAATTAAATGGAACATATGAAGAAATTTTTTGAAGTGTAACACAAAACTCTTGGTAACCTAGTTTTTCAAGAAAAAGATAATTTATTAATTTTCCATGTATTGTAGAATGTAATATGTTTATGGATTTTCATGCTATAATTGGTTTCAATAAGACAATGACAAACATTTCATCTCAATTCAAAATTATTTTTTCTTTATGAAGAACTTTTTCCTTTTAACTAATTAATTATATTGAAGATAGTAGGGAAAGTTGCAAACCTAGTTTTGGGTTTTTAATTTCATCTATGGCTGGGCTAGTGCAGATATCAAATTTTGGTTTAGCAAAATGGCTTCCAACGCAATGGACTCACCATTCTGTCACACCAATTGAAGGAACATTTGGGTGAGAAAATTTCCTTCTATCTTGTTTACAGGACTTTTGTGATACTGTTCTCATAATTATTAGTCTTCTTTTAAAGTTTTTTGTTCAATGTGTTCAAATGTCCTGAACAAGTACTTGGCATTGAAATATTTCCTGCATGGCATTGTTGATGAGAAAATAGATGTTTTTGCATTTGGGGTACTATTGCTTGAGATTATCTCAGGTCGTAGACCTATTGATGCGTTAGAAAAAAATCTGGTAGCTTGGGTGAGTAAAATTATTTATCTAAATAAAATTCTATTTAACCACTTCATGTTGTAAGAAGGGCATAAGCTGACTCTTTGATGACACATGTCTAAGACAATTTTCTGCTATGCTTTGGCATTGTGGAAAAAGGTTTCAAAATGCAACCATATGCATATTTATCAAAAATGGCTTTCCTTTAATTTGAATAAAAGGACTTCCAATTAATATGGTTCTTTCACTTATCCATCTTTGTAGAACACATATTCATAATGTAGACCAAATAAAACAAAACTAAATGGCAAGCAATATATTTAATATTTAATATTTATGCCGGAGTCTGCTATCTTTGTTTCAGGCCAAACCCCTATTGGAGTCTGGAAACATTCACGAACTTGTAGATCCTTGACTTCAAGGACAATATGACAGTCATTAGATGCAAAGGATGGTATTCATTGCATCATTGTGTATAAGACATTCAGCAATCTGGCGTCCATCAATCATTGAGGTCTTTGGTTTTTGCCTTAACAAATCTAACTTCTTATGGTAGATGATCGATTCTCTTTCCTTCTCTTTCACAACATTAGGTAGATGTCTTGAATTTGGAAATGTCTCATTGCCTCCATTTATCACACTAATTTATCACTGAACTGCTCATAACCCTCTTAGAATTCCTTTAAAATCTTTTTGTGTTTTATGCTCTTGTTTGTCTAGTTTCCAAAACATTTTGAATTTTAAAATCCTGTTAAGAAATGAACAAGATATTACTATTTTATTGTGACTATGTTTGAATTTTTATGTGTAAATTCTGCTCATTGCATTTGCTTTAAAGTTTCTGAAGCCTTTTTAACAATTCCATTTTGTACATATACTATAATCATTGTTGTCCATGAGATGGTATCTATTTGAAGCATTCAATCAAATATGTTACTTTCCTTTTCTACGCTTCCACATTTTACATTCCATGAGATGTTATCTCTTTGAGGCAATCTATCAAACAATTCATTTGCAATTGCTTTTGTTTCCATAGGTAGCGCGCATGTTTGCCAAAGGATTTCAATTATAATGCTTGTTCCAATGCTCACATTTGTTGTGCAGGTATGAGGGGATGCTGACAAAGTTGTGAGTTTGACTTTGCTCTTATATCATTTACATTTTCTTGAAGGCTTTTAAAGTATATTCAAAAAATCTTATTTTTAATAGATCTTGATATCATTGCAGTCCATGAGATACATTTCTTTGAGGCATTCTGAAAAACACTTTATGTGCATATACCAAATTCTGCATAGGACATCTAAATGTCTACCCATTGCATTGGGTTGAAAGTTTCTAAAGCCTTTTCAACGTACCAATTTTGTGCTTTTGGAGAAACCATTACATGTTATTAGGCCGATTTTCATTGAAGCATTTAATCAAACTCTTCCATGTGTATTCAGTGGTCATTTCATTCCATGGAATGATAACTCTTCAAGACATCTGTCAAACAGTTGACTTGCATCATCTCTGATTTTACATACATGCATGCAATGATTGAAGAGGTGGCTTAATATTTGTGAATTGCATTTGCTTTGGAGTTTCTAAAGACCTTTCAACAAATTCATTTTGTACTAAACTTGTAAGTGGTGAGATCTCTTTGAGGCATTCTTTGAAGAAGATCCTCCTATTTTCATCAGATTTATTGCAATCCTATTCCATTTGATCACTTCATCTCTGATTTTCATCTTTCTTAATTTAGAAAGGGCTAAATTAAATGCTATTTCTGTGGGGAAACTTGAAGCAAAATGAAATAGTTACAATTTTTTTTTTTTTTCTATTTTTCTTATTCACGGCAAGGTAGAGCATACACTGTGACAACTGATTGCATGAGTTCCAATAGCTTTCATACAAATCCAAGAGTTGTGGTAGTTGAAAACAAGCATTTTGAAAGTTAAATTTGTTTCAGTGTATTGAACCATAGTCATGCCAGAATATCTCACATTGCTCAACATAGCTAAACTACACCAAATCATTCAAAAATAAACCAACTCCACTCATTATACATGAAAAATATTATTGTAATTTTGTCCAAATTAATCAATATATTTTGTGGCTCAGTATATTCTACTCCAAACAAATATCACATCAAAAGTAGAGGTCTTTCTATAGCTTGATATATTCTTCTCCAAATAGATATCATACACATGACATTAGAAAGTTAATTAATTTTTAGTCCCTACCTTTAGGCATGAGATTGAAGTTTTCATGTTCAAATTTTGCAATTAATCTTGTTTCAGAAATAGTGCAAGCACTTTTATCCTATGGTCTAAGATGATTTGATTTTTTTTTCATTAAATGTATTTTTCTCCATATCCAATTTTTATGATTGGTCTTGCCGATTTTACCTAGATGTTTTCAAAATTTTAATTAAAATGCTTTGTATTGTGTATCTTCTAGAAAATGTGGCATTCTACGATAATTTCATGTGCCTAGTCTTTGTGTCCACAGTTTACAAGCATGCCTAGAAAATACACGGAGGTGGCACTCTTATAACATTTCATGTGCCTTGTTTCTGTCTAGTTTGAAGTTCACATAACAGATGGGTGGCATCTAAACATACACATGGCATGCCAAGAAAATTCAAATCTAGTACTGTCCATAGTGAACACATTAGGGTCCTATGGACTGTAGATTGAGCATGGTGTTTTTAGCTATTCTGGAGATTTTGGAATTTAGGCTTACTGTTCAGAGGTTTGGGTCATCATCTTTTATTAACTTTTCATTTCCTGTTCAACTAAAACTTTCACCAGTTTCTCAAATTTTGAATCTTTTGTTTCTCTCCAGATGAACAGAGGCTTAAATTGATGCTTGTATTATTCTATTGATACACAATTTAAATATTATTTAAATATTATTTCCCTTGAATATCTACTATTGACTTTGACTTAACTTAAACCTAAAATTCTATGGATTCAGGAAAAATGGCTCAATCTTGGGTGTCATAGGACAAAGGAAAACTTAAATCTCAAACTTGAAGTATCATCCATCCTCCTTACCATGAGTTAAAAGCAACTATGTAGCACCTATTGAGTCTGTGAATGTCTTTAATTTGTTTCCTTGAAAATGTTTCAAAAGAGCCTTTATGTCAAAATACCTTGATAGAATGAATGGTGGACCATTCAGACCGTAGAAAAATAGCATATGAACAAACTATAATAGCGATCACATCAAGCTCTAATAACAAATGGTTTTGAATTCCAACTAAACCAATTAGTTGTCCAGACCAATTTGTGATTGACAGAGTATATTTGTTTATCTTCTTTGAATTGATTGAATGCAACACCTTATATTATACAACAATTCAAAGCTTCAAGCCTAAATTCCACAACACAAAGCTTTTGCTTATGCTTATAAACTTATTTAATCTTGCTTGTGTCCCTAGATTGAATTCTTGGTAAAGAAGAAGTTGGTGAGGGATAAATTTACCATTAGAAAAGATGAAATGTTTATTAAAATCAGTATGGATTAGTCATATAGCTAACTATCCATTTTACTGTAGAGTGACAACATAGAGAAGAAGGTTTTTAAAGAAATCTTATCTTTCCATCTACAATTAAGCTTAAATCCCAATAAAACCAATTGAAAGCAATATGCATTCATCATGGAGGTATACTTTATATAGACGCTATTACCAATTGAAAGCTCACGCCATTTCAAAATTCCTTTTGTTTTTCAACATGGTGGAATTGAAATATATTGTAGTAGCTATTCTAACGATTCATTCAAATTGCAGCCTGGTGCAATCTCCAACAAGTTCGGAGGATGATTTTGTCAGCAGAGTTGCTCAGTATTCATCGCCAATTTCAATGGGTGCCAATTATTGGGACATTATGGAGATGGGGATTAATGATTCTGCAAGCTTAGATCAGAGGTACATAATTATTGGTCTAGAATCTGAATATCTTATGTTGCAATATCATTCTAATTTTATTTGAAATTGATTTGTAATTCAGTGTGATCCATCGAATTTTGTTTTATGAATTCTATGCTGCTATTTTCCTAGCACAACAATATTTGACTTCTTGGAACATAAGTCAGCGGACTACCCTTAGCTAGTCCACTCAAATATCTTAGCTTTAGCCATGGCCTTTAGCAAGTCAGATTTTGGCTAAAACAAGTGTGAGTCAATAGTAGACTTGGTAATGCAGACATGAATATTCTTTGGATGATGAGCATTTTTAATGGATTGGGTTTAAGTGATATACATTTTAAGTTTTGATTTGTTTAGATGGTTCAATAAGACCCACCTATTGTGATTTAAGTCAAACCATCTATTGTTTAAACCAAAATTTTGATATACTACAAGATGGTACCTTAAACCGTTAGAGCCTACAGACCCTGGTTATGTAATGTGGTCAGACTCAACAATTCGATAGTGATCATTTCTCAGAGGATAAGTTGATGAGAGTTACTGTGGCTTATAACCAATTTGGGCCTGGTTGTGGTCAGCGTATGCTAAGGTGAATGTGATATTCTTTCCAATTTTATTCAGATTATAATAATTTTAGATGTTATAGGCTTTCTGCACATATAAATTATTTGCTTAAGCTTAAAATGTTTTCCTCATAGTTGGAAATAGGTAAACATACACGTTTAGGATGAGTGTTATGGTGGTATAGATACATACAATTTGTTATTGTTCCTCGTAGATTTTGGGAAATGTGGGTCTTTTTCTTCCATAAATAAGAGTCTTTCAATAGAAATACAACATTTACAGTCAAATTACTACCCAAATTTGTAGACTTTATTTGAAAGAGTAGTGCAACTTTATTGGTACCCATAGTCCGCAACTATTAGGGCATTTGTGCATGAGAATTGGCAATTTTTAAGTTAGTTGTAGTGCATAGTTATTGGGGTATTTTTAAATGAGAATTGGACGACACTTCTAAATGACCATTTCTCGACCTATAATGACTACTAGTACTCTTCCCTTGTGTCAAGATAATTTTACTGCTTTATATTTAAATTTTTTTTTTAATTTTTAAAAATAAATATGAAGATACATAAAATAGAACAATTATAATAATGAAGTCAATAAGAACAAACCAAGTGACAATAAGAAACAAATAGGAACAAGGTTGTAATCTAGCAGAATAGCATCTCACATAGGAGTAATCTAACATCAAACTGACAGCATCTCAGAAGGTGGATCAAAACCAGTAGACATAGGGGAAACCATTCAACATCCATTGTGAAAAAATGATTCTCTAAACCAAGTTGTTATCTCCAGTGGAGACAGTAAATAACCAGATAATCGTAAAATGATAGCTTGATCTTCTTAATCAATTATAAAATAATAGATTGATCTTCTTAATCCACCCTATATTTGACTACTCAGCTTTCATTCCTTCTAGACATGTCAAAGGATGTCCCCTAAAACTATTCTAAAATTCTTAAAAGTCCTAGTTACAAAAACAAGCAAACAAGTCACTCAAACAAGCAATTAGGGTTTTAAAAATGTACAAATATACCTAGCCTCACTTGCACTCAAGGTAATAGCTATGAATCTATGATAAACGAGAAAATTCTTAATTATTTGTAGGGAAAATAAGTTTCATAAATTTATTCTTGTTATACTAAAATTTAATTGTTTACAATATATTAAGAAGTTATTTTTCTTATCTACATTGAAAGTAATTTTTCAAATTGTATGAATCATCCAAAACAAAAAATTGAGTCTAACGTCCTATGGTTTGAGTTTATAAGCATCATCAAAAGTTGGTGTTAAGTGAGTTGATAAACATTTATTGAAGGCTTACTAATGCTTTCCCAATGTATTTTATGAGGAACATGAACAATCAAATGTATATCATGATTTTAGAGCAATGGCAGAAATCTCAAAATGGGTGGATTAGTACATTCAGTTTCCCACCTTCCTCTATATTAGTGTGTGTGTTTTCTCATCTTACCCCTAGATGCTTCCAAAATACGTAATTAATCTATTAGTCTTGATGAAATATTGTTGGTAGTTGTCTAAGGTGCATTTCCTTTTGAGATGAAATCATACATTATGTGTTTGGTTTCCTAATTAGATGCGTATCTACAAATGCCACATGGCCATACATGCCAAATATATGAATGGAGAGATTTTCAAGTTCAAGTTCAAGTTTTTCTATAAAAAGTGAGTCTATAATACAAAAGGTCTCATGTGGGAAAGATTGGGAAGTAGGAACTCTCACACTTCAAAGGTAGAACACTATTGGGCTAATTGTGCTGTTAAGTTTGAGGTTAGGAAGTGAGAGAACTGCATGACGCTTAGTTGGCCTGTCACTACAAAATAATTGATTGAATAGTTTTCCAATGTGGAAGTAACATTGATCTCTCTGAGATCCATAGAAGCACAATTGGATCAACGGACTTTGTTATTGGCTAATTGATTTATCAAGGATAACAAATTCACCCAAGAAAAAACAAAAATAGTTTTAGGCTGAAGTGTTAACCACCTTGAAAGTAGAATATCAAAATAGATTTTGGGGACATCCAAAGGGACAATTCAGAAATCTTTACCAATAATGCAGCTAAGTCAGAAAAAAATGATGCTCAATATTTCTACAATTTGTATAGTATCAGAATTTGGAACTATTGGGGGAAGCAGAGGGGATGAAGAGGAAAGAAGGAAGAAATCAAAAGCTGCATGTGAGACTAATTTGGCGCTGATGATAATAAAGATAAAATTGGTCATAAGAGTTTCAAATCTTCTCCACCAATGTAGCTAAATACAAAGTTGTCTTATTTTGTTTCCCAAGTTTTCACTCCCACTTGTCTTACTTTCCCTCCTTTGAAGTCTCCTTCTAGGATCCCTTCCTATCATCTTTCACCTCTGTTACTTATGAACAATCCTTTTGCATCAACTTCTAAACCACCTTCCATGTCATACAACTCCCCTTCCCATCCTCAAAATCCTCTTCCATTTGATTTTTCATATTTCTCCCATTCAAATTTCTATAACTACTTCATCCCCCAAAAGGAGTTGTCCTGGGAAATAAATACAGGTAGAGGGAACACTTGATTGAATCAGGACAATAGTTTTAAAGAAGAGGAGGATTGTACTAGCAAGGCCCTTGAACATCATTTACTTTCCTTTCTTCTTTTAGAGTCAGCTCCCAAGAAACCAAGAAAGTAGACAAAGTTGAAAATGAGTTCTAAAGGACATATCATTATTGAAACCACAATTTAACCTACAACTGTTTATATCTATATAACTCTATTCTTTTTTTGTTAATAATTTGTCCATACATTTCCTATTTATACTACAACCGTGTTGCTATTTTTACTATGCATTTAGCCATGGGAATCTACAATGACTCCTAACTTAGTGACACTTTATTGGTATATCCAAATTGAATATCGCACAAGTGTGTGCGCATGCGAGTGCATGTGTATGTGTGTATGTGGATGTATATTTGTGGTGTGATTCTCTTTGTTGCTGTACACCATTTTGTTTATAGGTACATGGAAGGGGGCTTTAATACTACTGCTCAAGCTGCCCTCTTTCTTAGGAGTCGTGTTCTAAACTTCTTTTACTATTGCAATTTCTTGCTATAACATGAGTTGTTACATTTGAATTCCATTGACCTATCTTCTTCGTTTGTGAATGGTAATAGTGTTTTCCCCTTACTCTTTTCTTTTGTTGGAGAGTAGTTCTAGATTTTGTAACTTTCAAGCATGCATATAGATTCTTGTGTGAAGCTAAAAAATCATTTGATATATAGAGTTTATTTATAGTTGGATGCATTGATCTTCTTCCAAAAGAAAATTGCTATACTGATAAATTAGTTTCTACTAGTCTTCAATAAAATAGGTATGTCTGTACATTTTTCATTTTGTTAATGACAACACCTTATACGTTGTTGTGGGAAGCTAGAAAATCACCAACTTTATAAAATTTATTCATAATTGGATGCAATAATCATCTTTAGAAAGAAAGGTGAGACTGATAGATTAACTTTTACTTATTCTGAATATAGCCGATCTTCTCTGTGCTTTTGATTTATTAAGTATGAATACCTTAGTGATGATGTTACCATGGTTCCTATTATCGATGATTCTATTAAGACAACAATTTTCTAGCAAACTTACACATCAAATTTGCAGTGACAAAAATCATCTAGTTGCTAGTGATAGATGGCACAAGGTCCTACTATATTCATTCTTTTCAGTCTGGAGTGGTCCCTGATTAGCAATGGAACTTGATTATTTTGGTTTCCTTTTGTAGATGGCCTTGTTCTGAATCACGTACTAGCTCCTGCGCTGGGACTACCCTTAAATCCACAAGTTGCATCTGAAGCAAAAAATCTTTTGAAATTATCCCTATCAAAGCTTGAAACATTTTGGCTTCCAGGAAATGACAGATTTTTAACTGGTAGTTATGAGCCATCCATTGCAGATCTTAGTCTTGCTTGTGAAGTGATGCAACTAGAGGTATGCTTACTTGTCTTCAATTAGCTAAGGTTTTCTGAAAATCAAATGTTTGGTATTGCAGCTTGGATAGATGAATCTCCAATTTGTAGACAGTAAGCACCCGTTATATTATTTCACATGAAATGTGTTTTGTTTTTCTTCTATAACAACAGCAAAGTCTCATTTGTGTAAATCAGTTTATGCATTCTGTTGGGGCTCTCAAACCAAATCCTTTTATAGTTGACTTCTAGTCCTTGTAGAATCTTTAGTCACAAGTCTACTAATTTTTCATTCAAACAAGAAGAAACCCCAATTCATTCATGCTCAAGCATTATTGCCTCTAAACATCTTAAGCTAAATTTCTCCAATCTAAAAGGCTACTTTCAATATGATGCAAAGAAACCAATCAATATGCAGCTCAAATCTCTCTGCTACAAAACCAAATGGTTTTTGACTCAGAATGGCAGATCCACTTAAGATAAAGTCCACATTGGATGAATTGAAAGGTCCTCTCTAGTTGCCTAAGGAATGAATCTTGATCTGTTGCTTCATGGGAGCTTTCTTAGGACCTAGAACTCTGAAAGACTAGATCCAGAAAGATTAGAAAGCTTTGAGAATGGAGACTCTACTGATGCCCAAAGGATATTTTTTTGGCTATTTTTTGCACCCAATTATGAAAGGAAAAGAATATTCCAACAAGGATCATCACTTCTCAACCCCGTTGATGATTTACTTCGTGAAATCTTGGTATGGGTCTTCCTCCCACTGCTATTTAACAAATATTGGCAAGAGTTAGTCTTGCAAAGAATTTACTCACCACTCAACAATTGAAGCATACATCACTTCTTCTATGATTAACTGTAATCCAAGAGTTCTCAACTATGCTCATATTTGTGTTAGTGATCTGGCATAACCGTTGCCAAATAGGATAATTTTGGATCTAGATGGAATAGAATGTGCACAACCATTTGATTATGAACACATTCTATTCAGATTCTAGATTCTCTTACATAATTTTCTCTTCAAACAAAAAAAATCTTTATGATTTTAAAAAAAAAGTATGCATAGACACAAATGATTAAGCAACCAAACATACCACAAAATTTACAAGGTCTCCAAATAAATGCTTTCACTAATGGAATTTGCGATTACAAATCTTTTCACAAAGTATGTTTTAATGTTAGTTTAAGAGATGGAATTAAAGAAACATAAAAAATAATAATCAAGATTTTCAATGCTTACGGGTTTTGAACTTATAATCTATCAATCATAGATCTTCACACTTATAGCATCCAACTCAAGTAGGTGCCTCTTTGATAATAATTTACTGAGCTTCACTATATACCTCTCAACCATGCACATGGGAGAAATATTGTTTGATAAGTATGTTGAGCTGGCTGAATTGGACTTCAATACATTGCAGTCCATACACCAGAAAGAGCTTCAACAAGTTCATAAGTAATGCTTTGTTAATTTTGATATACAAGCATCAATTTAATATAAATAGCTTAACCATTTAAATTGTAATTTTTGCTTGATAAAATCATCAATTGTGGTACAGGTGGTGGATAGATTCTGGCTTTAGGAAGTTGAAATTCACAAGAGAGAGGCATATAGAGATATATTTCGTGGTGGCAACTGGCATGTTTGAACCTAAATATGGTGACTATAGAATTGCATTTACAAAAGTTGGTTCTCTTCTTCTTGTTCTAGATGATCTATATGATAAATATAGCTCTTCTGATGAGATTATGTTATTCAATGAAGCATTTAATAGGTAAACTTTGAAAAATAGTTTTGTGATATTCACATAGAATTTATTTTATGGAGCACAATAATCAGCTAGTTTTAATTATAACATTTTCTTATTGTCTAGCTATATGTGCTTAAAATAAAATGTTACTAATTTATATAATATTTAAGTAAAATAATTTAGGAATTTAAATGAAAGAGTTTAAAATTTAATATTTAGATTGTCTAATCAAATTTCTACTTTTTGTACTTACAAAGAGAGGTTTAGTTGATCTTTGAATGAGGTATCATTATTATGTTTTCTTTTTCTTGTACGTGGGATTTAAATATAATAGATCACATGCCAAAGCATATAAAAATATGTTTCCATGGATTATACAATACAGTTAATGAGTTAGCTGACAGACATATAAAGTGTAAGGACATGATATGCTTGAATACTTCAAGAGAATGGTATGCATGCTATAAAAATAGAAAGTAACAATGCAAATTTAATCAAACATCAAATTCCTAAAGTGACAACATAAGTAATAAGCGGAGTGGTCTAAACATAAGTATGTGCCTGGATGGGATGAGTACATAAATGTGTCACTAATAAATGTGTAACTGTGATGGGGTTGTTGTATCGGTGACGACAATTGGGGCATCACTGATACAACAACCCCGTCACAATTCTTTGGGTGGTCGTCACAATTGAGATGGATCCCCAAAGAACTGTGATGGAAATGTGGCATCCCCAATAGAACACCCCCATCAAAATTCTTTGCGGAGCCATTATAATTGTGATGACAACCAAGAATTATGATGCAGCTGGGGTGTCACCGATACAGCAACCCCGTCACAAATCTTTAGGGATCCATCGCAATTGCGATGGATCCCCAAAGATTTGTGATGCGGTTTCTACCATAATGGCCATCATAATTCTTTGGTATACGTCACAATTGTGACGGCTCCCCGAAGATTTGTGACGGGGTTGCTGTCACAATGAAGGGATCGCATTGCGATGGAAAGGAGTCGCAATTGCGACGACAAGGAGAAGACGTCATATTTTGCAACTAAAAAACTATGATGTCTATGATTGTTGCAATTGCAACACATATTTTTCGCAATTGCGACACATAGCCATCGCAAATTGGGGCCAAATTTATTAGTGGGACAAGCTAATACCGAGCTATTTTGACCCACTATAAACTCAAGGCTATCAAGGACACAAAACCTTGGTAGACATAACACTTGTCTTCACTTGATGTGAGTAGCTCATGGGATTGCGACCATGGGGAAAGCATTGAGCAAGAATGCTTAAGGTACTCTTGAGGCCGTGAGGTCCTAGTCCTTTTTGAGGAGTAAGAGGGGTGTTGTGAACGGAAGCTCTTATTAAAAACCATTAGATAGAGGCCACCTATTTTTGTTACTTATCTTCTTAGTGCAAGGACAGATCCAAGTGGAACAACCTGGATCACCTTAAGATACTCACCATATGTGTTCCTTTGGTTGTGTCTTTGGCACTTCCATGACAATGCCAATATCTATTGTGGGTAACCACTTTGTGTGAGGCAAGGGAACATCAAGTTGTGGGCTAAGTTGGTAAGTATTGAGCCTTGACTTTTTAGGATAGATATTGCTTGAAGTGTCTTCGGTTGTGTGATACTAGTATAAATGTTCTCAACATATAAATAATCGGTAGCATTCATAGGGTGCTTTTTCAATTTTGATATCACAAGTGTTTGTCTTGGCAAGGTTGCTTTTGCCCTTGTTTCAAGTGTTTTAAGACATGTTTGATCCCATACTACTTGCAAACCTATCAAAATTCTACTGATATTGTGATTGAAATTGAAAACATCAACCCTCAGACTGAAAACTTTGATCAAACAAACCCAAAAATGCAAATTTTACACAGTTCTGGTCAAGAATTGAACAATTTTGCAACAGTATCGCCTGCTTTGAGAAGAAATATCGCACGATAGTTTTCACTTGCTGGACTATCACCTACCTTACCTGGTGTTTATCACCTGGCTATTGTAAGGTCTATTGCCTGGTAAAAGGTGAAATATCACCCTTTTATAGGTGTATCACCCTGTTAGCCTAGAGTATATTGCTTGGGTAATTTCTGCTATGTTTTTAGTTCAGTCAATTTTCAGTTGCTGTTAGTTAGATCAGGTCTTTGAGTAGGCTTCTTTCTCTATCATTAGAGACCTATCTTGGCTCTAAATCTCTAGTTTTTTCCCTCTAGGGACAACATCAATTGATTTACAAGGTCACTTTGGAAATAGTTGTCAAGTTAGAAGATTATTCTTGGTGAAAAAGTTTATCTCTAGAATTGTTAGCTACATCCTTGGAAAATTTTAGTACTCTTATTGTCCAAATCATTTTCATTTAATCTCAATTTCAATTATATTTTGGCCTAGTCCAATCTCCTGGTTCAAAAGTGCAAGGGTAGTCACCCTTTGATTTGAAGCACCTCTTTGATAGTGTTGGTAAAGCCCCTTTTGATATTTCTATCTTTTCATTGGACAATAGAGAACTTTGATTATCCTAGTTTGGTGTTGACACTTTGAGAGGTCACCCTATCATTAAGAATGTTTTTCTTTCATGTCAGTTACAACAAGGTACAAGTCAATCAAGGGAAGCGACCCCCTGTTGTCTTTATCCAATTACCACCAGTTAAGACTCATCAACAACACAAGGGAAAAGAACCCCTCTTCGATCAATCTCCTAAAAGTGAACCCGAGGTTTGTTTTAATCCCAGTGGAGTGAGTACCTCTTTAGCACCTCCTTCATCAAGTATGGACATGAGTTACACTTTCACTCGACAACAAAGAGAAGCAATGAACCAAACTCTTGATGACATATTTCAACGACATAGAGGTAACATGACATCTGCTAGGTCTGCATATGCTAGTCCACCTGGATCACCTCCTATCAGCACAAGATATCTCGATGCTCACCAATGAGCTGAGAGACATTACCAATAAACTCACTCAGATTCAGGGTCACAACACAAAGACCAGAACAATGTATCTAGTGACCACCATATCAATGCAGCTAATGCAATCAAACATTCAAGGCAATCTTCTCCATTAAAAGATACCTCTCGATATGCAAGTACAAGATTGAAAAGCATTGAAAGGGAGAAACAAGCCTATCTAGATGAACAAGCTGCTAAAAGGGAGAAATTTAGACAACTAGAGGAAGAGGAATATGCATTATTGGACATAAGAAAAAGAGTCGCTCAAGAAGAACAAGATAGACTCTATGCACAAAAACTCCAAAATCGATTCAATGGGAGGGGTACCAATAGTGGGACCAACTCACCCCCATCTACCCCCTCACCAAGTCCTATAAGAAGGTCAAGGACACCCTCAAGATCCCCAAGTCCTAGGGGTAGAAGGATTTCAAGATATGATCACCATAGGAGACAATCACCTCCTAGATGTTCAAAGCAACCCTCCCAACAAGCACATCATGGCTCGCAACATGGAGGAAGTTATGTTAACTTTGATCATATGGATTTTATGACTATGCAACAAGAACCATCTTTTCAAGCATATGTAGAAAGATATGTGGAACAAAACAAGGATCAATTTCTAGAAAGTCTCATGAATAAAGGTGCTAAGGTACCATATGATTTTGATGTGCACCAAAAGATTAAGAAACAAAATCCTTCAACCAATGAGGTGATCATGCAAATGCAAAGGGACATAGAGAAAATGAGAGCTCCTAAGAGTACATTCAATTTAGACTCCATATGTCCCAACCCTATAGACAAAAGTGTGGTGATGATTGAATTTCTTAAGAAGGTTGAGTTCCCAACTTATGATAAATATGATGGCATTGGTGACTCTCATGACCATGTTAGACAATTTTATATAATGAGCTTTGCCTTTCATCATGAAGACTCCTATTTAATGAGATTATTCCCAAGAAGTCTAAAAGGTCAAGCTATGGAGTGGTTCACCAACCTTACTCCTCCAGTGAAGACATTTAAAGAACTTGTCCAAAGATTTGTCCAAAATTTTGCTTACAATCTATCAAGGTCAGTCACAATGCTTGATTTGTGCAAACTCAAACAAAATCAAGGATAACCTTTTGTCACCTTCTTGCAAAGATGGAGACGGTTGTGCTCGAAGTATCCTAGAACGATTCCTAAGGAAGAAAGAACAGATATAATTGTGAGCAATTTAATACCAGAGCTAAGGTATGAAGTTAGGAAAATGGTTTTTAACTCTTTTAATACCATGGTAGAGACTACATGCCGCATAGAGGATGTCCGAAAAGAATGAGGCATTTTGGCCAAAACAGCTAACAACAACAATAGCCAAAACAACAATAATAATGGTAATAAGGACAAAAAGAACTCTTATTGGAATAAGAATAAGCAAGTGGTCAATGACAGAGTTGTTGACTCATCACAACCTAAGAATGAAGGATTTCTTAATCTCTCTAATGCAGTCCAAGCCATGAAGCTGCAAACATCCTCAGAACAACAAGAGACTAAACCCAAGTATCAAGGGAGACCTAAAAAAGAAAAGAGACAATTTACCAAACTTAGGGACTCATATGCAGACATTTTCAAGATGTTAATTGCTCATAATTTGGCACAACCTCAGGATCCTACCAAGCACTGCATACTGGATCCTAAACCTCATTGGTGGGATGAGAAGGCTTTTTGTGTCTTTCACAATGGGATTGGACATGAAATAGAAAAATGTTTTAGACTTAAACATCTTGTTCAAGATCTTATTGAGAGCAAAAAATTACAAGTTGATGGGTTGACCACTAATGCGGATCACAAAGCTTTTAAAGAACCCTTGCCCAAATATGAGAAAGGAGAGAATTCTAACAACAAGAATGGCAAGGCTGCTATCAACTACACCTACACAAATGCTGAAAATGTTATTAATATGCTTGAAGTTGTTGATGATAATGTCAACATGATGAGAGGGAAAGACCCCTATGGTTATGACTCACCTCCCATATTTGATGAAGAACCCGTTGTTATGCTTAGAGGTCCTCACTCACGAAGGATGTCTCAACCCCTCAATGCTGTCACTAGGAGTCAATCTCAAGCTCCCATTGTTATCAGAGGTCCTAACTCTAGCAATTCTAAACAACCAGTGACAAAGGGTGTTCTTCCTAAGCCTGTCGTTGGTCTTGATTCAAACTATAACCTTGTTGATCAATTACAATGGACACTAGCGTAGATATCTATTTTTGAGCTTTTGGAATTGTCTCCTAGGCATAAGCGTGTCCTTGAGGACACTTTGTGAGTGGCCAATGTCCCTAATGATATAGATGTAGACCAATTCCAAAATATGGTCAACCACTTGGCTAGCCCTCACTACCTTACATTCTCAGAAGAAGATGACAAGTCATTAAGCCACCCACACAATTTGGCCCTTCATATAGAGGTTATAATCCACAAGACCCGTGTGAGGCACGTGTTGATAGATGGGGGTGCTAGGCTTAATATCTGTTCTTTGAGCTTATTACTGGCATTGGGTTATTCAGAAAACATCATTGATACAAGGAAGAAGATCACCATTAAGGCTTATGATGAAGTAGAACATAGTTCTAAAGGGTTGGCTGTTCTTCCTATCCAGATTGGTCCTGTAGAAAAGGACATTTTATTTTAGATTGTTGACATTGGTCCTTTGGCTTACAATATTTTGTTGGGTAGACCATGTATACATGAGATGCAAGCAGTACCATCTCCTTATCATCAGTGTGTGAAGTTCCCTTATAATGGAGTAGAAATTCACATACCAGGGGATAGCACATTATTAGTCAACACAATTTCAACAGGGTCTCATATTCCTTTGAATAGGGAGGCTAACACTTTTGCTACTACATTTGAACAATGCAAGAATAAATTCAAGACCATAGATCTTGGTATGGGGGATTACAAAATAGATGCATTCACAAAATTGCCAATTTCCCCTAGGTCTTATGGAAAACCTTCTCAAGAAATGAAGCCCTCGTCTTCAGCCATGACATTGTTCGATAAATTTGTAGAGTCCTCAATTCCAATTCAAGAGGAAAAAGAAGAGGTTGTTGTTAGAGACTGGATTTACCGAGAAGAGAAATACCGACATAATGATAATTTTGCACCTTCTCCTAGAGCTTATGGGAGAGGGTATACATTGGTCAAGAATATGGGTTATCCAGGACATGGTCCCCTTAGTCATAGGTTGGATGCTAAAGCTAAACCTCTTAAACATGCCCTTTTTGGACAAAGGAATAAGTCAACAGTTGGCTTAGGTTTTGAAAATAAGAAATAGAAAAGTATCCCTATCTCAGCTATGACAAATAGTGACAATGACTTAGACTACACACCTAATCTATCTAATCAACAAGACATGACTGATGATTGGGTGCCTTCCACAAATCTTCTTTGGGGAGATTTAAAAGATTTGACAATTGACAGTACTCCTATCCTAGCTGTGACAGATAGTGCCTATATGAATGCTCGATTAACAATGGAAAGTGTTGCTATCCTAGCTGTGATAGATAGTAACAATACTAGTGTTAGAGAAGGGGAAACCCTTCCCAATCTTGAGGCTTCTACATCACAAGGCCCAAATAATGATTCAGAAACAGACTCACATGAGTTCGAATGGGACTCACTTTCAAATGCAATAGTTGATTTGGACATGGATGTTGTCCATACTTATAGTACTCAACCCGATGTGACTAGCGAGCCTAGTGTAGGACTAGAGGATTGGATTCCTTGAATTTCCTTAGTGGACGATGCTTCGTTTGGTAGGACAAATCCTGATTCAGGTATCTTAGGAGGAGACTTGATGAATCCCAATTGTATGGTCACCAGAGATAACACCTTCCACATAAACAATGTTGAACTAGTCATTGACTTACCCCTTGTCAACCACCATTTGATTGATTGGTCTCAACTCTCTTAAGAGCCACAACTCCTCACATTTCAGAATGACTACGAAATTTCTTGTTATTTAAATGCCCTTGAACCTGTAGTCTCTTCCACCAGTGAACCCACAACAAGTCTGACGGAGCCTGATATTAAGTACCTCAGTCTAAAAATAAAAGGAAAAGAAAAAAAGAAAAATGGTTCTGGTGGCGAAAACCACTTTGTGGCAGTGTCAGAACCCAGAATAGTAAAAATAAATGACGTAGCCGAGGGTGAAAACCTCTTCGAGGCACCTAAGGATGGGGTACTTAATAACTTGCCAAGTTACTTCCAAGACAGGTCATCAGTTCTCATTGAGCCTACACAACCAGTGAATTTGAATACAGAAGAGGCTCCTCAAATAGTGCACCTAGCTCAGTCTCTATCAGTTGAAGAAAAAGAGGCATACACAAAGTTTTTGCAAAAGAAGAAAATCAACTTTGCTTGGACATATTCAGACATGCTAGGGCTTGACACTGATCTTATTATGCATCATCTATCTATAGCTCAAGGAATAAAACCAGTCAAACAAAGGTTGAGGAAAATGCACCCTCATGTAGCTCTCCTTGTAAAAATAGAATTAGAGAAGCTCTTAAGAGCTGGATTTATTAGAGCTATTGACTATGTTGAGTGGATCTCAAACATTGTTCCAGTTTCAAAACATGATGGATCCATTCGAGTATGTACAGAATTCAGAGATCTCAATAAAGCATGCCCAAAGGATGACTTTCCAATCCCAAACATAGACATGATAGTGGATATGACAGCAGGTTATGATATATATTCCTTAATGGATAGTTTTTCCAGATATAACCAAATAAAAATAGCTCCCGAAGATCAAGAGAAAACAACTTTCACATGTGCATGGGGAACCTATTGTTGGAACATCATGCCATTTGGCCTAAAGAATGCAGGAGCAACATACCAACAAGCTATGACCACAATTTTTCATGATATGATGCATAAGAACATGGAAGATTATGTGGATGACACCTTGGCTAAGTCTAGGAAATGAGATACACACCTTGACGATTTGGAAGTAATTCTAGATTGCATGGAACAGTTTTAGCTTAGATTGAATCCAAAAAAGTGTGCATTTGGAGTTGCCTTAGGTAAACTCTTAAGATTCTTAATTTCAGAAAAAGGAATAGAGGTTGATCCTGAGAAGGTCCAAGCTATATTAGATATGCCACCTCCAAGAAACATCAGTCAGATGAGAAGTCTTCAGGGATGATTCCAATCCATAAGGAGGTTTATTTCACAACTTGCAGATAGAGCACAACCTTTTAATAAAACATTGCATAAAGGAGCTACATGTGTATGGAATGAGGATTGCCAAAGAGCCTTAATCAAATAAAACAATATTTGGCTAATCCTCCAATTTTGATGACTCCTATTCTAGGGAAACCATTGATTTTGTACGTTTCAGCAACAGATTCTTCCTTGGGGGCATTGTTGGCTCAACTGGATGACACTGGGAAAGAAAGGGCCATTTACTACATTAGTCGTACTCTAGTATCTTATGAGATCAATTATAATAGCATTGAAAAGTCTTGTCTTGCAGTAGTGTTCGCTTCCCAAAAGTTGTGACACTATATGCTTGCTCATACTATACATTTGGTTGCAAAAATTGATCCTCTTAAGTACTTGCTTAGTAAAGCTACCCTCATGGGTAGACTTGCTAAGTGGATGATGGTTTTATCAAAATTTGATATAGAGTATGTTGAGAGAAAGGCCATAAAGGGACAAGCTATTGCTGACCAGTTAGCTTATTTTCCAGTTAAGGATAGTATACCTATTCAGGTGGAATTTCAAGATGAACACATACTGTATATCACCTCTCACACTTGGAAGATGTTCTTTGATAGTTCCAACATGCAAAATGGATTAGGTGCTGGAGTATTGTTTGTTTCTCCACATGGGTACAACATACCAAAGTCTTACAAACTTCTATTCCCATGTACAAATAATATGGCAGAGTATGAAGCTCTAACCAATGGATTGAAACTAGCTATAGAATGGAACATAACAGAGTTGCATGTCTTTGGGGATTCACAATTAATTATCAACCAAGTCAATGAGGAGTATCAAACCAAGGATGCCAAGTTGATACCTTAAAAAAAGATGGTTGATTCATTGAGGCATTACTTTACATTTGTGACATTTCAACAAATCCCTAGAGCAGAAAACAAAGCTGCAGATTAACAACATACGATTTCCACAATCCATTAGTAATGCAAAGTAAGTTTTCTGGATTCAATTGTGTAAGTATTTTTAGCATCAACGTTTCGGATCACACTTTGTGATCCATCATTAGGAAAGAGAAAGTGCAAGGATTAAGAGTAATCCTTGCACTTTCTCTTTCCTGATGATGGATCACAGAGTGTGATCCTACTTACACAATCGAATCCAAAAAACTTACTTTGCAAAGCTGTAGATGCTATGGCTACATTAGCTTCACTCCTACAGTTGGAACAGCATGAGTCTAGATTTGCATTCCTGGTGAAAGAGCTACACCATCCCATCTTTGACTCCTTTGAAAGCCATGTCATTTGTACCTTGGTCATTCATGAGTCTTTCCATTATGGTGCTATCTATTCATACCTCTGTGATGGCATCATCCCTGACACATTTAACCGTTCTGAGTGAAGAAACCTTTTCTGTAATGCCTCTAGCCACACCCTTATCTCTAGTGATTTATATAGGAGGGGTTTAGATGGGACACTTCTTAGGTGCTTGGAAAAGGAGGAATCTAACCAAGCGTTAGCAGACATCCACGAGGGCATTTGTGGTGGACATTCCAACGGTCTTGTCATGGCTCGAAGGTTGCTTAGGGTGGGGTATTATTGGCCCACAATGCAGACAAGTGCGGTAGCCTTTACTAAGTCTTGTGAAAAATGTCAGAAGCATGGTAACTTGATTCATGCTCCAGGTAGGGAGCTGATTCCTTCTATTTCTCATTGGCCATTTCAGTGCTGGGCCTTTGTTCTTGTTGGGCAGATACATCCCAACTCCTCAGGAGGACACAAATTCATTATTATGGCTACTGATTATTTCACAAAATGGGTCGAAGCCGTCCCACTTTCTATTGCCTTGGGCAAGACTATTTCATTATTTATCCTGAATCATATCATTTGTCAATTTGGAGTGCCTTCTAAAATTATTACCGACAATGGAGGTCAATTCAAGAACAAGGACCTTAAACACCTTTGCAAAAAGTTCAAAATCAAACAACATTGGTCCTCCATCTACTTTCCATAGGGAAATGGACAGGCAGAAACCTCTAATAAAACCATTCTTAAGATTCTTCCTAGAACAGTGCACAAGAATGGTAGGGATTGGCACTTGCAAATCAATCCAGCACTATGGGCTTATAGAACAAGCATTCACACACCTACAGGAGCCACTCCTTTTGCACTTACTTATGGCGCTGAAACAGTATTACCTTTAGAAGTAGAGATCCCATCACTTAGAGTCTCACTCAAAGGTTTGATAATAGATGAGGATTACCGTGCTATGAGGTTATAGGAACTAGAACTTATAGATGAGAAGCGTAAGGCTTCCTTTGATCACATGAGACTATATCAGAAGTGTATGTCCAAGACATTCAACAAGAAGGTTCTCCCTAGAGAATTTCAAATAGGAGATCTTATTTTGAGAGAAAATCCTAAGAATCAACAAAACAAAGAACAAAAGGGGAAGTTTGAACCAAATTGGCTTGGACCATATGTCATTACAACTGCTTTTAGTATAGGTGCATATTTACTGTCAGATTCAGATGGAGAATAGCTCCTTGAGCCCATCAACATTTTGCACCTCAAGAAGTTCTATCCTTGATGCCCATCCTGTATGGGGGCATCCTTTGTACATATTTTATGATCCTGAGAAAATACCAAAAAAATTCATATATGATGCTGAAAAAAATTCTAAAAAGTATATAAAGTCCTAAAAAAAGAGCATCCTAGTGAAAACCTAGCAATAGGCACTTTGATGTCTCATTCAAAAAAAAAAAAAATTCAAAAATATAAAAAAATAGAAAAAGTGCCTTGGTGAAAACCTGGGAATAGGTGCCTTGGTAGCAAAAATACAAAAAAAAGAAAAAAATGAAAAAATGAAAAAAGATTCCAAGTGGTGAAAACCTAGAAACAGGCGCTACTTGTGGCCTTTGCACTCCTATTTATTTACATGCATCCTCGACAATGAACCTTTCACCATCATACCTTGACTTCATTTGGCTTAGTCTAAAATTGGTCTTTATCTTTGTCTAGGGGGCATAATTGTTAGCATAGGTCCTTTAGGTGCGTTTGTCTCTTGGGGCATTTCACAACAGATGTTTTTCTACACAACCCTTGCATCGAGTGTTTCTTAACACTTATCAAATGACTTACCCGCAGTCTAGTATGATATGATATTTCTCATTTGCAGATGCAATGTTCAAAGTTTGACTCTATGACCAACACACACAATTAAACAATCAACTCGTTGATATATGTTGACTTTATTTTTATTTGTGTGTTGTCTATGAGGATTTCTTTGATAAGTGGTCTCTCCTTGAGAAGTCTTCGATGATGCATAGCTAGAAGACTGAGGGTATGAGAACATGTTTTATTTCTTTATCTGCTTGTGGGTATATTTTGTTGATCCTAACTATCATGAGCATTTATGCTGGTTTTACTTGACACTATGGATTGACAAGGTATTATCCTTGACTATTTTATGCAAGTGCATGCTTCTAGTTATCCCGACTTTCATGTGTCTTGATACAAGCATAATCTCGCCATATCAAAACTTAGGTAATCTCACTGCATTAGTCATCTTGACCTACATGTCTTTGATGCCTAGGTGAGATTCCCACATTTCTATCTGATAAATATCATATTCATATCCACATAGTTATGCTAGTGTGCATTGTATGATCTTACGACACTACCTAATGCTCGATGATGATAATTAGATGTCTATAGGCATTGTGACTTGGCAAGTCAACCACTTTCATAGTAGCTTGCATTCTTAGGTTCATCATAGTTTAGTTTTTGCATCTTGCATATGGAGAGAGCTCTCCTTTTTATTATCTATGGACTAGTTGGTCAACTATGCTCATTTTCTAATTCTTCTTGATCATATCTTTCATTTTTGGTCTTTCATATCACGTCATTTTCTATTCATTTCAGAATCGAAACCAAAATCCATGTTCACCTTGATCATCAAAATCACATTTTATTCTCTTATGTACAGTTGACTGACCTTTTGAGGCATAATTCTTCGATCTTTGATGGAATTTCTTCCTTTTCATGTCTTTCAAACTTCTAGTCTTTCATTAGCCCTATTTCTATTCTTCTATTTCATCACTGGGGCATGCTTTCATTGCTTGATGGTTATTCTATTGACCTTTATTCTTCGATTGTGATTCATTATGATTTGATCAAATCTTTATCAGTTTGTTGTTCCTCTCTATTTGATTTCGCTTTCGATTCCAAGGGGGTAGTACCTATTGGATTTAATCCTTGATTTTCTTGATTCAACTATCCTTCTATGAGTTTTTTCTCAAGCTTGAGATTCTTATCTCTTGTTTTGGATATGATCTTGAATCGACCTCATGTGCAGAATCCTTTGTCTATGTTTGTTTGGGTGTTATCCCGAATCGACCTCACATCTGAGTTGTTTTGTGATCCCAGATCAATCTCACATTTCAATTCTTCTTTGACTGCATGTGTTCTCAGATTGATCACACATTAGTCAAAGAGGGGCAAATGTATGCACCCTAAAATGGTCACCTAGACTTTGGGCCCCATTCTTGCAATTTATCAAATCCCTGAATCAATATTTTCAAAAATTAACATTTTTCAATTATATCAATTTCCTTGATCAAATCTTATTTCATCATTTTCGATTATTCCTTGGGTTAACCATTTTATCCTAAGTCTTTATTTAATTAAAAAAAATATTTCCTCCCCTTTTTTTATTAAATAAAAAACCCCCACTTTTCCTCTTATCCTAATTTGCACAAATAAAGCATTATTCTTATTTTATAAAAAAGGAAAAAACACTTTTTGTCTCATATGGACACAAAAGTCAACTCCTATTTTTCTATTGGAGGATACTTATGCACATGGATTGCTGCTCTTTCAAGCTCCACCATTGATTAAGTCTTTTGCCTCTTAATCTCAATGATCCATTCCTTTGCATTTCTTATAAAAGGAGAGCTCTCTTCCTCATTCTAGGTCACTTGCTTTTTTTGCTAATGTTATGCTGCAGGTTTTCTAGGTCATTTGGAGCTTTCTTTGAAGACACTCTTGCATCCAAGCTTTGAAGATCATTATTGCATTCCATAGTTCTCATATTTTCTTTCATAGTTGCATGATCATGGCATTTCTAGTATAGATTTCCTTTTATGCAATAGAATAATCTCACATAGTCCAATTAGGAAGGTTGTAATCCTTGTTATTTCTTTTCATAGCATAATTTGTACTTTCATTTTCATAGAGTAATTTTCATACTCATATAGGTTGCATTGCATTGCATTCATTTGGATTTCATTGGAGATATTGGTATTGTTGCCCTTGTCTTTGATTTGGAATCTCTCATTGTGTGGTTGACTAGCAAGGTCATGAGTTTATAGCTTTAGCTGAGAGCAATTTTACAAATCTTGCAACTCCATGCATAAAGAGCTATGGATCGATTTGTGATGGCTCATTCTTGAGTTTCCTTGCATATAAGGATTCATAGAAGTGTGGTCACATTTTCACCATACATATATAATATAAATGTATAACTTTATACAAGCTTTGACAGCGGTCATGAAATCTGATGGCACTTACAAGATTCATGTAGGTATCATTAATAAAGTATTATGTTTATCAATTTATCAGACTAAAGAACGCACCAGTGACTTTTCCAAGCTACTATGAAATTATGAATAAATGAATTGTTAGTGATACTTATCAGATTCAAGAATGTGCCAACAACTTTCCAAGATCCTTGGAATAGGAGCATCTGGATCACCTTTTCCTTTTCCATGTTTAGGAAGTGTAGGGATGAAAGCAAGGTTCAAACAAATTAAAGAATGGCCAAACTATGATACTCAGCTACTCAGCACCAGTTATTTTAAAAAACTTTCAAAATAATTATTCAGAAAACCTATAAACAGTATTCTCTTATCAATTCATCCACATTTGAGGAAGAAAATGGCATTCTGGAGGCTCTGCAAAAGCTCATAGACTAGAACAATCATGGCCTCTGGTGATCTGGTCCCGTTGTCCTACATGGCAAGGTTGCTCACCAGACACCCAAATTCCAGAGTTGTGACAGAACGGAGTGAGGAGCCGGATGCCATGGACGCACTCAAGAGAGAAGGCCATTTTGAATTGTAGCCCAAGGAAGGAATCACACTCTCTAATGACACTGTAGTTGAATAAATTGTTGCGGTCATCCTGGTAGAATTCATGTCTTCCCTGTTCTAAAAAGTTGTGCAGGGAAGCCCGAATTCACTGACCCAATAATCCATGAATTAACATACCATTCGGGGAAAGCTAAAGCAGCTGCAGTAATGGAGTTTCTTCTGGAAGGCATCTATTATGTCAAGCTTATTTTTTGTAGCTTGTAGTATGTTTACGAGCATCGAGGATGAAGTGCAACAAACAATATTTGAGACCCCTTTAATGGCTGCAATTTGATATGTTTTTGTGCAGCTATAAGATTTGATACGATTATATAGCTGTAAGATTTGAAATGATTTTGTATAGCTGTAAGATTTGATATGATTGATATGATTTGTGAAATTTGATTTGAAAAGATTTTGTAGTTGTAAGATTTGATCCTATCAGAAAAATCATTGACCGATGAGCAGTTTCTAGTATTAAAAAAAATATCGAATGGTAAGTGAGATTTTTACCGAATTGAAGTATGGGATTGGTGTGGCCGAGAGTGGAGTAGGGCACCACCACAAATTGGCCTCATCTTAGCATCCACAAAAGCTTTGCTTTCTACCTGCAGAGCTCAAACCTATCCCCTGGAACATTTGGTCCATCCTTATTCATGAGATTCCCATTCATTTATTCTTGGATATAGTTCCACTTCCCGCCAGGATCGAAGTAATGCCTCTTGAAATGGAAGGCTTAAATTTTTGTCCCATCTAAGCAATTGATCGGCTACTATTGTAACTTTCAAGCTCTGATTTCAGATTGTTTTGTTTGGGAACTTTTCCCTTCACACCTTTTCCTGCAACATTACAGAACTCATCCAACAACTGATGAGTGGGTTTAATATACGTTGAGGGCTTCAAATACCTGGTAAATTGCCCTATAGATCTCGAATTAGGATTCCAATACCCTTTCCCTGACAAAATCCCCTTTGATCTTGAGAAAATCCCAACGTTAGCTGCATTCACAACATCCATAGATTTGTTCTTCATATCTGAATTTGACCGTAACTGATTAACCAGTTCATGGGCAGGAAACAATTTGTTGGTATCGAATGGTTGAACCTGAAATTGTGAATTTGAGGACAAAGATAAAGAAAGGCCTTGAACAGATCGGTCATCCCATCTTCTGAAACCTTCCCCAAGTTTGGTCTCCATGGGAGATTGTTCACACCACTGTAAATAAGAAGGCTATACAGAATTGTTTCCCCATTTTTTCACATTACTGAGTTGCTGAGGAGGGACAAATTGGTGGTTATGGTTAAGTCATTTCGCCCTCTTCGTATCTATGAAAGATTTCATTTGATTGCATATTGATTCGTAGATCTAATTTCATCTAGATAAGATTTGATTTGATCTTATCAATGATTTTCTTGGTGACTAAAAACAATTGATTTTCTAGCACATTGTATCACGGACAGTTGTTTGGTAGCATGAAACAATGGTTTAGCAGCGTCAGATAGGTTTTGTGTGAAACCTCACACAATTTAGCCTATCGGCTAATTACTTGGAAATTGGAAAATACGTAATATATAGTCAGTTTGAAATTCAAGTCCATTTTTATAGTGTGTTCCTTTTAAACATAATGCTTCTCGTGTATGACACTATGTTCTGAATTTAAAATATTTTATCTGCTATAAGCATCTAGTTTCAAATATTTTATCTGCTCTAAGCATCTAATTTCTTGTAGTAAATCACTTATGTTTGTTTTGGGTGACCAAGAATTCTTATAATTATAGTAGCCCATTACTTTATTTATGGCTTTTATTTGACTTGTAGAATATGTCTTTGGTGAATTCTTTAGTTCCTCTCAACATTGAAGCGAGCAAAAACATGGTATGTATTGACAGTTGTATATGTCATTTTTGCTAATTAGTTTTCAGACTCTTAAGGGATGGAGGGCTACTGATGCAGATACACTATTCTTTATCTCCTTCACTTTATATTCATGTCCATTACATTGTAAGTTACAACATAAAATTTTGAATGCTAAACAATTCTTGCCTTCAATTACTTTAATATTTTAATAATTTATCTGTAAAGGAGTTGGGCATTCAAATTTAAAACTCCATAGCTGAATGCATCAGAGTAAAAATTGACAACTATCATATCATAAGGTAACATATTGCTCACTAATTAAATTTCAATTTCCTTCAGGCAAATACTTCCAAATTGTTAACACATCCACATTGTTCATTTACAATAATCCATTTTCATGGCTATCTAAATTATACATTCTTCATCCCAATTGTGCCAGGAGCTCCCAAACCATCACTTGCTTGATATCAACACGAATGCAAAGAAATGTATTCAGCCATGTCTGATTGTTATTTTTGTGGTTTGCATGTGTAGAGTATAAAATTAATTACCTTTCTTCCTTTTTCTTCTCAGGCATTCATTGACAGCATAGCAACAATGTACCATTACATTCAGGATGTTGTATTCGATATATCGAATGAGGTAACTTGTATTTCATTATTCTACCAATCTCTATATATAATGTGCTTTTGTTACACAATATTTTTGATTTCGCCGTAAACTCCTCAGGCAAATACTACAAAATGTGGATATGCTGCTATTGGACAAGGCAGACAAAGTACGCATACACCCAGGAACCACATAAGAGTCTAATATTCATCTTATATTATTTTGTAGAAGAAGCAAAAAAAGCTTTTGCATTCCTCCTTTTGAGATCAATTTTCCCAATCAAAGTGATTATTTTTTCCACCCACTCCTTTTACATTTGTAGATGTCTGTAATTATTCATTATCTTAAATCATAGAATTGTTTTTTTATTGACAGAACAGAGATCCATTTTTGTAACAAACTATCATGTTATGAATATTTAATGAATGAGAATTTTTGTGAACAATTACTCCATTCACAAGCTTTCATTTACAATTACCTCTTTAAAATGATTACGTTTTGCATTATATTCAGTTTTTTATAGTGGTAGTAAGCATGTTTCACTCGTTATGCAATGTAAATTTCTTCATTCAGTCACCTCTTCAAAATGATTATGTTTTGCATTATATTCAGTGATTTTATAGTGATAGTGAGCATGTTTCACTCGTTCCAAAATTGTCCATTCAAATTTAGCTACATATTTACAAAACAAAATGCCCCATTCAATATACCTATACAACTTGCACAAGTTGGATGCAATGAAATTTGTTCATTCTCTCTTACTCACATTTTCATTTCACCATATCTTACCCCAAAAAGCATTAGACTATGGGCAGGAACTTTGACACTTGCGTCTCTTGTTTATATCTCCCACATCACTTAAGCATGGAAAAAGTCTTTCACTATAGATAATAATAGATGCTTAATTATAAATAAATTTCACCATTTTAAAAGGAGGCTCATTTAAAAAAAAAATCAAAAACAAAAATGATTTGATTGAAATAATAAGATGCACTAGCATATACGTGCATATTGATTTTTTTTTGGAAAAATACTAATAATAATTGTAATCTCTCTTATTTTTAAGAATTATATATGATTAAGGATTTGTTAATAAATAGGTTGCTCAAAAAATTAATTTCATAATCAAGTACACGTTTGAAAGTTGACTTATTTTAGGTCATAATGTTTCATTTACCAATTCCTTTTAGGTCAATTTAATGGATGATTTGTTATTGTGGAAATGATATATAAGGAAAGACAACTCATTTGAGAAGAGGTACTTACAATTGTGATGCGAGAATTGACGTCAAGTTTGTATAATGTGGTCAAGTAAGGATAGTAAACAGTCAAGAGAGGAATGGAGTGTGAGAAATCAAGGTGAAAGATTGTGTGGGATTCAAAAGCAACTAAATCATATGAACCTTTTTCATGTTCATCTAGAGGATTTAATTTCATGTTGTTTCATTGCAAATACTTTTGTATCTTGTCTTGAAGAAGTGATCTTTAGTTTCCAAGTCTTTTTGTATCTTGCCCTAGGGTAGTGTGTAAAGAGCACTTTGCTTCATTAGCCGTGAACCTAAAAAAAACATTTGTATTACCAATTTCAGATATTTTGAGTTAATATTCACCATTGTTGTAACATCCTTAGTTTTTTCACATAACAATCTTGGCATCTTTGTGTATTCCGATGTACTTCTAATTGTATGTTTCTGCCACATTGATTTAATGTTTTAAAGTTCTATTAAAGATTAAATTTTAGTAAATATGTTGATTCACCCCCCTCTCAACATATGGATGTCTTTAGCATAAACTAGCAGACAAAAATTATTTGTGGGTTGAACATTACCTATTTTGGTTAAAATTAGTAATCGACAATTAGATCAAGGCACTCTTGCCTAGTGAACCTAAAGGTAATCAATACATAGATGAACTTTCCATGAAGATGTCTCATGAGTAGGCACCTAGACTCACATAGGTTATTTAACTATTGTTTAAGGACAAGCATGAATATTTTACCATTCCCATTCTCACTTTACCCCTTACCTACTCTTAAGAAGTGTGACAATGATGGTGTTGCACATGCAACATAATTCACTATGAATTGTGTTGCCTCTATACTTATATGTCAAAAATTTTAAATGTTTATGTCCTTATAATGTCTCTTGAAGGCTTGTTATTTTCCTTGCTTAATTGTCTTCAATTTTGGCTGACCGTTATGTGCCTAACCATCCAAAAATTTGAGTCATTCAGTTCTATTGCAAAAAAAAGTCACTAAGGTTTGACCAAGAAAATATCAAATCATTTGTTGAAATCATGTTGGTTTTATGGATTAGTTGAGTGAGGGTGTTCTTCAGCTCCAACCTGCAATTCAACTTTCTGAAAAAGCTTACCTTATACCCCACTTTTCACATGATTTCTCAAGATTCATTAACCTTGCAAATTAAAAAGAAGTTAATTAACCTTTATAAAATTCACAAAACGAACAAGTCAATTAACCTCTTGCAAAAATATAAATGGTTAATTAACTCTCTGGAAAATATAGGAGTTAATTAACCTTCTTGAAATGAGCAGAAAATAGATGTTAATTAACCTCTCACTAGTTAAGCATTCAACATCTCTAATGCATTTTTTGATGGATTATTAACCTCCCCATGTATAACTACCTGCAAAAATTCTTGAACAAATGCAATGCCAGGTATAAAGCTAAAACTCCATAACCATTACCAACATTCCTCATGCCTGTGCCAAAATGAAGCTTTGGAACCCTGTATGAATGTCTAGCATAGAAGAAGGGATTTGTGTCAGAAACTACAGTTGGAAATGCTATGTTGAATATGGATAACACAAAATAAAGAGGAGTTCTGAAGTGTTTAACAAATTGCTTCAAGGAACTGCATTTTTATGCATTGTATGGTCACAACATACTCACAACATGGTGGAAATGTCGATAAAGCTTTCCATCCATGTGTAGATCTGTGGATCTAAAATCATTTTCCACCAATATTTTCTCTCTTTTTAGGACTTTACTACTTCAAGACAATAATGATTTGAGCATAAAGGATTTTTGTAAAGTGTTACAATTGTAGGTGTTCTAATAAATAAGCAAACAAAATGTGGATTGCTCAGAGAATGACAATTAATTGTTTGACATAATGCCTTCAAGGAGCGTGGAAAATGTTTGACAGAATACCTTGATTGCAAGGTGTGCACAAAAGGATTTGTTGGAAAGTATTTAGAAACCATATGAAAAAGCTTGATAAGTGAAGAATTTTGTCATTGCTATGGTCTGAAATGTTCTGATAGATTTTTATGCAAAGTGTGGCAGCATATATATGAAATGCGCATTAACTATTTGATAGAATTAAGGAATGAAAAACATATATAATGGGGTGGGGGTTGATTCATGTATCCAGTCACAGGATGAAGATGGTGTACCTATAATGCATAAGGGATATCAGATTTGATTAAACTTAGTAGTTACAAGTGTGTAGATGAGTGATATTATGTCCAAATACACATCAGAAGTAAGCGTGCCAACTATTTGATAGAATGCTTCAAATAAATTGGTCTCACAACAAACGAAATGATTATGGTATATAAACTTAATAGATTTGTGGATCTGTACAAAGTCGAAAGAATTAGAAAATGGAGGTGACATGAACCCAAAAGCTTCTTGAAAGATATCAAAAGTGTTCATACTCATTACAGTATTCCACTGGCATAGAGTGGGATAGAATGGGCACAATTGGAGTGGGAGGTGCCATTGAAGTTTATGGAAGCACAATCAACAATTGAGAGGACAGGGCCCCAACTTGGTTGACTGTCAATATGCTTATGTGGGCATGTAGAAAAGGTATTATGCTGTGCTACATCACCTCTTCCAATATTCTATGCAATTTTAAAACCTTGTAATGTTAGGAAAGAAGAAAGCAGAACACTTTTTGTTGGAAATATAAGTGGGAAAGTAATATTGAGAGGGGGGGTGAATCAGATATTACCTACTTTAACCTTTTATACTGATAAAATTTTATGCATGACATAAACAAAACTTGATCATAACATGTTAAACAACATACATGAAATTACTCATAACACCATAATTTTGGTAACCCAGAAACCCTTGAAAGGTAAAACTGGGGTGGGGATGACACCCACAAATCTTCACTACTGCAGTAATAAGTTTTGCCTGTTAAGGCTTACAAAATGTGATCAATTCATGATCTACCCTGTGAAAGGTCTACTCTGTTAAAAGCTAAAAGACTTATACAGTCTACCTTGCTAAAGGATTTATAAACTTACAACAAAGTAAGCACTCGGTAAAGAGATTACATAAAGTCTGTTAGGACTACTCAGTTAAGAGATTTACCCTGATACACTGATTAGAATGTCTCAGTACCTAATCTTTCAGTTTGCACTAATATGCAGATTACAGATCTCCTCTTTACTGTATGTTAGTGATCTCTTCTATCTGATCTTTCTGATTCTGTCCTTTCATTGCTTAGCTCGGTCAGAATACTTGACTATTTTGAATATGCCTTTCTGATCATTCTCTCATATTCATAGTATTCATTTGATCTCAATATCTCTTCTTCTCTTTGATTCACACACTTCTCTTGGTTTAGATCTTGACCTTATATAATAACCAAAACATCTTAATGATTCAAGATCTACGGTTCAGATTTATTTCTATTACCGCTTAAGCTATACAATTTTCTAATTGGCTCTAGGTATTACATAGGGGTCAATGATTATAAGATAAATGCGTAATTACCTCTGTAATTATCTCAACAAACAAAATAAAAAACACCACTATCACCAAAAATGGTTTACCTAGATCATTGTGCCATTCCAAACTTATATGTCATTCTTGGCTAACTTGACAAATGTTATTCCTGGTACTCGGCATTCACTGTACTTGGCATCTATTAATCTTCTCTGTCACTCGGTAATCATTGCATATGCAACTCAGCAAAAACTATACTTGGCATAATACAAACATATAGTGACCATGACTTTACTCGACAGTACTACTGCTCGGTAAGTATACAATACATAACTCGGCCTTTACAAAATGACTCGGTCATAGTGATGACCGACCATCATTGCCTAGATATATGACTAAGTGTGAAGCACTAATGGTCAACAAAACTATAGAGATCTACAATCTCCCCCTTTGACATTAGTGGCAAAAACACTTTGTCATGACATTTGTACTTACAATTACAAAAGTATGTTTGTACTAGCCTAATACTCCCCCTGAGATATATATACATTCAAAATTGTGTTACCTATCCCTGTATTGTCCCTGTCCTTACTCATGTCATGATGATTCCCCCTTGTTTTTGACATGACAAATCTCTTCATCAGTAGGTAGCTCACAAAATTTCTCCAGAAAAGGTTTATGCAGCACCATGACCATATATAGTGCATTCTCCCAAGCTATTGAAGCAATGTTTAGAACTTTTGTCTGCACTTCTAGATCGGCAGTTAGACTGATGAGGCTCTCGGGTGTGGATAGATGTGGATTACTCTAAGTTCATTCCTTAGCCTTTACTAACTTTCTCTGTATGGCCTCCAAATGAGGTGTCAAAGCTATTTGTATAGAAAGTAGGTGAGAACGAATCTTGCCATCATTAGCCATCAACTCAGCTAACTTACCTTGGGTTTGCATGATTTTGACTTAATGTGCTGCACTGGTGTCTGCATCCAAGCTCAGAGATTGACTTGTAGCCTTAATTTCTTGTTTTAGAGTATCAACCAATCATTGATTCTCATCAGTGAAAAGTTCAACATTACAGAATTTGGCCAACAGAGATTGTCCATTCACAACTAACTCTTCGGTCTCCATTACCAAAGTAGACAGCTCAACCTATTTCACTGCTATCTTGGCAGATACTTTCTCTAGCATTTTGGTCTCAAACTTCCATTCTGACCACTCAAATAACTTATCACTTGCACAACTAACTTCATTATTTACTTTTTGAACAATGTGTACAAGCTGTTCCAATATGGGGGCAGAACTATTTACATCTGATAATTCATAAACTTCATTAAATATATCTTTTATTTCATAAAGGACCTATTTCTGTTGATGTTCCCTTCGGAGTTCTGCTTGCTTGCTTTTCCTTGTCAGCAAATCCTTCAATATCTGCATTTGCTCATAAGATAGGTTATCAGTATCCCATTTTAGGAATAACAATGACCTCATCAATTGTTACCTCAGCTTTGTCCTTCTATGTTCTCGGTGGGGTGCTTCCACTCAGCATCTGTACAAGAGCTTTTATTGCCTCTTGCTCCTTAGGATCTTGCTCCTCAATAGATTTACCTTTGATATTTTCTTTTCCTTTTCTCTTATCCTCGGCATGAGGACTAACAACTTGTCCATCTAACTTATCTCCTTGTTCTTCTTTGTTGTTATCTTCCATAGGAGGACTTTAGATTTTGCCTTTTGTTGTGTCCTCTTCCTTGACAGATGTAGATTCAATTATTGGTACCGACTTTATGGGTTCCTCGGTAAGGCTTGTACCAACTAACTTGTCAATAGTTGCAACTTTAGGTAGAGTAGGACTCACATCAACAGATTGTGTGCCAGCAATTGTTGGATAATCCATGACCTGTAAAAGTACCATGTTACTACCTGGCAAGGGTATATCATTTGCTTCCTTATTCTTTAAATCGGCCTCAGTTAAAAATGAATTCTTGATGGGGCTCTCCTCAGTTATGTCAACAATGTGAACCTCAGATCTGTCCTATACTTCCACTTCCTTAGGAGTTCCAGTCTCCATTTTATTTTGTTTTATTTTAGGTTCAACAACTTTTGAAATAATAGCATCCTTTCCTTCGTCCTTGTCAATCAACAATCCAAACACTATCTTCCAGATTTTTATTCTTTCTTGTACAACATCCTCAACCTTGTGTTGAAGAATTAGATAAGCTCTAAGTTTGGGATCAAACTTACCTCTATATTGTTTGATTACCTTTTTAATGTTGGCAGGGGTGAGAGTGGACTCAACTTGTGCTAAAGTACTCTCCCTTATTTCCTTTTCAGTTTGCAAAGCATATTCCCATTTCTGTGCAACCCTGTTGCATAATTCCTTGGGAATTCTATTTTCAATTTGAATTGGCAGCATCTTGAAAGTGCACAACATTTCAAGAATAGCATCTTCTACTTTCTCTTTATCTCCAATGCTCATGTTCCCAAATTTTAATCTTTTCAACTCATCTACTACTACAGAGCTAGTAATCTTATGACATAATTCATCAACAGTGAGTTGTTGTGTACCCTGTTGTGTAACCTTCCTCTTTACTTCTTCATCACTCTCAGTTTCTTCATCATCGTCTTGTACTAAAACAAGTTTCCTTCTAGGCCTCTTCATAACCTTATTCGACACTACCTTAGGTAGTGTGGGTTTTCGCTTAGCAGATGCAACTTGCATCTTAGGAGTCTCGACATTAGTTTTTCTTGTTCTGGGCCTAAGTGCTGGTGTCGATGACATTTTAGGTTTTCAAATTCTTTTCTTAGCTGGGGACTCGACAATCACTGGTTTCTTCACTTGCTCTTCTTCTTCACTACCACTAGTTTCACTCAGTTCATCTTCTCCCAATCCTTGGGTCAACTCCAGTGGTGCACCCTTTTTAGATTCTTTGACATAATTTTCCAAATTCTTCACTATCTTCTTTCTTTTCCTCTTTGTGGTGGCAGCCAATAATCCCAAAGAGATCTTGGATTTGGCTTCAACAAATGTTCCAAAGTAAGGTGCTTTATTATCAATTTCTTGAGCTAAGAGGGCTGTGATTGTAGCAGTAGCTTCATCTATGTTAAGTTCATAGGGTAATGGCATTAACCATGAAACCCTAGGTAGGACTTCATGCGCATAAGTAAAGTCTGTGTCTACCAAAAAACATATATCCTTACTGATTTTTCAATCAAAGACACATGGATTCTAGTCCTTTTTCTCATCTTCTTCTTAAACTCAACAAAATAGTTATCCATTATTCCATTAAAGCTATCTCCAAAATGACTTATAAATTCATTAATTTGAATAGTGACAGGTCTTGTCTTATCCCATATAACACCTCCATGTGTAGGAAAACACTTCTTTACATAGAAGAACAAACAGATTAGTAAGGAACTGAACTTACACATAGAATTCTTCGCCGTTCAGATGGAGTTCAAATTCTTAGCAAGTTGAGTCAGCTGGAGCTCGGAAAGGTCATATGTGTGTCCTTTCTTGATTATCTTTCATGCCTGGTCCACTACCATATAGGGGATGTTGTCCAATCGACTAGATTGATAGAACTTGTGCGAGATGACTCTAACAACAAAGTCAATTTCTGGATCAATTATGGTGGAAATTGTCATTCCTCATTTGTTCCAAATTGCCTAAGTGTTAGCTTGAATATCTTCCTTACTTGGACATTTCATCGTTCTTTTCCCTTCAATTGTAGGGCATCTAGTGACTTGATGTATCATCTCCTTTGTAATCTTAACTAGTTTGTCTTCCAGCCATAAATGCATGTCGTGTACTTGACTCAAAATGATCTTTATCCATTCCACTTTAAAATTTTGTAGGAAATCTAGGGCATGCACTAACCCTTGATCAACAATGGCCTTATGTTTTGGCTTCAGCACTCCATTGACACATAGCCTGTTGTAAGCTTCCCTGATCTCATAATCACTGATTTCTCCAATTTTACACATGTAGCAAGACCTAACGTCATTCATTAATAACACATTCTCTGGAATGGAAGATAGGGCTCCGTTTAAATCTCCTTTAATCGCACTCTTCGACATTGCCTTGAATACCTTCGGCTTGCATACTTCATTTCTTACTAATTGCACATTGAAAACTTCCATCCCTTGTTTCTTGACTGGTGTGGATGAAGATGATGCCATTTTAAACAATAATTTCCAAAAATGAATATTTACTCGGTAGAGTATCTTTTTTGTCAATAGCCTGTAGATGAATTTTTCCGATGGCACGCTGAGAAAATTTGGAATCGCCTTTTTCAACTGGTTGCAAAAACTCTGAATCGCTCTCTGAATCCTCAAAATAGCTTGGTGAAATGAAATTAACAACTTTTTTCTTTATAGAATCTAAAAAATAGAATTAGGGCCTCATAAATGCTCTGTATAAGTTTTGGTGGAATACAACTATCTCGGTAAACTCATGTTAACTTCGGTTAATCACAAGCTCAATTGATATAACCATTGGGATACAGCTCAATGTATATAGCATTTCGGCCATAACAGGTGCTCGACATACATTGATAGCTCGGTCAAGACACTGATGCTCGACATCAAAAATGAAATTTCCTATTTTGCTTAGATATGTCCTAATGCATCTTTATCTATGTAGATATGGACTTTTGCTCAATTCTATGTTAGGAATTGATGAATAATAAAACTTTGCAAGAATCAATTCCAAACATACCTTCCATGCTTAGTTAGAAGAAGTGTGATCACCTGATCCATCAGATTGGGTGACCGCAGATGTGCTAGCTTCGCTTGAGTTTTCTTCTTCTTTCTTCCTCCATGTCTTTTCCATCCGATTCTTCAGTTTCTCATGAATATCTTCATTCTGGTTCTTATCATTGCTCGGCATGGGTGATCTACAATCTTTCTTTAGGTGACTGACCTTATTGCATTTGTAACAGACCATGCTTCCATTCATCCAACTTTTAGATTTGCCTCTAAAATGAGTCTTCATGCAATTTGCTCCGATGTGCCCATATTTACCACAATAATGGCAATTATACCAAGTGTTGTAATCCCAATTGTATAAGTTATGCTTTGTGACTGGCTTAGTTTGTTCATTTGGACCACCTGGGTCTAGATCTGCATTCAAATGCTTTGTGCCCATATTTTTGACAGTTGAAACAACTTCCTTGAAACTTAGGTGAGGTGGATGAATTGCTAGCCTTAGATCTACATTCATGTGCTTGATGTCCATGTTTCTTGCAGTTAAAACAATGTCCATTAAACTTAGGTTTATGATCAAACTTACCATGTTTGCTTCTGCATATGTTGGTTGTATGTCCTGGCTTTCCACAGTGATGACATGTGGGCTTGGTGTTCTTTGGTTTAGCAATCTTCTGTTCTCCATTCTTTGATGATTCTCCTTCTTCAGTAGATGATGAATGTTCATTTAGTCCAAGTCCAGATCTATCACCAGATCTTCTAGGTGATCTTAACAACTCTTCAAAATACTTTGCAGCTTCATTGGGTTTGTTCATCCTTTTATTGATTTCTTTTTCAGTTCTCAATTCATGTTTCAGCTGATCATTTTCAGACCTTAGTTGATTGATTTCCATATCTTTCTTGTCCAATTCCTGATTAACCAATAGTAATTGATTTACCATATCTAGTTGATTATTAGTGAACCTTTGCATGTCACTTGTTCTTTCATCTAGCCTGATTGCAATCTATCTTTTGTCTTCTTCAACCATTACCTTATCATCTTCAGCTTTCTTTTTCTGTTCCACTACTTCACAAAGTCTGACAGATTGAATTTCCTGTTCTCTCTTTAGAGTTTTGATGTCATCATTTAGTATGGTATTTTTCTCCAGTAGTTCTTTTATAGCTTTATCACTTTCAGCAAAGTTACCATTGTCAAGTAGTCCAGAGATGTCTTCTTCTTTGTACTGTGGCTCATTTTGTTGAATTGCAATCTCTCTTCTCTTGCTCACAGATTTCTTCAATTCCCCTCTAGCTACTTCTAGTTGTTGTAATGCCAGTTGTACTTCAATCTTTTGATTCTCTATGATCTTCCCCAGTTTATAAGCTTCCATCTTAAGATCTTTTTCCTCAAGTTGTTAGACTTTCTTAAGAGAAACCTTGTTGCTCTGATACCAATTGTTGGAAATATAAGTGGGAAAGTAATACTAAGAGGGGGGGGGTGAATTAGATATTACCTACTTTAACCTTTTATACTGATAAAATTTTATGCATGACATAAATAAAACTTGATCATAACATGTTAAACAACATACATGAAATCACTCATAACACCATAATTTTGGTAACCTAGAAACCCTTGAAAGGTAAAACTGGGGTGGGGATGACACCCACAAATCTTCACTACTGCAGTAATAAATTTTGCCTGTTAAGGCTTACAAAATGTGATCAATTCATGATCTACCCTGTGAAAGGTCTGCTCTGTTAAAAGATAAAAGACTTATACAGTCTACCTTGCTAAAGGATTTATAAACTTACAACAAAGTAAGCACTCGGTAAAGAGATTACATAAAGTCTATTAGGACTATTCGGTTAAGATATTTACCCTGATACACTGATTAGAATGTCTCAGTACCTGATCTTTCGGTTTGCACTAATATGCAGATTACAAATCTCCTCTTTACTGTATGTTAGTGATCTCTTCTATCTGATCTTTCTAATTCTGTCCTTTCACTACTTAGCTCGGTTAGAATACTTGACTATTCTAAATATGCCTTTCTGATCATTCTCTCATATTCATAATATTCATTTGATCTCAATATCTCTTTTTCTCTCTGATTCACACACTTCTCTTGGTTTAGATCTTGACCTTATATAATAACCAAAACATCTTAATGATTCAAGATCTACGGTTCAGATTTATTTCTATTGCCGCTTAAGCTATACAATTTTCTGATTAGCTCTAGGTATTACATAGGGATCAATGATTATAAGATAAATGTGTAATTACCTCTGTAATTATCTCAACAAACAAAATACAAAACACCACTATCACCAAAAATGGTTTACCTAGATCGTTGTGCCATTCCAAACTTATATGTCATTCCTGGCTAACTCAGCAAATATTATTCCTGGTACTCAACATTCACTGTACTTGGCATCTGTTAATCTTCTTTGTCACTCAGTAATCATTGCATATGCAACTCGACAAAAACTATACTCGGCATAATACAAACATATAGTGACCATGACTTTACTCGGTAGTACTACTACTTGGTAAGTATACAATACATAACTCGGCCTTTACAAAATGACTCGGTCGCAGTGATGATCGACCATCATTTCCTAGATATATGACTAAGTGTGAAGCACTAATGGTCAACAAAAATATAGAGATCTACACTTTCCACAGTATCAAATTCTTAGGGGAAAATAAACTAGGGATGACTATCAATTTCAATTACAGTCATTAAGATGTACAAAAATAAACAGAGTAAGCATAGAAGGATAAAAAAACATAAGACAAAATACCAGTATTTCCATGGGAAAAACCTTATGGGTAAAAAATGTACACACCCAAAGCAACAATCACTTATGTTATCGTAAATCTCAGTTACATATAAGTTACAAATTGTTTTCTTGTAGATGTAAATTCTCAACCTCAGTTCTACAAATGCTGAATACTCGATCACTAAGTTTCATAGAGATTGACCATCTACACCTTATCGAGTATATCTTTAGCATTTGTTCATGCATTGCTGCTTCAGCCTCTTAGCCTTTTAATTTCCAATGAATCCCACAGACATTAATACACTCTACAATTCATTATAGAATTTAGTATAACAACTATCATAGAGAAAAAATGGTTATTGGTAGCCTTGGCAATCCCAAGGGTCACTCCTCTAGTTGACAGTCCCTTTGGCATCGAGTCACTCCCTTTGGCCCCGAACACTCCCTTCGGCATCGAGTCACTCCCTTCGGCCCTGGACACTCCCTTCGGCATGGGGTCACTCCCTTCGACCTCGGTCAGTCCCTTCAACATCAATCACTCCCTTCGGGATCGATCATTCCCTTTGGCCCCAAACACTCCCTTTGGCATCGGGTCACTCCCTTCGGTCCCAGACATACTACTGTACTGGCACCAGCTTCAATATACTTGCTTCCTTGTATGCTTCACCATTGGCCTCACATACCACTTCACCTTTGAGTTCTGACTGCACTATATGATTAGCATCATCGCACTGTCTCACCTACAGTGGAACACTATATGGTGACTCCATCGTACTAGAACTAGCACCTTACTTGGGACAGACATCGTACCAGCATTTCTAGACTAGCTTCATCATACTGGGATGGAGTGTTTATGTACTGGCTTCATCATATGGTGGAACTCCACATACTCTCCCTGCACGTACCCCACAGTGAGCACCCACCATATGGTGGAATCACCTTTATAGCGAGAAGCCATTGTACGATGGAATCACCTATAAGGTGAGTAGCCACTGTATGTAAGAGGCATTTTCATAAATAGGCTATTGAGAGTCATGGGATTCAAGTCTTATCAAGAGTTTGTGCACCATTTGAACTTAACTAGCACCTTCAAAACACTCAGAGGATACTGAGAAACACAAACATCATATTCCCATTAGACTGATACACCCTTTTCCACATTAGCATACACACCATCATGAACCAGAGTTCACCATGTGCTCCATTTATATATTTGCAATAGAAACATGAATGGTCTCATCTCATACACGAATGTTCTTTCCTACTACCATGCCACTGCCACTGGACACACATAGAATCCATTCACAAAGAAAGCCACACAAGTGTTGCCCATGAATCACAAACTCTATCTTCAATTGATATCCCAAAACACATACACTCTATCCACAGGTGATCAGATATATCAATTTAACTATCAACAACATAGTAGAAATAGCACCCACAACAAGTGCTTGCACATCTAACTATCCATACCCATACCTCTAAGGTATACCAACATGAATTCCAAATCACCAACATATACATCCTGTTACACACAATCTCAAGCCTCAAGTGCGATACCTATCACATACACACCAGGAAGCTACCACTCCACAGGTAATGTCAAAGTTGAAAAGAATTCATTAACAACATCAAATAGAAGTGTATAAAACCTGTAGTACTAAGAACATTCACAATACTAAGCAATTGCAAACCAAGAGCTTGCAAGCACAAATTTCATAGCAAGTCTCCACAACCCCCTGTATCATGTCCTTCTACACACACCTCTAAATGTTAACTATGTCAAGAACATAATAGATGAATGCTTCTCAATTGGAACTATTACTCATTCCAACAAATACATCTATAGCCACAAGAGAATATTAGCATCATCTATGTTTCCATGTATCCATGAGCACCTGTAACTGATCAAACCATGTCAAACTCCAAATACAAAATGACAATATCATGAAGTACCCAAAAAATGATCAATATACTTAAAACATGGAAAACTAAACCAAGATCAATGTCAAAGTTCCAACTACACAATCAGGAACATAAACATGACAACCATGACCTAAAAAATCTCATTCAAAGAGATAACATGCTCCATATGAACATAACCATATCATGCCAAAAATCTAAATGCATCTCAAGATTGTACCATGACATAATATTGAAAACATCCTAACAAGGATAACATGTCAAAATAAAACATAAAAAACACCTATACCAAGGACCCCTTATGAGTCCTCAAGATGATGAATCTACATCACTGCCAACAATTCCCACTGAAGCATGGTACCAAGTCTCACATGACATTGTGACAAACATCTTCATGAAGATTGAACTAGACATCAACTGATGTTTGAATTGCCAAAACAACTCAGCAGGAATTACTATCATCACTCTGAGAAGATGCAGAAGACTCAGAATATGAAGATCTCTTCTTTTCTTTCTTCTTCTTCTCTTTGCAATTCTTTCAAATATGACCAATCTTCCCACAATTCCAACACTTCTCTTTGGACTTCTTTCTAGGAGACTTGCATCTTTCTTCTGACTTGGATTTTGACTTCTTGTCCTCCTGCTTGCCCCGAACAACAAGAGCCTTCTTGATAATCTTAGAAGATTTCCTTCGTACTTCTTCTGACAGCAATGAAGCAACCACATCTTCCATCTTGAAAGTGGTTGTTGTACTCCCAATGGCCATCACCAGATGATACCATGTGTCAAGAAAAGAACATAACATAAGCATACATCGATCCTCATAATCAATCTTGACTCCTATGGAAGTTAACTATGTAACAATCATGTTGAAAACATTTAGATGATCTGATACAGATGTAACCTCATCCATCTTCAAGGAATACAACTTCTTCCTCAAGAACAACTTGTTTACTAGAGACTTTCCCTGATAAATGTCACCAAGTTTCTTCCACAAAGAAGTTGTTGTCTTCTCCTCATGAACATTTAATAGAATAAAGTCTGCTAAACAAAGCCTGATCAACCCTTTGGCTTTTCTATCTACGAGATCCCAATCCTCTTGTTTCATGCCTGAAGGTTTAGCTCCAGCCACTGCAAACCATAGATCTCTATCTACCAACAGATCTTCCATCTTGAGTTTCCACAACTCATAATTGCTACCATCAAACTTCACATTATCTACTCTTCCTAATGTGCTCACCATCTCAATCTGCAATACTGATTACCAACACCCTGTAAATCACCCACTACATAAATGACACAAACAACTTGCCCACAAGGATAACCCAACTAGCATTGCTCTGATACCACTTGTTAGGAAAGAAGAAAGTGGAACACTTTCCACAGTATCAAATTCTTAGGGGAGAATAAACTAGGGATGACTATCAATTTCAATTACAGTCATTAAGATGAACAAAACTAAATAGAGTAAGCACATAAGGATAAACAAGCACAAGTCAAAACATCAGTATTTCCATGGGAAAACCCTTATGGGTAAAAACCCCACACACCCAAAGCAATAGTCACTTATGTTATTGTAAATCTCAGTTACATATAAGTTATAGATTGTTTGCTTGCAGATGTATATTCTCGAATCTCAACCTCAGTTCTACAAATGCTGAATACTCGATCACTAAGTTTCACAGAGATTGACCATCTGCAACTTATCAAGTATCTCTTCAAAATTTGTTCATGCACTGTTGCTTCAACCTCTTAGACTTTTAATTCCTAATGAATCCCACAGACATTAATACACTCTACAATTCATTATAGAATTTGGTATAACAACTATCACAGAGAAAAAATGGTTATTGGTAGCCTTAGCAATCCCAACGATCACTCCTCCAGTTGACAACCCCTTCAACATCGAGTCACTCCCTTTGGCCCCGAACACTCCCTTCAGCATGGGGTCACTCCCTTTAGCCTCGGTCAGTATCTTTGACATCAGTCACTCCCTTCAGCATTGTGTCACTCCCTTCAGTTCTAGACATACTACCGTACTGGCACTAACTTCAACATATTGACTTCCCTATATGCTTCACTGTCGGCCTCGCATACCACTTCACCATTGGGTACTGGCTGCACCATACAATCAACATCACTGCATTGTCTCACCTATGATGGAACACCATATGGTGACTCCACCATATTGGAACTAGCACCTTACTTGGCACAGACACCATACCATCATTTTTGTACTGGCTTCATTATATCGAGATGGAGTGTTTATGTACTGGCTTCATCGTATGGTGGAATTCCACATACTCTCCCTACACGTACCATAGGGTGAGCAGCCACCATACGATGGAATCACCCATATGATGAGAAGCCACCGTACGGTGGACTCACCCATACGGTAAGTAGCCACCATACATACGAGGCATTCTTAACATGTAAGACATGTTTGCAGTATGTCGAGTTATGGGAATGCTAGGGAAAATGATCTATACAACAAGCTCTTAGATTTGAGAGATAGGACATGCCATTGATTACCTTGGATTGCTTCTTCAAGGCAATCTTATCATCCAAGATCAATGAGCATGATAAACGATCATGGGTTATGAGGCATCCATATTGTTGTTGGGTGGTTTATCATATTAGGCATGCATTTCATTTCCTATCGAAGTGCAATATTATGTTGCGTGGTGAGGGTCTCCATTAACTGTATGATAGAATCTATAGTTCTAAACATGGGGGCTAATCTAGGGATCCTATTATTTAAACATCCCTAATCCTCCTCAATTGGTTCAAATTATCCCCTATAAGGTCTTGTCATGGGAGAGGGTTTGTCATTGGAGGGTTTTCAAGTTGTTGGTCTCCAAACTGTAGGTTATGAGGGGATGGGTTTCTAGGGTCAAGATTATTTATATTATCTACTATACTTGATTAAAATGAAAATTCATATAAATAAAATAAATTTTAAAAACTACATACAATTTCAAATTGAAAAAACCTAGTTTTCATCTAGAAATGATTGGAAATAAAATTTTAAAACTTAAAAAAATGGTAAAGAAACAACTACCAACATACCTAAATATGAATTTGGCACAAAAAATGATTTCTTGGGATTGAATATCAGATTTCTTTTTGCTATCAGTTATGAGAAGTAATTGTTCACACAAAAGCCATGGGTAAAAATGATCCATGACTTTGGGTTTTTGAAATATAATGTCATAGTGCGACCCCTGATGGGTCGTGGGCCAATATAATATAACTATGTTATATAAATTGCATAGCAATTACAAAATGATTGTATAATATTATATATGTAAAATTATTATTATATATTATAATATAATCTATTATATTCTAATGTATAATATAAAACTATTATTATATATAATATAATATATATATATAATATTATAATTATTATATTTTTATCATATTAAATATTTATGTAATAGTATATATATATATATATATATATATATATATATATATAATATATACTATATATTAATTAATATTATTACACAAAAGGATCTGATATCGGATACTAATATTTTGTACCGTTTGTATCCAATATCGGATATGTATTCAATATTAGATTCCAACTTTATTTAGGTGTTTGCTTTGCCCAAGTGTACTACACCCAAGCCTAGCAAAAAGTCAATGCAAATTTTCATGTTTTTAGGCAAATGAAAAATGCTTTTTTTTCACATCACCACTTTTGGCCCCTTATGATCCTACACTAACCCATCTAATCTATTGATTTTTGTAGTGTAGGAAAGTAGCAAATAGAGGATGAAAAGGTTGAGAATCGTGATTTGCAGTCATTCATGAGGAAGATTTCAAAGGGAAAGGGAATAGTGGAGTCTAATTTATTGTAGCAACATAATAAAGGAATAATGAATAGTAACCCAAAAGGAAGTGGTGGTCATAAGTGTGGACCAGCTGCAATAAGTTGTTCATAATAGCAGAATCACACCAATGTAGGTGGTTTGTGTGTTGAGGTAGAGAAAAATAATGAAAAGGGAAGAGCTCCCATGAATAAAAAGAAAAATTGGATAAAAAATGAACATGGGATTACCATCTCATGTATTCTCGAATATTCTTGAGTTTACCAACTCAAGGAATATTTCACTTATCTAGTGTGTCTTGTGCATGAGCACTCGAGTGCATTGACAATCAACACCAACCAAAATAAAATAAAATGTGTAAAATACATAATCAATAGGATTGAAGATTTAAAAGTACAAATGACTCTTTGGTGGAGTGTATGTGAATCTTAAATTGTTGTTTTAAAAGCAAAAAAACACGATTAGTGTATATTTATGCGAATCTCAAATCATTGTCTTAAAAGCAAAAAAAACACGATAAGCATTTTTTTTCATTTTGTTCATTTCTTATTCAACAATATAGATAATTAATTCTAATATATTTTATTAATATTTATCTTTTTTAAAAAAAAATTATATCTTGAAAAAATATACATCAATAAAAGAAAATATTATTCAAAGATATTCTTATAAAAAAAGATAATAATAAAATATAGATTCACATTTTTTCTTAGCAATAATATTTAAATATGTATTTTTTAATTTTTCGAGCAATATAAAATCATCACAATCTTATCTATGAGCATTGAAAACAATTTTTTTATTAGTATTTATCTTTTTTTTTAATAACTTTGTTTTCTTTTTTGAAACATTAAAAAAAATAGAATATCCCAATAAAAGAATATAATATTAAAAGATATAACATAATATGATCTAAGAATATAATATTAAAAGATATTCTTATGAAAAGAAGAAATAATAAAATATAGAAATTCTTTTTATGTGTATTATTTTTCTTAGTAATAATATTTAAATATACATTTTAAAATTTTTTTTAAGGAATTCAAAATTATTATAATTATTTTTATCGATAAAATTTATACACTAAAAATAATGCACAAATAAAGCAGACCAATGGATAGCTTTTTGTAAAGAGGTTTGGCAACTGCTGTAAAGAGCTTTGACAGTTTGGGAAACCTTATTTTGTGGTTTTTTTGAGTAGTTTTATAATGTGAGATGAGTTTTCTGGCCTAAAAGTACAAGGGCAAACCCACAATTAATAGCCTATCGGCTTGACAATCTACCTATTTGAGTCTAAGTGGAAAGTCATAGAATTTGGTATGTAAGTCTATCTACGTGGAATCGTTTGGTGTTTCGATAGAATGACACTTGTTGTTCTAAGATAAGAACACTCAAATTTAAATGTTTTCCATTAAAGTTGTTGTCATGCTCGTCTTAAACATAATCCTTTCAAGAGTCATCAATATGTGTAGTTATGTAATTACAATTCAAAGCTCTCCCCTTTGAATTCTACTATGAGGTGGTAAAAGTGAGTTTTGTGTTCACTATTAATAGTCGGTTAAAATTTCAAAGTTAAACTTTTTAGCAGTCAAATGTTTTGGTTAGATTGCTAAATGAGGCTATTAGTTTTTATTTTAATGAGAAATATTTAAAATTATTTATCAAAAATAATTTTAATATTTAAACTGGTTTTAATTATTTCTCATTGAAATAACGCAAGTGGAAAATAATTAAAATCTCACTCCCATATCCCTTCCCTCTTTTACTAGGGTAACATTGCTCAAAATTTTAAAATTTTCAACCTTTTGGTAGAAAATGCTCAAGAAGTGAGCACTTAAAATCATTTGTTTAGAAATGCTCAAAAAATTGAGTATTGATAATCATTTGGTTAGAAATGCTAAAAAAATTAAGTATTGATAATCATTTGGTTAGAAATGCTTAAAAGTTGAACACTCATAACCACCACCAATTTTCTCCATGCTTGAAAAGTGAAAATGCTAACTTCTCATAAATTATAATTGTTCAAGTTTTGAGTATTTCTAACCTATGATCCTAACTTGCCCATTCTCTCTATGTCTGAACATTTGAGAAATTATTTCAAAGAACTTGTAATATCCCAAAAATGGGCTATAGGTTCATTAACCTCCTACATTATCAAATTGAATGAAATCAACATCAAAGTCCTAACCTAAGGCACATATGCACATCAATTTATCAAAATCCTAATTGATTATCCTAATTCTGCATCGGGGATTATTCCTTGAAATATTTCTAATTTGTCCTAATTATCTTTGATTTAATAATTATTTGGCGATAAATGTCATTTATCCTAAAGTTTAATTAATTGAATATTCTAAATATTTAATTAATTAGACTACCATTTAATTATTAAATTTAATTACATTTATTCCTAAATTGTATTATTTGATTTTGACAATAAATAAAAAATCTTATGACTAATTGATTAAATTCTTATTTAATTAATTAATGTCAGTTGTCAATATTTAATGATATAGTTTTTGAATATAAGTTTGATTTAATAATTGATTAACCCATAAATCAATTATTTTATTTCAAAAAGCAGTTAAGTTGAAGATAAATCACTTTATTTATTTATTTAATTCATAATTATCTGTGCACATTCAAACAACAGTTAAACTTTAAATCAGAAAGTCAATTCAAGTTGTTATGTTTTTGAAACTCAACATCTATTTTGAGTCGAAAGTTGATCTAAACTTCTAATTTAAGTTAAAAAACTATTTTTGCATGATTTTGTGAGTTGATCTGTTTCTAATTTCTTGTTGACTCAAAAATCAACCTGAGTTTATCAAGAGTGATTTATGGATTTTCTCAATGCATCCTCAAGCCCTGGATTTCTATAAAATCAAGGCTCAACTCTTCACAAAATATCTCTTGAATTTGCACAATTACTCTGGTGAAATTGCACACAAAGAATCAAGCTTTTGCGACAAGTGACTTTGTGAGATCATTTCATAGTTTTCATAGCTTTTGCATAGTTTTCATATCATAGCATATCATTTCTAGATTAAATCTATATATCATTTCAATCTCATTCTAGATTAGCTTCATACAGTTTTTCATCTTATTGCATCAAAAACCCAAAAAAATATATTAATCTGCATTCATACAGTCTTTCATCTTTTGTATTCAAATCCTTTGTTTAGGTGTTGGATTGTCATTGATCTCGGTCTAATATGAGAATACCATACTTGCACCTACTAGAAGGCAGTAAATCACCTGGTTAGCTTAGTTTCATTTACTTGTAGATTTTGATTTTGCTAACCTCTAATGTTTTACTGAAGTGTTGTGTCCACAACTAGGTACAATTTTCACACACACATTTATAGTGCCCACCGTGGGGCCCTTAAACAGGTTTCCATTTCTATTCTAACATTTTCTTTCAATTTTCTATCATTTTCTGCCAATTCTGTGATTTTCAGATTCTGTCCGTACATTTTTTGTACGACTTTTGTCAGAAAGTCATACTAGGACCCCCTGATTATCGTACAATAGTTGAGTTTTTTGAGACTCATGCCTATTTGTACACATTTTCATTTGGGACTTACATTGTCATGTGAGAAGACACCCATTGTCGTATGAGTTTCCAAATTGTCGTATGGGAGGTAATTGACTGTCGTACGAGTTTTTCCATGAAAATTCAATTGTCGTTTCAGATATTTAGGCAATTTTCTAGATTTGATTTTTGGATTTGGACTAATAGCTAACCCTAACCATTAAGATATTCTATTTTTGATTGATACTTGCTAATTCATTGATTGGGAAATGCAACAAAATTGCTAAAATAGGTAAAAATCTACTAAGCGCGTTGCGAGGAACTCATGTATTCTATTCAATTTGATAACACTTCAATTTTGGATTTAAAACAAATTCTCATGTGTTAAGCTTGTGTGCCTTTCCAACTTTCATAACTCACACTTCAGTTTTGGGCTACAAAATAAACATATATTTTCTTTTTGCATATCTGTTACACATAGTAAATAGGCCCTATGAACACTATTTGTGGATGATCTCGAGGGAGTGGACTTCATTCACTTTTTTATGCATGCGAAGCTCTTCTTGATGAAGGATCCCCTTGTAGGTAGGGAGGATACTGAGATTATCTTGCGTTCTACTTGGTTTGGTCCTCATCTTTTGATTGATATGTTCTCTCTCCGGAGAGAGTGATAGACATAGTTGTTGACATCACAAATCTTGGTAGGATAATTTCAGTCTTAGCATGTCAGATTAATCTATTTGCTATGATTGGGTAAAAGTGATAAGGCTAGAGGATTATGCTCTACTCCCTTTTTGGGTAGTATCAAAAACTAAAATCCTTGGATTTGGACCAAGTCCCCATGTGGTATATTTTGTGAGTCATCTTTAGAGAGAGTTAACCGTAGTGGACATTCCCTTAATTGGGTCAACCACATGGATGGAACCTCAAGCGGTAATAGCCATTTTCATTATGGTAGCAACAACCGCTATATAAATATCTTTGTGGAAGAAATATCCACAAGTGTGGTCTCTTGTTGGGCTGTCAGATCTCCCTAGTAGCTCCCGATTGATTAAATTCTTGGAGTGTGTCAAAACCACGGTGCACCTAGATTGGATTTCGCCCTCTTGAGATCACAAAATTTGCAGAGTTAGACCATTACTAAAAACCTTAGGGAGGCCAATTTTTCATTTTCTAGGACTATGTGCATTATTGAAAAACTTTTTGGAACATACACAAGTAACATTTGATGAGAGCCAAGTACAACCTATTTAATGCCATATTTTAATCCATTTCATGCACTTTCATACTCACTACTCTATTCTATTTCCATTCCATTCTTACCATTTTTACGTTGCATATAGTTTAATATAATTAAGTAGTATATAATATTGTTTTGGGATTAAAATATGGAAACTACATTAATTGATTTCTTTTACTAATATTTATAATTGCAGCATGTTCACTAATGGGTGCAGATGTTCCTGTCACCTATTTCATACTTTCTTCCTGTCGCATGACAGAGAAGACTATAACTTCCTGTAGCCCTTTCACCAATCTAAAGCTCCATCAACTTGTGAATATCTCATACATAAGGAAGATCAGCAAGGAATGATGAGCTAATGAATGGATCAACCGATTAGTATCCTATCCAATGAATGGAGGAGCAGGAAGTTTGGAGCTCACCGATCCACATGTTGTTTTCCATACCCGAGATTAGACACATTTAATGAAAACCCATCGAATGCCATTTACTCTAATTATTCTGAATGTGTGAGGAAGTTGAGTGCTAGCAAACATATATGATGTCTCACATGGACCAAATTCCATTGTGCAGTAACCATTTCAAACCATGAATCAGCAACCACAGATAATATAGTTTTGTTGGAACGATCAAAACAATTTCCTATTCTTGGCATTATTTGTATGGTGATGGAGGACTTCATACGTGGCAGCAACCTTGGCTCGTAACTGACCATTATCATTGCTAAGTAAGGAGCTGAACCTACCATCGCTCAAAAATGGTGGATGAAGACAATATTGTTCTGAACCGATACAACAAAGTTATCTATTCTTTGCAAGTCGCATATTTCTGTTATAGATTATTCTATGTAATAGCCATTCTTTAGATGGCATGAATAACAGAGTTGTTAATAAGTGGTTAAGCCTGCTGCATCTATATAAGCAGCAAGAGATAGAAGGAGGATATAGATATATAGAACATTTTCTGCAGATTAGAATATAGTTCTCGGCAGAAAGAAGACCGTGTAACACAAATTTGAACATCAGTATTGTGAAGTAAATGAGAATATTTGGTTTTGCATGATCACAGCGTAGAAACAACATTTTCTCTATCCACCGTGCAAGCCAGGAGCAAGGGCCCACTCCATGGTGAAACACGGTGATGTATTTCATTAGTGTGTGTTTTTAGATTTTCACTTCTAGTCTATCTGGTGTATTCAACATTCATGTTTCTGTTTGATTTCTAGATTAGTTAATTTAGATTTTTAGGTAAGTTTATTCAGAGTTGGTATTTATATTTGTATAAATATTAATGCGACTATTATCTATTTTATAAATTGTTGCTTTTATTATTTTTATAGATTAATGGCTATCTTTGTTGCTGTTGTTCCTGTCGCTAGGAAGTGACAGTTCCTGTCGCTGGGATTTACTTGGCTTTTCATAGATTCAATTTCATGTGTTGTAGATGCACTCATAAACCCTCATTTCACAACTATCATCCCTTGATAGCATATTGCTTGGATGCCTTTCACAAGCTTACGCTCTCGGATTGACACGTATAGACCAGCCGAACTTCATCATAAAATTGTTAATTCTTTTGTTATTATTTGCCCCAGTGTTGGCCTATCAACATTCCTAGGGATTAGCACATTAAATCACTGATTGTTCATGCACAGGGTTGCTTTGCCCCCTATTCATTTTTTTCAGACGTGCTTGAAATCACTTGACTACTATTCTGCATGCTTTTTTATACTACTTGGTTATCGAAAATGAACAATCCTGAAACAAACTTCAAATCTAGACAGAAAATCTTGCAAACACACTGATTCTGAAAACTAAAAAATTGCAAAATTTGATGCAAAATTTCCTTCTGAAATCAAAAGTCATCCCACAGGATCAAAAATTCATACAAGTTTTGAGCCTTTGTCATATCAGAACCCCCAGATTATCGTATGAGAGCTTGTATATTGGCATATGAGTTTTGCCATAAATCACAAGCAAAAATAAAAAACCTACTATCAAGTGTCGTACAAGAGTTGCAATTATTGTATGAGTTTTGTCAATTGTCATGTCAGAGCTTACCCATAGTCATACGAGCCTATAGAAAGTCATATGAGAATTTTGAAAAATTTGCCAAAAACTTGCCAAAATTGCCAGAAATCCAATTTTTACAACCTAGTTCTAGATTCTATCAACAAAATCGTTGTGTCAGGAATAAAGCAGAAACTTGAAAGAATCTAATCTATTTGCCTAAAGTGGTCTCTTGAGTCTGATCTAGCCTTCTGATCTATCGATTTGAGTCTTTTTTCATCTTGTGTCAAAACCTTGTCAAAATTATCTTCAAATTCAGTCTTCACCCAAAACGGCTAAGTGTCGCGAGCTCATGTCTGCCATCTTTTGGGTGTCTACCCATACTAATAGGGCACATTATCCTTCATTTATGTCCAAACTAATCTTCAATCAATCCAATCTTGACAATGTTGCGTCATTCGATCTTCTTGAGTCAAGTCATCCTTCAGTTGTCTTCATCTTGCTCTCTTGCTTCACCTAAGGTTAATGGTGGAAACTAGAGCTTCATCATGAAAATAAAGAGAACAACCCAAACTCTCTTCAATGACATCTTCTCTAATTGCTCAAAAAATTCATCAACCCTACAACACAAACAAATTTGGAGAGGACGCTCTTGGAAATATTTTCTTGAAAGGTGGTTACGTCACTCCTCCTGCATCAATCTACATAGGTAATCAACCAACCCCACCTCAAAAAATCCCTGGTAGTCCTCATAACAACACTATGTCTTAAGGAGGAACAAACCAAGGGTCCTAAGGACATCAATCCCAACATGGTGCGGATCAAGAACCCACACCTTCTAAAATTGTTTGACATCAAATTGATGATAACTTCAAAAGAATGATGAACCATTTCTTGAGGGAAGACAAAGAGGCATACTTCCTAGAGTTAGCTCGTAAAGGGGCTAAACTTCCTCCCAATTTTAATGTTGAAGATATCATTACACATGAGGAAGAAACTCCAATCATAGCTACAATGAAACAGATGCATGCCATGCAAGTCAAGCTCAACAAACTCAAAAAAGAGAAGGAACCTAAGGACTAGTTCTCCATGGAGGCCCTATGCCCTTTTCCATTTGATAAAGACTTGTACATGCCACCATTCCCAAAAAAAGTGGAGATGCCTAAATATGAAAAATATGATGGAAACTCTGATACTCAAGATCATGTTAGGAAATTATGTACTCAATCCATGCAGTTCATGCACGAACCAACCTACTTAATGCATCTTTTCCCATGATCTTTGGGAGGGTCAGCTATTCATTGGTTCTCAAAAATGCCTCCAACCATCAAAAATTTTGAGGAGTTAATCAAACTTTTCTATCAGCAATACTCCTACAACATCCAATATCTGATCACTATGATCGTCATTTGCAATCTAAAATAGAACTCAGGAGAACCATTCTTGAATTTTCTCAAGAGATGGAGGAAAAAGTTTTCTCTATATGCTAGACCTATTCCAGAAACTGAGAAGCTAGAAATCTTCATCAATAATCTTGTTCCAAAAATCAACTACCATTTGCAAATGCAAAATCATACATCCTTTGATAAAATGGTAGAAAATGCAATCAAAATTGAGAAAGTACTTGTACAAAAAGGAGACATATCACTTCAAAAAGACAAGTATGAATTTGGATCTAGTTCTGAAGACAAAGGCAAAAATTGGAACAAGAACAAAGCCATCATCACATATGGCATTGTTGATACCATCTGAGCCCCATCTAAGACACCTGCATTCAATCTCACTATTGGCACCCAAGCTATCAAAGCCTTTGAGGCAAAGGCAATAGAATCAAACAAGAATCCATCTGACTACAAACCTTGGGCTATTGATCCTAAACAAAAGTTTACTCCTCTTGGAGAGTCCTTGGAATCTACCATGAAAACTTTGTTGGCTAACAAAATCATCACCTTTCTTGAGATAAAAGTATTTGATCCTGAACCTAAACTGAAATGGTGGTGAGAACAATTTCTGTGACTTCCATCGCAATAAGGGTCTTAAAACTAATAACTGCATATGCTTGAAACACATCATACAAGACAACATTGATAATGGAGAAATCATAATTGACAATCATAAAAGCAATAATGATCATACAACATTCACAAAACCATTTCTGAAACATGGTCAAGGATATTCGTCTTCTTAGCCTAATGTGGGTGCTAAAGTCAATTATGCTTACTCTGGAAATAATGCTGTCATAAATATGGTTGAACCATGCCTATTTGAGCATTGCAATGTCATCATAATTGTAAGAAAAGCTAGAGATAATGAATCAAAAATGCAGTTAATTGATCACAAGCTCAGGCGCATCTACAAGGACAAATCCCAGATTCATCAAATGTCCCTAAGATGCCTTTTAATCTTTCATTTGCTTCTAAATAGAACCTACTTCTAAATCATCAAATCCTAAAGACACGAGGCCAACATCATATAGTATTGTCCAACAACTCCAACATACAAATGAAAAAATCTCCATGTTTGAGTTGATTCGGATATCTCCAGCTCATATAGCCATTCGAGATAAAGCTCTGCTCAGATCCAATGTTCCTGACAACCTTGATTTAGACATATTCCAAACTATGGTTAGTCATCTGATGTCTGCCCAGTATATCTCCTTTTCAGAGGAAGATGATAACTCTTTGAGTCATCCACATAACCAGCCCTTGCACATTAAAGTCTTGATCCAAAACCATCATGTCAAACCCATGTTGATAGATGGAGGCATTGGTCTCAACATTTGTTCTTACAACTTGATCACACAATTGGGATTATCTAAAGCTACCATTGATCCTAAAAAGAAGATAACTATCAAGGCATATGATGAACTAGAAAGATCTTCCGAAGGAACAATTATCTTACCTATCAGAATAGGTCCAGTTATCAGAGACATCACATGTCAAGTTCTTGATCTACCTTTGGCTTATAACATTCTTCTAGGAAGACCCTAGATACATGAAATGAGAGCCATTCCTTCCACATACCATCAATGTGTGAAATTTCCTTATGAAGGAGTAGAGGTAATGATTCTAGATGACCTATCTACAGCTTGCAATGCATTGAAGGAAAGTGCAGACAAACTTGTTCCTAATAATAGAGAATCTTCTACTAAGCAACTAGACATTGCATCAACCTCCAAGATAGAAGACATTGCTAAAGAGGTCAAAATCAAAGACAATGGTATGGGAGAATATATAATGGAACCGGGTTTATCTCTCACGTCTCTCCCATTGTCCCCAAAATCTTATGGACAACCTTCAGATAAAGTGAAACCTAATGCTAAAGAGTCCCAGGTTATATTCAATGGAAGCTTTGTCCCAGAACAATTATCTAAATAGGATTTTGTGGAAGAAGAAGTCGTGCTTGCATGGTTATACAAGGATGAGTCTCAATCCCAATCAGTCTAGAAATGTGACTCCATAACACCAAAAGTTCCTTGAAAGTCATATGGACCAGGGGACAGACTAATTGCTAAAATGGGATACACTAGAAAAGGACCTCTAGGAATACATGGTAAAGGTCTTCTGTCACCTCTTAATCATCATGGCTGAAAAAACAAGAATACAATAGGTGTAGGATATTGGAAGAATCCTTTTCATCTTAGCAAAAAATCTCCACATGTCTTAGAAAAAGTTGAACCATCAACATCAATTTAGCTAAAAGAATCCACACAATAATCTAACAATGATGATTCTAATACCACTGATGAGCTCATTTCTTATGAGCATTTGCGTAAAGAAATACTAGACCTCCTTAAAGATGAAGAAAAACCTAAGGAGAATATCAATGTAGTAGACACACAAGAACCTACTATGGAACAAGAGACAATTGCACCACAAGAACCAGCTGATCTTGAAGATAATCACACAGACAAGGAGGAAGGTGGTAGCTATTCTGAGACAGATTCCCATGAGTATGAATTCAAATCAAAATCTAAAGGTAACCCCTCTTGGGGTATCCATCTTGATTTTACACATGTTCTTAATTTTCCTAGAGGTATAGATGAGGAATCAAATGACTATGAATGGAGAGTCATTCCAGAGGAAGATGAGCTTATCATAGAAAAACATGTTGATGTTATTCACCAATATGCACCTAAACATAGTGTAAGTCTATAATGAAATGATGAACTTAACAAGTCTGATCCACCTATGGATGAAGTGGATTCCTGCAATGACATTGGGCCTATACATGAATTGAACATTTTGAGTTGTAATATCATTTTCAAACTTGAGAGTCAGGTTAGGACCAATTATGATAGAACCATATCCGTAAACACCATCTCCCAATCCTTCACCACTTTGACTATCCAACATCCCAAACTTCTTGACCAAACCTCCATGAATCCGAGCCAAGGTATCTATACTTTTCCAAATGACTATGCCCTTGCTTGCTACCTCAATGCAGTTGAGCCTATGATGACTTCCATTAGTGAACTAAGCATTGGCATGATGGAGTCAGACATCAAGTATCTTAGTCAAAAGAATAAGAATAAAAATAAAAAGCAAAGGAGTTCTGAGGGTGAAAACCACTTTGTGACAGTCTCAGAACCTACAAAAGTAAAAAAAAAGACATATCCAAAGGTGAAAAACTCTCTAAGGCACCTAAGGATGATATATTTGATGTCCTTTCGAGTCATTTACAGGATAGATCTCCAATTCTAATTGAGCCCACTTAATCTATCAACTTGGGAACAATAGAGGAACCACAGTTGATCCACGTAGCACAATCCTTATCAGAAGAAGAAAAGAAAACATTTACTACATTCCTAACAAAGAAAAAGATCAACTTTGCATGGAAATATTTAGATATGCCAAGGTTGGATCCTGATCTTATAATGCACCATTTATCTATAGCTCTAGGGGTCAAACCTATTAAGAAAAAAATGAGAAAGATGCATCCACATGTTGCACTCTTGGTCAAAGCTGAACTAGAGGAACTACTAAAAGCTAGATTTATCTGAGTCATTGATTATGCTAAACGGATCTCTAATATTGTGCTTGTTTCAAAACTAGACAAATCAATCAGAGTATGCATAGACTTTTGAGACGTAAACAAAGCATGCCCTAAGGATGATTTTCCACTTCCAAACATTGACATGATAGTGGATATGACTGCGGGCTTCGAGATGTATTCTTTAATAAAGGTGTGACTTTTGCATGGAATGAGGAATGTGAAAATAACTTTAAACATATCAAGAAATATCTATCAAATCCTCCTATTTTGATGCCTCCTATTCAAGGGAAGCTATTGATCTTATATGTCTCTACAACAGATACATCGCTGGGGGCATTGCTAGTGCAACATGATGAGAATAAGAAGGAATGAGCTATATACTATATCAGTAGAACATTGGTAGCATATGAGAAGAACTATTCAATGATTGAGAAAGATTGTCTAGCTATGATCTTTGCATCACATAAATTGAGACATTACATGTTAGCTCATACCACACATTTGGTAGCTAAGATTGATCCACTCAAGTACCTACTAAGCAAAGCTTCCGTTACATGTAGATTAGCTAAATGGGTCATGCTATTAAGTGAATTTGACATTGAATATGTTGAAAGAAAAGATATCAAGGGCCAAGTTATTGCTGATCAATTGGATGACACACCTTTATTTGATGATACACCAATGCAAATAGAGTTGCCATATTCCTCTATCATGAATCTTTCTTCTAGAGCATGGAAGTTATTCTTTGACGGCTCCTATTTACAAAATGGATCTGGAGCAAGCATATTGTTCAACACTCCTCAAGGATACTCAATCCCTAAGGCATTCAGAATCAAGTTTCCTTGCACAAGCAATATTTCTAAATATGAAGCCCTCCTTAATGACATGAAAATAGCAATTGAGTGGAGAGTGACAGAACTGCACATTCATGGAGACTCACAACTTGTAATACACCAAGTCAATGATGTGTATCAAACAAAGGATGGAAAGCTAATTCCATACAAGAGAATGGTAGATGATCTAAAGAAATATTTCATATCTATCACATTTGAGCAAATTCCTAGAATAGAGAACAAGGCTGCTGATGCTATGGCAACACTATCTACTTTTTTACAGTAGCCTGAACATGAGCTACGCTACTAGTTCCTGGTGGAAGCACTATATTATCCTGCATATGATTCCCCTAAGACCCACATGATCTGCACTATTTTTGGTCATGATTCATCCCGATACAAAAACCTTTTCTCCTATCTCCAAGACCAAATCATTCCCAATTCCTTCAACTAGTATGAGAAATGAAACCTTATTTGTAATGCTTCCCGATATGTCATCATTGGTAACGATCTGTATAAATGAGGTCTAGATGGTACACTACTTAGATGTTTAGAATGGGAAGAGTCTTAGCATGCATTAGAGGAAGTCCATGATGGTATATGTTGGTCACATTCAAATGGTTTAACACTAGTTCAAAAACTTATTAGGGCTGGGTACTATTGGCCTAAAATGGAAAAAGATGCAATCAAGTTTGCTAAGAACTGTCAAAAGTGCCAAGTACATGGTAACTTAATTCATGCGCCAGGGAGAGATCTAATTCCCTTTACTACACAATAGCCTTTTCAACAATGGGCATTTGATCTTATAGGAGCCATACATCCTCATTCTTCTAATGGACATACCCATATTATTACAACTATAGACTATTTCACAAAATGGGTAGAAGCAGTCCCTTTGACTCAAGCAACCGACAAGAAAATCTCTATGTTCATTCTGAACTACATCATATGTCGGTATGGTATTCCACATTAAATAGTCACAGATAATGGTGGCCAATTCAAGAATAGAGACTTAGATGATCTATGTGCCAAATTCAAGATTACACAACATTGGTCATCTATTTACTATCCTCAAGGGAATGGACAAGAAGAGGCATCCAACAAGAATCTGTTGAAAATTCAACACCGTATAGTTAATAAAATAGGAAGAGACTAGCATCTCATGATAAATCCAACTCTTTGGGCTTATAGAACAAGTATCAGAATGTCCACTGGGGCTACTCCATTCTCTTTAGTTTATGGGTCTGAAGTGGTACTACCTGTTGAGGTTGGAATCCCATCACTAAGAATCAGAATGCATGGTCTTGTAACTGATGATGATTATAGAGTGTCTAGGTTGCAAGAACTTGAACTACTAGATGAGCGTAGACAAGCAACATATGATCATCTTAGAGTATATCAGAAAAGAATGTCTAGAGGCTACAACAAGAAATTCAGGCACAAAGAATTTTAGGTTAGCGATCTAGTCTTGAGAGAGAATCCTAAAAATCAATCACATCGAGAACACAAAGGGAAGTTTGAACCCAACTGGCTGGGTCCTTTTTTTATCACTGCTACTTTTGGCTCTAGAGCCTATCAACTCTCAACAATAGAAGGAGAACAACTCTGAGAACCAATCAACGTTCTCCATCTAAAGAAATTCTACGCCTAAGGCATTCAGTCTATGGTAAAATATCTTGAAAAAATTATAAAAATCTGAAAAAGTCCTGGAAAAATGAACATCCTGGTGAAAACCTAGCAATAGGTGCCTTGATGTATCAAAAAAATATATCAAAAGTACACAAAAATAAAATGAAAAATATCAAAAAAATTGAAAAAAATGAAAAATACAAAAAAATGGAAAAAAGAAAAAATGCCTCGGTGAAAACCTAGAAACAGGTGCCTTGGTAGCAAAAATAGAATCTCTGCCAAGATGGTGAAAACCCGGCAAATGGTCACCACTTGTTCAAAATGCTCCATCTATCAGCACAATCTTGGTCTTTCCCAGCTTTCAGTCCTGCTTTAGTTTGTACATATCTCTTGGTTTGTTTTTGTATCCTTGTTTCAATAAAGTCAGTCTGTACACCAATTGGAAAAAGTGTCTATCTCCTATCAATGTTCAAACTTGGGGGCAATCAAAGTGATATCCTACAGTCCTCAGTATCTCAGACGTGTCATATCCAGTAAGGGTCCTTTGAGGCTATATCTGAGTTAGTCAATTAGTCTCCTCTCCAAAAAGGATTTTGCATCTACAACAACACAAACAAACATCAAAACAAATTGAAAACAATCTATGCTTCACGTGCTTTTATCTGCTTGTATGCTTACTAATTCACATTGAGATTTCTGCATATTTGATCCCTTCGAGCTCTTCGATAATGTCCTTTATCAGATTTAGAGAGTGATGACTGGGGGCAAAATCTTTTTCTTGGTCTTTTGCTTGTATGTGAAAATCTAACAACTTTGAAAATTCTAGATTGACATGGTGTCCGTCTGTAAGAGCCTCAATCTTGTATTGGATAGCCATGAGTACCTTGACCATTGATACCGAAAAAATTCTGGGAAGTTTGATCTAACTATTGTCTTTTTGAGTTAGTTCTTACTCCTATTGTGAAACATGATCTTGCCTAAGGAGGTGAATGATAAAGGGTCACTACGGGTAATTCACATTGGATTTAGAATGATCTCTTGATTGTTTGATGTGTTTGTAATGCAAGGCGTATTCTGGTCATCACAAAGTTTATGTTTTGATGCTTATACACATTTCTATATCAAAATGGACATGATATTCAGGTCATCCTAGCGTTTGTGCCTTGGTGCTTATATCTAATCCGACATTCTAAAAACAAAATCAATATTCATATGTCCATGGTTGTCTAGCCAGTGGGTGTTGTATTGACTTTGGCACAAAAATCAATATTCATATATTCATAGTTTCCTAACTAGTGGATGTTGTATTGATTTATCTAGTTACCTAAAAATTTAGTGATGAAAATGACCGACACATGATCAATGACTAAGTCCTAGGTCCTAGGTCTGCATTTCATTATGCATTTCACTTTGCACTTTGCATGACTACATTTATCTCATGATTTCCAAAATAGCTTGACGCTTAACAATTCTTCTAAACTATGCTAAACATGACACAAGGACTGAGCATTGTATGAAGGTCCCTCCAACGAAACAACAAGTAAAATCCATTTTCAGGATCAAAATCAAAATCTGAGATCATTTACTTTGTCAAAATTGTGATTTAAAATTTTTGGACCCAGGATGGCCGACTGCTTGCATAATCAACCTTCAATCATCACAGAAATCTGGAAATCAACTTAACTGATGATCTTACATCAAAATATCAAAATTTCAACTTGGTCACCCATGGTCAACTCATGGTCAAACCTAGTCAAACTTGGTCTCCAAGACCTCTAAACAATGTAGAACGTGTTCTCAAACGTGTATAACCACTTCTCAAATCAATTAACATGCTTCTAAACCATTTAACACTAACGTTTCTTGTCAGATTTTGATTTTCATCCCGAAGGGGCATGGTATTGCACATCAATCAAGTTTGTAAATCAAATATTTCCTTAGTAATCAAGACAACAACCATGTCTAGTTGCTGATTCATCAAAATACCTCATCGCTCGGGGCACATCACTTGGGGCATATCGAGTTCATCGAGATCCATATCAATATGGTATCCTAATCAATCTTGTAAACTGTATCAGCTTTTTGTAACCATTGGTTCATTAGTGTTATTTCCTTGGTTCTTCGTAACTGTAGGGTTTAGATGTGATACCGTTTCGATTCCTTTGGACAATCAAGTCACTCACTTCTTCGTAATCATAAGGTTCAGAATCAGGCATTTTGATACTTTTTCATAATCACCGATTCATTGTTGCTATAGTTGACATCATCATGATTCTTGGTCAACCAAGACCTGAATTAGCTTTTTCCAATATTTCAATCAATTTCTGTCTCAGAATCGACTCATCTCTCAAATCAGTTTCATCATCATAAACAGATTATTCTTTTAACCACTACGCTTTGCATAGTGATTCAAAGAAGGGCAAAATGTAATACCCCCAAAATGGGCTATAGGTTCATTAACCTCCTACATTCTCAAATCGAACGAAATCAACATCAAAGTCCTAACCTAAGGCACATCTGCACATCAGTCTATCAAAATCCTAATTGATTATCCTAATTCTGCATTGGTGAATATTCCTTGAAATATTCCTAATTTATCCTAATTATCTTTGATTTAATAATTATTTGGTGATAAATGTCATTTATCCTAAAGTTTAATTAATTAAATATTCTAAATATTTAATTAATTAGACTAATTCTGCCACTTAATTATTAAATTTAATTACATTTATTCCTAAATTGTATTATTTAATTTTGACAATAAATCAAAAATCTTATGACTAATTGATTAAATTCTTATTTAATTAATTAATGTCAGTTGTCAATATTTAACAATATAGTTTTTGAATATAAGCTTGATTTAATAATTGATTAACCCATAAATCAATTGTTTTATTTCAAAAATCATTTAAGTTGAAGATAAATCACTTTATTTATTTATTTAATTCATAATTATCTATGTACATTCAAAGAGCAGTTAAACTTTAAATCAAAAAATCAATTCAAGTTGTTATCTTTTTGAAACTCAACATCTATTTTGAATTGAAAGTTGATCTAAACTTCTGATTTAAGTTAAAAAGTTATTTTTGCATGATTTGCATGATTTTGTGAGTTGATCTGTTTCTAATTTCTTGTTGACTAAAAAATCAACCTGAGTTTATCAAGAGTGATTTATGGATTTTCTCAATGCATCCTCAAGCCCTGTATTTCTATAAAATCAAGGCTCAGCTCTTCACAAAATATCTCTCGAATTTGCACAATTACTCTGGCGAAACTGCACACGAAGAATCAAACTTTTGCGACAAGTGACTTTGTGAGATCATTTCATAGTTTTCATAGCTTTTGCATAGTTTTCATATCATAGCATATCATTCCTAGATTAAATCTACATATCATTTCAATCTCATTCTAGATTAGCTTCATATAGTTTTTCATCTTATTGCATCAAAAACCCCAAAAAATAGATTAATCTACATTCATACAGTCTTTCATCTTTTGCATTCAAATCCTTTGTTTAGGTGTTGCATTGTCACCGATCTCGGTCTAATCTGAGAATACCATACTCACACCTACTAGAGGGCAGTAAATCACCTGGTTATCTTAGTTTCATTTACTTGCAGATTTCAATTTTGCTAACCTCTAATGTTTTACTGAAGTAATTGTCCACAGCTAGGTACAATTTTCACACACACAGAACTATGTTGCTATTTTTCAAGAGCCTTCAATAGGTTGAAAGCTGGAGTCTTTTGCAATGCTTGCTAGTATTCTAATGTGGGTGAAAGAAATTCTTTTTCATGCACAAAAAATATTTATTGAGAGGGTTTTGTAACTTTTAAGGAAATACAAATGATAGGCATAAGGTTAAAAATCAACAATTTTTACCAACTTTCCCCCTATTCTGCAACAACAATGAAAAGTTTCAGAATGGTATATGGGCATTGAGAGAAACTAAATTTATCGAAAACCAACAACTCTAGAGATGTCATCAGATGGAATAAAATGGTTGCAGTATGTTCAAGGAAACTTTCAAGCTAATGCAATTAGCAGAAGTAAAACCAAAATTCCACAACTTTGCGAGCATAGAACTTTGCAATAGGTTAAATTTTAGTAAATATGTTGATTCTCACCACTCTCAACATTTGGATGTCTTTAGATTAAACTAGTAGACGAAAATTATTGGGGGTTGAACATTACCTATTTTGGTTAAAATTAGTACTCGATAATTAGATCAAGGCACTTTTTCCTAGTGAACCTAAAGGGATTCAATACATGGGTGAACTTTCCATGAAGATATCTCATGTGTAGGCACCTAGACTCGCATTGGTTATTTAACTATTATTTAAGGACATGCATGAATATTTTTCCATACTCACTCTCACTTTACTCTTTCCCTACTCTTAAGAAGTGTGACCATGATGGTTTTTCTACATGCAAGATAATTCACTTTGAATGTTATGTTATCATGTTGACATTATATTAGAAATATGTCAACGTAGTTGTTGGTTTATATGGCATGACGGCTAATGGTTTTCTTAATTATAGTTTGTGACAAAGACCTTGTGAAAAGTTGTGGATATGGCATTATCATAACAAAAATTATCTTCTATCATTATTAGCAACAATTTCATTTATGGTAGAATAATCATGAATTGATTTAATGTCATCTTCTCATATTTCTAGTATTAAATATAACATAACTTTATGTTCTTTTTCTTCCCTTTTAATTTCTAATTCATATATTTATTATTCAATAATACATATATGTGAGATATTATGATACTCATTTACTTCATGGTTCTCAAAGGATACACCATGAGAGGACATAGAATTAAATATATGTTATTCATCATGGACACATAAAAATGGTAGATCAATATGATGAATACATGAGATTTCCTATGGAGTGACCAATGGAGAGTGAACTATCATTATCATGAGATGAAAATGTTCTAGTGCCAAGACTGAAGTAACATAGGTAAGCATGCCAAAGATCAATGAGTGAAAAATAAGTGCAATGTCTTAAATTACAAACCACTAACTTTCCTACATGTGACTTGAATTTACATCTTGTTGTGCTTCCACAAATCACACCCCATTTTAGCTACTTGGCCTAATGGGGACCCCCTTTTATTTTTGTTTTTTTCTTTGTTTTGTTTCCATAGGTTTAGGTTGTTCAGGTCCCTGCTGAGTTGGATTGCGAGCTTTGAGCTTCTAATAGTTAGGTGCTTATCCAAACATGAAACTAGGCTTTGTTTTCTTCTTTCTTATTCTTTTTGTTTTGGTTTATGCCTTGCTTTTTAGAGAACCACCCCTTAGAGAGTATTAGGAATCCTTTCAAGATTTTGGGGATTGGGTGTGTGCAAACACCCTCGGGTCCCTGAAGCCCAAAACCCTACTTCATCACATAGAAATTAACAAGTCCAAAAGTTCTTTCAGGTTGGTGGGGGTCAAGGCTACATAGGGTTTCACTACCCCTACACCCCAAAAAATTTGATCCCCAACCCTCGGTTGGGGATTAAGGTGATGTCACCCTAGTTTTATCATTCACCTATAAAAGGTTTGAAAACTTCATTTTTTGCACCGCGCTTCCACGAAACCTTCAAGTCTCTTTTTGAGCGATTTGATCTTCAAGTTGTTCGTGACATTGATAACCTTTCTTGTGCCTCAATTTTTTTTTTCAATCAACATGATGTTTGTCATCCACACATAGTTTCTATAATCACCTAAAAATAGGCCTATTTGTCCAAAATTAGATCAATTTCTTAATCAACCCGCTACCATAATTTGTTAGGAATCAAGGAATCAAGTAATCAAACCGATAAGACTCTTCAAATTGATCAATCATTAGTTTATGCTCTTAGCTGAAATCAATCCCATTAAATCCCATGGCTAGAGTATTTAATTAATTCAATTTCCCAAAATGTCCTAATTTCCACATCCACACTAAAAAATAGGACTTAATTCCCACCAATCAAGAGATGCTCACATGGATCAACCACATGGATCAAGGGAGAATAAATCCTATTCCCTCTCCAAGGAAGGATCTGAACCATCTATTTCCTTCTCAAATATATAAAATGAACTCACTCTAAGCTCAATTCACCTAGTTAATTGAATTCATACTTATATGCTATCATTTTGAGAACTCATTGATTTCTACAAATGCATTCATACTTTTAATCTTGCATGGTTAATTGAATCATTTAGTTTAATTGTAATGGATTTCATCTTGAATTCTTATCATAGATCATCATAATGGTGTAATAGTTTTCATTTGTTCATTGAATCTGTTATTTTAGGATAGTCCAGTCATTGGTTTTAGGATTACATATGAGAGAAATCACTCTTTGAGATCATACTCATCCTATTTAGAGAGAAATAAGTTGATTTCTATTGGTTTTATGTCTTTAATTATGTATTTCATGATGAACTAATGGAGCTAATGAATTATTGTAGTGTGTGATTACAGTTATCATGTAAACACAATTTGACACACATTTTTGGCGCCCATGTGGGGCTAACCCACATTTTTTTGACATTTTAGTGTGATTTTTTCATACTTTTTCTTGACTCTAGTTATGCCAAAAGTCACACTCAGGATGAGGAGTCACATCTAGTAAATCCATAATCACATCTTGGATTTAAATGCTCCCATATGGTAAATCTCACATTTAGTTGATCCTTAGTCATATGCAATATAAGGAGTTGTACTTTGTAAATCCTTAGTCGCATTTTGTGAAAAAAGCCTTTAGGGTCATCAGAAAATCACATCTTGTAAAGAGTCACATTTAGTAAATTGGAGTAAGTCGCATCTGGGTTTTAGAAAGTTGCATCAGGGAAAGTTGCAGAGTTTTCAAGTTTGATTTGATTTTGAAGTACTAACTCTGATAATTTGATGTTTTAATGTTGTTTGGTCATTGATTACATATTCTAACAAGTTTTTGCGGGATGTTTGTTGAAGATAAACATATAAATTTCTAATGAGATTCATGCAAGTTTCCTAAGAAGAGAATCGAGAAAACATCTTGTATTCTTAAGCTTTTTTTCTTAGGAACATAGATAATTAGTAGATTCACTTGTAGTGGTTGTTTGAGTGTGAGGGGATTATTCTCTTTTCCCTTGTGGAAAATCCAAAATCTAGAAGCACTTAATCTTTCACTTAGAGGAATCTTGGTAATTAAACAACTTGCTTGATGTGTTTGGGAGAAAACAGCATGGATAGGATATTATGTTCTTTTCCCTAGTTGAAAATAATAAATCCAAAATCATAAGTTGCCAATCCAATTTCCTTTTCATGTTAATCCTTTAGAGAGCCTTCCATTGAGGAAAAAATCTCATGAGTATGACTCAAATGGGGACAAGGAAATGCGATCCCTTCCAACCCACTATAATCAAATGCATCCATGAGATTAAAGTCTCAGAGGATAGGTGCATTACTTCATAGGGATATAGGTCTCAATCACGCTTGTGTGAATATGGATGGTGTATTTGAACGAATTCCCTTACTATGAAATCTAGGATAGAAACCTCCTGGTTCACCTTTAAAAGGTTGGTAATATTTATGCAAGAGAGATCTTAACTCTCCCAAGACACTCACCATTTTGTACCCCCATTATCACTTGGAGTTGGATAATATAGCATTGTGTGACCCATTACATGTTCACCAATGACTATATTCTTATTATCTATTGGGTGTGTACCTAATCTTGTGAGAAAAGGTTTACAATCTAAGATAAATTCCTATAGGGTAGAATGTTCTTTGCATCCTCTTAACAACAAAGTGACTGATGTGTATGAAAAATGAACAAATTCACCTAATAAAGACATCATAAGAACTAAAAAATTAAGCGTACCCTTCAAACCAAGTGAAAAACTAAATTCCATACCAACAAAAAGTTGCATCTTAGATTCCAAGTTGTATTTGACCTGTCTTGAGTCACATCCTACATGAGGAGTCATATAAGGTAAATCCTAAGTTGCACAACAATAAAGAGTCACACATTGAATGTCTTGAGTCGCATCTTAGGTTTAAAAATTTGCATGGCATTAGTCACATCTGGAACAATGAGGTCTTTCATACACTTGGAAAAAGATTTAATCATTGATTTAGATACCCCTTTTGAAGTTCTATCAGGTCCAATTGTTACAGTCACTAAAATATGAGGTTACAAAGTACTATCATCAAGTCACACACAATCATGTTATCTATTTCAAGTCATCAATCCTTGTTCAATTGATTGTTTATCTTGAATCCTTAAATCAATCAATCTAGTTCTTAGTAGTCACATATCAAGGAATTCTAACCCTCTTCTAGACAACTGAAACTATCCTCATCAGATCTTCAATCAAGTTGATCTTTTATTCAAAGCAAAGAATTCCTTCAATAGGCACTTATTCAAACACTCAATCAACTAAGACTTTAAATCAGTGGGTTATACTTCACGCAATCAAAATAAATACCAAATTTCATGGTTAATACTTGAGCCAATTGCTATCCTTTCAATAAAAATTTAAAAGATATGTTAGGATTAACAAGAGAAAAATAATAGTTATATGCAAATATAACCAATATCAGAAAATAATAAACCACATAGAAGAGAACACAAGACACAAAGATTTAATGTGGTTGACCCAATCCCTAGGCTACATCCACCAACAACAAGTCTAATATTCTTATTATCCAGTGATTGCAACCTGATATAAGAAGCTACTAAAAAAATACATATTAAAATCCCTAACCCTAAGCCATTTTTATACAAGATTTTTTACCACTTTAGGGTTAGAATCAGTTACAACATGTTGGCCCAAAAATAGCCGAAAACTAGCCCCCAAATTTTTTTTGACGAGGATACATGAAAAGTGTATAGTACTTCCTTGATCAATCACCAAAGGCTAATAATCTCCCACTTGGTGATTGATCAGGCTCCATGCTAAACAACAATATCCTACTTGGAGGCTAATCTTGTAGCAATACCAGTACCACATTATGCTCCCACTTATCAAACCACCATTGACTCAGATGTTCCTTTATTCTATTTAGTCTAGAAGACCGACTGAAGCTAAAGAGGAGTTCAACTTATCCCTTTTTACTACCTTTGTAAACATATTTATTGGATTATCATCTATATATATCTTTTCCAGCTTTAAGTGTCCATCATCCAAAACTAACCGAATGAAATGGTACCACAACTATATGTGTTTTGTTTTTGAATGGAGAGAAAAATTCTTGGCAAGATGAATGACACTCTAGCTATCTATAAATAAATAATTGTCCCTCTGTGGGTGTCTCAATTCCTCCATGAAGAATTGAAGCCATATCATCTCCTTGGCCCTCTATAGCAACAACATACTCTACCTCAGTAGTGGATAAATAATTCACCTTCTATAACTGATAAATCCAACTCAATTCTATCCCACCAATAGTAAATACATATCCGGTAGTACTCTTCCTAGTATCAAGATCCCCTACCAAATCTAAGTCAACATAGACTTGTAAATTAGTAGTAGAGCCCCCAAAATGTAAATATTTACTGGATGTTCCTCTCAAATATCTGAGAATCCAATTGACTGCATTCCAATGGTCAATCCTAGGATGACTCATATACCCACTAACAACTCCCACTACATGTGCAATATATGTCTATGCACATACCATAACATACATTAAAATTCCTATAGCTGAAGCATAAGGTACCTTGGATATTTTAGTGTCCTCTTTTGGTGTCTTTAGACACATCTCCTTAGTAAATTTCAAATGACTAGGAAAAGGTGTGCTAACATATTTGGCATTCTCCATAGAGAAACATTGCAACACCTTCTCAATAGAAGTAGCCTGAGATAGATTTAATTTTATGTGCTTCCTATCTCTGCATATTTTCATATCGAGGATTTTTTTTTCTGACCCTAAATCCTTCATAGAAAATGAGCGTGCTAACTATTTTTTCAATCCCTTAATGTGATCCATGTTAGAACTATCTACAAGCATATCATCAACATATAAACATAAAATAATGTAGTTATCATAATCCAACCTCTTAAAATAAACTCAATGTTTTGAATGACACCTAGTATATCTATGCTTATGCATAAAACTATCAAATTTGAGATACCATTTCCAAGGTGCTTGCTTCAAGCCATATAAACTTTTCTTCAATCTGCACACTAAGTGCTCCTTACCTTTGACCTCAAATCCCTGTGGCTATTCCATATATATATATATATATATATATATATATATATATATATATATATATATATATATATATATATATATATTTCTTCATCCAAATCACCATGAAGAAAAGTTGTTTTAACATAAAGTTTCTCTAAATACAAATCTTCAGTAGCCACAATACTTAAAATAGTATGAATAGAAGTCATTTTAACAACTGGAAAAAATATCTCATCAAAATCAATGCCCTTTTTCTATGAAAATTCTTTTACAACTAACCTGGCTTTAAATATTTTCTTACCTCCATCCTCTTCTTTCAGCCTGTAAACCCATTTATTTTGTAAAGCCCTTATACCTACAGGTAACTTACATAAATCTAAAGTTTGATTTTTCAGCAGGAGTCCATTTCCTCTATCATTGCAGACTCCCACTGAAGCTTTGTATCCACCTACACAACTTCATAAAATTCTGGTTCTCCAGTATCTATTAATAAAATAGAATACAAAGAGGGAGAAAATATTTCTGGAGGTCTAGATGGTATATTGTTGACCATCTAACATTCACTGGGGTTTGTGGTATTTGTTGTTGTTGTTGTTGTAGAGCATAAGGAACTAGTGGAACATCTTTTGGAGTATCATCCAGTACAACATAATCATTTTCTTTCTTCTCATACTGATACAATAGACCTTTGTACAACACTTTATCATTGAATATGACATCCCTACTTCTTAAAATTTTATGATCTTCCAAATCCCAAAGCCTAAAACCAAATTCATCAATGCCATATCAAAAAAATACAAATTTCTTAGATTTAGCTTCTAGTTTGGTTCTATTTTTAGAATCTATATGTGCAAATTATTCATTAACCAAAGGTTTTGAGAAAAGAATAACTCACCTTCTTACCAGTCCATGCTTCCTTTATAATAACAAAACCCAAAGGAGTAGAGGGACCTCTATTGATTAAATATACAACTGTATTAACAACCTCTGCCCACATGTTTAATGGAAACCCAACATACAACCTCATACTCCTTGTATGCTCCATTATTGTCCTGTTCATGTGTTCAACCACTCCATTTTCTTGTGGAGTCCTTGGTACAATTTTATGCCTATGAATACCATTAGAGGAACAATAATATTCAATTTTGTGCTGCAATACTCACCACCATTATCATATTTGAGACATTTTAGTCTGTTACTAGTCTCATTCTCAGCTAAGCATTTCCATTTCTTAAAATTTTGAAATACATTAGATATCTATCTAAGGAAATAAATCCCTAATTTTCTTGTTTCATCATCTATAAATGTAACATAATACAAAGAGACACCAAGGGAAGATACCTGAGTTGGTCCCCATACATCTATATGCACAAGATCTAATTTCTCATTTTTCTTTTCCTTCCCACTCTTCACAAAACTAACTCTCTTATATTTTCCATACATACAACTTTCAAAGAAATCCATATTCACACATTTTAGACCTAGTAATGAATGAAGTAATTTCATTCATTTTTCACTCATGTGCCCAAGTCTATTGTGCCATAGTACTGTGTCAGATTCTACAAAAACTATTTGATGTTCTTCCTGTTCAATTGTAGAAACTGTTCCCGAACATTCATTTTTATCTGAAATAATTATAGTAGAAGGAACAATATGACCTATAAAAAGATATAAGGTTCCTACTTTCACACCTTTTTCTAATACTAAGGAGCCTTTTGAAACCTTCCAATTTCTATCATTAAAAGTAATTGTGCAACCCTTATCACCTAGTTGACCCACTGAAATTAAATTCCTACTCAGCCTTGGAACATGTCTTACCTCTTGTAGTAGCCAATGATTCCCATTTTGGAACTTAATCTTAATTTTCCCTTTTCCAAGAATCTGACAAGGTTCATTATCTCCCAAATAAACTAGCCCAAAATTCCCTTAGACATAATCAAGAAAATAACCTCTATGGGGTGTAGCATGAAATGAAGCCCTTGAATCTAAAACCCATGAATCATCAAGACTTTCTAATGAAAGAAGAAAATAATCCTCTTCAAATTTATTACTTACCACATTTTCCTCCTTGTTTGTCTCCTTCATTGTTCTTTTGAGACCATCAATCTTTCGCCTTATGCCCTGGTTTCCCACAATATGAACAATCTCTTGGTCCTTTGGATTTAGGCCTCTTTCCCTTTGATTTTGCTCTTGATTTCCCATGATTTCCCATATTGTTTCCTCTATCATTTATTTTGCCTCTTCTTTGTGCATTCAAGACACTTCCAGATGTGGATCCACCTGAGCTTTTCCTATAAATTTCCTCACTCAGAATAACACCAAAAACATCATCAAATTTTAGGGTATTTGAACTAGAAACAAAGTTACTAATGTCCATTACCAAGCCATTCCAACTTTCAGGAAAAGAGCATAGAATCAAAAGATCCCTAATTTCTTCATATAAAATAACATTAATAGAAGATAATTGACTGGTAATTATATTAAACTCATTTAAATGATCAATAATTGACTCACCTTCTACCATTTTTATATTAAATAAACACTTCATAAGAAATACCTTATTTAAAGCGTAAGGATTTTCATATAACTTCACTATAGTTTCCATCAAATCTTCACTCATCTTTTCTTGTGTAATATTGAATGCCACCAATTGTTCCATGCATAAATGAAAACTGCCAAGTGCCTTTCTATCTAAAATATCCCAATCCTCATCAATCACTATTATCGGTTTCTTATATTTTCCTTCCAATGGCTGCCATAGATCCATTTGATAAAGATAGTCCTCCATTTTCATGTTCCATAATTGAAAGTTCTTCCCATTAAACTTCTCAACCTTTAGCTTACCCTCATCTTTCATTACTCCCACTCAACCATGATATTCCCACTAAACCATGAGACCTTCCTGCAAAGGATAACTGAAAAACACCTCGCTCCGATACCACTTGTTATGATTAACAAGACATAGATAATAATTACATGCAAATATAACCAATATCAAAAAATAATAAACCACATAGAAGAGAACACAAGACACAAATATTTAATGTGGTTCACCCAATCCTTGGGATATGTCCACCAATAATGAGTTCAATATTCTTATTACCCAATGATTACAACCTGATTACAATATGCAATCCCTTATAGCTCAATACCACTGCAAGAAGCTACTAAAAGAATACATATTAAAATCCCTAACCCTAAACCATTTTTATATAAGATTTTTTTCTTCTTTAGGGTTAGAATCAGTTACAACATGTTGGCCCAAAAATAGCCAAAAACTAGCCCCAAATTTTTTTTCCTTGGGGACTGCCACCCAGGAACCCCCAATCAGGACCTGACCCAACCCCAAACCCTAGCAAGGATACATGGAAAGTGTACAATACTTCCCTGATCAGTCACCAAAGGCCAACAAGATCCTCCTAGAATCATTACTTATGACCAATGATAAATTTCAAGAACGAATCATATATTCAATCAGGAATTACCAATCTAAACATTCTATGAAAACCATACTACTCCTACCATGTCTTGGAATGATTATGATTGTGATGAAGGAAGTGACACTTAGGAAAACCAAGGAAATTGAGACAAAGAAGATAATCACATATGTCATGATATATTGGATAGTGAGAAAGACCCTACCAAAGAGGAATTTTGAAAGTGCCAACAAAGAAAGAGATTCTAAAAGATGTTGGAAAAGACCCTTAATGTTGACACAAAATGCTACTTCTTGCACATGGAATCTATGGGGGTTAAATTTTCAAAAGACTTCAATATAGATTGATTAAAAACAAGGGAAATTGAAACACCTATTTCCATTATTTCTAAACAACTGATGGCACTACAAAAAAAAAAACCAAGGGTTTGAAAGAAGGAACGGATAAACCTTCCAACCAATATTCACTTGACACAATTTGTTCGTTTCCCTTTGACAAAGGTTTGCATAAGCCACCATTTCCTCCTTAAGTTGAAATCCTAAAATATGATAAGTATAATGGTAATGGTGATCCACAAGATTATATCAGAGAATTTTACGCCTTGAGTATGGAGTTTGTACATGAGCATACATATCTAATTATACTCTCCCCTAGGAGCCTTGGTGGGCAAGCCATGTAATGGTTCAAAAATATCACTCCTATTGTCAAAACATTTGAAGAACTGGTTCAAAGGATTATTCACCATTACTCCTATAATAATCAACACAATATTACTATGTTATTATTGTGGATTGCACCCACAAGGGCTAAGTGTGAAACTTAGCTATCCTATGAAACATGGGACTACTTTTAGGTTGTGGGTGACCGATAATGAAAGTAGACCTCTGGATTAAGGGTCAATTTCCCTTGAATCACCTTGAAACTAAACTGAACTTAGAAGGGAAAAGGGAAGATAAATGTATTAACTTGAAAACTAAAAATGAAACTGGGTTGATTCACCAAATTTTAAAGATCAATAGATTGAAAACACACTCACAATGTGACTTAAAGGATAACTTAGAACTTCACAACTTCACCCTATTTATAATGTTTCCCTTAGGAGTAATAAGGTGTTGATTGTAGATAGGAAGGGAAAAGAGTTCCACAATCCAAAATACTTGTAAATGCACACAGATTAGGACTTTAGGCAACAAAATGCGCTTTTGAAAATTCAAATGAGAAATATATCAAATAAAGGATCAATTTTAATCACAATAACCTTGACACAAGACTCATCAAATAACTCAAAAATCAATAGGGAAAAGAAGGACAACTGCTATTCATTCAATCAAAAGGAGCCAAGACACAATCTCCTTCTCCAAGAGCTATGTACATACATATCTCATAGTGAGATAGGATGCAAGAACTACCTCTATCATAAAACGTGAGAGGTATAAATAGGTGAGGGATTAGAAAACTGCATCTCCAAGAAATTTGGAATCCCATGACTACCTCCACCAAATCAAGGACTAAATAGGAGAAATTTTTTCATTAAGGTCCATGGGATATGTTGTCCAAAGTTAGGTGACTTAACGTCCCCTAAAGGTAGTGAAAATGGGATATTTTCAGAATTTATGCCTTTAAAAAACTTTCTCCTTCAAAATCAAATCTCACCTAATTCCCCTAATCATGCCTTGGTAGGTAATATTTGAACAAGATGATTTATAAAACATCACTTGTCAAATATTTTACAATAAGAAATATGTATGATTTTACATTAAAATATCCCATTTAATAATGAACCCTAATTAGACTTGATAGGAAATACATTATCAAATACCAAAACCTAGGTATTTAGGGGTCATGTTTACATTTCTAACCTTGTCCATTAAAATAACTTTCATTAAAATATTTTCAATTTCCTTTAATAAAAGTTCCTATTTTCCTTCTTAATTCCCCCTTTCTTTTAGGCAAGATTTAAAGAAAACTCTAAATTATATGTTTTTAACATATATCCCACCTCATGTTTATAAAATAATCCTTTCAAAAGAAAGCCACTTTTAATATGCTTTAGAAACTTATCCAAATCGGTTCCTTGCCTTTTTAAACTACTCCTTGAAAAAATCTTGAGCCTTATGGGGAAAATCGAATGGAATGAGAGTTTTCCTTTGGGGAAACTTTCCATTTTTTTTGGTTTTTCCTGGATTAGCATTCAAATATGGTATGTAAGAAAAGAGGTAAGTAAACACTTCTCATTTCATTTCAAAGTTTTCATTTGCTGTTTTCAACTTGTCTTATGGCTGCTTCTTCTTCATTCCTTCCATGATTTGGAAACATTATTTATGTACCTATCTTCCATAGCATGTGTATGACTAAACTTTCTCTTCTTTTGATCATTGAGGACATCATATAGCTACTCTTTTGATGATTGTTTTTTCTTATGAATATGCAGATTTTGAAGATGCAGATTTTGTTGTGCCGTTTTCTTTGAGAGATACATCTGAAAATATGTCATATTTTTTATCTTGATCCTTGAAAATACTGATTTCTGAGATGTGCATACCAATGTTGTCTTTGATTTTTTTGAGATTCATATGCAAATTTTGTTTTGATTAAGATATATGGAAATTTTTCTATTGCTCCATTTTCTTTGTCCTGTAGAAATGATTTGTTTCTGTTTATCATGGAATCAATGAAGATGATCATCTAACACTTCTCATTGTGATGTTGGTCTCAAGATAGTTCCCTCTTTCATTTTCCATGTTTTATATATAATTTCTTTGAAAGAGGAAAGAATCTTACTATTATGCACTTGTGATCATACCTTCTCTGCTCATGGTGGAATGATGCACCTACATGACTACCTTGGATGCTTGATCTTAATAAAGAATCAAATTTTATTAGTTTTAGCATATTTTTCTTTATCATATTCTTTCCTCTGGATCCTTCATGCATGAGTTATAGTTATGATGCATGCCTTCTTTCTCTCCTGAATGTTCCATTGAGTACTGTTGCTCCATTGATTGCCCCTTTTTTGGATCAATGCTTCTCCTTGAGGCTGTGGGGAAAATCAGAAGCTCTATAGAAATGAAGTTTCTAATAAACCTCACAACGTCAATGTGTAGTACTATGAGGGTTGTGCACCTAATCAGGAGTGTTCTTGTCATGTAATTTGGGTTTTTCCAAGAGGTTTTAGTGGTCCTCTTGGCTCTCCCCACTTTGAAAAGCAACACCATTTATTGTACCTTTGGGGAATACAACATATTCATAAGTATTTTTTCTCATACAATATCTATCCTTTGAGGGTGGCTTTGTGATGGATTCCCTAAAAGGCCTCCTATTGTTTGAGCAAGGGTAAACAACAATATCACATTTTATTCTGTACCTGCACATGTAACAAACAAGTTAAGAAAATATGGTACCTCTCCTTCATGTATCATTTGAGTTTACACCTTTGAGAATGGTTTACTTTGATAGATTATAGCCACACACGTACATGCATAAGTGTAGATATAGATAGGTCATTGGATATCAGTTATTGCTTAGATCTAACCCATCTTCATCATGTAGGCTCTGGAGCAAGTTAGGAGTTGGAGTGGGCTCAAAATTCTTCTTTCAATTAGGCAATGACCTGTACCCCCTTATCTATTTGTATTTACTTATGTAGGGTATATGTAACCATATATTATTGAAGGCTATGCTCATGGTTTGTGTGAGCTCATATGATTTTCTTTGTTGTCCTTTCTGTACTTACTTGCCATTCATATGTAGATTCTAGATATGATCAGTATGTATGCCATTTCATTCCATTAGATACTTGCTTTTCCTTTCTTTCCTTTTCACACACTTTCAATTTATCTCAAGAAATGAACTCAAATCTAATCTAGATCATTAATAATTGCAAACTAGGGTATCTTAGCAAGCTCACCTAGTAAATAGGCTAACAAAATCAACCAATTGAATGAACATAAAAAGTGGTAACATTTTTGGTGACCTCAGCTGAGTGCTTTCCTGCTAAGTACCTCTTGACCATTTGCTTACTATATCCATTGGGCATGGAGTCCCTTGGTACCCATTGAAGAACCTAGCTCAAAACTGAAAACACAACAACTCCTTTTGAAACAAAGCCACTAAGTGTCTAAGATAGATTGGTATGATTCTGAGGGACTCAATCATGTGATTATTGATGGTTTGTATCAATTGGCTCTTGACTTGATAATACCAATCAATGATGCTTGCTTCAAGAGGCTTGAAGGATGACATCAACATGTCTCTGACTTATTACTAACAACTTAAAGTAGGAAAAACCTACTGAAATTGAAATACACTTGTGCTAGAGCACTTGGGGAACACATAAAACTAAACTGCAAAAAACAACTAGCTACTAATGTACAGGGGGTAGTTATTTGACCTCAGTAGCATGACTTGAGGTGAATCACATTCATAGGAATGGGCAATTCTTCTCCATCTATGGTAGACATTTGGAAGGCATTGTGAGCTTTTCACTTTGTGTTCACGAAGGGCCCACTCCATATTGCATCAAATTTGGTGTGTCTTAAAGGTTTTCTTTTTAATTCATCCCACTTAAGGACTAGATCTCTCTCTTTGAAAACTATAGGCATAGCTTTCTTCTCAAAAGTCTTCTTCATTTGAGTATGATGAGTCTCTAGATTTTCTAAGGCTAGTTTTCATGTCTTCTCAAGCTCAATCAATTTAGCAAGTCTAACTTGCATAAAATCCTCTTACATTAATTCAAGTTCCTTAATTAAATTTAGAGTAGGTATTTCAATTGAAACATGAACTCTAGCTTCTCTTCCATAAATTAGCATGTAGGGAGAATTACTTGTGGATATTTTAGGGTTTATCCTATCTACCCACAAGGCCATTTTTAGCTCGCTGTGCCAATCTCTTTGGTTCCCCTTAGTGGTCCTCTTGATGATCCTTATCAGGTTCTTATTAGTTGACTCTGCCTAACCATTACCCTGAGGGTAATAGTTGGATGAAGTATTTAGAATAATGTTGTGACTTACTGCCCATTTAGAAATATTTATCCCAAGGAAAGCTAAGACATTTTCTGAGATGGAGTTAGGTGTGCCAAATCTTGCCACAATGTCTTAGTAGAAGTTAAGGCCATAGCTTTCATATGCATCCTTCAATGCCATAGCCTTTGTCCATTTAGTAAAGTAATTTGTGGCTGTAATAATCCACTTGTGGCCAACACTAGAAGGTGGATTGATGGGGCCAATGAAATCCAATCCCCACTTTGTGAAGGATTTCTCTACTTTAATATGATGCAATGATAAGGCTGCCGAATTTTGTTTGTGCAAACAGAGCACAATTCTTACATCTTCTCACCCAAGAAAAGGCATCCTTATTAAGTTTGGGTGAGTAATACCCTTCTCTCATCACTTTTAGAGTAGTAGTCCTTGCTACAAAATGGCCTCTAGATGCTCCATCATGGAACTCCTCAAGAATTATGTCTATCTAGTTTGGCTCTACACTCCTTCATAAAATACCATTATAATATTTTCTATATAAGACATCATTCAAGATGAAAAAAGGAATGGCCTGAAGCCGAAAATACCTTCTTTTGGCCCTATCAAGACCTTGGGGACATTCACTAGTTAGGAGGTAGTGTTTCATTTCAGTTGTCCAGCTTGTAGGATCTACATCTTGATTGATTAGGAAAACATCACCTTCTGATTAATTATTGTCATCTTTTCCTTCTGCCAATTGCTAACACAATCCTTTACCTCTTATCAACTTGGTGATTTTAATTTGAACATCATACTTCATCAACTTAGTAATCCAACTAGCTCTTTTATGATTCAAATCCTTGTTCAAAAGGAAATCCTTGATACAGGGGTGAGCAACAATGAGATGAACTGTATTGTTGGAAATAAAATGCCTAATTTTTTTCAAACTTCTTACCACTGCCAAGATATGCTTCTTCACAAAGGTGTAGTTCAACTCATATCCATCTAAACCTTGACTATAGAAGGCCATTGGTTTCTCCTTTTTATCATGATTCTATTGAACTAACATGGAAGATATGGTGTCAGTATTCCCAAATGCATAAAGAGTGAAGTATTTTAAGAAATTAGGGTTTACTAGAGTAGGAGAAGATGCTATTGGCTCCTTTACCTCTTCAAAAAACCTTTTTCCTTCACTTGTCCAATGAAAGGTTACATTATTCTTTAGGATCTGTGTCATAGGCTTGAGAAATGCTACAACATTTGGGATGAATCTCCTCATGAAATTGATTCTCCCTAGGAAGCTTTGTATCCCCTTCTTGTGTGTTGGTAATGGTAGTGCCAGAATTGCACTTATCCTTTTAGGGTCAATGGTTGTACCCTCTTTAGAAACAATATGTAATAGAATATTACCTTCATGGACAACAAAGATGCACTTCTTTTGGTTCAATGAGACTCCAAAATCCCTGCATCTCTCAAAGATCCATTTCAAATGAACCAAGTGCTCATTAGTATTTTTTGAAAAAATAGTTATGTCATCTAGATAAACAAGGAAAAACTTATACATTAGGCTAGAAAATTCCATCTCCATAGCTTTTTGGAATGCTATGCTAGCATTAGACAACCCAAAAGGCATATTCCTATATGCCATGGTACCCCACTTAGTTGTAAAAGTTGTCTTGTACTGGTCTTCTACTTTTACCAAGATGTGATAGTACCTAGAAATACTATCTAGTAATGAGAATCTATTAGACCTTGATACAAACTGTAGTATCTACTCCATGGAAGGCAATGGTTGGTGATCTTTTAAGTGAGGCTCAGTTAAGATCTATGAAATCTACACACAACCAAATTTCACCATTCTTCTTCCTGATAGGAACCAAGTTAGAAACCCAAGAAGTTTGCTTGATAGGGAATATAATGTTATCCTCAATCATTTTTCTTAGTTCTGCCTTCATTAATACCTCCAACTTGGGGTTGATAGGTCTCTACTTTTGTCTTATAGGTTTAGCATTGGGTTCAAGCTCAATAGTGTGTTGAGCTAAATTATGCTCAAATCCTTTCAAGTCACAGTAATCCCATGCAAACACATCATTAAATTCCTAGCATAATGAGACAAAATCTTACTGCTCAAGTTGAGTACATACCTTTCCAAGCTTTAGGAACTTATCCTAGAGTATCTCAATGGGTTGATAGTTTTCATCCTTCATAGTAATGTTTTCCTTATCTCCTCTAAGCTAGTCATCAGAGTTAAAGATAGACTCAAGGGTGACTAACCCCTTGGGTAACTTGTTAGTTTTCAATTGCAACATCTAATCATTGTATTGATAGGCATACTTACTCTGATTTGCATTAGAGAATTCAACTTCTTCCATCAAAAATTTTAAGATTTGTTCAACACTTTCAAATATTTTCCATCTTATTCAATTGTTTGGAACTGAAGGTCTTACAAAGATCTTCACATACTGATGCATTTCAGTGTTGTTGACCTCCTTAGGAATGTCATATTCAGCTCCCATGGCAACCATCTTGTCTTCTTTCTTGTTCTAATTTCTAGGAAGAGAGATTAGGTTAAGAGAATCAAAACCTTCAATCAGATCCCAAACTTTGTGTTTGCACATCTTGAGCACATCATTTTTGGTGAGGATGGTATTACAAATTTGATTAACTATTAGCTCGTTATCACCAAAGACTTGAAAACACTTGATTCCCTTCTTCTTGGCCCACTCCAAACCATGGATTAAAGCCTCATATTCTATTGCGTATTAGTGCAGCTAAAGGAAAAGCATGCTGTAGAATAATACCTTTTGTTTTTCTGGTGACACTAGAACAACCCCTCCTCCTACACTGATATTTCTTCTGGAACCATCAAAGAACAAATTCCATAGATCATTCTGTTGCTGGACCCTTATCCTCTTTCTTCATCAAATTTGGGATCACAATATTATGCTCATGGATGATATACACTCCTATACCAGACACTTCCATGTTCCTAAAAGGATTATCTTCTAGGTTTTCTTTTGCCCACTCATCCAAGGAAATGTATGGGATATTTTCAATAGGAGTCTATGGTTCTGAGACAATGTTGCCTGACTTTCAGTCACCCATTTTTTTGACAATGTTAGAGTCAAGTCAGGTCTATTTCGTTAGTGTCTAGGTCTAGTCTTCCCTAGGATAGGAAGTATTTGTCGGGTTCCCCTGCCATTGCCTTCTTGTTTCAAGCTGGGTGGGTTGTTATCAAGGTCTCATTATTTGGGTAGGTTGTAGATCCCAACTTGGCAAAGATCATGGTGCTCCAATTGATGATCTTTTCAACAAGTGGAATGATGTTTGGGAGTAATAAGTTTCAGGCATTCAAAAGAACCATGAGAAGATTCTTCATGTGAGGGATGCAATGACAAAGCCGGCATTGAATCATTCAGTTTTTACTCTATATAGCAGTCTTTGAACGTTCAGGATGTTTTTGACTTTTGGTCTGAAAATTCTCTATGTTTTTTATCTCTGATTTGAAAACCCTCTCTATTTTTGACCTTCAAGTGTGCAAATCTGACTAGGTGGGTCCCAGTTTCTAACATCACCATGGGGCTAGTCAGTAGTCAAGCAAACAACAAGCCACCAGCGGTCAGTGGTTAATATCTTCACAGTTGGTCGCATGATTGCATGAGCTCTTTTGAGCCCATGTGACCATGTGATAAACCATCAGTGGTCATAGTTAAGAAAGTTCTAAATGGTTTGCGGTGGTAGATAACACTTTGCGGTTGGTCCCATGATCACATAGGCCTTCCTGGCCACATGTGATCATGCAACAAACGGTCAAGAAAAAGCTTTCAGCTCTGGTGGTGGGTCCTTGGGTGGTGACTTGTCTAGTTTTCATTGGCCGACGGGGTAATACATTGGCAGTGGGATCCTTCCACATGTCCAGGTGGGACCGAAGATGCTTGCGAACTTGACCAGTGGTAGAGCGGTTGCATGATCGCATAGATTAAAATAATACCATGCGATCATGTGACAATGTAAACTTGGGAGGTGGCTATGCTATTGGGACCCATGTACACTGATGATAGGAGGGACTAAATGGATGGGCTTGCTAGAATCCACGTGTGCCAATGGTAAAGCAGTCACATGATCACATAGATTAAAATAATACCATGCGATCATGCGACAATGTAATTTTGGGAAGTGATGTGCTCTGCTGGGACCCGCATATGTCAATAATGCGTCCACGTGTCAGGTGGGACCAAGAATTTCTCCACAGTTGTAAGATGCTCACCGATGGCTCACGCTTTTCCATGATGATGTCACTTTTTCTTTGTGGTAAAATGGGATTCTGACATGTGTTAGCACATAAATAAAAAAAGGATTAAAAGATTATTCGGCGGGTGCTTAAACATTAGAGTTAAAAGTTGACGAAAGGAGAATAATAAAATAAATGAACTTTCGACCTTTTTTTCCAAAGTTGACTGTCGTATCAGAATAGAAAATGTCTGTTACAAAACACATCAAAGGAAATATTGAAGTCTCGAGGCTAAGTTGATTAATGCATTTGGAACAGAGAGGAGAATTGCATGTTAAAAGGGCTTATGCTGTTGAATAACCGGTAAGGTCTAGACTAGAGGCTTTGTCAGAAGCTCCTATCGCAGTAAAGGAAAACATAATAATGTGGCACATGTTAGACATAGTAACCTTATTAGATGTTTTCATGATGATAAGGTGAGGCTCCTTCCAGATTTATATTTGTATTCAGAATTGCATCAAGGATGATTCCTTATGATATGAAAACAAGAAGTCTAATACAGAGGGGATTATTGATACAATGTTATGACTGACCTCTCGATAGAGATCACAAGTAAGAAAGAATGAAGAGTATAATACTAATGGTGTTGTATGTTGTAGCTTACAGTAGAGAAGATGCAACATGGGTTGCCCCAGGTGGTGGTAGTGGTAAAGCTATTATGTCGTGCCAAATATTTCTGAGACATTTAAAGAAGGTTGAATACAGTTGTAGATCGGATTGACTATTGTTTGAAAGATAGCTTGACTCTGAGAAGCCCAATGGACTTCGGCTTGACAGGTGTTGTTTGAGGAAATGAAAGGTCTCAAATTGAAGTGTCATAAGTCTGTGATTGGCTTTTCAAATTCTTTCATCGAGGATGTTCCTGTTTTGTGCTTTGTCTTTCTGTATTTTGGAAGTTGAATCATTTCCAGTGGCTATAAGCATTGTATGTAAACTCTATAAATACGGGGAAGGAAATCAATGTAATGGGGGCGGGGGGGGGGGGGGGGGGGGGGGGGCAAACTGGATATTGGAGCAAAAGTGATTCCATTTACTGAGCTTTATTTCTAGTTTTGTTCCATTTTAGTTAATCATCTACATTTGAATAGAAAGGACAGTTATGTATGAAGCTATGATTACATATTGGATTCCATTTCATGTCTGTGGTTGCAGTAAGTAATTCCATTTTCTTGTCATATGTAACTCTTCTCCTATTTGTCCTATTTGTTAGATTCATTCTGGATAGAAAGTATAATTGTGTATGAAGCTGTGATTTTTGCTTGGATTCCATTTCATGTCAGAGGTTGCAGTGAGGGCAAGTCCATTTGCTGTTCGTATATGATTCTACTCCTATTCTCTCTAAGTAGAATTTGCATGATTAGAGTAGTTAGATTAAAGTTAGTAGATAGAATATATACCCTTGCCTAAATTATTTGTGTCTATGAGCAATTTGGTTAAAACACATCAGAGACAGCCTGGTGATCAGTTTAAAAACATATTCATTGAACACCATACACAATCAGGGAACTGTACCTATTAATTTAGAGGGCAGTGATTGAAGATATACACTGAACCAATTGTTGGTAACATCCTTTTTTTCTCTTACCTTGGGTGATTTGGGAGTCAAAGATTGAAAATCTTAGAAGAGGACAAACTGTTAACCAACAGACAATAAGTTGCTTCTCATGGAATATTAGGTTGGCATTGATGGGAGTAGGAGTATAGGGCTCCACATGATCTTTTGTAAAGGTTTCTAATTTGAGTTTGACCCTTGTACCATACCTAGTTTTGAAATATAGGTGAGACCAATCTGATGCAAGATACCCACCCAAATTGGCAGTAAAGTCTCTACTAAGGAAAATGGAAAAGTAAGGTGGTAGGTCAATGACATACACATCCTTAGGGATGGACAAATTAGGACACTTGTGCAATGTGAGACTTAGGTTCTTTATTACTCTGTCTGTATTGAATGATGATCCATCTAATTGGACAACTAGATTATCTAGAGGCTCATAAGATAACCCTAAGGTGTCAACCAACTGCTTAGGTATGACTGGGCTTCTTTCTCTTGAGTCAATCATATAGTTATGCACTAAGAAATTTCTAATGATAAGAGTAACATAAAAAGGAGGGGTCTTGACCTATGGAGTTTGTTGGTTAGTTGTAGACTGCAAGCTTTCTACCACATGTTGTTGATGTTTTTGGGACACATCAACCATCAAAACCCTAGGTTTTTATGAAACATCTCTATTAGTTAATGAAGTTTTAGACAAAACATTAAACATTAATTCACTTTTCCCAGGAATGGCTAAAATATCTAGCATGGGTACACTTATAGAAGTTTTCTTCATTTGTTCTACAATATTAAAGGAACCCAATCTTACATTTGAATGTCCTTTCCCCATAGCAACATCTGGTTGTGATGGTGTAGGTTGTACCACTATCTTCATAGGATCCTTGGCTGGTATATATTTTCCACGAGGTAATATTTGAACCTCCTTGGGCTGTGAAACCACAACCTGGACATGATGACTTGTAGAAGCTGGTTGTTCTGTGTCCATGGCCCTCTTCTTAGACCTTGTGTTAGCTGAAATTGGGACATAATTATGGTTACCAATGAGGGGAAAGTTAACCCAATATAATTCCTCACTTTGCCAATTCATAAGATCCACATCAAATATATTGTGTTCATTTGTGCTAGCTAGCTAATTGGGATGCACCTGAGGTTCTCAAGGCATCTCCTAGTGAGCCATAATGATGTTCTATACCACAAGGGCCTAACCAAATCCATTGGGAAAAACTCCTTGATTGTGTTTCTAGTTGCATGGGAAATCCCATTCATAATCTTGTGTCATATTGTTTTTTGGTAGCAGAACAAGATCCCTAGAGGTACTAGGAATGTTAGGATTGTAGGGTTGGCAGGCTCTTTGATTATAATTCCTTGCTTAGCCTTGCTGACTTGACTGATAAGGGGGTCTATTTTGTTGGTATTGGCCCTGGTATGGAGCTTGGTAAGGCTGTTGGTAAGACTGGAACTACTTCCTTTTGAGACTAACAAGCTCATTGGTAACATTTTGCAAGGTCTTTTTAAATTCCTTCAGTTCTTGGGACTAGTCTATAGCTGGGCTAGTGGCCTATTGGGAAGGAGCTGGGGTAGGGGGAATAGATTCCAAAGCTAGAATTTCTTCACAAACAAGTTACAACTTTGGGAAGATGGGCATTGGAGGCCTTGGGGCTATTTTCATAGCTTGAATGAGACTATTCTTGACTCTTATGGCAATATCAAAGGTTATCGGTAAGTTGTTTCCTCCCATGGACTAGATCATCATAGAAATGTCACTGTTAAGTGCCCTCATATAATAAAAGAAAACATGCTAGTTTGAAGGCCTAACTATTGATGGGATCCTGTTCCATGTTCTTTGGAACCTGAAATTAAAACCCAGCATGTGTTCATGGGGTGCCCTCTTTATGGTAGTCAAATGTTCTACCAAGGAAAGATGGTTAGATTTATCATCAAATTGAGCAGTCAAGGAAACACGTAGCTCATCCCAAGTTGCTATAGAGTTAACTTATAAACCCCTGAACCATTGCAAGTCTTTTCTCTTAAGCGATGTTGCTAACAACTTGTAATATATAAAATATGGTTCAAATACGGTTTAGAATAATGCATATGAAAGAGACCCTAAACCCATATTTTATATATACATTTGAATTCTAAGGGGATGGAATGTAAATCTGGGAATATAAGTATTGAAATGAAGAAATAAAAGTACTCACCTTCGAAAAAGAACCTGGTGGAAACCCTGTCAAACAGTCTCAGAAACTGTTGATTTTCGCAATCCTAGACTGAAACTGCGAGATATACAAAACCCAAAAATATTTTTCTTTTTTGAGCAAGGTCAACCTTGACCTCAGGATCAGGGTAAGATCTTACCCCAGGGTACAATCTTGACCCCCACTAAAAGTTGACCTTGACTCGAAACAACTCTGATAGAAATTTTGTTCGCGGATCCCGGAAGTTAGACAAAAAGGGTATCCAAATCTACACTGATATTTGTCATCCCACACCTATACCTATAAGAAAAAGGGTTTTGTTGTTGGGATGAGGGGTTTGCCTTAGTCAAACCCTAGTTTGGAATCAACCTTAATAATGGAATTGAAATAGAGAATGCTAGCAAGTAGTAGAAGTAGATCTAACAACAAAGCTATGATATTCAATAGATATGCAATTGTATTTGAAATGTAAACAAGTATGTTCATATGAAAGATTGAACACAACATTAACCAATGTAAATCAAAACATCCATGATTGTATGCTTGGAGTCCACCTTGAGGGAAGAATGAATGGATCTTGAAGATGAACACAGGATCTTGAAGGAAGATCACACCACCATGATGGATAGATCTAGGGTTTGAATGATGAATCTTGAATACTTGAACAAAATCCCTTCAAAGGCTTGAATGCTTGAATCCTTGATCTTCAATGGGGAACTTGAATGCTTGAATGCATGATTGCTTGAATGCTTTCTCACTTGATTTTCTTGAGAGAAAACTTGATGGATTGTGAACATCTCCTTGAGAGCTCTTGATGAATAATGGATTTCCAAAAGATGCTTGATTGTGGATGTGAAAATGAGAGAGGAAGGCTTCCTTTTATAGTGATCTAGAGCACAAAATTCTAGAGGGGCCACATATGAGACATAAATTCCCATTGGGCCCATACCCCTAGATTAAATGTAATTTAAGAGTTTACTATTTCAGAGACCAAAACAATCGACCCAGAAGTGGGAAAATAAATCTTTCTGAAACCCGACATTCGAAAATCATGGAATCTTGAAATTTGGACCTTGGGTCAAGGTTGAGGTCAACTTTGACCTAGGTAAGAGTCAAGGTTGACTTTGACCTAGGTCAGAGTCGAGGTCAAATTTGAACTAGAAATTCAACCTTGACCCTGAGGTCAAAGATCTTATGATCTCAGTCCAGAATGCCAGAAAAGTGCATAAAGAGGGTGTGCAAAGGGGCAGAGTAAGGAGAAAAGCTATATTCAAGCCAGGGACCTACCCAAGGCATTTGACATGACCCCACACTACCTACTCAAAGGGCTAAACCTATCATAAATGGAAGTGCTTCCATTTTACGATGATACATTTAGCCCCCACTTTAGCAAGAGTATGGATTCAATGAAAGCTCTTGGTAAAGGAGAAGAAGGAAGAGATCCAAGTGGATTCGCAATGAGATAAAATAAAACTTAGCTAAGGACACAAGCCCCCAGACTAAGGATTTTGACTCAACATACATGCATGAGGGTGCGAAAATAAAGAGAAAACTAAAAGACACAAAAGAGGGGTTAGTACTAAAACAAACCCAAATCAACTAGTAATTGAAACCTTGCTAAGAAATGCTTCCTATACTAATATCATATTCAGAAATCTATCATAAAAGCATAAATGATTACATAAGAAAGACAAGAGCAACACTATAAATAATATAGCTTCATGATCCAGTCCTACTAGCATGAAAGCGAAAAGAGAGAGAAGAGAGAGAGTGATTACCTCGCCTAGTAAGATGCCCACCTTATCGTGAATCACCAAGGAGGGAGAGCCCAACAGGTGGCCAACTTGATAGTTCACCTAGAAACTATTCTTTACAATTGTAATGCATCTTCTGATGGCTTTTGGAATACCCATGGATCAACCTTCTAGTATCACCATGGAATATAAAATGCGTGTCTCCTCAGGATTTAGCAACTTATGTGTGTTACCTTCGAAAGATTTAGCATATTGAAAATTGAAAATGCATGTCTCTTCAGGATTTAGCAACTTATGTGTGTTACCTTTAGAGGATTTAACATATTGAAAAATTTAAAAATGTGTGTCTCTTCAGGATTTAGCAACTTATGTGTGTTACCTTCAGAGGATTTAGCATATTGAAAATTGAAAAATGTGTGTCTCTTCAGGATTTAGGAACTTATGTGTGTTACCTTCAGAGGATTTAGCATATAAATGAAAAACTATAGTGCAAGGGAGACCCTATATATGCCCCTCTCCTTATCGTGGTTTTCTACTAGACATGATAAGGAAGAGAAAGAGGATACCTATTTCACAACATAAGGAGATATCCTATTTAACAACAATGTATACTATATTCCTAGCAAAGGGTATTGATCCCTACATCCAAGAGTATAGATAATCATGAAAAGGATATGTCACTCATGGAAAAAGGATCCTCAAAGAAAAAGATCTTATCAACAAGACCCCCACCATAGAGGAGTGCTTTTAGATAAAATATCATCTTTCAAAAGGAAAACAAAATTCAATCATCTAATCCCTGTAGTTAAGAGGAAGATGAATCTTTGGAAAGAGGGAAACAAATCTAACACCAAAGCAAGGGTAAGAGTTTATAAAGAACATAATTTTCAAAATAGAGAAGAGGTGATGACCTAGGACAACAACCTCTCACATAAAAGGATATCCATAGCCAAAACATCAATCAGTATAATGAAATAAGATTGCAAGATAAAAAAAATGCCACTAAGCTAAGGAAAGAAGATCCCTAGACAAAGAGAAAGAAGGAAGAACCTTTCCCCCTAGGGATGAAAGCAAGGGATAACTTTTGAAAAACAAGCATCTTAGAAAAGATATCATAAATACTAGAAGAGAGCGATGGATGATTAGAAGCAAAAGATGTCATAATACAAAACCATCGAGATAAATGAGAGAAAGAATAACCAATTATGCTCAAAGATAAAAACATAATGGATTTTGGAGGACTGGGAGAAATACACCTCTTGCCCCCCAATCTAGAGACAAGAGGAGAAAAGATCTATATTATATCAAAATGAGGGGTAAAATTATGAAGAAATCTCAAAAGGGAAGTTTCTTTTCTCTGACCTTTAATATCACTATGGATTAGATAATAAGGGGAAGGTAATTTAAAGAATCTTTGCACATCTAGTGCATCATGAACCATAGTTTGAACCTCATCATAAGTGTGGGAAGAACTAGTAATAGAAAATGGAGAAATAGGAGTGGGAATATTAGGAATCAGATTAGGAAGGATAAGATTAGGATTAGGAATATTAGGAACTAGATTAGGAAGGATAGGGGTAGGAAGACTAGGAGATGGTGTATCATCTACCAAATTCTTCACATAATCCAAAAGAGTAATAGGTTCATCACATAAATTCTTGATGAAAGTTTTGAAATTAGGAAGGCAAGTATTAGTCAATCTCATAATAGCATAATCACTATAAAGGATTTGAAATGTTTTAACATAAGTGACAGGATCTTCCTTACCATCATAATTCTCAAGAAAATGCATGTTGGCTTGTTGAAGAACATGAGAACAAATAATGTCTAGGGATAAAGGACTACCCATGTCACATGTAGGAATACTAAACTTGGATTGAGTTAAGGATGCAAGTTGTTGTTGTAAAGAGGACACAGTTTGAGCCAGACTAATGACTATGAAATCATTAGGAGAAATAGGAGGCATAGAAACATTAGGAACACTAGGAAAAGTGTAGGAAGCTGTAGGAATGGAAGACAAAACCATAGGAACACTTAGAACCATAGTTGGAAGAGGGTTGGAATAGGTATAAGGAATACTATAGTAAGAAGGCTGTGAGGTAGGTAAAGACACCGGTGGAACACTCACAAGAAGAGATGAAAGAGATGTAACCACTAAAGGAGGAGTGTAAGTAGGAATGTTGGGTAAAGGAATAGATGAAGGTTCCACACTAGTGACAGGAGGAGTGAATCCTGAATCTTGAGCTTCTTGAGCTAAAGGTTTTTTCATTTAACTATGCAAGATGAGTGATACCACACAGGAGATTAACACCTTGACCACTTTCAAAAAGGATTTTATCAAAGGATTTTCTCAAAGGTATCTATATCTTGAATATAATACTTAGGATATAACATTCTAGGTGCATCAATGTTGTAAATAGTGGAACATGAAGGTAACCATGCACACACCCTATGGTAAAGATCAATTGAAGAGGTTGTAGAGGAAGATGAAATAGGAATAGGATCAATGGAGATCTCATTCAAACAATTTTCATCCTCACTTCCATGTACCTCATTAAGGGATCTATCCTCTTTTGTAATAAAAACCTCATCAAAGTATTCAAAACAAAAATCATACATGTTGAACATAAAATAATACTACAAGCATGGAAAATGTAAATATTTTTGTATTTTTAAAGGAATTTTGCAATTTTTTTTGTATTTTTGAAATATAAATGCAAGAGCATAAAAGAAATCTACTTATATAATTATGCAAGATATAACACAAAATGCAAATCTAACACCATAAAGAAGGAGTTGTCTATCGTGGGTTCACCAAAATGTAATATATAAAATATGGTTCAAATAGGGTTTAGAATAATGCATATGAAAGGGACCCTAAACCCATATTTTATATATACATTTGAATTATAAGGGGATGGAATGTAAATCTAGGAATATAAGTATTGAAATGAAGAAATAAAAGTACTCACCTCCGAAAAAGAACCTATTAGAAATCTTGTCAAATAGTCTTAGAAATTGTTGATTTTTGCACTCTTAAGCTGAAATTGCGAGATCTACAAAACCTAGAAATACTTTTATTTTCTAATAAAGGTTGACCTTGACATCAGGATCAGGGTAAGATCTTACCCCAAGGTACAATCTTGACCCCCACTAAAAGTCAACCTTGACCCGAAACAACTCCGACAGAAATTTTGTTCGTGGATCCTAAAAGTTCAACGAAAAGGGTATCCATATCTGCACTAAGTCCTACACCTGTACCTGCAAGAAAAAAGGTTTTGTTGTTGGGATGAGGGATTTGCCTTAGTTAAACCTCAGTTTTGAATCAAACTTAATAATGAAATTGAAATAGAGAATGCTAGCAAGTAGTAGAAGTAGATCTAACAACGAAGCTATGATATTCAATAGATATGCAATTGTATTTGAAATGTAAACAAGTATGTTGATATGAAAGCTTGAACACAACATTAACCAATGTAAATCAAAACCTCCATGATTTTATGCTTGGAGTCCACCTTGATGGAAGAATGAATGGATCTTGAAGATGAACAAAGGATCTTCAAGGAAGATCATACCACCATGATGGATAGATCTAGGGTTTGAATGATGAATCTTGAATACTTGAACCAAATCCCTTCAAAGGCTTGAATGCTTGAATCCTTGATCTTTAATGGGGAACTTGAATTCTTGAATGGATGATTTCTTGAATGCTTTCTCACTTGATTTTCTTGAGAGAAAACTTGATGGATTGTGAACATCTCCTTGAGAGCTCTTGATGAATAATGGATGTCCAAAAGATGCTTAATTGTGTCCATGTGAAAATGAGAGAAGGCTTTCTTTTATAGTGATCTAGGGGAAAAACTTCTAGAGGGGCCACATATGAGACATAAATTCCCATTGGGCCCATACCCCTAGAAATGGACCTAGATTAAATGCAATTTAAGAGTTTACCATTTCGAAGACCAAAACAGCCGACTCAAAAGCGGGAAAACAAATCTTTCCAAAACCCAACATTCAAAAATCATGGAATCTTGAAATTTGGACCTTCAGTCAAGGTTGAGGTCAAATTTGACCTAGAAATTTGACCTTGACCTTGAGGTCAAAGATCTCAGGATCTCAGTCCAGAATGCTAGAAAAGTGCAGAAAGAGGGTGGAAAAAGGGGCAGAGTGAGGAGAAAAGATAGATTCAAGCCAGGGACCTACCCAAGGCATTTGACATGACCCCAAACTACCTACTCAGAGGGCTAAACCTATCTTAAATGGAAGTGCTTCCATTTTATGATGATACACAACCTAACATCCACATCATCATGGGTTATGTGATAAAGACCAGAGAGGGATGCAACATATCTTATGTGCTCAATGGCTGAGGTTTGATCCTCTCTAATAAAAATGGGAAATATTTTAAGAGATCATATGGTTAATTTATTATGTTGCTACAAATTTAGAGGGATACCCTGGTTAAAAGCCACAAAAGGATGGGCCATAGGTAGATTTGAGAGAACTTTTACTACTAGGGATAGTTGAGCTATTAGGGGTGGTGGTGGGATAACATAAGCACTTGTAGAGGTATGACTAGAACCAGTAGGTTGAGATGCACTAGGCTAGGACTAAATGTCCTTGGCTGAACTAATATTACTTTTAGGTGGGGCTAGCTCTATATATTCAAAAGGATTCCTACTTTGACTAGTTGGTATCCTGCTCATATGCTGGAAAGATTGATCTACATAAAAAAAATATTGGAGTCGCCAAGTATGATATCTCACAATTCATAATAAGAACATAGCTATTGCTCATACCAAACAACTCATAAGAAAATTTTCTCAGAATGATGGCTCAAAAGAGTGTCCCACCGGGCATGCCAAAAAATATTGTCACTTAGGATTGCACCCGCAAGGGATAAGTGTAAAACATGGGACTACTTTCAAGTTGTGGGTGACCTATAATGAAAGTAGATCTCCAGGTTAAGCGTCGACTTCCCTTGAATCACCTTGAAACTAAATTGAACTTAGAAGGGAAAAGGGAAGATAAATGCATTACTTGAAAACTAAAAATGAAACTAGGTGATTCATCAAATTTGAAAGATCAATAGAATGCAAACACACTCACAATGTGACTTAAAGAATAACTTAGAACTTCACAACTTCACCTATCTATAATATTTCCCTTAGGAGTAATAAGGCATTGATTGTAGATAGGAAGGGAAAAGAGTTCCACAATCCAAAATACTTGTAAATTTACACAAATTAGGACTTTAGGAAACAAAATGTGCTTCTGAACATTCAAATGAGAAATATATCAAATAAAGGATCAATTTTAATCACAATAACCTTAACACAAGACTCATCAAATAAATCAAAAATTAATAGGGAAAAGAAGGACAACTTTTATGCATTCAATCAAAAGGATCCAAGACACAATATGCTTCTCTAGGAGCTACAAACATATATATCTCAAAGTGAGATAGGATGCAAGAAATTCCTCTATCAAAAAATGTGAGAGGTATAAATAGGTGAGGGGGTAGAAAACTGCATCTCCAAGAAATATGAAATCCCATGACTGCCTCCACCAAATCTGGGACTCAATAGGATCAAATTGTGTATTTAGGTCCATGGGATATGTTGTCCAAAATTAGGTGACTTAACCTCCCTTGAAGGTGGTGAAAATGACCAAAATTAGGTGACTTAACCTCCCTCGAAGGTGGTGAAAATGAGAGATTTTAAGAATTTATGCGTTTACAAAAATTTCTCCTTCAAAATCAAATCTCACTTAATTCCCCTAATTATGCCTTGGTAGGTAATATTTGAACAAGATGATTTATAAAACATCACTTGTCAAATATTTTACAATAAGAAATATGGATGATTTTACATTAAAATATCCCATTTAATAATGACCTCTAATTAGACTTGATAGGAAATACATTATCTGTTAGGAATAACAATCCACTAATACAACTGAGAGGGGGGGGGGGGTGAATCAGTTATAGAAGCAATATAAGATCAAATGAACATAATGAATGCCAACACAATAACATAGTATTTGTTGTCGAGGAAAAATTGTTAAAGGTAAAACCCTGATGGGAATTAATTCCCACTAATGATGTACTGAGATTATAGTACCCTTGTTATAAGATCTAGCCCTATCAGGAGCTAATTAAAAAATTATAGTACATAGTCCTTATTAGAGGACATACCCTATTAGGAGTCAAGAAAAAGAAGGTAGGCTCACTGCCCAAAGAAGGTTATGTCCACCTTTAGAACTCACTGTTTGCAATACAAGTGTATGTAAAGAGATACACAATCTTTGAACTATCTGATAGCAACTATCTTTGCTTGATCACTTCCAATGAAGTATATAGGTTATCCTCTACTCTAAATCTAGCAGACATAAGCTCCCATCTTCCACAATCCTCTTTTACATCTCATCCATTCTCCCATATCTTTTCAAAAGAAAAGATCTTACATATATACCCTATTATAAAATAAATGTTTAGGTCGGCCAATTAGGCTTTCCTAATATACAAATAATTACATAACTCCTTGCTAAGATACACATGGTATCTAAAACAAGTATACAACAATTAAAATTCAATAATTAAGGACCAACATCTGTAAATCATGCTCGCCATTCATGATACATGCTACAACTCTAAAGTCGGCTTCCAAATAGGTCATCTCCAGAACACATGCCATATATGACATCATCCTTATTTTGGTACCTTGCTAAGATCAATGAACATTATTTAGTGCACTATCTATCATCCCTTAAGGTTGCATACACTGAATCCTCATTTCCTATAAGATATACTCAAAACTCAGAGACTTACTCTGTCAGCTTCCACTGTCACTGTCCAGTAACTAGTCTTCACTAAATCCTTTGTAACTCAACCAATATAAAATAAAATATCATGCGATCTTAGATATAAGATCACAACACCTTCCTCTACACACAAATGACTTCACACATTTTGAAACATCTGTACACTATCTGTACACTGTAATAACCAACCTGTTCTCTTCATAGAAATATATGTTGACATTAGTGACAAAAAAAATGACAAAAGTAATTACAAAATCACTCAATGTAGTAATTAAACATATTAGATGTATCCAAAAATATCCCCATTGCATTAGAAAAATCCAACAATCTCCCCCTTTGGCATTGATGGAAACATATTGGAAAATCCATCAACCCAAAAGTGTTCTCTCAGTACCTTTACCACATAGTCTCTTTCCCGTAGGATTTTCACATAGTTTCTTTCCCCCTTTGACAACAATGGAAAAGGGTTCCATAATTCATCAATTGTCTTCAACAAATGACTTCAACAATCACTCCCCCTAAGGAGTAGATCCATACATCAAGTTCAAAATATGATAAGGCTCTGAAAACCTCTGGATTGATGCATCCCTGCATCATTTATTTCTCACTAGGAGGGGATGCACCCCAATCATACCTCTGAGATACTCAAAGGCATCTTTTGGAAATGGATTTGTAAAGATGTTTGCTGTCTATTCCTTTGTGCTAATGTATTCCAACCTTATTTCCTTCTCTACTACCTTATCTCTTAATAAGTGATACTTAATAGAAATATGCTTAGTTCTAGAGTGCATCACAAGATTCTTTGACATGTTTACTGTACTGGTGTTATCAAAATGGATAACCACTAGTTCAAAAAAATTTATTCCAATATCTTTCAGCATTTGTTTCATTTAAACAATTTGAGTGTAGTTAATAGCAGCAACAACATACTCAGATTTGACAGTAGATTGAACTATACAATCTTTCTTTTTACTTAGCCATGAAACCAACTTTTTACCAAGGAAAAATGTACCTCCACTAGTACTTTTCCTATCATCAATATTCCCTACCCAATCTGCATCAGTATAAGCATGAAGTTCAAATTCATCATTTCTATCATACCATAAGCCACATTCCATTATTCCTTTCAGATATCTAAATATCCTTTTTACGACAGCTAGGTGTGTCTCTTTAGGTTCTTCCTAATATCTAGCCATAATTCTGATAGCATTAGCAATATCTAGTCTGGTGTGAGTCAGATATTGTAGTCCACCAACCATTGATTTGTACTTGGTCTGAAAAACACTCTTTGTCTCATCATTATTTGATAGTTTGTGACCAGTCACCATGGGTGTACCAACTAGTTTATAGTCTTCCATTCCAAACTTTTTCAACATTTCTTTAAGATACTTAGTTTGAGAAATAAATATCTGATTCTTGATCTGATTTATTTGCAGTCCTAGAAATAATTTCATTTCACCTATCATGGACATCTCAAATTCATTTTCCATCACTTTAGAAATTTTTTTACACATTTCATCATTCCCTCTAAAGATAATATCATCAACAAAAACTTTTATTATTAGAATTCCATCTTCACTAGCTCTTAAATACAAGTTACTATCAACATTACCTTTTCTAAATTGAATTTTGTTCAATGTGTATACTATTTCCCCAATAGGTTCTCTCCAATATACATGAGATATATTTCCTTCAAGTAACATTGTCCTAACAACATCCAGTATTGTTCTGTTTCTTCTCTCTGCTATCCCATTTTGCTGTGGAGTCCTAGGAGCAAATGTCTGCCTTTATATTCCATGTTATTCATAATATGAATTAAATAGATCTGAAGTAAACTCTCTAACTTTATCTAATCTTGAACATTTTATCTTTAGACCTGATTCATTCTCTACTTTTTATTTGAATATCTTGAATTTGTCAAATGCTTCTGATTTCTCTTTCAATTAAGTGATCCACATCATTCTAGAAAAGTCATCAACAAAAAGTATAAAATACTTTTCACCATAGTATGATCTTGTCCTTGTAGATCTACATAGGTCTGTATGTACTAGATCCAACTTTCCTTTTGCTATATATGATTTTACTTTTATAGCTACTTCTAGTCTTTTTCCAATAACACATTCTCTACATATGGTGTTAGATGGTTTCACAATCTTCGGTAGGTCTCTTACTGCATTAGTCAATATTGCCTTCAAAATATTATCAAAATTGACATGACAAATCTTCTGTGCCATAGCCAACTATCATCTATCTTCACAATAAAACAAGAAGCTCGAGATGTATTTAACTCAAATACATTACATCTAGACTTAATATTGGTTGCAATCAAGTTTCCTTTCTTACATCTGATATAACATTCCCATCAATGAATTTTAATTGATATCCCTTATCCATCAGTTGTCCAACACTCAACATGTTATGCTTAAATCCATCAACAAGAAGTACATTGTCAGTATTAGTCCTTCCATCCAAAGAAATAAATCCTACTCCTGTGATAGGTTTAGGAACATTGTCTCCGAATCTTACAACACCACCATCATATTTCATTAGTTTAAAAAATTTGTTTTTTGTCTCAAGTCATATGATGTGAGAAACCACTATCGATAACCCATTCAGATCTTTTGTCAACATGTGATACTAAGGCTTTTTCCTCATGTACTATTTTTTCATCCTTAATAGCTATAAATCCAATCTCTTCATAATCACAATTATCATCATTAGAGATACCTTCACTAGCATAATAACATTCCTTTTCTTTTGAGTACTTAGGCTTGAAAAACTTAGGTTTGTTCTTAGGAACTCTTGTAGGACATGTAGATGCAAAGTGATCTATCTTATTGCATGAAAAACATTTCAAAGGCAACTTTCCTTCAAATTTACCCTTACCTCTCTTTTCTCTTCTAGCGATCAATGCAACAAGTTCATCTAGCTTTCTTTCTTCTTCTTGTATTTGTTCCCATTCATCAGCATAATCACCAAGATCTTCTTTTATATTCTCACTGTCGGTGCTTAGAATTGGAGATAATATCTTTCTATGTGTGGATTCCTTAAATGTTGTTTCAACTTTAGGTACAAAATCTCCCATTTCTGCAACTTCAAAGGTAGTTAGCTTTGCAATCAACATTTCTCTGCTAAAGTTTGGAGTCAGAGGTATAATTTCTTCTATAGTTTGAGCTTTGGTCTTGTAGACTGGTGTCAATGATCTAAGGATCTTCGTAATGAATTCTTCTTCTTCATAAGTGCCTTTAGAATTTCTATTTCCAATCACAACCTATGTAACTCTTTGTACATAAGCCCTGATGGTTTCATCATCCTTCATTTGCAGCTTCTCCATTCTTGTTTTCTAGTTCTGTAACTTTGCATGCTTGGTAAAATTATCTCCTTCATATAGTGCTTCTAATCTTATCCAAATCTTTTATGCTAAATCCAGATCTTTCACATCGTTAGATTCTCCTTTAGAGAGTGCGCTGACTAGTGCTTCCCTTGTGACCATGTTATACAAAAATATCTTCTTTTTTTTCATCAGTAGCTTTATCCAATTGATCTTCAGCCTTCATGATTTTGTCATTCTTTGTAATCATCCAGTAGTCAATGCCCAAACATAGCAAATGAGTTCGCATCTTGTTCTTCCAACTGTCAAAATTTTTAGGATCAAATTTTGGGCTATCCTTCCTATAGAATGCCATCTCCAAGATCACCTTGAGTTGTTAAGCTCTGTCTCTAAGGACCACAAGCTTTGATACCAATTGTTAGGAATAAAAATACACCAATACAACTGAGAGGGGGGGGGGGGGTGAATCAGTTGTATGATATATTATTAAACTTTAAACTTTTAATAGAAGCAATATCAAATCAAATGAACACAATGAAATCCAACACAATAACATAATACTTTTTCTCGAGGAAACCCTGTTAAAGGTAAAACCCCAGTGGGAATTAATACCCACTAATGATGTACTAAGAGTATAGTATCCTTGTTAGAAGATCTAGCCCTATTAGGAGTTGATTAAAATATTACAGTACATAGTCCTTGTTAGAGGATAGATCCTGTTAAGAGTCAAGGAAAAGAAGGTAGGCTCACTGCCCAAAGAAACTTATGTCCACCTTCAGAACTGACTATTCGCAATACAAGTGTATGTAAAGAGATGCACAATCTTTGAACTGTCTGATAGAAATTGTCTTTTCTTAATCAATTCTAATGAAGTGTATAGGTTATCCTCTACTCTACATCTAGTAGACACAAGCTCGCAACTTCCACAATCCTCTTTTACATCTCATCCATTCTCCCATATCTTTTCAAAAGAAAAGATCTTACATATATACCCTATTACAAAATAAATGATCAAGTCAGACAATTAGGCTTTCCTAATATACAAATAATTACAAAAATCCTTGCTAAGATACACACAGTATCTAAAACAAGTATACAAAAATTATAATTCAATAATTAAGGACCAACATCCGTAAATCATGCTCGGCATGCATGATGCATGCTAAAACTCTGAAGTCAGCTTCCAAATAGGTCATCTCCAAAACACACGCCACAACTGACATCATCCTATTTTTAGTACCTTGCTAAGATGAAAGAACATTCTTCATTGCACTATCTGTCATCCCTTAAGCTTGCATACACTGAATCCTCATCGTCTATAAGATATACCTAAAACTCATAGACTTACTCTGTCAGCTTCCAGTGTCACTGTCCAGTAACCAATCTTCACTAAATCTTCTGTAACTCAACCAATATGCAATATTATATCATGCGATCTTAGATATAAGATCACAATACCTTCCTCTACACACAACTAACTTTGCACATTCTGAAACATCTATACAGTATTCGTACACTGTAATAACCAGCATGTTCTCTTTATAGAAACATATGTTGACATCAGTGACAAAACACAGATGACAACAACAATAATTCCAACATCACTCAACATAGTGATTAAACATATTAGATGTATCCAACAATCTCCCCAATGCATTATCAATATCCAACATTATCAAATACCAAAACCTAGGTATTTAATGGTCATGTTTACATTTCTAACCTTTCCCATTAAAATAACTTTCATTAAAATATTTTCAATTTCCTTTAATAAAAGTTCCTATTTTCCTTCTTAATTCCCCGTTTTCTTTTAGGCAAGATTTAAATTTTTTTTTAAATTATATGCTTTTAACATATATCTCACCTCATGTTTATAAAATAAACCTTTCAAAAATCCCACTTTTAATATGCTTTGGAAACTTATCCAAATTGGTTCCTTGCCTTTTTAAACTAATCCTCCTTGCAAAAATCTCAATCCTTATGGGTAAATTCAAATGGAAGGAGAGTTTTCCTTTGGGGAAACTTTCCATTTGTTTTAGCTTTTCTTGGATTAGCATTCGAATATGGTATGTAAGGCAAGAGGCAAGTAAACACTTCTTATTTCATTTCAAAGTTTTCATTTGTTGTTTTCAACTTGTCTTGTAGTTGCTTCTTCTTCATTACTTCAATGATTTGGAATAATTATTTCTATAATTTTCCTCCATAGCATGGGCATGACTAAGCTTGCTTCTTCTTTTGATCATTGAGGGCATCATATAGCTTCTCTTTTGATGATTGTTTTTTCTTATGAAGATGCAGATTTTGAAGATGTGTATTTTGTTATGCCCTTTCATTTGAGAGATACACATGAAAATGTATCATATTTGTTGTCTTGATCCTTGAAGATACAGATTTATAAGATGTGCATACAAATTTTGTCTTTGATTTTGTTGAGATTCATATAAAAATGTTGTTTTGATTAAGATATATGCAGATATTTCTATTGCTCCATTTTCTTTGTCCTGTAGCAATGATTTGTTTCTCTTTCCCTCTTTCATTTTGCATGTTTTTATAGATCATTTCTTTGAAAGAGGAAAGAAGCTTACAATTATGCACTTGTGATTATACCTTCTCTTCTCATGGTGGAATGATGCACCTAGATGACTGTCTTGGATGCTTGATCTTAATGCAAAATCATATTGTATTAGTTTTATCATGTTGTTCTTTATCATAAGCTTTGCTTTGGCTCCTTCATGCATGAGTAATAGTTATTATGCATGCCTTCTTTCTCTCTTGAGTGTTCCATTGAGTACGGTTGCTCCATTTATTTCCCTTTTTTTTGGATTAGTGCTTCTCCTTGAGGCTACGGGGAAAATAAAAAAATCTATGGAAATGAAGCTTCTGATAACCCTCACAAATTCAATGTCTAGTACTATGAGGGCTTGACACCTGGTCATGAGTATTCTTGTCCTGTAATTTGGGTTTTGCCAAGAATTTTTAGAGGGCCTCTTGGCTCTGCCCATTTTTTAGAGCAACACCATTCATTGTACCTTGCAGGATTACAACATCTTCATATGTGTTTTTTCTCAAACAATAGTTGTCCTTTGAGGGTGGCTTTGTGATGTCTTCCCTCAAAGGCCTCCTATTGTCTGAGAAAGGGTAAACAATAATATCACAGCTTCTTGTGTACCTGCACATGGAACAAAAAAGTTAATAAATCATGGTACCTCTCCTTCATGCATCATTTGAGTTTACACCTTTGAGTATGGGTTACTTTGATAGCTTATGGCCATACATGTACATGCATAACTATAGATATAGATAGTTCATTCGATATCAGTTATTGCTGAGATCTTTTAGATCTAACCCATCTTCATCATGTAGGATCTGGAGCAAGTCAGGAGTTGGAGTGTGGGCTCAACATTCTTCTTTCAGTTAGGAAACGACTTGTTCCCCATTATATATTTGTATTTACTTATGTAGGGTATATGTAGCCATAGATTATTGAAGCTATGCTCACGTTTTGTGTGAGCTCATATGATTTTCTTTGCTTTCCTTTCTGCACTTACTTCCCATTCATCTTTAGATTCTGGATATGATGAGTAGGTATGCCACTTCATTCCATTAGATACCTTCTTTTCCTTTCTTTCCTTTCCATGTAATTTCAATTCAGCTAAAGAAATGAACTCAACTCTAATCCAGATAATTAATAATTACAAACTAGGGTGTCTTAGAAAGCTCACCTAGTAAATAGGCTAAAAAAATAAACCAATTGAATGAACATAAAAAGTGGTAATAGTTATATCTTTGTAACAAAATAAAAAGGAGTGGTAAACCATTTGGTATGTTCCTTCAATGACGAAAGAATAGAGTTGCATGATATTTAAGACAAATCCCTGAAACTGAAAAAGATGTATATCTTTATCAACACTTTAATCCTTGAGATGAACTATGCACTGCAAATGCAAACACACATGTAATTTGACAAGATGATGGAGAGTGCAATCAAAATTGAAGATGTCCTGGTCAAGAAAGGAGAAATCACCATTTACAAGGAAATTAAATCAAACAATCATAATGGTAACATGGACAAATTCAAATAATGGAACAAAAACAAGAACATGGTTAATGATGGTGTGGTTGAATCATTCAATGACAAAACAAAAATAGGGATCTTTTAATCTTTCTACTAGCTTAGAAGAAGCAAAGAACAATGTGAATAACAACAACACATCTTCTCCAAGAAACAACAACGAGTCAAACAAAGATAAAACTATGGATATGAAAGCCCAAGCATAGGTTCACACCTCTTGGAGAATTATTAGATGGAGTTCTTAAGACTCTCTTGGACAATAAGATATCATGCTACCAGAGTCAAGACCATGGGAGCTATAAATCAAACCAAGATGGTGGAATGATAATCATTACTATGAATTTCTTAGGAATAAAGGACACAAGACCAACGAATGTATGAAGCTTAAGCATGTAATCCAAGATCTCATAGACAATGAAAAGATGTAAGTGGATGGTCACCAATCAAACAATGATCATAAAGCATTCAAAGAACCATTGCCTCGATATGAAAAGGATGAAATCTTGAAATCCAAGGGTAGTAAGATCCATATACATATAATGATAATGTTCATTCACATGATTGAACCAATCTGACAATCCAACAACAAAAATAAGATCCTCATTACTCATAATAACCTCATATTTGATGAAGAAAATTGAATGTGATGAGGAAACAAATGACACACAATAAAATGAAGAAGCTATCAATGTGGTTACTATCAAAGGTGTTAGCAAAGAAATTGAATCATCCTATGTGATAACGAGAAGTCATGCCAAGATCACAATCAAAGGAGAGAGCTCAACTTCAAAACAACTAGCAATATCAACACCAAAACCTCAATCTAAACAATCAGAATTATCAACATCATCATCCTACAACTTGGTGGATCTGTTACAAAGAAATTCCACCCAAATATCAATCTTTGAATTACTGAAAATATTTCTTGAAATAGGGGGATTCTTGAGAAAAGCCTAATTGTAGCTAATGTTCTAAAAGATTTAGACATGGATTGATTCCAAGCAATGGTAAACCATTTGACTTCACCACACTACCTATCCTTCTTAGAGGATGATGATAAATATATGAATCACTCACATAACCAACCTTTGTACATTGAGGTCATAATCCATAAACATTGAGTTAAATGTAATTGATAGATGGAGGTGCTTGTTTAAATATATGTACATTTAATCTTGTCAAAGCATTGGGATTCTCAAAACATGAAATAGACCCAAGGAGAAAAATCATGATCAAGGCTTATGATGAATAAGAAAGATCCTCCAAAGGACTAGTTGTTCTACCAATCAGAGTTGGGCCAATAGAAAGAGATGTGATTTTCCAAGTTCTTGACTTGCCACTAGCATATAACATAATGCTAAGAAGACCATAGATTCATGACATGCAAGCAGTGCCCTCAACATACCATCAATGCATAAAATTTCCATAGAGTGGTGTAGAAGTTACAATCTCTATGGATATCCACTTCTCTTGTAACATAGTGAAACAAACTGACATCATGGTACCCAACAAAAAAGAAGCATCAAGAGATCAAGAAGCTGAAAGTTCTCAAAAAAATTTCCTAAAGGATATGGAGAAGAAATTGAAAATCCAAGACAAAGGAATGGGGGAGTATAAACTTGACTCACTGATCAAATTTTCCTTTATCTCCTAGACCTCATGGAAGGCCCTCATCAACCTTCACACCATCCAATGCTATTAAAGAATTAACAATCCATGAAGGAATTGGGATGGTCAAAGCCAAGGTGTCTCTATCAAAGGAAAATAAAGAAAAATTATCTTGCAATGGTTATACAAATAAGACAAATAGGATGAAGATGATAAACATGTTGAGATATCTCTAAGAAAATATGGAAAAAGATATAACATCATGAAACAAATGGGCTACAAAGAAAAAAGGACCTATTGGAACAAATGACAAGAGACTCATTGAAGCTATACACATGGAGTTTTGAAATTTGAAAGACAAGATGGGGCTTGGATAAGATGAACAAAGATCAAATTACCTATCTAGGGATGGTCCTATATTTGATGCCGGAGAAGACTCCAAGGAAGATGAAGAAACAAGGGTCAAACCATTTATCTTTGAGAGACTATTACACATTCAAACAAAGAATTCAACTTATCAAGGAGAGCTATATAGAACACAATATCTTAGTCATCTCTTTGATCAAGAAGAATCTATGGTACCTCAAACATATTCACAAGAAGGATAATAAGAAATGCTAGAAGAAAAAGAACCTGTGAGAAGTCATGACTCTCAAGGAAAAAGATCTATTAAAAGACAAGAATCTTTTAGAATCTGATCCACCAGAATAAAGACATCCTTACTGGGGTTAGCTGGTCACAACTTCTTATGTTATTGATAGACCTCCCTATAATACTCAACTGACAACTTTGAAAGAAGATGACAAACAAGAGGCTCCCATTGAAGAAGAGGTGATACGCATGACAATAGCAACATACTTGGGAAGATCTGAAGACATTCGCACAGACTCACAAGAGTATGAATAGACTCTTAATCTAATGAACCAATGGAGATAGAGATAGATTTCATTCACAAATATCCTCATCGACCCGAAGAAGGTAAAAATTGAATGTTAGGTCAATCAGATTAGGATTACATACTACTAATGATGACACTAGTGAGGATGGCATTCTGACTCTTTCGGGTCTAAGTAATCATTCAGGGAATAACCTAACAGAGTTAGTCTTTTTGGTCACAAGCTTAGATGATAACGTAGTATTGTCCATTGAACCTTTGAAAACCCTATCCCTACTTACATCCTGAACTAATTCATGACTAGAATCAAAATGAGCCATCAAACCTCATGATATTCCAAAATAACTATACCCTAGCCTGTTACCTTAATGCAATTGACCCCATACACTCTTCCACCAATGCAATGAGCATAAATATGACAGAGGAGCATATCAAGTTTCTTAGTTGAAAGAAAAAAAATAGAAGAAGCAATTTGATGGTGAAAACCACACTGTAGCAATATCAGAACTAGAAAAAGTAAAAATAAATGACGTAATTTGATGGTGAAAACCTTCCAAAGGTGCCAGAAGATGAGAAACTTGATATCTTTCTTGAGCATTTTCAAGTGAGATCATCAGTACTCATAGAACCAACTCAACTAATCAATCTTGGCACAACTGAAGCACCACAAATGACTCACATAGCTCAATCTTTGTTAGAAGAGGAAAAAACAACAATTCACAAATTTTTTCAAGGAAAAGAAAATAAAATTTGCATGGTCATATTCAGATATGTCGGGACTAGACCCTGATCTCATAATGCACCATCTCTCTATCGCACCTGGAGTCGAACCATAACATTTCCAAAAATAATATTTCACAAAAATTCTCCTTTTGATACCCATAACCTATTTCAAAGGGGGCCCATTTTAATATACAAAGTATAAGGGACACAAAAAATTCCAAATATATGAGCATTATGTTTCCAAAAATGCAATGAGAAACCTTCGTTTTGCATTTCAATGAATGAAGCAGGTTTCTCCATTGCGAAGCCTAATCATTATTTTCAGCCATTGGCTTCATCCATCACCATAATTGTTGTAATTTAGGTTTGAATAATAATTAATTTTTAAAAAGCCTTTTCTCCATTTTTAAAAAATATTCAAGAAGTGAGCACTTAAAATCATTTGACTAGAAATGCTCAAAATTAAGTATTCAAAATCATTTGGTTAGAAACAATCAAAATTGAGCACTCATAACCACCAATTTCCTCTATATTTGAAAAAGTCAAAATGCTAACCTATGATCCTAACCTACCCATTCTATTTATATGTTTGAACATTCAGGAAATTGCTTCTAACAATTATGTAAGTCTTTTTCAAGACCCTTCAATAGGTTTGAAAGCTCGAGTCTTATGCAATGTTTGCCAATATTCTTGCGGGGGTGAAAGAAAAGTTTATTCATGGACAAAAAAAAAGATTTGTTGAAAAGGTTTTGTAACTTTTAGGGCCCGTTTGGTTGCTAGAATTAAATAACACTGGAATTGTCAATTTCTAGGATTTGATAATTCTGGAAGTTTTAAATCTGGAAAATGGTTTTTCGAAGATGACTGGAACCGTTTAGTTCACATGGAACTCATAATGAGAAGATACATTTTCTGTGTTTAATGGTTCCATATTTCTAGAATTGGAATACCACCTGAATGAGGTTTTTATTTTTATTTATTTATAATCTAAAAGTGACAGAGCACTTAAATTTTATTATAATGAATAACTAGTTCAAAGGACTTCTCAAAGAAAGAACTAGAAAGAAAATTCTGAATCATTGTCCAAGTACAACCTAGAATTATCATCCTTATAAACTATACCTGATCCCATCAACGAGATAACATCGACTGATCTTACATTGTCAATAACCCCACATTACTACTCACAATGAGAATCATCAACACAAATTACTGAATTACATAGAAGCCCAAAGCACTAAGTCCAAAACGATGGCAAAAAAGAAACACTAATGCCATTTGAGAAGGACACCACAAAACCTTAAATTGAGGGCCCCTGATTTTGAATTAGTCACCTGCGCATGACAACAATGTAGAAACGCTCCTCGGGCCATGTTCAAAATCGTGAAAAATAAATGCGAAACCCGATTGCCTTTCCTTCACCGGCGGTGACTTCTCTCTCTCTATCCTTTTTCGATGGACATGAATATGTCTTTTGTTACGGCAAAAGTAATGAAATGAAATGTAATCAATTTGTTATTTTTTAACAAGAATGAAATGTGATTTAAATATGTTTTTTGTTGTATGATTTAAATGTGATGTTTGTTACGTGATTTGTATGTGATTTACATGTGGTTTTTATTGCATGATTTAAGTGTGATTTGTTTATATGATATAAATATTAATTTTATTGCCTATAAATGTAATATAATCGTTCTTTAATTTAGAGAAAGTAGATAGAAACGTTGGAGAATATTGGACAAATTTAGATTGACCTAGAACATGGTACCTTATGCACATTTTGATTTATTTTTATAAAAAAATAGAGGAGATTTAAAAAAGATTGAATATTGTATTCGGTGTAGGTTTGGAACAACCATTTTTATTATTTCCTTGTTACAAAATTTATGCTAGAATGTGTTATCTATTGAAATTACATTAAACTTGATAGTCTGCATGCAAGACTTAAATCTGGAAACAAACAATCTTTATATCAAACTTTGCCATCGTTTTCCTTACTAGAACCAGAAAATACTTATTTGAAAAGTATAGTAGGCTATTATGCCTCTTTCCATTAAAACTTCACCCTTCTTTCTTTTCATATTGTTGGGTCATGAATGATCAAACAAGTTTGGGATTGAAAATCATTCATAGCTGACTCTGTGTTGTGAGTTGCAGTGGTCCTTTGTCATGACTTAGGATACACAAGCTATTATCTTGATTAATAGCACACTCTTTTGTCATGAAATCTTTTTCAGATTTGAATTGTAGGGCCATAATTGTAAAGACTTTTCATTTAAGACTGTAAAATTTTTTTATTTCTTTGTCGTTAAAAATATTGATAAGTAGGAGATATTTTCCACAGCAAGTCAAATTGTGATATTGCTATCAGGATTCAACTGTAAAGTTTTTTGAGTCAAACTCATTGACCCATGATTCATGAGTAGTGGTTCACAAGAACCCATCTCTCATGAGAATGAATGGAACACTTAGCACTCATTGGATTCTAGGTATGCTCACAGAGGTGAAGCACCTAGATCAAATGAGTGCTAAGTGTTCCATGAGAATCATTCTCATGAGAGATGGGTTCTTGTGAAACCACTACTCATGAATCATGGGTCAATGAGTTTGACTCAAAAAAACTACACAGTTGAATCCTGATAGCAATATCACAAGTTAAAAATATTATAAATTTTACTTTATCTCTAATTCTCATTTAAGTAGAATTGGAATTGATTTTCCATTTTTCAAATGCTGATATTGGGGTAAATGGGAATTAACAAATCCCTATTCCAATTTAATGTTTTGAACACAAACATAAAAAATGTCAATTCAAGAATTTGACAATCCCAATTCCAATCTAATTCCAGCCAACAAACAGATTCAACAATTTTTACCAACTTCCCCTATTCCCACCAGCAATGAGAAGATTCAGATGAAATAAAATACAATTATCCACATTGGCATGCATGCAAATTGTGGAAGCATAGAGAATGCACATGAATTGTTTGACAGAAAATCGTCGTGGTGGATATAAGTGTTAAAATGTGTAAAATCCCCGAAGGTGGGCATTTAAGGAATGAAAAGGAATTATTGCATCGTGTGCTCAAAGTGGAGTTGCTGAAAATTATTTAAAAAATTTCAAGGATATGCAATCGCCTAAATTTTGAACCAATACAAGCTCTTAGAATTGAAGAGAATTTAAAACATAATTTAAGTAATTGGCTCAATTTTGAATCAAGGAAAGTAAATGACAGCAATAACCAAAGGCCAAATATTTGAAAAACATGACTTATGTCACGAGAAGGTGGATAGAGGCCCGAATTGATGCAGGCGCATTCCGGGACTCCGAACATTTTCAAGATCCGGGATTCTACATGCATTTTAAATGATTAATAATGTAATTGGCTGGTTGGGTCTTTGTTTAAATAGTTATTTTATTAATGTAGTCAGTCGGTAGAAGTAAGTGTTTAAGATATAATAAATCAAAGTTCGTATAATCGTGAAGTTTCGTTATCACATTTCTAGTTTAGTTATTTGCTTGCTCTAATCGGTCATGAAGAACTGTTAGAAGCATTCGTATGTTAGTGAGTCCGTTATGGGATTAGTTGGTTAGTTATCGGGTGGTATTCAGTTTTGAAAGTCTCTACTTATGAAAGTCCTGCAACATTTATCAAATCTTTGGGTAACATAACATTGAGCCGATGTGATTATATTGTTAAGTGTTTTATTATTGTTGGAATGTTAAAAGGTTATGAACCTCTGATCAATGTTTACAAAGAAGAACTTTGAGATATGCAGATGTGAACGACTGATTGATTTCCTCTGCATCACGAATGGGAAAAGTTGCCCTTATTGACACATTTGGTGATGGAGGCTTGGCACATAACTTAAAGTTCTCACTAAAGAATGTTGAAATTTGGAGAAATTTAGAAAATTATCAAGATGTTCATCATAGACATGGTGTGCAGGTTTGATTTGGCGAATTCACCGTTGAGGTGAAGTATCAATACAAGATCATCTGTGATACACATTTTTCCGAAGATGACTATTAAGATATGCAAGGCGGTGATGAGGATAAATGCAAGAGAATTGGCCATGTCTTATTCAAATTTTCTTATTTTTGTTCAAGAGGATGTTACTTTCATACAGAGGATATATGCTTAGCAAATACGGTCAACATGTTTATCTTTAGAAATCAATATGTCATTGAATAGATATTTCTTTGTCAATGTATTAATGTATGGATTCATGGAGAGCTCTTGAGTTGTCTATTATTCTTAAGTGTCAAAGATCGAATAAAGAATAAATAATGTACAATCTTTGAAGGAGAGTTTAGACAAACTTCATGTTCATGAGAAGATATATTGAAGGGTTCAATGAAATCAAGTGATACAAATGAGTTGTGATACTTGAGGAGTATTGGAGAGATTGTTTTGGTGAGCTTGATCAAAGGCATGGTCAAATCTATACTTATAACAAAGGTGATTGGAGTACATTGATGCATTGGTTTCAAAAGCCATAAATATTTTAGTATGTAATTGTATTTTGATTGTAAACAAAGAGTTGATGGGGAGACGATAGTAAAATGTACAATTGAAGCAGATGAAGATGGAAAACTACCTCAACAAAGTCAATAACTTGGTCTTCCTTCAAAGTTGCAAGCTTTTAATTACCTGTTTTGTAAAATGTGACTTATGTTTCTTATTGTAGCTAAAGTTAGAAAATGGACTCTTCTTGTTAGAAAATGGACTCTTCTTGCACAAAAACTATAAGGTTAATAACATCATTCAATTTGCACGACAAAATAAGTTGGTTATTAATCCTAGAAAAATAAGTAGTTATTGAAGAGAGTCTATAAATACAAGGCCAATTTGTAATGTAAAGGGGCAACTTTTATAAAGGGGGAAACTCTAGAGAAATTCAAAGAGAATCTTTTAATTGCTTTGAGTTTTGCATTATGTACATAAGGGTTTCAAATTATATAATCTCATAACATAATAAAGAAGACATTTGTTCATATGTTTGAATGTTCCTCCAAGTTATGGTTACTAGCTTTTCGTATGTTAAATTAGTGATTCCTTTATGCATCTATGTGAATCATTATAATGTGTAGTTGAAGTAATAGACAAAATCATTTCATGGTATTTTAAGTTGGGTGTGTCAAAATAACTCATCTACTCATATGTTGAAATTTGTTTCGTCATTGCATTATGTGTTTAACCCCCTTTGTAATCATTATTCTTTGAAAATCTCATAACATTTGTATGTCTACTATTGGGGTGACAGTTATGACTTTCTTTAGTTTTGTCTTATCTCTTTTTGGTACTTTTAGGTGAAAAGTACACAGAAAACACAAATACCCCCATCATACGAGAAAGTTACCCCTCTCAAATGTAGAAAAAGATATGAACTGATTGCAATCTATTCGATTGTCGCGCAGTTGTCACTGGTTCATATGACAAATATGATCAGTTTCAAGAAAACAACTGCAATAAAAAATCTATTTACCAACACCACTAAAAGAAAAGCCACAAAAATGAATTTACAGGTAGAACTTCAGATACTTCCAACTTAATACAAATTTACAAGTTAAATCCAGATTCTACAGCAATTGTCAACTGCTTCCCTTAAAAATGCCAAAATGGAAGCTTGGAACAGGCCATGCATGACCAACTAAAGACTAAGGACGCAAGGGACTGGATGACAAATGCATGCAAGATGTGGAAGGAAAATGCACTATTTGGTAGAGTTTATTCAACAATTATCTCCACTCAGCAATAACTAGAAACATATAGATTAAGATAGGACAACTAAGAGTTCATACTAATTGATCTGATCACCCCATTTCTAAGGCATCATTTGATAGTCAAACTATCGTCAAATAGAGCCAACAACTTCTGAATCAACCTGGTCTAATGAAAATACAAAATGTAGCAAGGTGCCTACAACTCTGGAAATAAATTTTATGGATCTCGTCATGAAAATGTGAATGATTTCTGAGAGACAAGGAGCTGGCACATTAATATTGTAAAAGAGGCTTCCCAGATGGTAATGATTGAAGGGTAAGCATGCAAACATAAAGATTAGAGATAAAAAATGGAGACTATATTCTCCTTCAAACCTTTTCTCAGAATCCCTTGTAGTAGTATATAATATAAGCGCTATCTCCCAATATGGGTGATCTCAAGTATGTGTTCTCTTTCCGTAACTACTGATATTGTGGCTTAATAACAAAAGACTTACCCTTTTTTCTGTGCACAAGTTTTCTTAGAAGTTGGTAACTCGCATTTTTAGTTCCTGTCATATGCAACTATTGTGGAGGGCTTGTTACTTAACTGGTGATTAAACTTCATTGACAACACCAGTCATAGTTCAAATTTATATCAATTCATATTTAATGCTATGTTTCAACTAAGAAAAGAGCAATATTTTTAAACCTAACATGTATTAAAAAAGGTTTATTTATTATTTGATTGGATTGGAAGCATCAAATAAAAATATGAATTCCAAAGTGAGAGAACGCATATCTTCAGATATTTTTGGAAGTGCATTACAGGAGTAGAGAATCCCAAAGCAAGAGAATGCACAAACCCCTATGCTCCAGCTCTGAGATTACCTGCACCATTTTGTCTTCAATTTACACTGCTTTTGATCAGGCCCTAGATTCGGTGACTCCATGTTGTTACACGCATGGTCCCCTCTTTAATCTCTTCTAATATTTTTGGATCTACAACTTCTACAATTTTGTTTTTTTAAATTTCTCATGTGGGTTGCCACCATTTGACAGCTGGTTTATACTTGTATTGACATACTGTCGGACTCCTCGTTCAATGCAGCTATGAGTAGTTTATTATATGCATTTTAAATAACAACAACAAAATAGAAGATTATAATTGACTTTGAAGGAACTAGTACAGAAGTATATAGAAACTAGGAATAACCTTGACGCAGTGACAATGGATGTAGCTATATATCGTCTGCAATTCCTTATGGATGTTGATATACCTCTTAATCAATGTTGTATTACACCTATCATAATTCAAATTCCATTAGGTTCTCATTATTTCACCAAGTGAGAAAGCTACTGTGGTTGGTGGCAATCTACTTACATCACAACGTGTGACTGATGTTGTTCTCGCTGCATTTCAAGCATGTTCTTATTCACAAGGTTGCATGAACAATATTACATTTGGTGATAACACATTTGGTTATTATGAAACCATAGAGGTGTAAATGTGGTGCTGGGCTAGGATGAATAGAACCAGTGGAGTGCAATTCCGTATGGCCAACACACGCATTACAGATCATGAGATTCTTGAACAACAATATCCTGTGCCGCTGTATAGATTTGGGCTTATGGAGAACAATGGAGGTGCTGGCTAGTTCAAAGGAGGGGATTGTATGTTCGTGAAATAGAATACCATCATCCTATAACTGTCAGTATTTGATCAGAGAGACTAGTAAATGCATCTAAAGGATTAACGGTGGCCAAGGATGGAGCTTGTGGACAAAATTTCCTCATCGGAAAGGATGGACACCGAGTTTATCTTGGGGGAAAGAACACTGCAAATGTACAGCCTCAGGACATCCTTCAGATTTTAACTCCAGGAGGTGTTGAATGCGGCTATTCCTCTTGATGCATTTATAAATTGTAATGTTTTGTGTTAATTTGTCAGCAGAAGCCTGAAGTCTTTCATATAAATCCCACGATAACATAAACACTATTAACTAAAACTAGCCATGATAACAAGTAAATGGGAAAACGGGAGTAGTAACTCCTATATATCAATTTTCAAAAGGCCCAAGATCAACTTGGCTTTCCTGTTCTCATTCCACTTCTATAATTTATGAATAGGTTATTGAATTAAGTGCAGATGTATATTCATCTATAGTGCATGTCAGTATTTGAAGTGAATGTTTAAACGAAGGATATTGATTTTAAGTCTGTAGTATAACCATTTGTGTGTTATGACATTCTATGGTAAGCTTACTACCTTTTGTATCTGCCATAGGTAAAGGCTTAGAACAAAGAATTATAAGAAAAATGATTGATTCTTTTCTTTAAATGAATTCTGGCCATTTAGTGTGTTTTAGCTAATCCTTGGGCAGAGATGAAATGAAGTATTTTGTATCCAGATATAAACTAATATCCTGTAAGCGAACCCCTTATCTTTACAAGCTTTGTTTCATAGATTTTATTCATAAAATTATAAAACCTAATACCGACTCTTTGCTTGGTTATGTTTGAATTTTATATTATCAAAGGGGAGTTGAATCTTTTTCCAATCCCTATTTTTGCTTTCAAGGACTCAAGATGAATTCATTTTATCTTTTGTTTTGTTTCTGTTTTTGTGTTGAAATGGGTCACTTTTGATTTCTTATATTACTTTAGTTTTGTTTCAAGTATTGTGTTGAAATAATCCTCTAGTACTTCTTATCCAATTTATCATAGTTGAAAATAGTTTGTGTTAAATTGTGAGACATTTTTCATTAAGTCAACCTGTCTTTAACATCTTGTATTTTCTTTCTATCCTTTCATGATAGTTCCAACACTTGAGCTCCGTGGAAACTTGAACCTTTAGCCAAATTGAAGTTGGAAATAACGATGATTAAGCGTGTTTTGACCAAAGTAATCTCCCTTTGAATTAAAGGATAGGTTCATAGATTTATACAAATAAAATCTATATTTGTAAGAGGAAAGTTGTGTTTGATTAACATCAAAAGAATTTCAAATTTATGAAGAGTTTGATGAATTTTAAATTAGTGCCCAATCTGAGGCTTATGCATGGAAAGAAGCTCAGAGGCAGAGCATTTTCAAATATCTTTTCTAAACTAGGGGAAATTTATTTAGTTATAGTTCTTCTCAGTTTAGGCATCAAATAGATGGGGAATGCTTAAATATGCATAAGAAGTCCCGAAGCCCCCACAACTACTTCAAGTTTGGGATACATGAGTAATATTTCTTCTCAAAGGTAAAAAATTACTCTATTTCCATTTGTATGGCAAATCCAGAACAAGTGTTTCTTTGGAGCACATTCAGAACAAGTGTATCTTTGGAGCTAAAAGAATTCAAATTGACAATTAGAAATCTTCAAACATAGATATGAAGTCAATGCACCAATCTAAAACAGACTAGAAATTGAAACAAAACCCTTAAAAATCTAAGCACCTTTTTAGAAAGATATTAATAAAATAAAGTTAAGATTTTGTAATTATTTTGAAAATATATATATA